>JAZHRO010000048.1:1200000-2400000 GCA_037157565.1 Thalassia testudinum | reverse complement strand
AGCAATGAGTTAATGTCCACGAGGCTCATGTGGAGTCAGCTCGAGCCGACATGTACATTGTAACCAAGAAGCTGGATAAGGTGGATCTGCTAGACAAGAAGCTCGATGAACTAATTCAAGCTCATCCAAGATTTTCCAATAATGCTACTGCATCCCACTCTTTTTCTGCATCCCGAGTCCCTCCTACTCAAGTACATCTACTTAATCAAGATGTATCTTCTCCTTCTGTTCCTTCATGGGATCCTGCATATCAGGAACTGGTGAATGATCTGGATATGGGGCCTTATTATGAAGGTTATGTACCTCATGACAATTTTAATGTGTATTCCCTTGATGAATATACACCTCAAACATCTTTGGCCTACATGATGTTAGCGATATCCATGGATACGGGGATAATAACCCGTACTCTGAGACGTATAACCCTGGTTGGCTCTAGCATCCTAATTTTTCCTAGTCTGGTAATACACAGAGGCCAAAGCAAGATCCACACCACCAGTCTAGAAAATACGGCAATGTGCAGAACACATATCCATGGCAGCAACTGTTCCCACCTCAGCAATAGTCACGCTCGATTTACCAACCGCTGCATCATGCTGCCGATCATCCTCTAAAGCAGGTCGACCCTTTGGAGTAATTAAAAGAAGAGTTAAAAGAGTCCATGCGGCAATCGAATCATGATAATTTAAGGGTCTTGAAATCCATGAACGACTAGATACAGAATATCCAAAACATGTAGAACTAGTTGTTGCAGGAACAGAGATTACAGGAGCCTTACCCTCTTAGCCTGTCTCAACCTTGAGGAATGTGCAGAACCAGGAGCACCGCCTAGGTTCCAAGCACCACAGGGACAAGTGCATGCAATACTTCGGGCACCTCCTGTACCACCTAGTTATGTGCAAGGTCAGTCGGTTTTAATGCCGAACCCTACTAATGGTAACACCCTCATTCATCATAACTAACTTGAATTAGTCATAATCTAGTGTTAAATGCATCTTAATGATTGTTTGAGGATCATAATTCCATGTTGCACTGATTTAAGAACACAAGAAAATGGGTTAATTCTGATATTTTAACATCACATCACTAATGTAGATTAACTAAGGAGTTAATAAGGGGCTAATTCAAGGTTCAATGACTTGAAATACCAAGAAGTGGGTTCACATTGACAGAATCGGGGTTTAGAGCATTTTGGAGATTAATGTTGTATAAATCGTCGTAAAAGGATGTTGAGTTTTGGAAAACCCAACTTCGTAGTTTGATTTGCGAAGAAATCTGTTAACAGATAAATTTATATCGAAATTCGTAAAGAAATTTTGGGTCGAACACAGGGAGGTGGATGTTTGATTAAAAACCTCATTTTTTTTATTGTCACGAAGCAGATTAACTAGTCGAATTGAATCTAAACTAGCTATCTACTTAAAGAATAAATAATAAAAGAAAGAGTGAATATTATAAATAAACAGAAAATAGAGATAGAATAAACATGGATCTCATAACCACAAGCTAATGTTTATTACAATTACAACTACTCACCACACTAGAAAGCAGGAAATCTACACTAGAAAGCGGTAAAAGAGAAGGTAGAGAGAGGTTATCCTGCTCGACAGCTGCTTGGAGGATGAGCCGCAATGATGGAGCGCTTGGATGAAGGTGGTGAGGTGCGAGACGAAGGAGAATGACGAAGGACGATGGAGAATGGGGCAGGACGACGTCGCAACGGGATCCACTTCCCGAATGGCCGTGAGAGGACCACCGCAGGTTGGAGGGGGTAAGAGAAGTGAAGAAGGGATAAAGAAAGTGTGGGGGCCGTAGGGCTATATATAGGTGTAGCTTGGAGGGGTAAATGGGTTATTTCATCTCAAATCATTAAATGAGGGGGTCTTTAGTGATGGATATAAACGTCACTAAAGACCCCACGTTGCTGAAGAATATGTGCACACCCCCACCTTCTATCCTTCTGCGTGATTAACGTATGCCCACGATCTCGCTTTGTCAGTCGTTCGATTATGAGATTGGACCGCTTAAAATGATCTTGCTCGCTTCTTCAGCGTAATTGCACGCTCGCAACGCTTCCTCGATCATCTAAGCTACCATGTGGAGGCCCCGTTATCGCACATCGCTCATCGGACGGTTGGATTGAACCGTGTGCGCGATGAGAGCGATGTGGATGCACGAATCATGACTCAAACACGTGCCCTTCCTTCGTAACAACACGTTCGACCGCTGCACTGAGGCGTGCTTTTGGTCGCGCAAATGTTTTAAGGCCAGGTGCTCGCAACGGTTGGATGGTGATCCAACGGTTGTGATCATCTGGTCCCTTGCCTTCAGATGAGGAAGAGACGTGGCTTGAATTGATCTTGGTCGTTGGATCTTGATCCAACGGTTGAGATGCGCTCAACGGTTGACGAGAGAAAAGCAGTGGCAGGTCAGTTGGTATGGGTGGCTGGGATGACACCACGTGGCGCCATCTTGGCCGTCCATCTTCTGTGGCTTGTAGATGGTGCCACGGATGTCAGATTGGACCGATTTTCACGTCGTTGGGCTGTGATCATTGATCCGAATCCATCTGTGCGGTCGGATTTGTTGTCTGAAGAATGGATTTACACCACCTGGCCCCTTGACCTCTAATCCTTCTCGAACTGCATCTGATACTACGAAAGTCCGATTGGGGCGATCTTGGAGTCGTTGAACTCCAATCGTCGCCCTGATCAGATCCATATGGTTGGATCATCAATCTGAGGCCTCGATTAAAAGTCGCCTTGTTACCTAACCACAAAAGAGAAAATTAACCAAAACTTTATAGAATCTAACCTAGATGTAAGATGATGCATGTTATGCAATATTTATAATGCATGATGTACTATACGTCTAAGAACATACAAAAATAGACAGTTTATGTGATATAAACGTGTTTACATCACACCCCCATGTCTATCTTTTGCTAGTTCCCAGCAAAACTACATGCTATTTATAAGAGAATTAGGTCAGATTTCTTGGGCAATAGTTATTTTCAACACTTAGAGATTTCAACTAAGTCCTGAACTACAGAGACACAACAGTGCCTGGGTGATTGCCAAAATGCAGACCGCCTCAAGCCCTCGCCTTATTCAAAGAAAGATCTTTTTCTTCTTTTCTTCCTTTCTGATTTTTTTTTTTGGATTTTTGAGTTTAGGGTTTTGCAGCAGCTTTTTACGGCCAATCAACCCTCTCAAGACTCGAAGAGAGCCCTAAGTTCTAAGTATCTTTTAGTGAATGTGATAGACTCATTGATCAGCAATCAGAATGGACTTCGGGTTTCTATGCCCCTAGGTGACCTTAAAAAGAAATTCTGCCTAAAGGCGTATCTATACAATCGGTAGCTTTCTCCCTACTTTTATTTTTATGTGCTTAACATAAGTGTGAACTCAGTGTATATCTCCCTGGTTTATTCTACTTCTCCACTTCTTCCTAAGTGTTTGGAATTAAACATGCATTTCTTGAGCTAGGATCTGGACAACCTACCAATGGGCAGTTACCTACGATAACTTGCCAGCCATTCTCGTGCGGTGAAGTGTGGCTTATTTCTTTTTTCCTTTTTCTTTTCTTTTTTTTTTTTTGATATTTTTCTTTTCTTTCTTTAAGTAGGTGCTTCCCTGATTTAAGATTTACCTAAAAGCAGTAGGAAAAAAATGGTCTTGTGGCTGGGCTCTGGACAACCTATAAATGGGCTGTTACCCACGATAACTTGCTAGCCATTCCACCCTAGAAGGTTCATTAGCTGCCCAATTTCTATTAAAATCGTCGAACAAAAAGTCAGTGCGAAAAGTGTGTAGATGCTTAGACTTAAAAGTTCCCTCAAATCAGAGGACGGGTTGATAAGTCGTGTACTTATCACCCCAACTTATTTAATCAAATTAAAAATATATTTAGGCTGGCAAGGACTCGAGAAACAAATCCACATTTTAGTGGACACTCGGGCATATTAAGCCCGGAGACCTGAAGGGTCTTAGTGTTCAAGTCATATAGTTTTATTATCTAAGATTGAAAATTTTCTAAAGCCCAAGTTCTCTTTCCTATTTCAACTCTTCTTTCTTTTAAATAAAGAGAAAATAAAAAGAATCAATGGAGCTAACAAGATGATTCAGATAATGATATCTACCCCCCATGCTTATCTAATGCAATGTCCTCATTGTATTAAAAAGACATGAAACAAATGTAGATTCCCTTACTCGGAAGGGGTGAGATCAGTGTGACGTAAAAATGCGGAATACAATCTCACAACAAATAGCAATCACACAATGTACACAATTATTTTTAGGTGGAAACCCAACTTGGGTGAAAATCACCACTTAACCCTCTCGAGTTAGGATTTTTCGATCAAACCAAGTTGATCAAATCCACTAACGTACTACTTAAATGAGGGTAGTACAACCTCAACTACAACCACTCTACTTTATACGAGGGTAGTGTACCTCAAACCCCTTCTCTTCACAAGAAGGAATTTGTCTCACGAAGGAGATGGGAATTCATAAAGCGAATACCCAACACAAGCAAAGTAACAAATACAAGAATAGTCCTATAGAGCCAACAAAGTAATTCTTAAACTAAGCTTCTATAGGAGTTAGGATGCTTCCCTTTGCAAGAAGTGTGTCGACGACGTGGATGCGTAAACTACGCAATGGCACAACGTCGTTCTCGTGAACTACAGCGGGAGAGCAGGTGCACAAATGGATTGAAGCTTGCTGGAAGGTGAACTAAGAACTGAGGGCTAGAGCTTCTTCTAGAGATCAATTAGACACAAAGATGTGGAAATGCTTGTACTTGGTGTGTATTTGAGTGGCAAGGGTTCTCCTCTATTTATAGAGGCCCTAGGAAGGCTTTGGAAGGCCTTGGAAGGCTTCCATAGCCGTTGGGTACAACCTCCAAGAGAAACAAGCCGTTGTCAGAATTAATTATGATTCTGACAGGGTTATCAGATGTCTGGTCCTGGCATCAGATGTCTGGAAAACCCGTTTAAGACGTCTGGGAACAAAATCAGACGTCTGATTTTAGGTGGGTTTCCTTCCTTACTTGAATTAGATCAAAATAGGGTTCTAGTGAAATGTCATCAGATGACATACAGGACGTCTGGCACTAAGTCTGGACATCTGGAAACCTACTTTTCTACGGAAATGGATTCCCAAGGGAGTGCAACAGCTAAAAAATCTTTGAGAAGAGATTTTGGGTCAGCCGAGGCAAAACGGTCATGTATCAGACATCTGGGGTCCTCTACGGACGTCTGATACGAGGCTAACGGTCATTTTCTCAATGTTTATTAAGGCAGCCAACGTTCCACTAATTGGACGTCTGGCAAGGTCATCAGACGTCTGGACTAAGGTCTGGACGTCAAATTTCATCGGACAGAACTAACTATGTCCAGCCTAAAAGTTATTGGACATCTGAGTCAACAGTCAGACGTCATAAAAGTTTTTATCAGACGTCTGAACTTCAGATTAGACGTTTGAAAAGGCTGTTTGATCCCTATTTTGGTTTTCTAAGATCTCTAAAGAAAACCTAAGTATCCTAGGGTAGTGCAGGTGTTTCTAGGACTACTTTAAGGATCCTTTGAGGCTCTTTAACAGATATTCTAAGAATCAAAAAGAGCAAGGAAATAAAGACAAAAGTACATAGAAAAAGATAAACAGAAATCTATCATATTCTTCTTGTTCTTCCATCTTCAAGCTATCGATCCTCGCGAAGCACCTCCGCCTTTGTCCAGCTCCTCCAATCTGCCATGGATGCGAGCTAGAACTCTGTCTAAACACCTGTCTCCATTTGCAATTTGACCTGAAAACTAGGACTCAAAAGCAAATGTTAAAAGACACGTGTTTTGTTATCATCAAAATAAACGATCGTGGTGTTTTAGCACTAACAACAAAGTGGAGTAGAGTAGAAAGCACCTGAATTGTGTGAATAATAGGTCAGCTCCGAGATGAAAAGAAATTGTATACATGTTGAATTTAGTGCCTTCAACTAGGCACACTATACAAAGAAGAAGAAATAAAGAATTCATAAGTGCAGGTCAGAATCAGAATAAAAAGATTCACCTCAAAACCTACCGGCAGATGTCCACAGATGTGGACTAGATTGTGGTGCAGACACATGCCCCATGGTTGAGTATAACTAAGGTTCTGGATAAAAATTACCCAGAACCTGAGATCAGTATGCAAGCGGGGTCGGGCATGAGATTTGTGAGGATGAAATCTAAGACCAAAAAGTCGAGTAACAGAGAAATCAAGCTCAAAAGGATAATCAATTAATGTGCGCTTGGGTTGGACATCCTCTGAAAAGATGTCATTAGGGTCCTGGTAGAAGGTTGGGAGTTTTAGACAAATTGAAACCCTTAGACTCAGTCTTCTGCTTCCTCCAAAATTGGCTTCCCATATAAATATTTCCCAACTCCTATCCTCCTCATTCAGACTTTCAAATTTCGGGACCTCCTGCATATTAATCACCCCATCTAAGTTTTCCAAGTCTAAAAGATGTGACTGAATCAAAATGGACTTGGGTTTAGTGATTTCAAAATCAAAATCTTCAGTAAGCTTGATTGCGCAGTAATCATAGGTCTTAATTGACCTAAATTAGGCTAGGACTTAGCATAAGTTAGGGTAGTTCATGCATGTATAAGCATTACTTGCATCTTTATTGCTTTCTTTTAGCTATGCATAAAATAATGTTATAATGTGCTGATTAGATGCATTATGCCACTTGCAGGTAATAAGCTGACCAGAAGGTAGATTTGAAGCTGGATCTAAAGCTGGATCTGAAGAATAAAGAATAATTGGAGTTGCAGCAGAGCTGGAGCAGAAGACCTAGAATAAGATGTAGTAGACAATAATGTAAGGGGTTGAGGTATGCTATTCTATTTAAGTAGGAATAAAGTAGTAAATTCTGAAGAACTTAGGACCATCCTAGCCTTAGAACAGCCTAGAAGCTCCCCCAAGCCTTAGCCACCCTTAGATTAGGTCACCACACCCTAGGAAACCTTAAAACCCTAACTCCAACCTCTATCTGGATGTCCAGATGAGTTATAGGACGTCTAAAACCCTTAGCCAACTCCCCCACACCTTAAACCCACATCTGCAGCATTATTGGACGTCCAGACACTTGGTCAGACGTCCAATTTCTGCAAAATACTTAAGCTAGAACCTAGAATCCTTCTTGACTCTGATTGGATGTCCAGAATTGAAGTTTGGACTTTTGATTTTTTAATATAAGTCATCTGATACTATTATTTGACGTCTGGAACTGCTCTCCAGTTTATGTTTTGAGATTCAAGCCTTGATCTTGGATCTCTAGCTCCCTAAACCCAATTCTAACCCCCTAGGAACCTAAATTAAGGTGCCCTAACCCTAGTACATCACCTCTAGACCTTCCTAAGGACCTAATTAGGTCCTCACTAAACCTAATTGACTTAGATCATAGTCAATTACCATTACTTTGTCAATTGGACTCATAGAGTCTAATTGAGCTCAGATCTCAACCCATACAAGTCCAATTGGACTCAATGAAAGTCCAATTGACCTAAGCCCAACCTAGTTGAGTTATTTCACTCTCAATTAGGTTTACACTCATTCAATTAAACTTTTGTTAAATTTAATTGCATTTCCTCCTTAGCAATTAGGATTTGCAACCCTAATTTATGACCTACACTGACCCAAACCCCTTAGGACCTAACCTAGAGCACCTAGCCACCTAGGTTTTGACCCACACACACACACACACACACACACACCCATTCATGCACATACACCCATCTAAAGTCCTCTAGAACCCTCTTCAAGGTGGCACCACTCTTGGTTGCTAAAATTAGCAACCAAGAGACATTTAAATTGTAGATCCACTTTTGGTGGATCTAAAAAACCACCCTTCCTCTCTCCTTGGCTGACCACTCTTGGAGCTCTCTCTAGAGATTTCCACACTTCTCTAGAGATTCTCCCTTAGGTCTATAAAAATACCTAAGGGGTGGCACTTTGCACCCATCTACTCTTGGCTCCATGGCTTAGTTTCATTCCACATCTACCTCTACTCCATCTCCACGAGTAGCATCACCATGGCCACCACCATCTCCATGCCAAGATGTTGGATCACCTCCTCAACCTCTCTCCAAGGGCTGACCTAAGCACCATTGGCCGCCCCTCCTCCTCTCAACCACTCAAAGGCCATCAGAGCCACCTCCGAATGCCCTTATTTCTGCTAAACTAGATTATAGTTCTTCCTAGGTTTACATGCTTTATTTGCTGCTTAGTAGTGTAGCTCTACATTCTCCCCCAATGGTGCATGCATAATCCCCCCTAAGATTCATGTATGCGATTGTTCTCTACTAGCTAGATTTGTATTTCCAAGCATTCCTCTATAAGCTTTTCATGAGCTTAATGCTTTAGCCACCATCATGAATTGAATGAATGAAAATCTTTTTTATATATATATATCTATGTGTGAAAATCACCATGAGCTTATTGTAATATATTTTGTGTGATTGAAGTTGCCTGCTTTTAATTACTATCTTTTGGAAATTAGCATGTCGTACATCAATACATAAATCACCATAAATCGACATGAGATTTTAAGTAGAGCAAAAGAGATCAGTTTCAAATATGCATTTCCATAAACGCTCCCAAAGACGAACGATCGGGACTCAAGTTTTGTTATTCTTAAAAATTATCTTTGACGAGCGTTTAGCGTGACTATACTACGATTTCCGATGATTTCAAAATGCATGAAAATGGGATTGTCAAAGCTCAATGGGGTATGATTGAGGATCGGGGCTTTGAATTGAATCCTTCAGAAAGTAAGGATCTGAATCTGCCATGGGAGCCCTAATAAGATCAGTTTCCTCAGTTATCGGGCCGTCATATGATTTATCAAATTCCTCAGGCCCAATCATCTCACAGAAATCATTTACTGTAAACTTAGGTGAGACTTCGCATAATGATTATTCACCTCCAGAATCAAAGAAATCTAAATCTGCATTAATGTATGTCTCAAAATCATCAATCACTTCCTGATCCATGGAGACATACGTTTCCTCGTACCTCGACTCAAGGATCTCAGGTAAAGAAATCAGTTCATCCTTAATTGGTTGCTCTAGACCAATTTGGTCAATCCCGGTCTCATAACATGTGTCCCCCCCAACAGGTGCCTGAGCGGGTTCTTACATTGGCTCTTCTGAAAGGGGTTCATCCTGGAAATCATCCTAAGATTGAACTAAAGTAACCACAAATCTCATCCTTAATTTCACCAATCTGGTCAATCCCAGTCTTGTAACACGTGTCCCCCCCAATAGGTGCCTGAGCGGGTTCTGACATTGGATCTCCTGAAGGGGGTTCATCCTGGGAATCATCCCAAGATTGAACTAAAGCAACAACAAATCTAATCCTCAATTTCGATAACTTCCTAAGTAAACTCACCTGGGCCCTTATCCTTAACATCTGCTAGCCAATACAACAAATACTTATTTAGATCATCAATCATTTCAATCAGGGGCTCCAATTCTTCAGTGGAAGGTGTTGGCTAAGCTTCTAAGATTGTATAGTATTCCTCAAGTTAGCCAACACCTTCTCTTGGACCTGGTTAACCTGAACCAAATGGGTTGGTTCAGGGTTGGGTGGGTTTGTGTTCAGTGTAGGGGAGTCAATGAATTGAGGATCTTGATACCTTCCCTGATAATAGGTCATTTCAGGTTGTTCATAAGATGGTGATGACCTAAAGGTAGTGTATTCTTGGTAGGGGTAAGGATCAGTGTATCCTTCTTGATTGTAGATTGTTTTAGGTTGTCCAAATGAGGGTGGTGATCTATAATCGATGTAGCTCGGAGAAGGATAAAAATTACAATCATGGTGGTTAGGGTTAGACTCCAAACATTGAGGTCCGAAACTGTATCCCCAATCTGAGTTATCACAACTAGTAGATGGTTGATTATAGCACGAGTTGGGATAATAATCATCATGTTGGGGATAAGACGTATTAGGAGGGTAAGAGCAGGAATGCATGTAGAATGTGGAAAGATTCATGACAGACGGGAGGAAGAAAGGCGTCCTGTAATACGAACAATCAAACCTATCCTTAAGTGGGCTAGTCGAAAGACCTATAGACTCCTAGAACCCGTCTTGAGATAAAGAGACAATTTAATCTACTTTCCGTTCAATCAAACCAGTTAGAGAGAGGGGCTGGGGAGAAGGTTCTTCCTTTGGCTTGCGCCTCCAGTTCCTAGTATACCCCCCAGCCGTGATCGTTTATTTCTGCTTCCCTAGCTAGACATCAGATTGAACGATAGAAACAAACTAATAAAAAATAATCTCAGTCGAGGCTCCGAAGAGCGAGTCCAATCCTTAAGGCCAACGACTACTTTGTTTTATTTAGGGTTAGGTTTTGATGAAAGCCTCATCATGAACCTTAATTAGCACAATTTGATCTAAATAAGTGTGAAGAAGCTCCTACAAAACCTAAAGAGAAGCCTAATTCAGAGAACTCTGAATCGAAGAATAAAATAAATCATAAGGGGTAAGACTGTAATTTTACCAATGCAGTACACAAATAGGGTATCTAAGGGTCTAAACACAGGTCAAATAAGCTTAATGAGGAAGGAAGTGGGATGATCTGATCTGGGAATTAAATGACATTTTGTAACCCTAAAATAAACCTGCTTTAATTCACGAGGTTCAAGGTAGGATAAAAATCAACTAAACCCTCGAAAATTCATGGAAAAATATTCACTAGGATTTAGAACCTTAAATTCGGCCTTTGCAACCTATTTTGACCTAAATTGAGAACCATGCCCAATTTATGACTTAATTTGGATTTTTGTGCAAATTGACCGATCAAACGTGGTCAAACCTAAAATAAAATTTCACCATTAAGGTCCTTAGGTTCAAATGAGGCTGGTATAAAAAGTTGGGCCTAAGAGAAGACCACCTTGACCAACTTTACAAATTGGTCCACTTGAATTACTTTTTAACCCTTATCTTTTGAAACCCTTATAATTAGCCCCCTATCTTTCCCACCATTCTTTGCAGAATGATTGTCCCTGCCACCCTACACAGGCACCATGCCTTCGGCGACCTTGCGCGGAGGATGGCGCCGCGCAGGGTATGGCAGCCGTTCTCAGGAACGAACAAGGGGTTCCCTGTGTCGTCCTCTATCGCAGGGACCCGCCCCTACCACCTGTGGCTGCCCATGCCTCTCACGCGAACGCATGAAAGGCATGGGTGTCCATCTCCGACCATCTCTGGCGAGCACAGCACGTCGCTCCCTTGGGGCCCTCTCCTCGCCAGTGCCTTTATAAGGAGCGACAGGGTCTACCGTCTCCTTCAAGCTAATTCTGGCCGAGAAAACCCCCCTCCTTCATCTCCTCCCTCTCCGGTCAGACTGCCCAAGCTTCCGGCGAACCCTTCTCCTCCTCGTTACTCTGTTGCCATACCTGCAACAGAGCCCACTCTGCCTCGTCGTCCCACGCCAGGTCACACCAGCTGGCATCCTCAGACCTCTTCCTCATCACCGTCACTCCTCCTTTGGCCATCTTCGTCCCCAGCTCCTGCAGGCACGCGCCGGGCAGTCTTCCTCTCCCTCTTCGTCGATTAAGTAGGTAGGAACTTTCCCTTTACTCTCTTATCATTTTTCCCTTCTCAAATTAACACCAAACACCCATCGACCGCCACTGTCCATCGCCATCTTCCCTACCTCCGGCCACCATCTCCGGCGAGATCACTCCACCTCCACAGACCTTTCCACCCCTCGCTGACAAGCCCAGAAGCTCCCCCTCACTCCACTCAAGCATTTCCCCTACTCCATTCACTTCCCTATACACTCTGAGCACCCCCCGAACACACCCATTTCCACGCACGCAGGTTGCCCTAGGCGCACGACCACAGACACTCTCACAGCACGCCGCCCCTCACACCACCCTTGCCACACTCTGGCGAAGATCCCTGTGTTGTCTGACGTGGTCATGAGGCCGTCTTCGTGATTTGAGGCTTCACCCTCCCCGCCGCCATTGACGAGTAGCAGGAGCTGCTTAGCAGGTAGCTCCAGACTTCTTTGACCCTAGCACAGGCTCCAGGCACCGCGAGGCACTTCCGCAGAGATGCCCAGGTTCTCAATTGGGGTCACGAGCCTTCGCAGCTACCCCAATTGCGTGAAGCCTTCTCCCGCGGGCACCCGAGATCGGAGGTGGGACTTTAGTCCCACCTCGTATGTGTGTGGCCTCATGCCCACACTTAAATTGTTTTTGTGATATGAGCCGATTGCCTCCGATACACATGAGGTGAGGTCCCTCACCTATACTCACCGCCTCATCCGTGAGCTCACCACACGGATCTGGCGACCCGACCCGACACTCTTGTGCACTCCTCGCACACCACCCACGCTTGTGCACCTGGACTCGGGCACGTGACCCGATCCGATTACCTGGCTCTGGGAGAGCTTTCCAAAGAGAGATCTAGAGAGAGAGAGACCGGGGAAGGGGTACGGTAGGTTTTTCTCTAATGTTTGTGTGTGTGCACAAGAAGGAAGAAAGGAGAAGAGGAGTGGCGGCTGGGACTTAGCCGCGCAGAAGAAGAAATGATGGAACGAAGGAAAGAAGGAGAAGAGCAAGGGAAGCCAGGAGAAAAGGAGAACGCAAAGCCGATCAGTTAAGGCATCTGAGCTCTGAATCAGACGTCGGTGAAAAAGAAAAGAAAGAAGAAGAGGAAGGGCCAAAGCAGAAGAAAGAAGGAAAGAAGGAAGAAGAAGAAGGATGGAATTGCTGAAGGAAGAAGAAAGAGAAGAAGAGTGAAAAAGAAAGAAAGAAAGAAGAAAGGAGAGAAGAAAATCATAGATAAAGAAAGGAGAAAGACTTAGCAGCTGAAGAAAGAAAGAAGAGAAGGCAGAAGCCTCTGCAGCCGCAAGGAAGAAGAAGACAAAGAGAGAAGAAAAAGTAGAGATAAAGAAAGGACTTAGCAGCAAAAGGAAAGGAGAAAGAAGAGAAGGAAAAAGGTAGAAGCAGAGGAGAAGAAAAGAAGAATGAAGAAGAGAGCCAGCTGAAGAGAGAGAAGAAGAAAAAACCAGTTGCTCTCTCTCTTTCTCTTCCTCTCTTAATTTTTTGTAAAACCTTATATATATTGTAAATTTAAGTGCTTCTGGAATTGTAAGTTTGCTCCTTGAGTTCGACCTCGGGAAATTTTTCATTCCAAGTAACAAATTATATTAGACTGGTAACCATTTTTGTCATATACTACAACGACTGTAATAACTATAGCGATAAAAGCCGTGACCAGTTTTTGGCGCCGTTGCCGGGGAGCAACGGCTATTCTAGAAGCTATTAATTCACAATTTTTGACTAATCTCTTCTCTTTTGTTCTGCAGGCACAGGAAATGAAGAAGGAAATAAGCAGCCACACAACAACCACACCAAGGATAGGTAATTTTCTATCCTCTCATTTAAACCCCTAAATTCTCAAGAGGAAGAAAAAGAAAGAAAAAACAATCTAGGAATAACCTGTCTTCCATACTTAGTAAATCACAAAAGTTGCCTGTTTTTCAAATTTCAACATACTTTATCTGTACATCCATTAAAGGTAGTTAGGGCTAAAACCTTCTTGCTTGAGCCCTAATTACCCAATCTAAAGGCAACTAACTGGACCAATTAGAGCCAATATAAGGTTCAAAGCTAGGGTTTTAGAGACACACTTTTCTAAGCAAGAATGGAAAATTCCCAAAAGAGGTGTGCCCAAGCCATTGTCTGAAAACACCTATTCAGAGAAACCCTAAACAATTTGGCTCTTAAAAACACTTGAACCCTAAAAGACAAGACCTAATAAGCTCTCAAAGGAACTAATAGGTGAAGTTGATCCCCTGGGTCAACCAACCTTCAACTTAGGTCACTCTTTGCACTCCAAAGGTTAAAGTTCAAGTGAAAACCTAAGCACCTTGATCCTAACTAAAAGTGGTAGACTTAAGAGGTCAAGGTCCCTATTCTGGTCTACCTGGAATCTCAGTGACAAGAGAGGTTGGGTGGGGGAAACCCTGTAACCCATGGGGGCGGACTACCGTGTAGGGGTCTTCGCGGGACTCACCCTCTTTGGGTGCCCAGGTAATTCTCAGGTGGATAACTTTCTGATCAAGGGGTCCATCCGCCCCGAACCTCTATAATCACCCAACATTTTGGGTGTTTTGATTGGGTCCAGCACCTGCTAAACTCATCCTCTCCATCAGTGTATGTTTGGTAGGAGGTCCTTGAAACCTCCTTTAGAAATTTACTCTCCCCGAGGCCAAGCCTCGGTACCCTTGCGTGTGCAACCAACACTTCACATAGACCTCACCTCTGATTCTGAACCCAACTCACCTTCTTCTTCCGCAATGGCTCAGCCAGTTGAGGAAGAGAACAATCTGGAGCACCAGCTCCAGCAACTTAATGACCTCTTCCAGAACTTCATGCACCCACCGCAGCGTCCCATGATGCGGGATCACTATAATCCTGTTGCGGTGGCTATTGAGCCTCGAGTCAGAATCCTGACTCGAGGACCTGATTCTGAATTGAAGCCCCACATGATTCATGCCATTCCTAAATTCCATGGGCTTAATTCTGAAGACCCCTTCTAGCACATTAAACAGCTAAAGCATCTGGCCCAGACTTTTGGGTTAGATGTGCAAAACCAGGATATTCTCCTTATGAAGATGTTCTCTTTCTCCCTTATGGACAAGGCCGCCCATTGGTACCAAACACAGACCCGGTCGATCAACAATTGGGAGGAACTTCAGTCCGAGTTCCTGAAGAAGTTCTTCCCCGTTGGTCGGACCAATGCCTTACACCATCAGATTACTCATTTCACGCAACAAATGGGAGAACCTCTTCATGAGGCATGGGATCGTTTTCAAGATCTTATGAGAAAGTGCCCCCATCACGGAGTTCCTAAATGGGAACAAGTCCAATCTTTTTACCAGGGACTCCGTGAGGATATTAGACTTTTCATCAATGCAACCTGCGGAGGAAATATCATGGGTCAACATGAGGACACCGTGTGGGAGATTCTCGAGAACATGTGCGGGAACTCCATCAATAATGACTCCATGGGACTATTCGACAGGACAAATACCCGCGTAGCGACGAACATTAGGGGAGCACACGAGACGTAAGACCTGTCTGCATTAGTCGATCTGGAATTAATTGCCAGTAGATTGGACAAGGTCTCTATCATTGAGAAGAAAGTGGATGAGCTGACTCAACACTTGCAGCGAGCCACCTCTGCATAGAATTCCTTTGCACAACCTCCTTCCACACGGGAGACTGTGCAAAACATTTTCCACCGACCTTCTCCTGGGGTGGACTCGTATCCATCCCCATTTGACTCTAGTATCGGAGGAACCTCCGATCCTTTCTATTCCTATCAGGGGAACCCTACTCCCCCATTCTCTGACTTTTCTAAGGTTCCTCAGACCTGCGAGGACCTCAACGCCATCCAAAATGACCCATTTTCCAATACCTACAATCCTGGATGGCGAAACCATCCCAACTTCCAGTGGACGGGGAATTCCTAAACTCAAAGACCATCCTTTCAGCCCTGTCCACAAGCACCTCATCCTCACCAGCCGCCTCAGCCACGGTCCAACCCTACTTATTCATTTGGGCCAAACCAAGACCAAATGTCCCTCATCCTTCAGACTTTGGTTGACATTCAAAGAATGAATGCAGCTATTCAAAAGCAACACAATGATGAAATCACAGAGGTTCGAAACCAACTGGCCCAGTTGGTGAATTCTCGCCAACAAGGCATACTTCCCTCTCAGCCTCTTCCTAACCCTAATAGCGTGCCAACCCAGCGATGCGTTATGAACCCAAATCCGGGTCACGCACACATGGTTTATCAGGCCCCCTCTGTTCCTTCACCTGACGGGATGGAGGCCTGAACTTCTTATGCGAGTTATCAGCAGCAACCTATCCTACCAAACCCTAACCAGAACCAGGCGGGAGTGAATTCTGTAACCACCCGTAGTGGTAAGGAGGCCCAAGATCCACCTTATCCAGACCACTCCAAGCTTGGTAGTGACCCAAACCTTAGGATAGTAATCCAGGACGTTCCTATCCCTATCCCAGATCAAAGACCTGGACCTATCCTAGAGGAACCAACCAAGGTTCCATTTCTTGAGGCCTTGACCAAGAGAAAAAGGACAACAAAACCCGTGGCTCCTGAGGGGGACCTGGTCAAGCTCTTTGAGCAGGTCCAAATAAACATCTCCTTAATGGATGCGATTCACCACGTACCGGCTTACGCACGATTCCTAAAGAATGTGTGTACCCCTAAGCGTAAGCCGCGAACCAAGAGTGGGAGTCCAATTGTACCGTCAGAGCAAGCCAACTTTGTAATCCTGAGTAGACTCCCACCCAAGGCAAAAGACCCAGGCACTCCCCTAATTTCATGTAAGATAGGTGAAACCCAGTTCGATAGAGCATTTCTAGACTTAGGTGCTTCCATAAACTTGATACCCACATCCTTACTCAACCACCTAGAAGAATCTAAGCTAAAATCGACTGAGGTGACACTACAGTTAGCAGATCGATCTATAAAGTCACCAAAAGGGATTCTTGAGGATGTTATTGTAAGGGTGCGAGATTTCTATTTCCCTGTAGACTTCATAGTCTTAGACATGGACGCACCTAAAAATCCTAGGGATACACCGATCATTCTAGGGAGACCTTTTTGGCCACTGCTAGGGCCAACATTAGTTGTGAGGAGGGCCAAATAGAATTAAACTTTGGGATTTAGACTCTCAAAATAGATATCTTTAAGGCCCAACAAGGAATCAATTGCGGTGTCATTGAACAAATCTGTGATATTAGAACTTTGGTTCATGAACCACAATTTAAGGATAACCTGATTATACCTCATCAACCATAAGAAGATCTGGAACTGCAATTAGAGGAGTCAGACCCTGATTCAGACAAACCCATAACTCCTATCCTTGAACCTCACACTCACCCTGAACCACCCGCTGCTGCTGATAACCCCATCCTTGAACTTAAACCCCTTCTCGACCATTTGAAGTACATCTTTTTGGGTTCTAATCAGACTTTTCCTGTGATTATAAATTGTAAGCTCACTCCTGATCAGGAATCCCGTCTGATTGCTGTTCTCCAGCAGCATCGCAGAGCCATTGGTTGGACTCTCGATGACTTGACTGGAATAAGTCCCTCTTATTGCACCCACCATATCTATTCTGAAGAGGGCGCACGACCTTCCCGTGGGATGCAGAGATGCTTGAATCCCAATCTGCAGGAGGTCGTGAAAAAGGAGATCATTAAGTGGTTAGATGCAGGGATCATCTACCCGATCTCCGACAGTCGTTGGGTGAGCCCAATCTAGGTTGTGCCTAAAAAGGCAGGGCTCACCACTATTACGACTGAAATCGAAGAGGTCATACCTACCCGAATAGCCAACTCGTGGAGAGTCTGCATAGATTATCGAAGACTCAACTCCTCCATGAAGAAGGATCATTTCCCACTGCCTTTCATTGATCAGATTCCCAAGAAATTAGTGGGAAATCGATTCTTCTGCTTTCTTGACGGGTACTCCGGTTATAACCAAGTAACTATTCATCCAGAGGACCAAGAGAAGACCACATTCACCTGCCCCTTCGGGACATACACGTTCCGAAGGATGCCTTTCAATCTCTGCAATGCACCCGCGACTTTTCAGCGGTGCATACTTGCCATATTATCAGATATGGTAGGTGATTATCTGGAAGTCTTCATGGATGACTTCTCAGTTTTCGGGGCATCATTTGATGATTGCCTTCAGCACTTGGTTCATATACTCAGGCATTGCATCGATGTAAATTTGGTTCTTTCCTGGGAAAAGAGCCACTTTATGGTGCTTGAGGGGATCGTCCTAGGTCATCTAATTTCTGAAAAGGGCATCCAAGTGGATTGAGCCAAGGTTGATTTAATTTCTCGACTCCCTATGCCTAGCTCGATCAGGGACATCCGTTCTTTTCTGGGGCACGTCGGTTTTTACCGTCGCTTCATTCCTGATTTCTCGAAATCGCGCGCCCCCTCACTACTCTTCTTTCCAAGGATGTACCCTTTGAAATCTCTAAGGAATGCACACAAGCCTTTGAGAACCTTTGTGACCGAGTCACCCAGGCCTCGATCCTACAGTCCCCTGATTGGTCTCAACCCTTTGAGATCATGTGTGATGCATCCGATTTCGCTGTAGGAGTGGTTCTGGGGCAGAAAGTTGATGGGAAACCTGTGGTCATCTACTACGCTAGCAAGACGCTTGACGAGGCTCAACATAACTATACAGTTACGGAGAAAGAGCTGCTAGCTGTAGTATTTGCCCTCGAAAAATTTCGATCCTATCTCCTAGGTTCCCACGTCATCATCTACTTGGATCACACGGCTGTGAGGCATCTCCTTGCCAAGAAGGACACGAAGCCTCGATTAATCCGATGGATCTTGCTGTTGCAAGAATTCGACCTTGAGATTCGCGACAAGGAGGGAAGATAGAATGTGGTAGCTGGCCATTTGTCTCGCCTTCCTTCTGAGATCATCAACCCTTTTGGACCCATCACGGAGCATTTTCCTGATGAGCACCTACTGACTATTGGTACTAGGCTTCCATGGTTTGCCGATATAGTGAACTACTTGGCATCTCATCAGATCTCGTCTGCTTGGTCGAAGACTAAGAAAGACAAATTGTACTCTGATGCCAAGTACTACATCTGGGAAGACCCGTACCTCTTCCGCATAGTTGCTGACCAAATCATCCGACGATGTGTCCCAGAGGGTGAAATCATTGATATTCTCTCCTTCTGCCATGACCAGGCATGCGGTGGCCACTTCTCTGGGCACAAAATCGCATCTAAGATCCTCTAGTGTGGCTTTTACTAGCCCACCATCTTCAAAGATGCATACAATCACTGCAAGGCATGCAGTTGCTGCCAAACTTTGGGCAACATGAGCCATCGCAACATGATGCCTTTGCAGCCGATTCTCGTATGTGAGATCTTCGACATTTGGGGGATTGATTTTATGGGCTCCTTCCCTGTTTTGGACGGCTTCGAGTACATTCTTCTTGCTGTGGACTACGTGTCCAAATGGATCGAGGCCATTCCGACCCGAACCTGTGATCCAAAATCGTTATCAAATTCATTCATCAGAATATCTTCTCACGGTTCGGGATTCCTCGTGCAATCATCTATGATGGAGGGACCCATTTCATGAATGCTCAGTTCAGGTCACTGATGACCAGATACGGGGTGTCTCACCGAATCTATACTCCTTACCACCCCCAGACTAATGGTCTAGCTGAGCTTTCAAATCGGGAGATCAAGAAAATCCTGCAGGTCACTGTTCGACCTGACAGGAAGGACTGGTCGTCCCGACTTCCGGAAGCTTTGTGGGCTTATAGGACCGCCGACAAGACCCAATTAGGCATGTCTCCTTTTAGACTGGTGTATCGGAAGGGGTGTCACCTTCTCGTCGAACTGGAGCACAAAGCCTATTAGGCAGTACGGAGCTGTAATTTATATCTTTCTAAGGCTGGAACTCATAGAAAGCTTCAGATAAGTGAGATCGATGAATTACGCCTCGATGCGTATGAGAACTCGTGAATCTACAAAGAGCGGGTTAAAGCCTTCCATGACAAGCACATATCTAGAAAGATCTTTCATCCTGGTCAGAAGGTCTTACTCTTCGACGCTCGACTCAAACTCTGTCCTTGGAAACTACGATCCAAGTGGGTCGGACCATATCTTGTTCGACAAGTTTTTGGAAATGGAGCCATTGAAATCATTCCGCTCAGCCACGATTCCGAACCTTTCATTGTGAACGGTCAGAGACTCAAACCGTTCATCGATGTAACCTCTACAGATTTGGCTTAGTCATCATTTATTCTCCATTTTCCCTGAGCTTACTGCGCTCAGCCGATGGCGTAAAACTTAGCGCTCAACGGGAGGCAGCCCGTCATTCTCTTTTGAAAAACCCGAAACCTTTTTTGACACCTCTTTGCACTTAAGGATCATCCTTTAGGACAGCCGACTCCACCTCAGGTGCTTGCATCTGAGATTAGAAATCATCCGCAACAGCCACCCCAACCCATCCACTCACCAAAATACCTGTCCTAATGCATGAACTAAGCCAAATAAAAACCCTCCTAATTTACAATGAGGACATTGCAAATCTTAGGCATGGGGGGGTATGAAAGTGCAAAGAAAAGGTTTCAAACAAAAAATTCACATATACCAAAAATACCATAAAAATCAAAAAATTTTTGAAAAAGAATAATAAAATGAGAGGAGGAAAGAAAATTGACTTTACAAAGGAGGAGAAAAAGAACAAAATGACAAAAAGGAGCACAAAATGGAAGAAAAGAGAGTCATTAGTAAGAATTTAAGGAATTAACCTAAGTTCTAGACCACATTCAGGAAAAGAAAAGGAAGGTGTATAGTAAGATTAGTAAGAACGCAAACATTAGGCATTCTTGGATAGACTCTTAGTACCCATTAAGATCTAGATATTCCTCAAGAGGTTGAGGAGAATGAAAAGCTTAAGTATTAGGTCCAAGGCTTAGGGAGTATTTGGCCTCGTTAACTAACTTTTGGTTTGCTGGACTTAGTAACCTAAGCATCCAAATTTACACACATAGTCTGGTTCAGTAAGCATAAGTATCAAAATCACGCAGAAGCGTTACAAAATTTCTTAAAATGTCACCTAGAGTAGGGGCGGCTGATCAACACAAGTTGATTTGGATGAGTTCCCAGCATAGAGAGGTGGGAAATTCCCCTCGAAGATGCGTAACAAAATATCATCCCCTCGGTGCTTGTCTCTTAGGATATTTACATATCCTACTGGGGGCATGTAAGCACTCTGCTGGTTCAGATTCCATGGATGGCATTATCACGAAGTGTCAATTGCCAGGGTCTGAATTCGGCCACGAAACACCATGGACGGGATTATCTCGAAATCTCGAAAGCCAGGGTTCTGGGGGTTACCATGGGAGGTGCTATCTCGAAGCATCGGCTGCCAGGGGCCCTTGAGGATTGATGATGGGGACAAGGAATCTGATACAGATCGTGTTGAGAAGCCAACCCTAAGCTAGAATTAAAAAGAAAAAGAGAGAGAAAACTCTCCAAATAAATAAATCTTCTACCTCTCTCTCTTATAAAATGCACTGCAAACTGAACCAAGGCTAGAATTATCTCAAGCACGGGTGCTTTAACCACAAATTCCCATAAACCTTAGGTTAGTTCCTGTAGGCCTTAAAAACCTTTGCTAAGGACTGAGGCTAAAGCTAGACAGATCTGGATCTTGGTTGGTACTAGAGTACCTTTTAGGCCTATGATTGGCATTCTCACCTAATCAAGGATATAAGAGAAAAAGGCACTTATCTAAACTTGGTAAGGAATTCATGGTCTAGAACAAAGGTTAAAACCTTAAAATTTTGCTAAGAGACTAGCAAAAGCTAGGCATGGGGGTATGATGAGAGCCTCATCATGAACCCTAACTAGCACAATTTGATCTAAATAAGTGTGAAAAAGCTCCTACAAAACCTAAAGAGAAGCCTAATTCAGAGAACTCTGAATCAAAGAATAAAATAAATCATAAGGGGTAAAACTGTAATTTTTCCAATGCAGAACACAAACAGGATATCTAAGGGTCTAAACACAGGTCAAATAATCTTAATGAGGAAGGAAGTGGGATGATTTGATCTGAAAAGGGTTATAGTAACTTCTAGGAATTAAATGACATTCTGTAACCCTAAAACAAATCTACTTTAATTCACGAGGTTCAAGGCAGGATAAAAATCAACTAAACCCTTGAAAATTCATGGAAAAATATTCACTAGAGTTTAGAACCTTCAATTGGGCCTTTGCAACCTATTTTGACCTAAATTGAGAACCATGCCCAATTTATGACCTAATTTGGGTTTTTACGCAAATTGACCGGTCAAACGTGGTTAAACATAAAATCAAATTTCACCATTAAGTTCCTTAGGTTCAAATGAGGCTGGTATAAAAAGTTGGGCCTAAGAGAAGACCACCTTGACCAACTTTACAAATTGGTCCACTTGAATTACTTTTTAACCCTTATCTTTTGAAACCCTTATAATTAGCCCCCTATCTTTCCCACCATTCTTTGCAGAATGATTGTCCCTGCCACCCTACACAGGCACCATGCCTTCGGCGACCTTGCGCGGAGGATGGCGCCGCGCAGGGTATGGCAGCCGTTCTCAGGAACGAACAAGGGGTTCCCTGTGTCGTCCTCTATCGCAGGGACCCGCCCCTACCACCTGTGGCTGCCCATGCCTCTCACGCGAACGCATGAAAGGCACGGGTGTCCATCTCCGACCATCTCTGGCGAGCACAGCACGTCGCTCCCTTGGGGCCCTCTCCTCGCCAGTGCCTTTATAAGGAGCGACAGGGTCTACCGTCTCCTTCAAGCTAATTCTGGCCGAGAAAACCCCCCTCCTTCGTCTCCTCCCTCTCCGGTCAGACTGCCCAAGCTTCCGGCGAACCCTCCTCCTCCTCCTCCTTGTCGCTCTGCTGCCATACCTGCAGCAGAGCCCACTCTGCCTCGTCGTCCCACGCCAGGCCGCACCAGCTGGTGTCCTCAGACCTCTTCCTCGTCGCCATCACTCCTCCTCTGGGCATCTTCATCCCCAGCTTCGGCAGGCACACGCAGGGCAGTCTTCCTCTCCCTCTTCATCGATTAAGTAGGTAGGAACTTTCCCTTTACTCTCCTCTCATTTTTCCCTTCTCAAATTAACACCAAACACCCATCGATCGCCACTGTCCATCGCCATCTTCCCCACCTCTGGCCACCATCTCTGGCGAGATCACTCCACCTCCACAGACCTTTCCACCCCTCACCGACAAGCCCAGAGGCTCCCCCTCACTCCACTCAAGCGTTTCCCCTACTCCATTCACAACCCTATACACTCTGAGCACCCCCCGAACACACCCATTTCCACACACGCAGGTTGCCCTAGGCGCACGGCCACAGACACTCTCACAGCACGCCGCCCCTCGTACCACCTTCGCCACACTCTGGCGAAGATCCCTGTGTTGTCTGACGTGGCTGTGAGGCCGTCTTCGTGATTTCAAGCTTCACCCTCCCCGCCGCCATTGACGAGCAGTAGGAGCTGCTTTGCAGGCAGCTCCAGACTTCTTTGGCCCTAGGTGTAGGCTCCAGGCAACGTGGGGCACTTCTGCAGAGATGCCCAGGTTCTCACTTGGGGTTGCCAGCCTTCGCTGCTGCCCCAATTGCGTGAAGCCTTCTCCCGCGGGCGCCCGAGATCGGAGGTGGGACTTTAGTCCCACCTCGTAAGTGTGTGGCCTCACGCCCACACTTAAATTGTTTTTGTGATATGAGCCAATTGCCTCCGATACAAATGGGGTGAGGTCCCTCACCTATACTCACCGCCTCGTCCGTGAGCTCACCACATGGATCTGGCGACCCGACTCGACACTCCTGTGCACTCCTCGCGCGCCACCCACGCTGGTGCGCCTGGACCCGGGCACGCGTCCTGACCCGATTACCCGACTATGGGAGAGCTTTCCAAAGAGAGATCCAGAGAGAGAGAGATGCGGGGAAGGGGTAGGGTAGCTTTTGCTCTAATGTTTGTGTGTGTGCGCAGGAAGGAAGAAAGGAGAAGAGGAGCGGTGGCTGGGACTTAGCCACGCAGAAGAAGAAAGGAAGGAACGAAGGAGAGAAGGAGAAGAGCAAGGGAAGCCAAGAGAAAATGAGAAGGCAAAGTCGATCAGATAAGGCATCTGAGCTCTGAATCATACGTCGACGAAAAAGAAAAGAAAGAAGAAGAGGAAGGGCCAGAGCAGAAGAAAGAAGGAAAGAAGGAAGAAGAAGAAGAAGGATGGAATTGCTGAAGGAAGAAGAAAGAGAAGAAGAGTGAAAAAGAAGAAAGAAAGAAGAAGAAAGGAGAGAAGAAAATCAGAGATAAAGAAAGGAGAAAGACTTAGCAACTGAAGAAAGAAAGAAGAGAAGGCAGAAGCCTCTGCAGCCACAAGGAAGAAGAAGATGAAGAGAGAAGAAAAAGTAGAGATAAAGAAAGAAGAAGGACTTAGCAGCAGAAGGAAAGGAGAAAGAAGAGAAGGAAAAAGGAAGAAGCAGAGGAGAAGAAAAGAAGAATGAAGAAGAGAGCCGGCTGAAGAGAGAGAAGAAGAAAAAGCCAATTGCTCTCTCTCTTTCTCTTCCTCTCTTAATTTTTTGTAAAACCTTATATATATTGTAAATTTAAATGCTTCTGGAATTGTAAGTTTGCTCCCTGAGTTCGACCTCGGGAAATTTTTCATTCCGAGTAACAAATTATATTAGACTGGTAACCATTTTTGTCATATACTACAACGACTGTAATTACTATAGCGATAAAAGTTGGTAGCCAGTTTTTGGGTTTGAATGTGCTTTGGAATTTGATGGGCCCTTTATCTAGGTTGTGCCCTTAATGATTGATTGATATGTGTGTGTGTGCATAACCAGTGGTTCTCAAGCAAGATTATTTTTGGATGCGGTGAATTTTAGGGTTCAAATCTTGCTTAGTAGCTTTTAGGATTCAACTTTAGGTATATTCAATCAAGTTTAGTTGGCACACCAGGTTTTGAAAGCATAGGTGAATACGTTTTCCTTTGAAACTTAAAAGAATGTGGAGTGCCTGGTAAATCCCTAAAAGTTGAACCTATGTGGTAGCTGTTTGATGAGTTAATTTTAGTTGAAGTGGTGCGGCCCAAACAACTTAGGCAATTGGCCTGAATCCACCACTAACTTAGGAACACAAGTGGTTACCTAATTTGATTTCTACTCGATTATGTGTTTGGGTGTGTGTACCGGTTCCAAAGATCGGTTTACCAGTTGAGTTTGAAAATCAGAAGAGGTTGTGTACCTCTGTGAGATTTTTTTAAATTTTTCTTTAATATGTGGAGGGTGAGGCAGGTGTAGGTGTCAGACAAACAATCAAAACTAACCTTAGAGTTTATAAGAATACCAAGGTTGATTTTTGTTTGTGTTATTACGTGGTAGAATGAAAACTAGTGGGTGGGAGGTGAGGGTAAACTTACAGACCCTTCAACAGCACTTTACTCAAATCTACCGCTTTTGCCCGTCTTGAGAGAGTACCTGCAATCGCAATAAGAAAGGAGAGAAGTGAGGTAAAAGATATGTAAGGTGGGAAAAATACGAAGAATCAAAGAGCGTCGCCTCCTCGGCAATGGTCCCAAAATGTTGTAGCGGAAATTGTCACAAAAGGATGTTGAGTTTTGGAAAACCCATTATCGTAGTTTGATTTGCGAAGAAATCCATCAACAGATAAATTTATATTGAAATTCGTAAAGAAACTCCAGGTTGAACACAGGGAGGCGAACGTTTGATTAAAAATCGCGTTTGTTTTATAGTCACGAAGCAGATTAACTGGTCAAATTGAATCTAAACTAGCTATCAACTTAAAGAATAAATAATAGAAGAAAGAGAGAGAATATTACAAATAAAAAGTAAATAGAGATAGAATAAACATGGATCTTATAACCACAAGCTGATGTTCATTACAATTACAACTACTCATTACAGTAGAAAGCAGGAAATCTACACTAGAAAGTGGAAAATCTACACTAGAAAGTGGTAAAAGAGAAGGTAGAGAGAAGTTATCCTTCTCGATGGCTGCTTGGAGGACAAGCCGCAACGACAGAGCGCCTGGACAAAGGTGGTGAGATGTGGAATGAAGAAAAACGATGAAGGACAATGGAGAACAGGGCAGGACGGTGTCGCAATGGAATCCGCTACCTGAATGGCAGTGAGAGGACCACCGCGGGATGGTCCACGAAGGAGATGAGAAGGTGGAAAAATTGTAATTTTAACTCTAATGGAGCATCCCGGCTTTGGAACAAGCTCGTAGAGCTTTGGAAGGGGTGAGAGAAGAGAAGGGATGAAGAAAGTGTGGGGGTCGTAGGGCTATATATAGGTGTAGATTGGAGGGGGCAAATGGGTCATTTCATCTCAAATCATTAAATGAGGGGGTCTTTAGTGATGAATATAAACGTCACTAAAGACCCCACGTCGCTGAAGAATATGCTCATGCCCCTGCCTTCTCTCCTTTCGCATGCTTAACGTATGCCCACGATCTCGCTTTGTCAGTAGTCCAATCGCGAGATCGGATGACTTAAAAACGATCTCGCCTGCTTCTTCAGCATAACCACACGCTCACAATGCTTCCTCGATCATCTAAGCTACCATGTGGCACCCCTGCTATCGCACATTGGTCATCGGATGGTTGGATTGAACCATGCACGGGATGAGAGCGGTGAGAACGCACGAATCACGACTCGAACGCGCGCCCTTCCTTCGCAACAACACCTTCGACCGCTACGCTGAGGCGTGCATTTGGTCGCGCAAATGTTTTAAGGCTAGGTGCTCACAACCATTGGATGGTGACCTAACAGTTGTGATCATCTCATCCCTTGCCTTCAGATGAGGAAGAGGCACAGCTTGAGTTGACCTCGGCTGTTGGATTGTAATCCAATGGCTGGGATGCGCTCAACGGTTGAGGAGAGAAAAGCAACAGCAGGTCTTAGGCTGGTATGGGCAGCTGGGATGGCGGCACATGGCACCATCTTAGCCGTCCATCTTCTATGACTTGTAGATGGTTCCACGGATGTCGGATTGGATCGATTTTCACACTGTTGGGCTGCGATCGTCGATTCGAACCCATTTGTGTGGTCAGATTTGTCGTATAAAGAATGGATTTACACCACCTAGCCCCTTGACCTCTGATCTTTCTTAGACTGCATCTGATACTACGAAAGTCCGATCAGGGTGATCTTGGAGTCATTGAACTCCAATCATTGCCCTGATCAGATCCGTTCGGTTAGATCTTCAATCTGAGGCCCCGATTAAAAGTCACCCTGTTACCTGACCACAAAAGAGAAAATTAACCTAAACTTTATACAATCTAACCTAAATGCAAGATGATGCATGTTATGCAATATTTATAATGCATGATGTACTATACATCTAAGAACATGTAAAAATTGATGGTTTATGTGATATAAACATGTTTACATCAATTAAAATATTACTAAAAACCCTAATTAACAATGACACTCAAATTTAAAGGGGTCTTATAGAGATAAATTCAATATAAACCTCCTAAAAATCATTACGAAATATTCTAAGAGGTTTGGTACCTTTAATTTGATCATTTGAACCTATTTTGACCAAAAATAGACATTCAGATGGGAATTTGCCTCGAGTTGGGCTTATGTACAATTTACCTAGTCAAATGTGGTCAAAACTCAAATCCAAGTTCACCATTAGATTCCTTGGGTCCAAATTAGGTTAACACAAAAATTTGGGCCTAATCAGAGTTCATTTTGACCTAGTTTGCATTTAAGTCCTTAGATCTCTAGTCATTTCAATCAGACCCTCATCATTTAAACTTTTATTACAACCAAACCCGTAAATTCTCATCTTCTTCACAGTTTGGTCCCCACCTCCTGAAACCTCTGTGTGTCCTAAACACAAGGTTTAACCCAAAGTCATCGAGCATTGACTGTGCATATCTCCATCAATTTCTACCCAAATCCCTCCAAATTTGGAGGGATTGCTCCTTAGGAGATCCTCTTTGATTGACATCTGATTTCATACCCAAAAAAAAGCATGAGAAGCTCCACCAATATTGGGATTACCAAATAGGAAGCACCTTGATTCCTAGTTCAATTGAGCAAATTCTTCCAAATTAAGCTTGCAATTGAGCTCAATATAAGCCCTACGTTAATCCCAAAACCAGGGCAGTCGATTCAAGGTCGGAATCTACATTCTTCCCTTCACTCTGGCCAAGAGCTCCATCAGCTCTGGTGACTCTCACGCCCTCACTCTTCTAGCCACCCAACCACCAAATTGGGTGGTCCATTGTCTTCCCCGACGTCATCCGACTCCAGTGCACATTACCTGGAGCCCTCTCTCCCTGCCATCGTCGCCGTCTCCCTCATTGGAGCAATTCATCTTCTACGGCTATGGCAAGCAATGCCACGACAGACTCCTCCCCCTTTCATCCAATAGATTAGGTCTCTCCCTCCCTTTAGCTCCTAAATTAGATTTAGGCCTTTAGCTTGTAGATTCAACCACATGCTCACTCCTTCCCTCTTCATCTCCGACCTCAGCTCCGACGAGGTTGCCATAGCACTACATGCCACCAAACACGAAACCACCACCACCACTACCTTCCTCTCCATCCACCAATCAAAAGCCCTAATAAAATTAGGAGCTTTAACCACTCCACCGTCTCCCTGCCCAACCCACCAAACCTCTTGCATCTTTGACCTCCCCACACCACCATCGTTCTTCAAACACGACGAAATCACTAATTGCATTTTTGCGCGGTTTGTAAAATACATCATTGTAATGCATAAAACTGGTCAACTCTTAAATTTATAAAACCTAGATAGTGGGGTATCTAGGGTCGTCCAAGCAGGCCAATTTGTTTGCTAAATCAAATCTCTTGTTTTAAAGGGAATTGAACTTTCTTTTTGGCCTTTTTCAAATATATATTTTTTAGGGTTTTGAAATAACGGCAACACGAATTTTGTTGGCAACGGAAAATGACTAACACCTAACTCACTACACTACTACTAAAGTGACAAGTAGAGCCTCTCCCTAAGCTCACTCTAGACACGTGGAGGCCTAGAGTAATTAGGGAGAGGGAGTGAAAAGTGCTAGAAACTAGATTATAAAAAAAATTGCAACAAAATGAAATAGAATTGAAGGCAACTTGATTGATGCAAAAGTGTTTTACATAAAAACCTAGTAAAGGAATGCTTCTACTACTAGAATAAATGCAATAGATAAAATAAAACACAAATCCTCCTGAAATGATGGTGAAGAGGGGAAGCTCCTTGCTCCAAGCTTAGTGGCTCCTATGCTTGAAAAGGGCTCCCCCTTCTCCTTCCTTGAAAGGCTCCTCCAAGGTGGAAGCTTCCACCTTAACCTTCCTCCTCCAAGGGTGGGTGTGCACCACCCTTCCTTCTACTTGCCTGGCCATCCTCCTTGAGGGGACAATGTCCTCCTCCTTGGCGTGGCATAAGGGAGAAGAAAGAAGGGGAAGAAGGGACCAAGGGGTTAGGCAGGATGCCCCCTTAATCTTCTTCTCTTCTTCTCCTTCCTTGGCATTAGGTTATGGTGGGTATAGGTAGAATAATACACTAATGGAGGATGGAAAAAATGTGAGAAGTTAGGTGGGTATATATAGTGTAGGAAGGGGGGTATAGGTGGCTCTTGGAATGGATGGCTAGGATAGGATATGGGGGGTATAGTTGGGGATCCTAGGGCTAAGGGTGATTGGCTCCAACCCAAGGGTTACCTAGGTGGTGGTTATGGGTGGTGGCACCCCTTGAAGTTGGCGCCAAAATGACCTTCTATTAGGGAGGTTAGGTGGCACCAAGTGGGGTTCTAGAAGGAGGGGTATGAGTAGGGTGGATGAGGCTAGGAAGGGGTAGGTTTAGGGTGTAGATGGGGGTGGATGTTGACGCCATAAAGGGGGGTAGTTAGGGTTGGGTTTTGGTGCCAAAATTGGTGCCTTTTGGTGGTAGTGATGGGATGAAGAGGTGGCTAGGTGGTGGCGCCAACTTGGAGTAGGATAGCTAGTTTAGATGAGCTTAGGTAGGGCTTAGTTGGTGGAACTAGCTAGGGTTGAGTTGAAGGTGGTGGATGGCCAAGGAGCTGGATGCTAGCTAAGCTAAGCTAGCTTAGCTAGCTATGGAGTAGAGGAGTAGGCAATGGGAGCTAGGGTTTGAGGAGAGGAGCTGAATATGAAGGGTCTGGAGCTGAACTGGAGCTGGCAGCTGCTGAAGAGGCTAGCATGGGGCTACTCTAGCTGTCTTAGTTTGCTAGTTCTTTGCTAGCTTCTAAGCCAAGCAAAAGTGAGCTGGCTTCTACTGAATTGAGCTGAGGTGAGCTAGGTTTGGTGCTCCCGTGGAGGATCGAGCTGGTTGAGGTAGCTAAGGTAGCTTAGCTAAACTAAGTTGGGTTAAGCTGAGTCCCCAAGAGCTGGACTTGAGCTTCCTGAGCTGGAATGAAGTCATCTTCAGTTGGCTGGAGTTGAGTGGAGCTGGATGCAGCTGGACCTGACTTGAGGTGAACTCCAATCAACTCAGCTGAGCTAGCTAGAGCTCCCTGTGAACTAATGGGAGTTGAGATGAGCTAGACTCAGCTAAGTTGAGTTGGATCTGAGCTGACTTGAGCTAGGGTGAGCTAAGATGATCTCTCTTGAGCTGCCATTTAGCTGAGATGAATTGAATGGAGCTAGGAGGAGCTAACCCTAGTCCAAGGGAGCTGGATTTCAGCTATGGTGAGCTAGATCAAGCTGAGTTCCAACTAGTTTGAGCTTCTCATTCTTTAGTTGCCTTCTTGAGTGCTAGGGCTTTAGGGATTTGTCAATCTGTATATCTCTAACACTCACAAAAATACATTAAAAAGACAATGCATGCATAACCTAAATGATTCCTAAATGCAGCCCAAAAACCCATTTGCGGAGCAAAATCCTAAGAGCTAGGTTTGTTTTAATGCATAAAAATGATGATAAACTGGCATTTATCGATCACCGCTATTGCACTCCTCACCTCACAAGAGACCTAATGAGCATTCTAATTGGGGCATTTAGCCCGTATTTTGTGTATTAGGTATGTACCGAAGTTGCTGCCATCACAAACATCATCCATCGTTGTCAACCCATCTTAGCCCTAGACTCAACCTCCAATAGATGCAACTCAACATTAGGAAGCTACCTGGGGCTCCAATTGAAGATGATGTGGGAAACATCAGCACCAATTCTAACTGTAGCTCCATTAGCTGCGTATGCAAAGGACACGACAACCATAGTGCCACATCAAAAGAATTTAAATCTGAAATATGCAGTTAATGTATTTTTCTCATAGGCAAGCTGCCTTCGAACCATGGGGTCAGGTCCCACCTTCACCAAGCCTATACTCACGTAGTCTGCACTCACCCAAGCTAAGCAAGCAAACCGAACCCTATGCATTGAATCGTATCGGGTTTGGGATTGAGGAGAGAAAGAAAAAAGGATTTGTTTGATAGGAGGGGAGGGTTTTTGCCTTGTGGAGATTTAAAGGAACACTTAAGGCATCCGGCGCCTTAAGGAGACATCTGATTAAGAGTTTGAGATTTGCCTAAGTGTTGCAGATGAATTGAAGAGTTAAATTGCTTGAATACTGATTAGTTAAGCGTTAAAGGATATTGAGATTGAATTGAGCTTAAGTAACAAGTGATACATTGGTGGTTCAAACCACCATTCTTTTTGGCTACCAATATTATTTTGTTCTTTGACTCTTGATATACACTGTTGATTAGCATGTTTTCGCCAGGAAAAGTCAGGGTTTTGGAGAACCCGTCATTGTAGTCGCAAAAATCGCTACCATATAAAATTTTTGCCAAAACTCAAAGTGAGTTCTCGGTCGAACACAGGGAGGCGAATGTTTAGTTTTGAAATCCACACTTTAATTTTATTTATTTTTGTTGTTTGTATCTTTTACAATTTTTTTGTCATTTTAATATACAGAATATCAGGCGAATTATGATCTATTCTAATCTACTTTAACAAAATAAGAGGGAGAGAAAGAGAGAGAGAAAGAGACAATCAACATATATGTTCAAAACAAGTGTTTGCTACAAATAATCAAGAAATCACAACTAGACTAGAAAGTGATAAAAGATAAAGGTGAGAAGAATCCCCTTCGACGGTCGCTTGGAGGACAACTCGCTTTGACGTCACCTGAATGACGGTGGTGAGGAGCAAAATGAAGAAGAACGATGTTGGAGGAAGGAGGACGGGACAAAACAGCGTCGCGACGAGGATCTACTTCTCGAAGGTGGTAAGAAGATGGCCACGGGATGCTCCATGAAGTGGTTAAGAAGTGGAAAAAAATGTTTAATTTCTACTCTAGAGGAGCATCCCAAGCTTGGGACATAATCTCTCTAAAGCCTTGGAGGTGTTGAGGGAGAGAAAGGAAGAGATGGTGAAGAATGGGAGGGGTAAGGGTCCTTTTTAGTGGAGGAGAAGAGGCCTTTTGCACATGGACAATTAATGACATCCATAAATATCATTGAAGATCCACCGCAGACGTAGCTGAAGACCAATGCTCCCCCATGTGGTGTTCGGGCGCTGGCGCTGTTGGAGTGCTCTTCGCGAGCCCGTGTCCCACGCACCACTCACACTCTGCCTGCTGTGCACTTGCTGCTGGTGTGCACCTACGGTGCTGCATGTGCTCATGCTGCTGCATGCCCGTGGTGCTGCTCATGCTTTGCACTATTGCTGGTGCTCGCCCTTTGGTGGCCTGGATAGCACCACGTGGCACGATCTGGGCCGTCTATCTTCTTTCCTTTGTAAGGGCAACTACAGATGTCGGATTGAGTCGATTTTCACGTCGTTGGGCTGTGATCATCATCCTGAATCCATCCATGCAGTCGGATTTGTCATTTGAGGCTCCTAATTGTGTCACCTTGCCTCTTGACTGTTGATCTTCCTCGAACTATATATGATTCTACGGGACTCTAATCAAGGTGATTTTGGAGGCATTGGATTTCGATCGTCGTTCTGATCAAATCCGTACAATCGGATCATCAATTTGAGGCCCCGAAATAGTTCTCCTTCCCTCCTAGACATAAAAGGACATGAATTATCCTAAACTTTATACAAACTATTCTAAATGCAGAATGATGCATGCTATGCGATATTTATATTATGGAATGCATATCTAAACCTATGAACATGCATAAATAGGCATTTTATCTTGAATGGATGTGTCTATATCATACCCCCATGCCTATCTTTTGCTAGTCCCTAACAAAATCAAACTAAATGCTTTGTATAAAAATAGAATTAGGACTGGATCTCTTATAGCATTAGTTGTTTATTAACAAAAGGAAATTTTGACTAATGTCCTAAACTACAAAGACCCAATAGTGTCCGGGTGTCTGCCAAAATGCAGATCGCCCAAGTCCTCACCATATTTTGAAAAGGGAAGATACATTTTTTTTATGGTTTTCTTCTTCTTTTCTAATTTTTTGGGTTTTTGAGTTTAGAGTTTTGGGACAGCATTCTACGGTTACCCAACCCACTCAAGACTCAAAAATAACTCCAACTTCTAAGCATCTTAACGTGAAAAATTGATAGACTCACTAGGCAGCCGTTAAAATGAACTTTAGGTTTCTACAACCCTAGGTGACCTTAAGAGTTTTTGCCTAAAGGTTTATCTTTCCGATCGGTAGCTTTCTCCTTACTTTTTTTTTAATTTTTTATGGGGTCAACATAAGGGCGAACCCAGTATATATCTCGTCGGTTTATTCTACTCCCTTGTTTCTTTGCTAAGTGATTTGGGAATTATTTGTACATTTTTATGAGTTGGGCTCTAGACAACTGCCAACGGGCTGTTACCCTTAGCAACTTGTCAGCCATACTCGTATAGAGAAGTGTGGCTTTATTTATTTTTTCTCCTTTTTCTATTTGTTTATATTTTGTTTTTTCTTTTTGAGTATATATATATTTTCCTTTTTTTGAGTAGGTGGCTTTCTTGATTTAAGATTTACCTAAAGACAGTAGAAAGAGAATGGTCATGTAGCTGGGCTTTGGACAACCAATCAATGGACTGCTACCTACAGCAACTTACTAGCCATACTACACTAACAAGTTCATTAGCTACCTAATTTCCGTAAAAACCATAAAAAAGTGAGTCAGTGCAAGTAATGTGTAGATCCTTTAGGCTTAATGTCCCCTCAAATCAGAGGGTAGGTTAATAAGTCGTATACTTATCACCCCAATTTATTAATCAATTTAAAATAGAATTAACATGGCAAGGACTTGAGAACAGGTCCACATTTTAGTGGACACCCAGGCTGATTATAACCGAAGACCTAAAGAGTCTAAGTGTTCAGGTCCAAAACTATCATTTCCTAAAGTTAACAACTCCTAATGCCTAAGTTCTCTACTCCTAATTCTAATTTTTTTGTCTTTATGAATTTGATTTTTTTTTTGTAAAGAAAATAAAAGAAATTCCATGGAGCTAACAAAATAATTTCAGGATTAATTATCCACCCCCCATACCTAAATGATGTAATGTCCTCATTGTAAAAATAAAGATATAAAAAGGGCAAAGTAAATAGAATGTCACCTGAATTTTGTGAAAATCCAGTCAGCTGCGTAGAGAAAATGTAGTATACACATGTTCTAAGTTTATTGCCTTTAGTTAGGCATAATATACAAACGAAGAAGAAATTAGGAATTCACAAGTGTAGGTCAGGATCAGAATAAAAATATTGATCACAGGACCCGCCAGCAAAAGATGTCCACAGATGTGGACCAAGTTGTAGTGCAGACGCATGCCCCAGGGTCGAGTGGTTCTAAGGTTCTGGATGAAAATCACCTAGAACCAGAGATCATTGTGCTTGTGGGGTCGGGCCTACGGCTTTGGGTTATGCAACCCAAGTCTGAAATTCTAGACAAAATAAGTTCTAAACTAATTAGAGTATTTGTCCATTTGGAATTTGGCTCAAAAAGATAATCCACTATTCTATACTTGGGCTGAAAATCCTCGAAATCAAAAAATATCGTAAGGGTCTTGATATAAAATAGGCAGTTTGAGGCAAAAAGAAACCCTTAGATCCATACTCCTATCTTCCCCGAAGTTGACTTCCCAGGTCTTAATTTTCAAATTCCTATACTCCAAGATCAAGTTTTCAATTTCTGGGACCTCAAGATCATTATACACCCCATCTAAAATATCCAAGTTCAACAATTGTGGCTGAATCAAAATTGACATGGGTCTAGTGATCTCAAGAATATCATCATTCAGTTCTTTGGGGTGTGATTGAAGATTAGGGCTGCCAATTGGATCATCTATTATAATAAAATCAAAATCCTCCATGTCAACCCCAATCGGATCATAACCCTCAATTATTGGGCTATTAAATGGCTCATCATGCTCCACGAGCCTATTTGTCTCACTAAAATTGTTTTCCTTATCTTCAAGTGAGACTTCACTCAGAGATTCCCCACCCTCAGAATTAAAGAATTCTTAATCTTTATTTATTTATGTCTCAAAATCGTATGTCATTTGCTGATCCATGGAGACACTTTTCCTCGCTCCCTGGCTCAGGGATCTCAGGTGAGAAAATTTGTTTATCCTCAATTGGTTGCTCTAGACCAACTTAGTCATCCTTGATCTCATAAAATGTGTCCCCTCCAACAAGTTCCTGAGTGGGTTCTGACATTAGCTCTCTTGATGGGTGTTTATCTTGAGAATCATCCCAATATTGGATTAAGGCAACCACAAATTTCATCCTCAATCTCGACAATTTCCCTAGCAAAAACTCACTTAGGCCCTAATCCTCGATATCTTGGAGCCAATCAATAACGAACTATTTAGCTCGTCAATCATTTGAATCAGGGGCTCCAATTCTTCATTGCGGGGTGTTGGCTAGGTTTCCAAAGATCGTATGGTGTTCCTTAAATTGGCCAACACCTTATCTTAGACCTGGTTCACCTGAACCGGATGGTTCGATTTAGGGTTGGGTGGGTTTGGGGTAAATCTAAGGGAGTAAAGGAATTGAGGTTCTTGGGGTCCTCCTTGATAGTAGGTCATTTCAGGTTGTTCAACAAGGGGTGGTGACCTATAGTTAGTATAGCTCTAGGAAGGATAATAATCATAATCATGATGTCTAAGGTTAGGTCCTAGACATTGAGGTCCGGAATCATATCTTCAATCAAAGTTATCTTGACTAGGGGATGGGTAGTCATAAGTCAAGTTAGGATAGTAATCATCTTGGGGATAAGTGATAGTAGGAGGGTAGGGTTGGAAATGTGTGTAGGATGTGGAAGGATACATGGTGAAGTAGGAGGAAAAATAGAGGAGAGAAAGGTGCCTTGTTGTATAATCAATCAAACCTGTCCTTAGGTGGGTTAGCCTAATGATCTACAAACTCTCAAAACCTATCCTAAGATTATAAATGATTTAGTGTACATTTATTTGGTCAATCAACTAGTTAGAGAGAGGGATTGGGGAGAAGGTACTTCCCTTAGCTTTTGCCTCAGGTTCCTTTGATACCCCCAACTACGATCGTTTGACACTACTCCCTTAGCTAGACATCAGATGGACTGGTATAAGTAGATTAATCGAAAACAATCTCAATTTGGGTCCCGAAGAGTGAATCAATCCTTAAGGCCAACATCTACTTAGTTTTAATTAGGCTTGGGATGATTATGCTCTTGGATTTGATGAGCCCTTTAGATGGGTTGTGCCCTTAATGATCAATTAAAATGTATGTGTGTACACAACCACGATTTTCAAACAAAGTTATTTTATGATTTGTCTTTTAAGGTTTAACCTTCTTTAGTAGCTTTTAGGGTTTAATCTTTAGGTTCATTCAATTAGGTTTAGTAGAACACTCCAAGTTTTGAAATCGTAAGTGCTTGTATATTCCTTTAAAACTCAAAAATAATGTGGAGTGTCTGGTGCAGCCCTAAAAATCAACCCTAATTGGCAAGCTACTTGATGGATCAGTTTTAACTTGAGTGGTGCGACCCAAACAGTTCAAGCAATTGGCCTATTACACCACTTGATTAAGGCACGCAAAAATATTTAACCTAATCAAATTTGTACTCACTTATTTGTGTGTTGAGTTAAGGTGTACCAGATCCACAGGTTAGAATCTGGTTAAGTGGTAGAATCAATGTGATTGTGTGCCTTAGGATGAGAATTTATGGGTGTTAAGTTGTCTCTTTAATTGAATCCCACAAGAGAAGAATATATATATATATATATTTAATTTATGTGAGTGGGTGAGGTGAGGTGGTGAAGTGACAATCAAACAACCAGGACTAACCTAGGGTTTATGTAGGCAGCTAAGTCGGTTTGGGTTTGATTTATTAGTGTGGAGAAATGAAATCTAGGGTGGGGGTGGTAGGAATACACTTACAGAACTTCATTTGCACTTTTCTTTGATCTAAGCACTCTGGCCCACCTCAGAAGAGTACCTACAATCAGAGTAAGATCAGAGAAAAAGTGAGATAAAAGTTAAGTAAGGTAGAAAAACATGAAAAAATGAAAGAGCATTGCCTCCCCGGCAACGGCACCAAAATGATTAATGTGTTTTCGCAAGGAAAAATAAGGGTTTTGGAGAACCCATTGTCGTAGTCGCAAAAATCACTCCCAGAGAAAATTTATACCGAAACTCAAAGTGAGTCCCAGGTCAAACACACGGAGGCGAACGTTTGGTTTTGAAATCCGTGATTTGATTTTATTTATTTTTATTATTTTTAACTTTTTGCAATTTTTTTGGTATTTTAATAGACAGGATGTCACGCGAATTGTGATCTATTATAATCTACTCTAACATAATAAGAGAGAGAGACAAAGAGAGAGACAATCAACATATATGTTCAAAACAAGTGTTTGCTACAAATAATCGAGAAATCACAACTAGACTAGAAAGCGATAAAGATAAAGGTATGAAGCATCCCTCTCGATGGTCGCTTGGAGGACGACTCGCTTTGATGTCGCCTGGATGACAGTGGTGAAGAATGAGATGGAGAAGAACGATGTCGGAGGAAGGAGGACAGGGCAAGATGGTGTCGTGGAGAGAATCTACTTCCCAAAGGTGGTGAGAAGATGACCATGGGATGCTCCACGAAGGGGGATGAGAAGCGGAAAAAAATGTTTAACTTTTACTCTAGAGGAGCATCCCAAGACTGGGACAAGCTTTCTCTAGAGCCTTGGAGGTGGTGAGGGAGAGAAAGGAAAAGTTGATGAAGAATGGGAGGGGTAGGTGTCCTTTTATAGTGGAGGAGAAGAGGCTTTTTGCACAAAAATAATTAGTGACATCCATAAACGTCGCTGAAGACCCATCGTAGATGTTGCTGAAGACCAATGAGCTCGCATGCAGCACTCGGGCACTGCCGCTTCTGGTGTTCACTCCAAGTGCCTGTGTCCCACGTGCCGAACGTGCTCCGCGCACTGTGCGTTTGATGCTGGTGCGTGCTCGTAGTGCTGGGCGTGCTCCCACTGCTGCGCACCCATGGTGCTGCGTGTGCTCACGCTACTGCTGGTGCACACCCTTGGGTGGCCTGGATAGCACCACGTGGTGTGATCTGGGTCATCCATCTTCTTTCCTTTATAGGGCCTGCTATTGATGTCGGATTGAGTCGATGTTCACGCTGTTGGACTATGATCGTTGACCCAAATCCATCAGTGCGGTCTGATTGTCATTTGAAGCTCCTAATTGTGTCACCTTGCCTCTTGGTCATTGATCTTCCTTAGATTATATAGGGTGCTACGAGACTCTGATTAAGGCAATTTTGGAGGCATTGGACTCCGATCATCGTTCTGATCAAATCCATATGGTCAGATCGCCAATTCGAGGCTCTGAAATAGTTTTCCTTCTCTCCTATCCATAAAAGGGCACAAATTAGCCTAAACTTAATACAAACTATTCTAAATGTAAAATGATGCATGCCATGCGATATTTGTATTATGGAATGGATATCTAAACCTAGGAACATGCATAAATAAGCATTTTATCCTAATTGGATGTGCCTACATCAACTATGAAAGTTATTGAATATATTTTTGATTATTATTGTGCTCATTTATATTACTTGATTGGTGATTGAGTTTCAATTATATTTGCTCCCTGTCAACAACCTCGGAACTCAAAGCTTTTTTGAGTACTTACAAATTTGAAATGTCAATTCGATTTTCGTCAACTATACTATGATGCGTATTTTCCTAAACTATGATGATTATCGTTCAACACCTAGCTATTCTGCCCCTTCCGCTCCTCTGCCACCTCAAGGCCAATATGCCGATGCAAAGGTTGTCACTTTGAGGAGTGGGATAACTACACAAAAGCCACCATTTAGGCAGGCGGGTCATGATTCTTCTTGTCCTCTACCGTAGGATGGCTTATCTTCTTCTTCTTAAGAGCCACCTATGGTAGATAAGGGCAAACAACCTTTACACCCTAAGATTCTCGCCCCTTTTCCTGAAGCTTTTAAGTGGGATTTAGCGAAGAAAAAGGGAATGCAGAATTATGAGGACCTGAAAACCATGTTCAAGGAGGTTCATATTAAGTCCCTCTCCTTGAAGCAACTAATCACATTCCTACTGTCACTAGATTCTTTAAGGGCTATTGTACCCCAAGGCGATAGTAGAAAATCGGACGACAGGTGGTACTGTCGAAAGAAGCTAGCACTGTTATTCTAGCTAACTTACTACCAAAGAAGAAAGGCCCTGGTATGCCATTCATTTCTTGAGTTTTGCAGGATTCTCCATTTGACTGGGTCCTTCTAGATTTGGGTTCATCCATCAACCTTACTTCCACAACCGTATTTGATCGATTTCAATTTGGGGAGTTGAAGCCCAACTCGGTTACCATTTAGTTGGTTGACAGATCGGTAAAAACATCGAGGGGGGTGTTTGAAAATGTTATTGTGAAAGTCCATGGATTCTACTTTCCAGCGAACTTTCTCGTTCTAGACATGGAGGTTCCTCCTAGTCTCCGTGATGCACAAATCATTTTGGGTCACCCATTGTTGGTAATAGCCCGAGCAAACATAGATTGTGCATCTGGGTGTATGGAGATTGCCTTAGGAAATGAGAGAATTAGATTGGATATCTTTAGGGCATCGAAAAATTTTGATTGTAATCTTATCGAGGAGGATGGTGAAGATGAGAACTTGGCTTATTGGGGAAACATTGGGCTGTTGGAACCTTGTTCCACACCTTGTTTTGGTGTTAACAAAATTATTATGGATTAATGTTTACCATTAAGTGTTTTTCAGATTTAGGTGAAGGAGCAAGGCAAACAAGAAATGATGGAGGCATGATGGTGAGAAGAAAAAGATCATGTCATGGAAGATGACAAGGATGAGTCGTGGAGAAGAAGATCATCTTCGACCTTTAGTGTTTCTCTAGTTTAGATTTTATATTTATAGATTGTATATGCCTCTTAACAAAGAATCATAACTTAGATCATAAAATCAACTAGAGATAAATTAGGATTAATTTATATTGCAAACATTTTCAAAGTACGTAATGGATTAAAATGCTTAAAACAGGTACTTGTAAGCAAGTATCGGTATTGTTCATCAGTACTGGTATTTGCAAGGCACAGGTTTGAGAATTTGTCTCAAATTGTGAACAACAAGTACCGGTACTAACCATGAGTACCGGTACATGTTGCCCATAGGTTGAAGGCTTAATTCTGGCCTGAACTTTACAAGTAGCGGTACCCATGATGAGTATTGGTACAAGTAGGTTACTGTGCCAAGGGAATTTCAAACCTGGGAGTCACAAGTACCGGTACCCATGATGAGTACCGGTACCAGGACTCATGTACTGGTGGCAGTGAGCTGCTAGTATCAGTACAGGTACTTTAGTACCGGTACCAGGTAGCCGTTGGCTTAAAACAGAATAACAGAAATATTAATTCCAATAATATGAACATTGGGAATTAAATCCCAATGTCTAGTAGACAAGTATTCTAGGTCCTAAACTCTATAAAATGACCCTAGGACTCTTTATTTGCACACTAGAGACAAGAGAAAAGAGAAGAAAATTCCTAGAGCTATAATTCATATTTTCCACCACATATTCAAGAGAAGAAATTGTGTTTGCTGCTTTCCAATCATGCTACGGGTTTGCAAACACATTGACGTGTTTTGTTCACACAATTCAATATGATTTGCGTCCTTTCTAGGCTCTCAAATCGGTAACATTATATTTACATTTGTTGAGAGGCTTAGGAACTTAGTTGTAAGATCTTTCTTTCTTACACTTGTATTTCATTTGTTCTTGAGCATTTGCTCGTTGGGTTGTAACAAACCCATTTTTGTACTTGGGTTGAGGTAACCTGTTAATTACCTCAGTTTAGTAAATTGATTCTCTCCAGGTTGAGAGAATCGAGTTAAAACCCTAAGCTGGGAGGCTTAGGTAGTGGAGTACCCAAGGGAGGGGAACCACTATACATATTGTGCCTATTTCTGTGGTTTGTTTGATTGTGCAAATTATCTTGTTATTACTAATATTGTTTGATTGTTTGTGCGCATAGCCATATATATATATTCGACATCTTTAGATCCTATTAAGTGGTATTAGAGCGAGGTTGCAAGAAGACGTAACAAATCAACTCGCAATGGCATCCACATCAAGGTGCACCGAAGGATAGTCATCCACCCGTCCTCCCTTTTTTGATGGGATGGACTACGGGTATTGGAAGAGGAGGATGCAGGCCTTCCTTAAAGCAATGGACGAGGAGTCTTGGATTCTCGTTCAAGAGAAGTACATGGATCCGGAGTCACAGGAAGGCGTAGCTTGGACAACGGAGCAAAAGAAAAAGATTGCGGGAAACGCAAAGGCGATGAACGCACTTTATTGTGCGTTGTCAAGGGAAGAATTCAACCGTATCTTAGCATGCGAGTTAGCATTTGAGATATGGAACACACTTCAAATCACCTACGAAGGTACTAACAAGGTAAAAGAAACCCATATTTCCATTCTAACCGAAGAATATGGGTGTTTCAAGGTGACAAAAGGTGAAATGATCAAAGACATGTACACAAGGTTTGGGGAAATAGTTAACCCCCTAAAGAACCTTGGAGTAAAGTTCACAGAAGAACAACTTGTAAGGAAAATCTTAAGATCTCTTACAAGTGATTGGTCTCCAAAGACTACAGCGATCCAAGAGGCGAAGGATCTATCCACTCTCCCCTTGCATGATCTGATTGGAAGCCTCATGGCATATGAAGTTCAATTGGAGAATATCAAGAAGAACGAGGAGAAAGCGACAAGCAAGAAGAAAAGCATTGCTTTTAGAGCAATCAAGGAGGACTCAGACTCAACAACATCAGAATCCAAAGATGAGGAGATGGAAATGCTTACTAGGAAATTCTACAAATTCCTCAAGAAACAAGGTAAGCAAGTCAATAAAATTTCAACTAATGTTATTTGCTATGAGTGCAAGAAGAAGGGCCACTTGCGGAAGGATTGCCCTATGAATAAGGAGAAGGAAGACAAAAGGAAAGACACAAAAGAAGTCAAGAAGAAGAAGAGGGGAGCTTTAAAAGCAACATGGGATGATAGTGACTCCGACATGGACACCGACTCTAACAAATCTGATGACGGCGAGATCGCACATCTTTGCTTGGTAGCAACTACGGAAGATACGGACAATGAGGTAAACCCTGATTTCTCTTTTGAAGAATTATTAGAAGCTTATGAAGAACTATATCATAAAGCTAAGTCATTTAAAAAAGAAAATAAGGTTTTAAAGAATAATTATAAAAAATTAGAATTAGAAAAATCATGTTTAGAAATGGAATTAGAAATGTCAAAAGAGACTAACAATCAGTTGCATGCAAAGATAGTAGAATTAGAAGATATTTATGAGCACTTTGAAGGTACTTTAAATAATCTCAAAATAACAACTAGGTTAAATATTGAATTTTGTGAAGCTATAAAATCAAAATTTCAGAATAAAAAGAATACACATACTAAATCACATGCACCTAGGCATGCATGAATATATTAAAAGGCTAAAAATCCTAAGAATTATAGATCTAATACTAAAAAGTTCTATAAATCTTAGGATTTGAAAGGTGCTAACTCTAAAGGACCCATAAGAAAATGGGTACTTAGAAAAGATATTTGTTTTGCAGGAGTCAATCAAAGTAATCAATGGGTGTTCAAGGCACATAATGGAACACTTCAACCTTTCTATAGGTTGAATGAAGACCAAGAATGTTGGATGAGGGATGCTTGGTATCCACAAGCTCAATTTTACTATTGGTAAACTTTATGGTATAATATTTCTTCATTTTTTGTGATTGACAAAAAGGGGGAGAAAGATAAAGGGCAAATGGTAATATTTTTAAGGGGAGCATATTTTGAGGGGGTGGATTTAATTAAATTTTTTTCCTTCATATAACATTTTTAAATTTTTTAATTATCTATTTGCAAGATAGTTTTGTCAATACCAAAAAGGGGGAGATTGTTGGAACCTTGTTCCACATCTTGTTTTGGTGTTAACAAAATTATTATAGATTAATGTTTGCCATTAAGTGTTTTTCAGATTTAGGTGAAGGAGCAAGGCAAACAAGAAATGTTGGAGGCATGATGGTGAGAAGAAAAAGATCATGTCATGGAGGATGACAAGGATGAGTCAAGGAGAAGATCATCTTTGACCTTTAGTGTTTCTCTAGTTTAGACTTTATATTTATAGATTGTATATGCCTCTTAACAAAGAATCATAACTTAGATCGTAAAATCAAGTAGAGATAAATTAGGATTAATTTATATTGCAAACATTTTCAAAGTACGTAATGGATTAAAACGCTTAAAACAGGTCTTGTAAGCAAGTACCGGTACTATTCATCAGTACTGGTATTTGCAAGGCACAGGTTTGAGAATTTATCTCAAACTGTGAACAACAAGTACCAGTACTAACCATGAGTACCGGTACATGTTGGCCACAGGCTGAAGGTTTAATTTTGGCCTGAACCTAACAAGTATTGGTACCCATGATGAGTACCGGTACAAGTAGGTTACTGTGCCCAAGGAATTTCAAACCTGGGAGTCATAAGTACCGGTACCCATGATGCGTACCGGTACTAGGACTCATGTACTGGTGGTAGTGAGCTGCTAGCATTGGTATAGGTACTTTAGTACCGGTACCAGGTAGCCGTTGGCTCAAAACAGAACGACAAAAATATTAATTCCAACAATATGAACGTTGGGAATTAAATCCCAACGTCTAGTAGATGAGTATCGTAGGTCCTAAACTCTATAAAATGACCCTAGGACTCTTTGTTTGCACACTAGAGACAAGAGAAAAGAGAAGAAAATTCCTAGAGCTATAATTCATATTTTCCACCACATATTCAAGAGAAGAAATCGTGTTTGCTGCTTTCCAATTGTGCTACGGGTTTGCAAACACATTGACGTGTTTTGTTCACATAATTCAGCACGATTCGCGTCCTTTCTAGCTCTCAAATCGGTAACATTATATTTATATTTGTTGAGAGGCTTAGGAACTTAGTTATAAGATCTTTCTTTCTTACACCTGTATTTCATTTGTTCTTGAGCATTTGCTCGTTGGGTTGTAACAAATCCATTTTTGTACTTGGGTTGAGGTAACTCGTTAATTACCTCGGTTTAGTAAATTGATTCTCTCGGGGTTGAGAGAATTTGGTTAAAAACCCTAAGCTGGGAGGCTTAGGCAGTGGAGTACCCAAGGGAGGGGAATCACTATACATATTGTGCCTATTTCTGTGGTTTGTTTGAATGTTTGTGCGCATAGCCATAAATATATATTCCATTTCTTTAGATCCTATCATGGGCTTCTCTGGAGTGTCCCAATGTTGCATTCATCTTCACTATCGAGGTTTTTAGGTGTTGATCGACACAGGATTGAACCTATTGCAATGCACATTAAATCCTAAGGATCTGATTGTTTGGGGTGTCTTCTGACCTCAGCACCCTAGATTTTGATTCTCCTGATTTTTTACTTCATGATTTGCCCTTGCTAGTGCAGGATGGCAAGATTGCTATGGGTGATTTCCTCGCTGATGTAATCACAACCGATCTCCTTTCAGGTGTAAGCTCAGTATACGGTAACACATATCAAGATTATCTGATTTTTGCCGCTAGTTCTTCTTCTCCCACTCTTGAATCTATTCCCTCCCTACCTGTGATTAAACTGAAGCCCTTACCTGATTCTTTGAAATATGTGTTATTAGGTGATAGTAAGACATATCCAGTCATTATTAGTGCTCACTTAACCTAATAGGAGAAGCAATTGATTTCTGTCCTGCAAGCACATAGGGTTGCTATTGGGTGGAGTATTGCTGATCTCCACGATATTCACACCTCGTGTTGCACTCATCATATATACATGAATGAGGGGGTGAAACCTTCTTGACAGCCTCAAATACGGCTAAACCCAAACATGCTGGAGGTTGTCAAGAAGGAGATGATCAAATGGTTGGATGCTAATATTGTATATCCCATATTTGACAGCTAGCGGATGAGTCCCATCCAGATTGTGCCCAAAAATGTAGAGTCACCATAGTTAAGAATGAAAAGGACAAATCCATACCTACTCGCATCATGACCTCGTTGCGGGTTTTGATTGATTATCGAAAGCTAAACACGACTACCAAAAAGGATCATTTTCCTTTACCTTTCATTGACCAGATCTTGGAAAGGTTAGCCGGGCGAAGCTTTTTCTGCATTTTGGATAGATACTTTGGGTATAATTAGGTCATAATAAACCTGGAAGATCAAGATAAGATGACTTTCACATGTCCCTTTGGTACAATCGCCTTCAAGCGAATGCCCTTTGGCCTTTGCAATGCACCAGCAACTTTTTAGTGTTGTATGATGGCCATATTCTCTGATATGATTGGGGATTTTGTGGAAGTATTCATTGATGACTTCTCTATTCTCGAAGATGATTTCCAATCTTGTTTTGATAACCTCACTGAGATCCTGAGGAGGTGTATTGAAGTCAACCGAGTACTTTCATGGGAGAAAAGCCATTTCATGGTGAGGGATGGCATAGTACTAGGTCATAAGATCTCGACAAATGGACTCGAGGTCGACTAAGCTAAATTAGAAGTTATTTCTAGATTATCTCCACCTAGCTCAGTCAAGCAAATTCGATCTTTCTTGGGTCATGTTGGATTTTACAGAAGATTCATTCGAGATTTCTTGAAAATCGTTCATCCTTTGACGAATCTTCTATTAGACGACGCCCCATTCAATTTTGATTCCTCGTGTCTCAGTGCTTTCGAGACCTTACGAAGTGTTTTTGATTCTTCAATTCTCCAGCCACCAGACTAGTCTCTAGATTTCGAGATAATGTGTAATGCCTCCGATTTCACCGTCGGAGATGTTCTAGGCCAGCGTTGGGAATGCAATCCTTTTGTTGTATACTATGCTCTCAAGACACTAAATGAGGCTCAGCATAATTACACAGTTATTGAGAAGGATCTGCTAGCGGTAGTATTTCGGCTGGAGAAATTCTATTCTTGGGTTGAAGGTAAACATATTTATTGACCATTCTGCTCTTCGACATTTGTTGGCAAAGAAGGATGCCAAACCCTATTTGATTAGATGGATCCTTGTGTTACAGGAATTTGATGTCGAGATTTGAAATAAGGCCAAAGCAAAAAATGTAGTGGTGGATCACTTATCTCAGCTTAACCCAACCACATCCTAGATTCCCTACCTATTTCATATCATTTTCCAGATAAATCTCTATTGGTTGTGGATTCATTCTAGTTTCCCTAGTACGTGGATATTGTGAATTATCTTTTCTCAGGCAAGATTCCTGCGAGATTATCCAAGGACCAGAAACTCAAATTTATGTTAGAAGCCAAATTGTATTTTTGGGATGACCCCTTACTTTTTGGGATTCGATCTGATTAGATAATCAGGAGGTGCATCCCCGACTCTGAGATATCCAATGTGTTATCTTTTTACCACAATGATGCTTGTGGTGGTCATTTTTCTGGCAGAAAAATCGATGCAAAGATTTTGCAGTCGAGTTTCTTCTAGCCAACCATTTTTAATGATGCACAAATGATGCCAGTCATTTCGTTCTATGACCAGGCGAGACATGATGCCTCTCTAACCTATCTTGGTCGTAGAAGTGTTCAACATCTGGAGCATCGATTTTTTGGGCCCTTTCCCAAACTTGTATGGCTTTGAGTACAATCTTCTCACAGTTGATTATGTCTCAAAGTGGATTGAGGCCATCCAGCAAGGCAAGCTGATCATAAAATAGCTATATCTTTCATTTGGGAATTCATTTTTACAAGATTTGGTGTCCCCCATGCTCTAGTTAATGACGGGGGAAGTCACTTTATCCATTCCCACTTCCTATCATTATTAAAGAAATACGAGGTACATCACCGCATTGCCACCCCGTATCTCCCATAGACCAATGGGCAAGCTGAAGTGTCTAGCTGTCAAATTAAACTTACCCTCCAAAAGACGGTTAGACCCGACATGAAGGATTGGTCCGAACATTTGATCGATGCATTATGGCCATATCTGATCGCATACCAGGCCCCACTCGGAATATCTCTATATCGCATGGTGTATGGAAAGGCCTGTCACCTTCCGATTGAGCTAAAGCACCATGCCTTTTGGGCAGTGCAGAAGTGTAATTTTAACCTTGATGTCAAAGATTATGAAAGGAAACTCTAGCTCCATGAATTAGAAGAGATCCAGCGAGAGGCCTACAAGAATGCGAACATATATAAGGATAAGACTAAGGGCTTTAACGACCGCTAATGACCACCACATCCAGAGAAAATCTTTCACGCCCAACCAGTAAGTCTGGTTATTCAACTCCGAGCTTAAATTCTTTGCAGGCAAGCTGAAGTCTGAGTGGACTAGCCCTTTCATTATGATTCACTGCTATCCTAATGGGGCAGTTTAGATTATGGACCCAAAAACTGGGCATGTTTCCAAGGTAAATGGCTAGCGTCTCCAACCATTTATGGCCCAAGAACCTCCTCTTGCTGATGAAGTCACTAGCCTTCTTGAGGACGAATGATTGAGTTTTCATCCAGCTGGAGATGTTAAACTCAGCACTTATAAATATGTAAATATCATTCTGTATATGGCATCTTTATTTTGAATCATATCATAGGTGTTGCCTCAAGTGAAATGAAAATTTCAGGAGCTATTCCTGGTGATTTCTATCCTTTTTACCTCTTGTCTCGTATTCATTTCATTATATTCATGCATGAGAACATGCAAGAAAGTAGGCATGGGAAGGGTAGTTGTTGAATGAGCGAGAGTCATCTTTTAGGGAGAGATACTTGCGTCGTAGTACAGTAGGCAAAAATCACTTTACGACATTTAAATTTATAGAGTGCTCAAAAATAAGAGATTAAGTCTGCGGTCATTCATAGGGAACAAATGTGGAATTCATACACTAATCATAATTTAGAAGTAATGACACAATTAGTTAAACATAAGATAGATATTCAATGAGTAATAATCAACTCAAAATGATATCAATATACTCAAAATGATATCCAATTGTATCACAAGTTATTGGGACAAAAAGAAATCAGGAGGCTAAAAAAGAATGGTGATCTGAATTACCACTTAATCCCTCAAATTAAGCATATATCCCAAGTATCAATTTAATTCAAATATTGCTACAGTGGTACCAACCACTTATGCTTTAATTCCACGTCAGATAAGAGCCTCAACTAACTCCATAGTACCAAATCTGATGTCGGTCACAAGAGGCAGACGACTTAATCGTTCAAAGCATAGCTAGGGCACAAGGGCAGACCTCAGAGATGCTAAGTATGGAACATATAGGCACGTACCTTGAGGATGAATAGTGCAAAACCTACCCCTACCCTCTTTAGAATTTCTCCCTATATCTCTAATTGGGCACGCAATCGGGTAATCATATCTGGGCAGGGTCCAGGCTCACCAGGCATGGTAGTGAGCAAGGAGTGGTCTGAGTGAAGAGAGAGGGACCTCACCCAGTGTCTGAGGCGATAAGCTTCAAGCATGATTTCAATTTATACGCTGTGCTTAGTTTGTTAACACATGATGTGGCACTAATTGGTGTCCTCATTTCCATTGCTTTCTTTGTGCATTACAGCTGGATTTTGAGCTTCGAATATAAGCTGCTGTTGAGGTCTGCCCATCCAATTGGAAGGCTGGGGGCCTTAGCAACTTCAATTTGCGTTGATAGAGGGCGGTGGTAATGGTGATGACGATCAGACGATGGTGGATGAAGGCAGAGATTTGACAGCGACGACGGAGCTCCGGTGGTGACCTAAAATAGAATAAAATGATTTTTTCCCCCAATTAAAAAGCTCTTGAGCTTCGCCATGAGGCGAGGAAGATGATGGCGGTGTTGGCTTGAAGTTTGGTGGGCTAATGTTGTTGGATGGAGTCGAGAAGGTGGGTGGATGATGGGTTAGGTCGTCAGGAAAAATAGTGGATGAAGATTCTAATTAGGAGAGGGGTTTTGGTTGGTGAGTAATGGGGAAGCTTCTAGGGGTGGTGGCTTAGTGATTGGTGGTTGGTGGTGGCGTAGCGGCTTCCCCGGAGGCATTGTCGAAGGCAGAGAAGATGGAGGGGGAGAAGGTGTTACTTCTGTCGAATTGAGGAGATAAGAGGTGGAATCTAATCTAAAAAGGGAGAGGAAGAAGATTGGCTTATCTACGGACGAAGGGGAGAGGAGATCCACGTTGGCTTTGATTGGCCGGTGTCGGAGACGAAGGGAACTCGGTTGAGGGGAAGCGACGACGACGAAGGGGTAGATGGCCTTCGCTTTGGTCAGCGTGAGGTAGAGGAAGGAGAGGAAGGCTGTGGCCTAGCCAATTTGGCCATTGGCAAGCCTGAAGAAACTATTCAGGAGGGTTGCTGGAGTTGAGCCGGAGGGCAACCGGTGAAGGGAAGAATTGAAGGTTTCTAGGCCTAAACTCGATTAAGGAGGACGGTAAAAGCTTAGGGATCTTTTATAGAGCTCATAATCGATCTCTAAAGGAGGAAGAAAGCTTGATTGGACCTTGGTCTCAAAGGAAAGAAGTCCTCAATTTCCTCGAGCTTGCCTAAGCTCTAGGATCAATTCCATTCCCTCAAATGAGGTTGGTTGGATTCCTGATTGTTTGATTAGCAATCCCTCCAATTTTGGTGGGATTGAGTTGAGTCGAGAGAGATCTCCTCTCTTGAAGGTTAGCTGCAGATCTGTTCACACGCCAATGGCAGCAGGGATGATTTTGCGAATAAGATGAGAAACTTAGGGACCTGATCGTAATAAATCGAAAACTAACGATCTAATTGAGAGAAACAGAGATTTAAGGGATTGAAATGCAAACTAGGTAAAGATGAACTCTGATTGGGCCCAAATTTTGGCCTTAACCTAATTTGGACCCAAGGAATCTAATAGTGAAGTTATATTTGAGTTTTGACCATGCTTGGTTATGAAATTTGCACAAAAGCCCAAATCAAGATAAAATCACGTTTGTAACTCTGTTCTAGATCAAAATGGGTTGATAAGGCCAAACCAAGGGTACCAAGCCTCTTAGAATATTTTTTTATAAAGTTTATGATGTTTATATGAATTTCATCCTGACCAGAACCTCTTCAATTTAAGAGGGTTTGAAATTAGAGTTTTGTGTGTTGTGGTTCTCGAAACACATGAAACACCATTTATGTCTGTGTAGACCCACTCTTTGGACTTTAATGCTCAATATACCTTCAATTAAGCCTTGGAAAATGCTATGGTTACTCTGCATTTATGATGTGATGTTAAAATTGCAGAATTAACCCTTTTATTATTTTCCTCCTAGAAAGGATTTGCATGGAATTACTATCTTTAAGTAATTATTTAGGAGTATTTTTCACTTGATTTCAAATAATTCAATTTAGTTATGGGTAATGAAGGCGTTACCATCAGTAGTACACTTACACTGAAAAATGTTTTCTTCCAACACCTAAAAAGAAAAACCTTTTGTATTTTTTAACATCATGCTAATTGCACTTTAGGGTTCTTAGTTAAGAACAACCAACTCCACCTCCAATGTTTGCATTAGAGCTACAAATCGTCCACAATCGTCATTTTTGACTCGTTCACGCATCTTTCTATTCTAAAATTAGCAACCAAGCTGAATGTGAACTCGAATGAGGGAAGATGCCTAAGTGCAACTATGAAAGGTTCTTGTTAAAAAACCCTTAAGGCATTTATACATATTGCATTCATGCATTTATTCGAAAAGATTTTTATCAAGTATGTTTTATTGAAGATTTTCTTCTTGAATTGTCTCCTAGTTTAGGATCAGTATATTTATTTCACTTGCATGTAGACTTTGAAATGGATCATTTATGAAAAGTAATAGATATTTTTAGTTTATCAATGAGAAGCATTATTACTTCTCCTGAACCCTTGGACAGTAGTTAAGGAGTCAGGCAAACTATCTTTCATTAGATCCAACAAACATTTGTGAGGTGAAGAGTAGAGTGTCTACTGGTGCTCTAAGTCTAGTGCGAGAACTTTTAAGTTCTGGATAATTTGATAATGATACCTTAGAGTTAGGCATAGTTTTCGCTCTCAATTCCTACGTGTGAATACTGTTGTGTGAATTCTTGAGAGCTAGCAAATAAGGTAGATACATAATGATTGAGTTCTAATAAAATTGACTATGGTGGATGGTTACGATTGTCCTTCACAGAATCCTCGGCTAAAGGAGGGTACAGTACAAAAGGTCAGAAGTACACTTTTCATATCCATCACTTCCCGATACTAAGAGTAGGCACTTTCACCAAATAAGCCACATAATATCCTCTTGAACATCATCATTCCCTAATAATGCCTCATAAATAAAAGTTTGCATTGTGTTTTGCTGGTAGTTATGCAAAAAAAAAATAGAAGGAAAAAAAGAAAGAGAAAAAGTAAAAAAAACAAGAAGATAAAATGTTCAAGTTCATATTCTTGTTCATGTGTCCATTTCATCATATTAATTTGTTGAGGCAAGAAAACCCATTGCGATCCACCAAATATGACCCTTACCTACTTTTGCAGTATTTCTGACCTCCTGGATATTGGCTGGAGGATTCTGACTTAGTTGTAGGGTTATTAGAATTATAATTGGAGTGTTAATGCCATGTGAACCCACCAAATATTGATTGCTTTTACAAATCTGGTGAGATTGTGAGCTCTCTAAAGAAAGGCTCAAAGAAAAAGAAAAAAAGGAAAAAGGAAAAAATATATATATAGAGTGAGCGCAAAGGAACTCAAAGGGAGCATAGTTTTGAGCCTCTCTCTAGGTTGACTTATTTGGTGGTTTAGAGATTTAAAGTTTGTGGTACTATGCTACATATAGCACTAGATGAGTGTGAGGCAACAAATATAAAACCATTTGACTCAGACATCTTCTACCTAAGCCAAAAAGTTTGTTTGGATCTCTAAAGTTTTGCAAGAAGACAAAAAGAAATCTTTTGTCAATCCCTTGATAAAAAGTAGTCCATTAGGGGTAGTGTTGTAAATAGCATGGATCATTCACCTTCCATTCAATTTTCATTCTTCCATTTGCTAGGGACTAACAAAATTTAGGCATAAGGGTATGATTGCCCAGCAATTATAGGACTTAATTGGCCTAAATGGAGTTAGATCTTATCTTAACTTAGGAATAATACATGCATCAGCAACATATTTTGTATTATAACTGCTCTACTTAGTTGTTCATGGAATAATGCCATATTTTTGTACTGATTAGTGAATAATTGGGTTTGCAGGTAATAAGAAGCTCGGGAGATGGCTTGAAGCTAGATAGAAGCTGGAGCTGCAACAGAGTTGGAGCGGAAGCTTGGAATAAAGCTAGGAACAAAAAAGAGTTGAAGACAGAGAATATGAAGGCAGTATACTAGGCTACTTGTAGGAATAAATGCAAAAATTAAATTAAAGAACTTAGGATAACCCTACCCCTAGTCCTTAGGATAACCTTATCCACCTTCCTATCCCTAAGCCACCCTCCTATTGGGTTAGTTTAGCCTAGGAAATATTATATGCACTTTCCAGCACATTTCTAGACATCCAAATAGTGTGTCTGGATGTTCAATCTCTGTAGAAACCCTAGCCAGAACCTAACGCCAATACTGATACATAATTAGATGTCCAACCTATTCCTCAGACATCCAACTTTGAAGTATAAGTCGTCTGACCAAGCTTGTAGGCATTTGGAGGTCTTCTCTGGTTCCTGTTTTGGAATCAGAAGCCATATTTTGCTTCTTTAGTCTTAAGAAACCTATCTAGAGACCACCTAAACCTAGTACACTGCCACTAGCCTACTTAAAAACCTAATTAGGCTCACACTACACCTAATTGACTTAGTACAAGTTGATGTAGACACATTTATTTAAGATAAAATGCCTATTTATGCATGTTCCTAGGCTTAGATATTCATTCCATATTATAAATATTGCATAGCATGCATCATGCTACATTTACAGAAGTTTGTACAAATTCTAGGATAGTTGCGTTCTTTTATGGCCAAGAGAGAAGAAGATCTATGTCAAGGCCTTGGATTGACGATCCAACAGTACGAATTTGATCAGGACGATGAACGGAGTCCAACGCCTCTGAAATCGTCTTGGTCAAAGTTTCGTAGCACATTATGGAGTTCGAGGAAGATTAAAGACCAAGGGGCGGGGTGGTGCAAATCAGAACCTTAGATGACAAATCCAACCCCAAGAATGTATCAAGATCGATGATCGCAGCCCAACGGTGCAAAAATTGACAAATCTGACATCCGTGGTGCCACCTACAAAGCAGGCAGAATGGACGGCCATGATGGTGCTACGTGGTGCCATCATAGCCATCCAAGATCGGCTGCAACCTCCATTGACATCTAAAGAGCATCGACGTGAAGACTTTCCAATTGTTAGATCAAGATCCAACGATTGAGGAGTGACCCCCAAACGCGCGTCCACGTGACAAACCGCTCCCACGTGACAAATCGTGCCCACAGTGTAGTGGTTGCGGGAAACGCTCCCAAATCGCAAGCACGAGTTCGAGCAGTGGTGGGAGGAGGAATCTAGCAGCGAAGGCACACAAATCGAATCGGACTGTACGATGGAGATCCGGTGGTGACGACAGCAACAACGTTGCGTAACGAACGTTGTGTGATCTGTACGCGCCTGATCACGCCATGACCGATGCTCCATTTGATGTGCCCTCCAGCTCACGATCTGAGCGTAATCCCAATTGTCCATCTTCGATCAAATGGTTTAGCAGCAACCTTGCCTCTACAGTTGTACACGTGCGATGACACTTGAGTTGACACGCTATGCTCAGGATCTGAAGAGTAGGTGCAGGCAGATCCTCGACCATTAAATGAAGATCTGACGGTGCTCCAACAGCCACGCCTCGCCACTTGATGTGTGCAGAGGGTGAACGTGCGCCCGCACCAACAGGCCATTAGCGACGTTTAGGGTGGAGCTTCAGCGATGACTTTGATGTCACTAAATGCCCTATATACGAATTGTCCTCTTCCATTCCATTATAAAAGGACCAACACCCCTCCACCCACCTTCATTTCTTGTTTTCTTTCCCTCACCACCTCCAAGGCTCTAGAGAGAGCTTGTCCTAAGCCCGGGATGCTCCTCTAGAGTAGAAAACCAAAATATTTTCCTGCCTCTCACCCCCATTCGTGGAGCATTTCGTAGTTGTCCTCTCATCACCTTCCGGAAGAAGATCCTTGCCATGACACCGTCCTACCCTATCCTCCTTCCACCACCGTCGTTCTCCTTCCTCCAGCTTCCCGCCACCATAATGTAGGCAATGTCAGAGCGAGCCATTTTCCAAGCTACCGTCGAGGGGGACTCTTCTCAACCCATTTTATCTTTTACTTCTTTTTACTACTTTCTAGTGTAGCTTTCTACTTTCATATCTGTAGCAAACATTGTTTAGCTAAATATTGATATTCTCTCTCTCTCTCTTTCTTTCCTCTCTCTTTCTTACTTTGCAAGTAGATTAACTAGATAATTTATGTTGTCGACCTGATCTCTTGTCTTATAAAAATTCCAAAAAAATAACAAAAGATAAGAAAGAACAAAATCAATTAAAATTTAAGCATGGATTTCACAAAACCAAACGTTCACCTCCCTGCGTTCGACCCAGGACTCACTTGGAGTTTCGATTATAAATTTCATCTGGTAGCGGATTTCTATGTACTACGACGACAGGTTTCCAACTCAAATGTTTTCACGTATGAAATCACAGTCATCATTTTGGCACCATTGTCGGGGAGGCAACGCTCTTCTATTTTTCCGCATTTTTCTGCCTTAAATTTTTAGCTCACTTTTCTCCTTTCTTTCTGTTATTACAGGTACCCTTCCAAGGCAAGACAAATTGGAATAGATCGGAGTAAATTGTAGTTAGAAGGTTATGTAAGTGTACCCCCACTACCCCCACCCTAGATTTCATTTCGCCACACTAATAATTCAAACCCAAATCAACTTAGGTGCTAGCATAAACCCTAGGTTAGATCTTGGTTGTTTGATTGTCACTCCAATCACCTCACCGCCTGCATAAATTAAAAAAAAAAAAAACTCTTTTATTGTGGGATTTACTGAAAGTTGCACAAATTAAACACCCACAACTCTTGACCTAAGGCACACCACTCTACATTGATTCTACCACTTAACCAAAATCTAATCTGTGGATCCGGTACACCTTAACTCAACACACAAATAAGTGAGTAGAAACTTTGAACAGGTTAAACATTATTGTGTGCCTTAACTAAGTGGTGCATTAAGGCCAATTGATTGAGCTGTTTAGGCCACACCACTTAAGATAAAACTGATTCATCAAGTAGCTTGCCACTTAGGGTTAAATTTTTAGGAACTAACCAGGCACTCCACATTCTTTTTGAGTTTCAAAGGAATATATCATCACCGGTGTTTTCAAAACGTGGAGTGTTCTATTGAACCTGATTGAACGAACCTAAAGATGAAATCCTAAAAGCTATTAAACAAGGTTAAACCTTAAAAGACACATCATCAAATAACCTTATTTGAAAACCCTGGTTGTGCACACACACACATTTGAATTGATCATTAAGGGCACAACCCATCTAAAGGGCCCATCACATTCCAAGAGCACAATCATCCCCAGCCTAATTAAAACTGAGTAGATGTTGGCTTTAAGGATTAACTCGCTCATTAGGGCTCCAACTGAGATTTTTTTTTATTAATCGACTTCTACTGGTCCATCTGATGTCTAGTTAGGGGAGTAGCATAAAATGATCATGGTTGGGGGGTATCAAAGGAATCATTGGCGCAAGCCAAAGGAAGAACCTTTTCCCCAACCCAGCCCTCTAACTGGTTGGATTGACTAGATAGAAGTAGATTAAATTGTTTATTTCAACTCAAGATGAGTCTTGGGAGTTTATAGGTCTTTAGGCTACCCACCTAAGGATAGGTTTGGTTGATTGTATTGCAGGGCACCTTTTTCTGTTCTGTTTTCCCTCCTACTTCACCATGTATGCTTCCACATCCTACACACATTTTCAATCCTACCCTCCTACCACTACTTATCCTCAAGATGATTACTATCCCAACTTGTCTTATGATTACCCTGTAGAAAATGGCCCTACTATGAGGGGGTGACGTAATAAATTGCGGAAATATAATATAAACAATCTCACAAAAAATCAATCACACAATGTACACAATAATTTTTAGGTGGAAACCCAAACTGGGTGAAAACCACCACCTAACCCTCTCGAGTTAGGATTTTCCGATCAACCAAGTTGATCAAATCCACAAAACGAATCACTTAAACGAGGGTGATTCAACCTCAATTACAACCACGCTACAAGTGCGAGGGTAGCGTTCCTCAACCCCTTCTCTTCACGAGAAGGATTTTGTCCCATGAAGGAGACAGGAATTCGCAAAGCGAATACCCAACCAAATAACAAAGTAAAATGACAAATATAATCCTATAGAGCCAACAAAGATTTAAACCTAACTTCTATAGGAATTAGGAAACACCCCTTTGCAAGAAGTGCGTCGAATCGATGACGCGGGTGCGTGAGCCACGCGACGGCGTAACATCGCTCTCATGAACTACGGCGGGAGAGCGGGTGCGCAAAGGGAATTTAGCTCTCTAGATGATGGAACTTGAGCTTGGAGAGCAAGAGATTCTTTTTGGACACAAAAGAGTGGAAATGCTTGTTCTTGGTGTGTCTAGGTGTCTTTAGGTGTGTGTTTGTGTGCAAGAGGTTCCTCTCTATATATAGAGGCCTTAGGAAAGCTTTGGAAGGCTTTGGAAAGCTTCCATAGCCGTTGGGAGCAAAGCCCAAGAGAATCATGCTGAAATCAGGAACAATCATTGCACTGACAGGGTTATCAGACGTCTGATCCTGGCATCAGACGTCTGGAAGATCACTTTAAGACGTCTGGGAACAACATCAGACGTCTGATTTAGGTAGGTTTCTTCCTAACTTGAATCAGATCTAAACAGGGTTCTAGTGCAAGTCCATCAGACGACATACAGGACATCTGGCACTATGTCTGGACGTCTGGAAACCTACTTTTTCGTGGGAATGGATTTCCAAGAGAGTGTAACAGCTAGAAAATCTCTGAGAAGAGATTTTGGGTTAGCCGAGGCAAAATGGTCATTTATCAGACGTCTGGAAAGGCTTAAGGACGCCTGATAAGGCTCTAACGATCATATCCTCCAGTGTTTGCTAAGCCAGCCAATGATCCACTAATGTCGTCTTCTAAGATGTCTGGACTAAGGTCTGGACATCTGATTTCATCAGACAGAACTAACAAGTCTAGCCTAAATGTTATCAGACTTCTGAATCAATAGTCAGACGTCTTAAAACACATTATCAGACGTCTGATTTTAGAATTAGACGTCTGAAGAAGCTGTTTGAACCCTATATTGGTTTTCTAAGTTTTCTACAGAAAACCTAAGTATCCTAGGGTTGTGCCGATGTTCCTAGGACTACTGTTAGGGTACTTTAAGGCTCTTTAACATGAATCTAAGTAACAAAAATAAAGAGCAACAAAAGAAACGAAAAATACAAAGAGTACACGAGAAGGAAATCTATCCTATTCTTCATCTCCTTCCTTCTTCAATATATCGCTCCTCGCGAATCTCTTTTGTTCTCCATCAAGCTCCTCCAATCCATCCTGGATGCGAGCTCGAACTCCGTCTAATCACGTCTCCATTTGCAATTTGCCTGAAATCTAAGACTTCAAGTGCAAATGTTAAACGACACGTGTTTTGATATCATCAAAACAAATGATCGTGGTGCTCTAGCACCAACATACCCATCCATTAGCTGGGATAACTTTGATTGGGCATATGAATCCGGACCTTAGTGTCCAGGGCCTAACCCTAGACAACAAGACTATGATTATTATCCTTCTCATGCCTACAATGATTATAGATCTCCACCCTTTGATGATCAACCTAATCCGATCTACAATCAAGAAGGATATGATGATTATAACTCTTACCCTCCCCAGGATTATGCTGGACATAGGTCACCACCATTCTTTGAACAACCCAAAATGACCTACTATCAAGGATGACACCAAGAACCTTAATTTCTTGACTCCCCTAGTTTTAACCCAAACCCACCCAACTCTGAACCTAACCATTAGGTTCAGGTAAACTAGGTCCAGGATAGGGTGTTGGCTAATGTGAGGAACACTATACAATCTTTAGAAGATCAGCTAACACCTTGCATTGAAGCATTAGAGCCTATGATCAAAATGATTGATGAACTTGATATTTCTTTATTTGATTGGCTCCAAGATGTTAAGGATAGGGGCTCAGGAGAGTTTCTACGTGGGAAATTGTCGAGATTGAGAATGAAATTTGTGGTTGCCCTAGTCTAATCTTGGGATGATTCTCAAGATGAACCCCCTTCGGGAGAGCCAATGTCTGAACCCGCTCAGGCACTTATTGGGGGGACACATTTTATGAGATCAAGGATGACCAGGTTGAGTTAGAGCACTTGGATTTAAGGGTTTTTGTTGACCTGAAACCAACTACCTTCTACCAGGACCCTTATGATAATTTTCACATTAAGGATGTGCAACCCAAGTACATAACAATCGACTATCTTTCTGAGATAAACTCTAAGTGGACATATGAACCTTTTAAATCAGATCTGCCCATTGTTTGACATTTCATACTTGGGTTGCACACCACCAAACCACAGGCTCAATCTTGCAAACACAACAATCTACGGGTATGGGTGATTTTCATCCAGAACCTTAGAACTACTCAATCTTAGGGCATGGGTCAGCATCATAATCTGATCCACATTTGTGGACAACTACTGGTTGGTCCTATAATCAATATTTTTATTCTGATCCTGACCTGCACTTGTGAATTCCTAATTTCTTCTTTGTTTATATATTATGCCTAGCTAAAGGCAATAAACTTAACACGTGTGTATATTCCTTTATCTCTACGGAGCTGACTAGATTGTCACAAAATTCAGGTGATAATCTGTTTATTCGTTCCTTTTCATGACTTTATTTTTACAATGACATTACATCATTTAGGCATAGGGGTGGATATTTAATCCTGAAATTATTTTGTTAGCTTCGTTGAATTTCTTTTATTTAAAAAAAAGAGAAAAAAATTAAAAATTCAAAAAGGAAAAAAATAGAATCAGGAGAAGTGAACTTAGGCACTCGGAGTTGTTAACTTTAGGAGACGATACTTAAGGACTTGAACACTTACACTCTTCAGGTCTTCGGGCTTAATCAGCTCGGGTGTCCACTAAAATGTGGACTTGGTGTTGAGTCCTCGCCAAGATTAATTTTACTTTAATATGGCTAATAAATTGGGGTGATAGGTACGCGACTTATCAACCTGCCCTCTGATTTGAGGGGGCTTTAAGTTTAAGCATCTACATACTATTTGCACTGACTCACTTTCCAGTAGTTTTTATGGAAATTGGGTAGCTAATGAACCATCTAGGGTGGTATGGCTGGTAAGTTATCGGTGGTAACAGCTCTTCGACTAGTTATCCAGAGCCCAAGCACACGACCATTCTCTTCCTACTGTCTTTAGGTAAATCTTAGATTAGGGAAGCCACTTACTTAGAAAAAAAATGAAAAAAGTAGAGAAATACCCAAAAAAAAGGAAGAAAAGGTAATAGAAACAAATAATAATAATAATAAATAAACAAGCCACACTTCACCACATGAGTATGGCTAGTTGTCCAGAGCCCAGCTCACAAAAAAAATGCACAAATAATTCCCAAACACTTAGGGAAGAAGAGGGGAAGTAGAATAAGCCGAGGAGATAATACGCTAGGTTCGCCCTTGTGTTGACCCCATAAAAAACTCAAAAGTAGGGAGAAAGCTACCGATCAGAAAGATAAAACTTGAGATAGAATTTTTAGATCACCTAGGGTTGTAGAAAACTGGAGTTTGTTTTAATGGCTGCATAGTGAGTCTATCACTCTTTCACAAGATGCTTAACACTTAGAGTCTTTTTCAAGTCTTGGCTGGGTTGGGTAGCCATAAATAGTTATCCCGAAACACTCAACTCCAAAATTCGAAAAAAATTAGAAAAGAAGAAAAAGCAAAAAAAAATGTGTCTTCCCTTTTCAAATAAGGTGAGGACTTGGGTGGTCTACATTCTGGCAGACACCCAGGTGCTGTTGAGTTTTAGTAGTTTAGGACCTTACTTGAAATTTTCTATTGTTAATAAACAACTTTGGCCTAAGTGATTAGACCCTAATTCTATTTTTATATATAGCATTTTGTTTGATTTTGCTATAGACTAGCGAAAGATAGGTATGGGGGTATGATGTAGACATAGTTATTTTGGGTAAAATGCTTGTTTATGCGTGTTCCTAGGCTTAGATATGCATCCCATATTATAAACATTGCATAGCATGCATCATTATGCATTTAGGGTAGTTTGTAAAAATTCTAGGTTAATTGCACCCTTTTGTGGCCAGGAGAGAAGGAGATCTATTTCAGGGCCTCAGATTGACTTATCAAGACGACGAATGGAGTCCAACGCCTCCGAAATCATCTTAATCAGAGTTTCGTAGCACATTATGCAATTTGAGGAAGATTAAAGGCCATGGGGCAAGGTGGCACAAATCAGAACCTCAGATGCCAAATCCGACTGCACGGATGGATCCGGATCGACGATCGTAGCCCAACGACACAAAAATCAACCCAATCCAACGTCTGTGGTGCCACCTACCAAGTAAGCAGAACAGATGACCATGATGGCTCCATGTGGTACCCTCATAGCTGCCCAAGACTGGCTGCAGCCTCCACTGACATCTAAAAAGCATCCACGCAAAGAATTCCCGACACGCACATCCATGTGATAAACCACGCCCACAGCGTAGTGGTCGCAGGCAGTGCTCCCAAGTCACGAGTGCGAGTTTGAGCCGTGGTGGGGGGGAAGAATCTAGCAGCGAAGGATTGCAATTGGACCGTGCGATGGAGATCCAGTGGTGAAGACATTGGCGGTGTGGCATAATGAGCACCGCGCGATTTGCACGTGCCCGATAACATGCTGACCGACACTTCATCTAACATGCCCTCCAGCACACGATTTGAGCGCTTGAAGCTCGTGTAATCCTAGCCATCCATTTTAGATCAAACGATTCACCAATGACCTCACCTCTGTAGTTGTACGCACACGATGACGCTTGAGTCGACGCACGATGCTTACAATTTGAGGAGTGGGTGCAGGTTGATCCTCTACCGTTAGATGAAGATCTAATGGAGCTCCAACAGCCATGCCTCACTAGCTGTTGCATGCGGAGGGTGCGCGTGCACGAGCGCCAGTAGGCCCTTTAGCGACATTTAGGGCGGAGCTTTAGTGACGCCTTTGATGTCACTAAATGACCTATATACAAATTGTCCTCTCGCCTTCCACTATAAAAGGACGAACACCCTTCCATCCACATTCATCTCATCCTTTCCTCCCCTCACCACCTCTAAGTCTCTAGAGAGAGCTTGTCCCAAGCTTGGGATGCTCCTCTACAGTAGAAAACCAAAATATTTTCCTTCTTCTCACTCCCATTCGTGGAGCATCCCGTGGCCATCCTCTCACCACCTTCTAGAAGAAGATCATTGCCGTAACGCCATCCTACCTCGCCTTCCTTCCTCCACCGTCGTTCTCCTTCCTCCAGCTTCCTGCCACCTTCATCCAAGCAACGTCAGAGCGATCCATCCTCCAAGCGACCGTCGAGGGGGACTCTTCTTAACCCATTCTATCTTTTGCTGCTTTCTAGTGTAGCTTTCCACTTTCATATGTGTAGCAAATATTGTTTAGCTAAATATTGATATTTCTTTCTCTCTCTCTTTCTTTCTTACTTTGTAAGTAGTTTAGCTAGAAAATTATGTTGTCGACCTGATCTCTTGTCTTATAAAAATTCCAAAAAAAAAAACAAAAGATAGTAAACAACAAAAATAAGTAAAATCGAAGCCTGGATTTCACTATACTAAGTGTTTGCCTCCCTTTGTTCGACTCGGGACTCACTTGGAGTTTCGGTTATAAATTTTATCTTGTAGTGGATTTCTACGCACTACGACCACGGGTTTCCAACTCAAATCTTTCGCATACGAAATCACGCTCATCATAAGTGAATTGGGTTAGCCCTTTTTCCTAATTGGATTCATGGAACCCAATTGGACCCTTTTTCAACCCATGCAAGTTCAATTGGACTCAGTCATAGTCCAATTGACTCACCTACAACCTAATTGGGAATTTCTTATCCCAATTTCACACAAATGACTCAATTAAACTTGTGATAAGTTTAATTGAAATTACCACATTAGTAATAGGTTAAGTGAACCTATTTTAGGAGCCTCACCTAAACCTATTACCTAGACCTATTAGACTCAACCTAGGATCCAATTAGCTGCCACTCTATAGTGGTCTACCCAACCCAATCTAGCTCCATACCATTGAAAGGTCGACTCTTATTTTCGATGAATCTTTGCACATAAAATGTTGTGTTGTTATAGTTCATTGTGTGGTAGGAAACCTCTTTTCAAAACATCTAATACCCAAAATCTAACCAGAAAAATAGTTAGGTCATTTCCACAGGGAGAAATTAGCCTATTGAAATGATTAATGATGACTTATCTATTTGGGATTATCAATGCATACTCATTCGAACTCTTGCAAAATTATTTCCAACATAACACAATATCAATTAATTAAGACTATAGGGAGTTCACATGCAAGACCACCCCAATAAAATATGATGTAAATAATGGAATAGTGTTCCTTGCAATGGAAGTTATGGTAAATATTAATTGATGCGGTACTGTAGCAAAATAGGGGTTTTGCTTGAGATGTCGCATGCACACACGAGGAGGTCATCACTGGCAACTTGCCTGCCGGTGGTGGTTAACCGGTGAGGGTTGAGCGGTGGTGAATGGTGGACGGAGCTGGTGACCGGAGGCGGAGGAGAACCGACCGAAGGTTTTGTGCATGCATTGATTGTGGTCGCGCATTGGTCGAGTGAGGGTAGTCGTGGCTATTGTGGTTAGTGAGGATGCTTGAGTTGCACTTGGGGTCGAGGTTGGAGGTTGAAGGAGGCTTGATGGTGGTGCTGCATTTTGCGGTGTTTTGGTTCTTCTTCGGTTCACAGAAAGGTGGATGAGGAAGAAGGAAACGAAGAGGAAGAGGAGTTGGCAGGAGCGTTGAGGGCAGGGACGAAGGCAGTTGTGGACATGGCATGTGGTTGCACATGGTCTCACGTGGCCACACATGGATGCAGGTCGGCGGCTCTATTGGTGGTCTGCGATGAGGATGGTGGCGAAGGTGATGAAGGTGGTGGTTTGTGGTGAGGAAGAAACATCTGGTAGAGGTGATGGTGTTGGAGTGATGGTGATGGGGGCCGTGCGTTGGCATCGCATGGCCGATCGTGGTGGGCTTGCGGTGGTGATGAAGGTGAAGCTTTAGGCCATGGTGCTCGCTGTGTTCATGGTGCAAGTCTTACGCCTGGTGGAGATGGAGATCCCCCCGTGCAATTGGTTTCTTCTCCTTTTAAAAATCCTTGGTTTGTTTTCTTCCACCGAGATATTCACAAATCACTCGATGAAGATAGTAGGTAGTTGGGATGCGTGGAGCGATAAAGCATGGCTGGCGGTGGAGATTGTGGCGGTGCATGCGCTCAGTTATCGTTAACATCATTAGATATCCAGACTGAGCTTTGAATGTCTTAAAAACTGAAATTGGGCGACTGTAGCTTTGTCCGCAACTGGAAGGCCGATTGAAGCACGAAGTTGATGTGTGCAAACTCCATTTGCGAATGATGTCCTCCATGACCTAATAATCCTTGCATCTAGCCTACATTCACCACATAGGTTGTCATAACCATATGCTATTAAATGTAAAATTGGTGCATAAAATTATACATAGACTAAGGAAAATTACCACTTAACTCTTAAGAAATTAAAAACTAGGCACATATAATTAAAGAGTACTTAGGCTGAATATTAGTCCAATAAATTGGACCGTCTCTTCCCTTTCTCCGTCTAAAGTGGCGACACCATAATCAGTTGTGGAGGTGACAACCTAAGCCCACCTAAGTCCATGTCCACCCAACTCCTCTCCACCAAAAGTGGATATAGAAGACCACTTCTGCCATCCAACGTGATGCCCAAGAGACTCTCTTCTAGAGTCTTCTCAATGCCACCTCAAGAGCACCCCCATCTTCTATATAAACCCTCCCATTTTGGCCACCAAAGATCCATCTTCTTCCTCCCATCCACTCCACCTCGTGACCACCATTCTCCTCCACTCAAGCTCCACCACCTTCACCTCCAAGAGGCTGGCCACCACCACCTATGGCTGCCCTCCTTTCCCTCCCCCAACCTCAAGCCACACGGCCACCAAGAACACCCTTGGTGCCCGACTTTCTGTTAGCCATAGTGTTCTTCATTACTTTAATTTTCCTGACTTTATTTACTCCTTATGAGTTCTAGTAATCTCTCTTTCTAGTTTCACGCATGTTGGGAGATCGTAGATCACATTTTTGATAAAAGCGTAATAGTATAGTTGCGAAATACGATCCAACAAAGATATTATTTTGAAAATAACGAGACTTTGAGTCTCGGTCGTTCGTCTCTGAGAGGCATTGTTTTTGTTTTTGAAATCGATCTTAAAGCCGCTCTACTTTATTTAAACGACATGCTGGTGCGTAATATATAGGCGGTTAAAGAACAGACACTTAAATCACGTAAATATGATAATCATTTAGCTCAAGGTGATTTCAAACACATAAGAGATATATATATATATAAAATGAAATTTCATTCATCGTGGGAGAGTTGTTGCACAAGGAAATCTAGAGGAAAGCTTATACATGAATGCTTAAAATTAAATCTAGCTACCAGAAAATGATTGCATACAAGAATCAGCGGGGGAATTTCGCATGCATCATTGGGGGAGAAGTAAGACTACTCTACTAAGCAGTGAATGAAAGCAATAAAAATTATGAAGAGCATGATCTAGAGTTAGAAGAATAGAGGGCATTCAGGGGTGGTCCTCGATGGCCTTGGAGTGGTCGAGAGGAGAATGAGGGGCGGCCAATGTAGCTTAGGCCGACCCTTGGAGAGAAGTAGGGTTGACCCAACATCCCAGCATGGTGTCCTCCATGGTGGTGGTAGTGAGCTCATGGAGGTGGAGTGAGTGGCTAAGTGGAGGTGGCGTGAATGGCACCAATGGAGAGCAATTGCCAAGGGAGTGAATGGTTGTAAATGGCCACCCAAGGGGTCTTTTTATAGACCTAAGGGAAACTCTCTAGAGAATTATGGAATTCTCTAGAGAGGCCTATGGTGGGAGCTCGTGGGAGAGTGAGAGAGAGAGGGTGGATGGTGGTTTTTAGATCCACCAAATGTGGATCTAAAAATTGAATGGCTCTTGGTTGCTATTTTGGCAACCAAGGCAACCACACATGGTAGAGAGTTCTAGAGAACTCTAGGCTAGATATTTTCGTGTGGATGGTGTGTGTGGGTGTGTGTGGGTCGAAACTTAGGTGGCTAGGTTGATTAGGTTGGGTTCTAGTGGGTTTAGGTCAAGGTAGGTCTCAAATTAGGGTTATAAACCCTAATTCACTAAGGTAAAGTGCAATTAAACATAATACAAGTTTAATTGGGTGTGTGGAAACTTAATTGAGAGTAAAACAACTCAATTAAGTCAGGTCTAGGTCAATTGGACTCTCACTGAGTCCAATTGGACAGTGTGTGCTAAGATCAGGGCTTAATTGGACTCAATGAGTCCAATTGAATAGGCTGATGGAATTGACTAAGATCCAAGTCAATTAGGTTTAGTGAGGACCTAATTAGGTCCTTAGGGAGGTTTAGAGGTGATGTACTAGGGTTAGGGCACCTTAATTTAGGTTCCTATGGGGTTGGAATTGGGTTTAGGGACCTAGAGATCCAAGATCAAGGCTTAAATCTCAAAATAGGAATTGGAGAGTAGTATCAGACATCTAATTATGTAATCAGACGTATTATACTCAAAAATCGGAAGTCCAGACTTATTGTCTGGACGTCCAATCAGAGTCAGGAAGGATTTTGGGTTCTGTTTTGGGTATTCTACAGAAATTAGACGTCTGACAAAGTGTCTGGACGTCCAATAACACTGCAGAAGTGGGTTTAAAGTGTGAGGGAGTTGGCTAAGGGTCCTGGATGTCTTAAAACTTATCTGGACGTCCATAGAAGGGTTGGAACTAGGGTTTTAGGTCTTCCTAGGGTGTTGTGACCTAATCTAAGGGTGGCTAAGGCTTGGGGAAGTCTCTAGGCTATCCTAGGGCTAGGATGAACCTAATCTCTTCACATTTTATTGCTTTATTCCTACTTAATAGAATAGCAAACTTTTAACCCCCTTACATTATTATTCCTACATCTAAACTAGGCATTCTACTCCAGCTCTGCTACAACTCCTGTTATTCCTAATCCAACTTTAGATCCAGCTCCTGATCAGCTTATTCCTTGCAATCGACATAATGCACTTAATCAGCACATTATAACATTATTTTATGCATAGCTAAAGGAAAGCAGTAAAGATGCAGATAATGCGTATGCATGCATGAATAACCCTAACTTATGCTAAGTCCTAACCTAATTTAGGTTAATTAAGACCTATGATTGCTGCGCAATCAACGCATAAGCTCTCTCTGTGCTTCAGGTGTGTAGCTCTCTATGTGGATTAGATGGGCCATCATACCCTCGGTCTCACCAGCCTTATCCTCCCGTGTCAATGGTTCCCAGAGTGTTCCCGATGGGATGAGATTCTGTTAGATGTAGTAGAGTAGATTTCAATTTCGTTGTACAAGCTTTCCTCTACCTTTGATTGTAAACAAATGTTGATGATTCAACGGAATAAATTTGTGTTATCAATTTTTGGATAATCTTTTCTTTTAGCAAAATAAATCATGTCAGTACTGGAGAACATAAACAATTTTCTGTTAGATAGGAATTCGGTCTGTAGCTCACTCATAGTGGAAGTAGTGTGAACAAAAACTCATACGTTCACATTTATTATCTTTCTAACTTACACGCACGTTCTTCATATTAACAACGTGACCGGCAAATCCTATCTATGCATTTTAGAAATCGAATTGTGTTTTTAAGCAAGTAGGAATCAGAATCAGTTTGCCAATCATGCCTCCCTGAGTTCCATTGTGACTTACCATCTCGTTATTATTATTTTTTAGGTCCATTTCGAGACTATACTACAACAAAATTAATTATTCTCGTGATTTACGACTTAACATTTCCTTAAAAAAAGCCACCACATATCCACCATCCATTTACTTCACAACCATATCCTAGCCATTAATTTTTCCCACCAAAAGTCTATCGTCTAGAAACCCCATTTTTGGAGGGAAAATTCTATCATCCTTACATGTGGCACCACCCATATGCACCATTCCACCACCATAACCACCCAACTTCCACTTCTATAAAAAATTGAGGTAACCACCACACAATACCCATCCTTGGCTACTACATTATTCTACCAAAAACTCCACTCAATTCCTTGGAAGAAAAGGGTTATACATGCACATTAGAAGGGTTCCTTACCACACCCTTCTAGTCCCTACACCCTAATTTCTTCTTCCTTGGGACCAGGCCAAGGTGGAACTTAGGAGGATAGGTAGGCAAGGAGGAGATGGGTGGTGGACATCCACCCTTGGAGGAGCTAGGAGGAGCACTATCTTGGAGAAAGAAGGAGACCTCTTCAAGACGGGAGTAGCCGCACTTGAAATGAGAATCTTCTTCTTCTTCATTCGGGAGACTCTTCTATTTCTTTTAGTTGTATTTATTCTACTAGAAGCATTCCTATAGTTGGGGATTAATTGTGTGGGATCCCTCCACACAATTGAGCTCTCCAAGTATTTTGTAGACATTATCTCCTTATCAATATATCAAATTGCCTTTCATTTTATGTGCTTTAATCTCTAACTTCTTTATTTTCTTTAGTGCATTCACTCCACCTTTCTATTTATCCTAGGCGCACTTGCCTAGGGTGACCTTAGAAGAGTTGGACTTCCTTTATCTCATGTAGTCGTATTACAAATTTCGTTGCTCCGCTTTCAAAACCCGAAAAAATCACAAAAACCCTAAAAAGAAAAGACTAGTTGAGAGAGTAAGAAAGAGAATATTGATTTTATAACTATCATTTGCCTCCTTGGACGACCCTAGATACTCCTATCTTGGTTTATAAATTTAAAATTTGATTGGAATTTCGATGTCTCAAAGATGAAATCCTGCATTTACTAAACCGCATAAAATTTGTATCAGTCATCATAGTTGTGAAACACATCATTTTGTATTTATAAGTTCGTTTCCTACAATTAGGAGTACGAGTTGTCTCGTACGGAGACAAAGTTCTCAAGATTCTTCTTGACCTAATGTTGAGAGTGGAAAACTACGCGATTGGAATTGGATTTTGAAAACCCGTCGTAGTTTGATTCGCAAAGAAATCCGTCAACAGATAAATTTATACCAAAATTCGTAAGGAAATTTCGAGTCGAACACAGGGAGGATACGTCGATCTAAAATTCGTGATTATATTTTTTTGGTATTTTTGTTTGAAAGTGAGATAATCACAATGGAATTGATATTAACACTAACAGAGAGAGAGAAAGAGGGAACAATCACTTGATATATGAATAATGTTTTTACAGCTAGAAAGCGGGAAATGATTACAGCTAGAAAGTGGGAAATTCTATTCTAGAAAGCGATAAAAAGAAGGGAGAGAGATGTTATCCTCCACGATGGTTGCTTAGAGGACAAACCGAACGGAGTGACATCTGGAAGACGGAGGAAGAAGCAGGAAGGAGGACGAAGCAGGAAGAAGCGAGAGTAAGGCAGAGCATCGTCGTCCTCATGGGATCCACTTCCGGAATGGGGCGAGAAAGCTTTGGATTTGACTCTCAAGGAGCATCCCAGGTGTGGGACAAGCTTCTCTAGAGCTTTGGAGAGGGAGAGAGGCGAATGAAGGGATGAGAATTTCGTAGGGTAGGGGTCTCCTTTTATAGTTGCAAGGATTGAGGGTAATTTGGTCATTACATGTTCAAAACATTAAATGAGGGGTTCTTTTGTGGCAGATTTAACCGTCACTAAAGACCCCACGTCGCTGCAACACCGCGTGCATGCCTGCGCCTCCTCCCTTTTTGCGTTTGCTCGTCTGCCCACGTTCTTCGATCCTCAGCCGTCTTATCGTAAGATCGGACGGCTTAAAGTCGTTCCTTGCCCACTTCATCTTCTATAGCTGCAGCACTCCCGCATCATCAAGCACGTACGCGATCTAGAGCTCCTCTGTGTGCCATGTCTCCTGCTCCTCTCCTGCACGATCTTCATCTGATAGTCAGAATCGACGTGCCTTGTGCCTTCAGCTCAACTTGAGGCTTACGGGGATTCGAACCCACGAGCTCTACGTCTACCATGAGTGTGCGACCGCTACGCCAGGCCTTGTTTTGAGGTGGGTTTTCATTTTGAGCACAGGCACCCTTGGCTGTTGGATCAAGATCCAATGGCTGAGGTTGATCGAGCCGCTGATGAGGGAGATAGGGCGGTGGGTCTTCACACTTCAGCTGGGCCATTTTGAGCGGTCAAGATGGTGCCATTGGCACTATCTTGGTCGTCCATCTTCTATGTGTTGTAGATGGTGCGACGAATGTCAGATTGGACCAATTTTCACGTCGTTAGGCTAAGATTGTTGATCTGAACCCATCCATGTGGTCGGGTTTGTCGTCTGAAGTACGGATTGACACCATCCTGGCCCTTGATCTTTGATCTTTCTCAGACTATATCTGATGCTATGGATGTCTAATTGAGGCGATCTTGGAGTCGTTGAACTCCAATCGTCGCCCTGATCAAATCCATACAGTTGAATCTTCAGTCCGAGGCCTCGATTAAAAGTTGCCCAGTCCCTTGCCATAAAAGGAGACAATTACTATATAATTTGTACAATTTGACCTACATGCATGATTATGCATGTTATGCAATATTTACAATGCATAATGCTAGTATGGTACTAAGAACATGCATTAATAGATATTTTTGGCTATTCACACCCCATGCCTATCTTTTGCTAGTTCCTAGCAAAAACTATATGCTATTTATAAAAGAATTAAGATTGGATTACTCTGGAAAAAGTCATTTTTCAACATTTGGAAATTTTTACTAAGGATTTGAACTACGAAGACACAAGAATGCCCAGGTATTTGCCAAAATGCTAACCACCTCAAGACCTTGCCTTATTTAAAGAAGGATCTCTTTTTCTCTTTTTCTTCATTTTTAATTTTTTTGGATTTTTGAGTTTAGGATTTCGGAGCAGCTTTCTACGGCCACTCAACCCAACCAAGTCTTGATGAGAAGCCTAAGTTTTAAGCATCTTTTTGTGAATGTGATAGACTCATTGATCAGCAATCAGAACAGACTTCGGGTTTCTACGCCCCTAGGTGACCTTAAAAAGAATTTTGCCTAAAGGTGTATCTATATGACTGGTAGCTTTCTCCCTACTTTTATTTTTATGGGGTCAACACAAGAGCGAACCTAGTGTTTATCTCCCCGGCTTATTCTACTTCTCCGCTTCTTCCTAAGTGTTTAGGAATTAAACATGCATTTCTTGAGCTAGGATTTGGACAACCTACCAATGGGCTGTTACCCACGATAACTTGCCAGCCATACTCATGCGGTGAAGTGTGGCTTATTTCTTTTGTTCCTTTTTTTTTCTTTTCTCCTTTTCTTTTCTTTTTCTTTTCTTTTTGGACTTTTTTTTCTTTTCTTTAAGTAGGTGGCTTCCCTGGTTGAAGATTTACCTAAAGGTAGCAGGAAAAGAATGGTCTTGTGGCTGGGCTGTAGACAACCTACCAATGGGCTGTTACCCATGATAACTTACCAACCATACCACCCTAGAAGGTTCATTAGCTACCCAATTTCCATTAAAATCGTCGAACAATGAGTCAGTGAGAATAGTGTGTAGATGCTTAGACTTAAAGTTCCCTCAAATCAGAGGGTGGGTTGATAGGTCGTGTACTTATCACCCTAACTTATTTAACCAAATTGAAATTGAATTCAGGATGGTGAGGACTCGATAAACAAATCCACATTTTAGTGGATACCCAGGCTGATTAAGCCCGAAGACTCGAAGGGTCTTAGTGTTCAGATCCTACTGTATTATTTCCTATGATTGAAAAGTCCTAATGCTCAAGTATTCTCTCCTAATTCAATTTTTTTTATTATAAAGTGAAAAACAAATAGAATTTACAAGAATTCCACATATCTAACAAAATGATTTAGAAATGAATCCACCCCCCCATGCCTAGCTAATGCAATGTCCTCATCGAGAATAAAAGACATTAAAGGAAGGGTAGAATGTAGAAGATATCACCTGAATATGATGCTCGGGTTAGCTCTGAGTCATACTGTACAACTGTTGAGTTTAATGCCATCAGCTAGGCGAAGTCTAGCCAAAGAAATCATGAAATGATTAGAGCAACCATGTTTGAGACGGGTTCTGGAACAATAGGTCAACAAAAGGCTTCAGATGTTGACCGTTGACATTAAATGAATTACCCGTCTTTGGGTCTGAGATCTGAATAGCTCCGTTTGGAAATATCTGATCGATGATGAATGGGCCATTTCATTTTGACCTAAGTTTGCCGGGAAAGAGCTTAAGTCGAGAATCAAAGAGCCAGACCTTCTAGTTCGGCTCAAAGCTCTTGCGGGATATCAATTGGTCATGAAGAGCTTTGGTCTGAGCCTTATAAATCTTGGCATTCTTGTATGCGTCGTTTCTAAGCATCTCCAACTCAGATAGTTGGAGTTTCCTAGTCTTTCTGGCTAAACTCAAATCCAGATTACACTGCTTGATTGCCCAGAATACCCTATGTTCAATCTCTACGGGCAAATGGCATGCCTTTCCATACACCAGACAAAATGGTGACATGCCGATAGGCATTTTGTACGCTGTACGGTAGGCCCAAAGAGTGTCCTCAATCTTTTGAGTTCAATCTTTACGATCAGGCCTAACCATTTTCTGTAGAATATTCTTGATCTCCCAATTGGAGATCTTGGCCTGTTTGTTCGTCTAGAGGTGGTAAGGTGTGGAGACTATGATTTACCCCGTATTTTGCCAGTAAACTACAGAACTGGGCATTAGTGAAATGAGTACCACCATCGCTGATGATGGCCCTAGGAATCCCGAACTGACTGAAGATGTTTTTCTTGAAGAAATTGATGACCACCTTGTGGTCATTGATTCTGGTAGGAATAGCCTCGATCCACTTGGACACAATTAACAGTGATGAGAATGTATTGGTGCCCAAATGAAGGGAGGAAGGGTCTCATGAAATCGATCCCCAAACGTCGAAGATTTCGACAGGAAGAATCGGGTTTAGAGGCATCATGTCTCTCTTGGTTATGCTCCCAAGTGCCTGGCATCAGGAACACAACCTCGAGAATTTCTGGGCATCCTTGAATAAAGATGGCTAAAAGAATCTAGATTGCAAAATCTTTGCAGCCATCTTTTTCCTGGAGAAATGTCCACCACACGGAGATTAATGGCAGAACTTGAGTATACTTTTGAATTCATTCTTCGGAACACATCGACGAATAATCTGATCAGAGCCGATGCGGCACAATTTAGGGTCCTCCCAGAAGTAATATTTAGCCTCAGATTTGAGTCTATCTTGTTGTTGTTTGGTCTAATCCTGGGGATTTGACCAAAGACAAAATAATTTATGATGTCTGCAAACCATGGGCTTTGGACACTTGATACTATAAGAATAGTCTCGTCTGGAAAAGTATCAACAATTGGAATATCTGGATGAGAAGAATCACTCAGAAGTCTCGAAAGATGATCCACCACCACATTTTGTGCCCTAGATTTATCTTTGATTTCAAGATCGAATTCTTGAAGCAGAAGAATCCATCGAATAAGTCGAGGTTTGGCATTCTTTTTGGCCAAGAGATATCTCAAGACCGAGTGGTCGGTATAAATTATGACATGAGACCCTAAGATATAAGCCCTGAATTTCCCTAAAGGAAATACTGCAGCTAGCAATTCCTTCTCAGTAACAGTGTAATTCCTTTGAGCCTCGTCCAGAGTTTTGCTAGCATAGTAGATGACAGAGGGCTTCTTGTCAATCTTTTGGCCCAAAATAGCCCCTACCGCGTAATTGGAAGCATCAGTCATGATCTCAAATGGGGCTATCCAGACTGGTGGTTGCAACACCGGAGCACAAGTGACTGCCGTTTTAAGAAAATCAAATGCGTACGGCATGATTCATTGAAAACAAATGGCGTCTCTTTGGCAAGAAGGTTGCTCAGAGGGCGAGCAACCTTAGAGAAGTCCTTGATGAACCTCCTATAGAATTCCACATGACCAAGAAATGATTGAATTTGTTTGACAGATGTGGGAGGAGGAAGTTTAGAGATAGCATCAACCTTAGCTTTGTCAACTTCGATTCCCCATTCAGAGATTACATGACCCAAGATGATGCCTTCTTGTGTCATGAAATGACTCTTTTCCCAGCAAAGGACCAGTCTTGTTTTGATGCATCTTTTAAGGATCATTTCAAGATTAGCCAGGAAAGAATCAAATGATTCTCCGAAAATAGAGAAATTGTCCATGAAGACTTCCATAAACTCTCCCACCATGTCAGAAAATATGGCTAGCATACACCTTTGAAAAGTTGCAGGTGCATTAAATAAGCCGAATGGCATTCTACGGAAAGCAAAGGTTCTGTAGGGACATGTGAAAGTCATTTTTTCCTGATCCTGAGGCTGGATAGGGACTTGATTGTATCCTGAGTAACTGTCTAGGAAACAGAAGTACTTTTGCCCGACTAGTCTTCCAATGATTTGATCGATGAAGGGCAAAGGGAAGTGATCCTTTTTCGTGGCTATGTTTAGCTTCCTGTAATCAATACAGACCCTCCAAAAGGAAGCTGAACGAGTTGTGACAGATTCTCCTTTCTTGTTAGTCACAATAATAATCCCAACTTTCTTGGGAACAATTTGCATGGAACTTACCTAAGGACTATCGGAGATTGGATAAATGATTCCTGAGATGAGCCACTTAATTATTTCCTTCTTGACCACTTCTCCCATATTAGGGTTTAATCACCTCTGCATTTGGTGAGAAGGGCAAGATCCATCTTCCATGAATATGCTGTGATTGCAGTAAGATGGCTCGATCCCCCTAAGGTCATAATGGTCCAACCAATTGCCTCCTCGTGTTCTTTTAGGACCTTGATCAATTTAATCTCCTGCTCCTTAGTTAATTTAGCATTGATAATCATAGGGAGCATCTTTTGTGGTCCCAAAAATTGATATTTCAAATTCTCAAGCAATGGTTTTAGTTCGAGCTGGGCTGGGTTTAGGATTGAAGGTAAGGATGATGCTGATGAAGATTCATCAAGAGGAAGAGGTTGATAGTGAAAAAAATCAATAACCTCTTCAAAATGTGGCGGGTTTGCCACAGAGGGTGGTGGGTAAGATTCATCAAAACAGGAGGAACTTTCAATTGCAGAAACCACCATACTGTTTCAATATTCATGTTATTGTCCTCAAGTTCCTCTATATATCCACAATCCTCAAATTTATTAATTGCCTTAAAAATGTCCAATTTTAATTTCTGATCCCCAAAGGTGATTTCCATGCTACCGCTCTCACAGTTGATATTGGCCTTAGCGGTAGTTAGGAATGGATGCCCCACAATGATGGGCGTGTTCCTTAAATTTTCAGGTACATCCATGTCAAGGAGAAGGAAATCTATAGGAAAATAGAAATCCTTAACCTTGACAATAACATCTTCAATAACGCCTCTCAGATTTGTGACCGAATGGTCTGCTAACTGCAGCGTTACTGAAGTAGGCAGAAATTCACCTAATCCGAACTTCTCGTAAAGAGAAGTCGAAATTAGGTTAATGGATGCACCTAGATCCAGAAGTGCTCTATCAAAGGTGTAATCTTCGATGACACAAGAAATCAAAGGAGCAACTGGATCTCTCTTTTTCTGAGGAAGGTGATGCAGCATAATAGAACTAGTCTGCTCGGAGAGTACCACCTTCCTCGGAACAGATTCCCTCGAATTACGCTTCTGTGTGCATAAATCCTTTGAAAATTTAGCGAAAGCCGGTATGTGTTTGATAGTGTCGAGGAGCGGGATATTGATCTCGACATTCTTGAATATATTCAAGAGCTCCTCGTTACTTTCAACAGGCTTCTTCTTCTTAGGTTTAATCAAGGCCTCAGGAAAAGGAACATGAGTTAGATCTTCGGAATCAGGTTCCTGAGCCTTGATTTCTTCTTCAGAGTTCTTTCTCTCCTCAAGCTCTTTAGGATTTGGTAGATTAGAAAAGTGTGGTTGTGGATCCTGAGTTTGCCTTCTACTCCTCAAGGTAACAGAATTAGCAGATGCATACAGGTTTGTTTCTTGGGGAGGGTTAGGAAAGATTGGAGGGGCTTCATTAACCAGAAACCTCGGATTTGAAGAAGCAAAAGAGGAAGGACCCTGCTCAACCACCTGAGCATGTGCGTGTGGGTTGCTCTGATTCTCGTGCCCTTGGGCTTGATTTCTCAGATTCTGTATTTTATGCGGGTTGGGTACAAGATGGGATGGCAGAGATTTGGGCTAACGGGAATTAGCAATGAATCCGATTTGCAAGTTGTCCAGCGAAGTTTTCATTTGCTGCATGAGCTGGAGCATAGATCCTTGCATCTCTACCATCTGACGATTCAAATCAACCTGCCCTATGAGTTGACAAGCATTCGAAGCTGGCTGATTGACCTGATTTGGGGGCAGCTGAGTGTAAACATGACCCTGACCCATTGGTCTTTGCGAAGCATAGTTGCTGGGTTGGAATTGGGTCGCTGTCCCAGGTTTTTCCAGGAGAAGTTAGGGTGGTTCCTCTAACCCGGATTGTAGGCATTGGAGTAAGGGTTGGACCTAACGTTCTCCTGTATAGCATAGACATCCTCATAAGGCAAGGATGGAGAAAAAGAAAGGGAGGGATCAGAGAAATTAGGATCAAAGGCCCCAATTTGGAACCCATGGGGTTTCGAGTAATGCTGGCTCATAGGTTGAGCCGCATCCAGTTAATTCATTAACTCTCGTCCAGAAGGAGCTCGCGAAGAATGGAATCCCGAATTCTAGGATTGAGTGGATCAAGAATTGTTCATTGAGTTTCCATCCATCCACTCCTCCATCCTTTTGGTAACCAGGTCCACCTTATCTAGTTTATTACAAATCAGTTCCATAACGAATGAATGAGAGTCATGGACCTCATTAACATTCGATCTGGGTTGTTGAGACCGGTTAAAAGTATCCATGGAGGCATGATTGATTGAATTTTCACTCATCTCTTAAAACAAATGTGCACGCTATCTGCATCTTTGTTAAGAAAATTACCTCTGCAAGAAGCGTCCACATGATTTCTGAGTTGCTCAGTCAACTCGTGGTAAAAGATTTGCACGAGCTGCCATTTCGACACCTCGTGGTATGGACACTTCCGCAATAGGGCCTGGAATCACTCCCAGGCCGCATGAAACTGCTCCCCTAGCTGCTGGGCAAAGGTAGTAATCGCTCGTCTCAGATCATTGGTACGTCCGACAGGGAAGAATTTATTCAGGAAAGTCGATTTCAGCTCGTTCCATATTGTGATTGGCCTTCTTATGGTCCTTTACCAATGAGTCTCTTTATCCCTAAGAGAGTAGGGAAAGAGCCTCATGATCATCTGCTCTTCATGCACGTTTTACGCCTTGGTGGTCTAGACCAAAGTGGTCAAGTCCTCCAAATGCTGAAACAGGTCTTCAAAGCCAAGTCCATGAAAGTGTTTGATCAGGCTTAACACTTGGGGTTTGATTTCTACATCTCTGGCAGGAATCTGGACGCTGGGACATTCCCCTTAATTTGAAGGATCATAAAAATCCTTCAAGGGCTGAGCGCTCTGCATTCTTTAGAACCATTCTTGCATTCTCTGCATTTGTTCCAGCTGCCTTTGAAACATCTCCTATTGATTTTGAGGCAGAGGAGGTTGTTGATCGGCCATGGATCAATTTGGCTAAAATTCAATCTACGCTTCCTAGAATACTCTAATGGTCCTTCCAATTGAGGATCTAATGACCTCCTTCCAAGCATAAACTAGGAAGAGGTTAGAAGGACTAGGGATAAGAACCCTGCAGCACAACAAAAAATGCCTGTCCTTAAGTTGGGTAGCCTAAGGATCTACAAACTCTCAGAATCCATCTTAAGATTATAGACATTTTACTCTACTTGCGTCCAATCAATCCAACCACTTAGGAGGGACTGGGGAGAAGGTTCTTCCTTTGGCTTGCGCCTCCGATTCCTAGTGTACCCCCTAGCCGCGGTCGTTTGACGCTACTCCCCTAGCTAGACATTAGATTAATAGGTACAAGTAGGTTAATCGTAAACAATATCAGACTAGGCCCTGAAGAGCAAATCAGTCGTTAAGGCCGATGCCTACTTGATTTTACTTAGGCTTGGAATTGTAGTGCTTATGGAATGTGGTGGGCCATTAAGATGGGTTGTGCCCTTAATGATCAATTGGATATGTGTGAGTGTGTGCACAACTAGGGTTTTCAAGCAAGATTATTCAGATGAGTGGATTTTAAGGTTCAAATCTTGCTTAAGTAGCTTTTAGGGTTTGAAATTAGGTGAATTCAATCAAGTTTCAGAGGCAAACAAGATGTTCAAACACGAGTGAGGATCTTTTCCTTTTGAAGTCAAAAAGTAAAGTGGAGTGCCTGGTATTGACCTAAATTGAAAACCCTAAAGGGAAGCCACTTGATGAGTTGATTTTAGGTTAAATGGTGCGGAACAAATAACTCAAACAATTGGCCAAAATTGCACCACTGAGTTAGGCACACAAGATGATTAACCTAGACTAATTTCTACTCTCTTATGTGTTGATTTGCATGTACCGGTTCCACAGATTGAAATCTCAGTTGAGTAGAGATAAAAAATCAAGTTAGGTTATGTGCCTTGAATGTGGGTGTATGTAGTGTGTATGTTTGATTTGCCCCACAAGAAGTATCTTTTGTTGATTTTCTTTTATGAGGGTGAGATGAATGTGGGTAGAAATCAAAGCAACCAAACTAATCCTAGGATTTATGCAAACACCTAGGTTAATTGGGGTTTGAATTAAGGTTGTGGAATGAAATCTATGGAGGGGGAAGAATGGGGAGCACTTACTGTTGTCTTCAGCTGCACTTTACTCCTTTCTATCCCTTGGAGATTCCCTACTGAGGTACTTGCAAAATAATAGACAAAAAATAAAGCAAGTTAGTAAACAATAAAGTGCGCGAAATGTGAAAAGAAAGCCGAGAATCTTTGCCACCCCAGCAATGGTGCCAAAATGTTGAGAGCGAAAAACTACACGATTGGAATTAGATTTTGAAAACCCGTCATTGTAGTTTTATTCGCGAAGAAATCAATCAATAGATAAATTTATACCGAAATTTGTAAATAAATTCTGTGTCAAACACAGGGAGGCTACATCAATCTAAAATCCACGATTATATTTTTTTGGTATTTTTGTTTGAAAGCGAGATAATCACAATGGAATTGATATTAACACTAAGAGAGAGAGAACAATCACTTGATATATGAATAATATTTTTACAACTAGAAAGCAGGAAATGATTACAGCTAGAAAGCGAGAAATTCTATTCTAGAAAGTAATAAAAAGAAGGGAGAGAGATGTTATCCTCCTCGACGGTTACTTGGAGGACAAGCCGACGGAGTGACATCTGGAAGATGGAGGACGGAGTGGGAAGGAGGACGAATCAAGAAGAAGCAGGAGAGAGGCAGAGCATTGTCATCGTCGTGGGATCCACTTCCGGAATGGGGTGAGAAAACTTTGGATTTGACTCTAAAGGACCATCCTAGGTGTGGGACAAGCTTCTCTAGAGCTTTGAGAGGGAGAGAGGTGAAGGAAGGGATGAGAATTTCATAGGGTAGGGGTCTCCTTTTATAATTGCAAGGATTGAGGGCAATTTGGTCTTTACATGTTCAAAACATTAAATAAGGGGGTCTTTAGTGACGCCTACTAAAGACCCCACGTTGCTGCAGCCCCACGTGCACACCCACACCTCCTTGCTTTCTACGTCTACTCGTCTACCCACATTCTTTAATTATGATCGAACGGCTTAGAGTCGTTCCTCGCCCGCTTCTTCTTCAGCTACAGCGTCCTCAAGTGCAGAGGCGCGTCATCATGTGCTTACGTGATCCAGAGCTCCTCCGCGCACTACGTCTTACACTTCTTGCCTGCACAATCTTCAACTGACAGCCAGAATCGACTTGCCCCGTGCCTTCAGATCAATTTGAGGCTTGTGGGGATTCGAACCCACGACCTCTGCGTTGCCCATGAGCATGCGACTGCTGCGCCAGGCCTTGTTTTGAGGTAGGTTTTCGTTTTGAGCACAAGCGCCCTCAGCCGTTGGATCAAGGTCCAACGGCTTAGGTTGATCAAGCCACTGATGAGGGAGAGAGGGTGGCAGGTCTACAAACTTCAGCTGGGACATTTTGAGCAGTCGAGATGGAGCCACGTGGTGCCATCTTGGCCGTCCATCTTCTATGTGTTGTAGACGGTGCCATGGATGTGGGATTGGATCGATTTTCGCGCCGTTAGGTTGCGATCGTCGATCCGAAACCATCCATGCAGTCGGATTTGTCGTTTGAAGTAAGGATTGACACCATCTTGGCCCTTGATCTTTGATCTTCCTCGGACTATATCTGATGCTATAGATGTCTGATTGAGGCGATCTTGGAGTCGTTGAACTCCAATTGTCGCCTTTATCAAATCTGTACAGTTGGATCTTCTGTCCGAGGCCCCGATTAAAAGTTGCCCCTATCCCTGGTTACTGCATAGTGATTGCACAGCAATCATGGGTCCTAATCAACCTAAATAATGTTGGAACCTAGCTTAATTTGTGGATATTGCACTCATATCTTGCATATCATGCATTGCATCAGTCTATTTAGAATAAGATGAGATATCCTGCTATTTAATTTTTTATTACTAATTGCAGGTAATAAAGTAATCCAGGATGGAGATAGTGGAATAAAGCAATAAAGGAAGAAGAAGACTGATCCAGATAAGAGGAGTGAGGAGGATAGCCTTATCCCTACCCTTAGAAACCCTAGGACAGCCTTCCCAAACACAAAACGACCTCCATTAGGGCACCTTAGCCTCAAAACCCAAACATGGGTAGCACTATCCATGTTCTTATCCACCCTATCCCTCTCTCAAACACTTAGGAACCAAAACCCACCTTAGAAAACCTAAAACCCACTCTCCAGCACCTTTTAAGACATCCAGACATCTGGCTGGACGTCTGATTTCTGTAGAATAACAATTCAGGAAGCCAAAACTCATACTAACACAAAATTGGACATCTAATTTAATGTCTAGATGTCCAATTTTGTAGTATAAGACGTCTGACCACTATCCTGGACGTTTGATACTGCTGTTTGGTTCTTGATTTTAGTGTTGGAAGCCCTAGCTTGCCTATTTTGACCTAGGAAGCCCACCGGACACCCTAGGAAACCTAATTATTGACCTCCTAAGCCTAGCCCACTATCCATAGCCCTACTTATCCTATCCCTAACCCAATTAAACCATTCCATACCTAATTGGGTGCATCTATAGTTGATTGGGTGCACCTGAGCCCAATTCGATCCACCCAAGATCTAATTGACTCATACCTATTAAAGTTACCCTAGCCTAATCACATGCACACATCCAATTAGACTTGACCTAGACCTAATTAGGTTCACTCCTATCCAATTAGACTTTCCTAAGCCTAATTAGGTCCACACCCACTTAATCTAGATTGATCCAACCTATTTAGCACCTAATCCTACCAAAACCCACAACCTAGTCCTATGAAAAATACACACCCACACACACACACACACCCCTTCCCATTCTACCCCTACCAAACCCATGCACGCTCTCTTGGAAACCCTAAAAGCTTGTGTCAAACCTGGATCCTAAAAATGTGGCATTAGCTAATTTTGGAGCCACCAAAAGTGGCAACCAAATGGAGTCTTCCATAAGGGCAAAGAAAGAGCCACGAAATTGCACCATCTCCATTCATTCTCTCCACTCTCTCAACTTGCGACCACACCTCCTCCTCTCCCTCTCAAGGCCATCCTCCTCCTCCAAGGCTCCCTCCATGGATGGCTAGGAAGAAGCTCTCCGCCAAGCTTCTTCAAGAGTGGCAAGAAGAAGAGCATGAGGATGCAACACCATGTGGGCGTGCCTTCTTCCTCTACCATAGAGGGTCCATGCCCCATTTGTTTTCCTCTTAGATGGCCATAGAGAAGACCCCCCTCAAGGTCTTCTCAAGGACGGCCATTGGTAGAGAAAGGGTGCAACACCCTCCTCTCTCCACTTGGGTGCACATACCCATCCTCCTCTCATTAGTGGACGACCAAGAAGGCTTCTCCTTAGCCTCTCTTGGTTGATCCCTTTCTTTAGTTTAGCTTTATTTCCATGTATCCGGATTTTATAGTGACTTAATTTTTGATGCATGATACTCTTGTCTAATGATTTTATATGCATGATATTATCTTCACGGCTTACAACTTTTGATGCATGCTTTCATTTCGTGTTTCAAAATAAAGAACAAAAGCACAAAAAGACAAAAATATTAGGTTAGATTAGATTTAGGTTAGATTAAGCTAATCCAAATCTCGAATTGTTTTTACTCCTCATAGAGACGAATGACCGGGACTCAAGTTTTCAAAAGAAGAAAATCAATCGAGTTTCGTTATTACAAGTATCTTTGATGAGTGGTTTTCGCGACTATACTACGATTTCCGACAATTTCAAAATGCACAATTTCCATGCTTGTCACATAGCAATCATGGATCCTAATCAACCTAAATAATGTCTGAACCTAGCTTAATTTGTCGATATTGCACTCATATCTTTCATATCATGCGTTGCATTAGTTTATTTAGAATAAGATGAGATATCCTGCTATTTAATGGCTTTTATTGCTATTTGCAGATAATAAAGTGATCCAGGATGTAGGTGACAGTGGAATAAAGCAATAAAGGAAGAAGAAGATTGATCCAGATAAGAGGAGTGAGGAGGATAGCCTTATCCCTACCCTTAGAAACCCTAGGATAGCCTTCCCAAATCCAAAACAACCTCCATTAGGACACCTTAGCCTTAAAACCCAAACATGGATAGCACTATCCATGTTTTTGTCCACTCTATCCCTCTCCTAAACACTTAGGAACCAAAACCCACCTTAGAAAACCTAAAACCCACTCTCCAGCACCTTTTAAGATGTCCAAACATCTGGCTGGATGTCCGATTTCTTCAGAATAACAATCCAGGAAGGCAGAACTCATAATGATACAGAATTGGACATCTAATTTAATGTCTAGATGTCCAATTTTGTAATATAAGACATCTGACCACTTTTCTGGACGTCTGATACTACTCTTTGGTTCCTGATTTTGGTGTTGGAAGCCCTAACTTGCTTATTTTGACCTAGGAACCCCATCGGACACCCTAGGAAACCTAATTAGAGGTCTCTTAAGCCTAGTCCACTATCCATAGCCCTACTTATCCTATCCCTAACCCAATTGAACCATCCCATACCTAATTGGGTGCATCTACAATTGATTAGGTGCACCTAAACCCATTAGATCCACCCAGGATCTAATTGAGTCATACCTATTAGGTTTACCTAAGCCTAAACACACATACACACACATCCAATTAGACTCGACCTAGACCCAATTTGGTTCACTCCTCTCCAATTAGATTTTCTTAAGCCTAATTAGGTCCATACCCACCTAATTTAGGTCAACCTAACCTAGATTTACCAAAACCCACACAACATCACTCTACAAAATTCAAATCACACACACACCTTCCTAAATCCTACCTTCCTATTCTACCCCTACCAAACCCACGCACACCCACTCTTGGAAACCATAAAACCCATGTGTCAACTCTAGATCCTACATTGGTGTAAATTCTATTTTGGGAGCCACCAAAAGTAGCGACTACATTTTGAAGTTGCCTTCCCATAAAAAGCCAAAATGAGAGCCACAAAATTATTGACTCTTCCATTCTCCTCCACCAAAACTTGCAACCATTCCCTTCCACCCTCCAACCCTAAGGTCGTCCTCCTCCACCTTCTTCAAGGTGCTCCTCCTCCTCCACACACCACCATGGGCGGCTAAGCAAGAAGAGGAAGAAGGCCACCTTCCTCCTATACTCTCCTTCATGAGGGCATGGCCATAAAGGGGACATTCTCCTCTTCTCCATGGTTGGCTAGAAAAGCTAGAGAAGCTTATCTCCAAAGCTTCAAGGATGGGTAGGAAGAAGAAGGGTTCTCTACCCTCTCTTCTTCTTGTGGGCATGCTACCCTCTCTCCACTTGGGTGCACACACCCCCTCTCTTTCTCCCCCTTCTCCTTCATCTTGTTCGGCCACAAGGTTTCCCATACCTTACTTGGCTGTCCTCTCTTGTTGGTAGGCGTGTAGACGGGTTTGTATACCCAAGGTCTAGCCTACACCCTCACACAAGGCCGATGGCCATAGTGGCAACTTTCCAGCATATGGGATTTCTTCTATTTACATGCTTTCTAGTGTAGATGTGTTTGACGCTCTTATGAAGAAATAATGTTGCTTGATTCTTGTTTATGTGCATGCTATGATCTTCACGGCTTACACTTTGATGCATGCCTATTAGTTTACTTAGGAACGTCCCCTTTAGGTTTGTCACACCATGCATGGCCACCATGGCCCCAGTTAGATGCACGTAATCACTTAGGTTTTAGCTAGCACGTCTAGATCTAGGTTTCATTTTGTATTTCAAAATAAAAAATAAAAAAACACAAAAAAGATAAAAATATTAGGTTAGGTTAGATTTAGGTTACAAAAGCCGATTCAAATCTCGACTAGTTTTCACGTCTCCAAGAGACGAACGACCGGGACTCAAATTCTAAAAAGAAAAGAAATCTACGTGAGTTTCATAAACAATTAAATATTTTGGTCAAGGGTTTAGCGCAACTATACTACGATTTTTGATAATTTCAAAATGCACGAAAATGGGCTTGTCACCTGGCTGTAAAAGGAGACAATTACTATACAATTTATACATTTGACCTAAATGCATGATTATGCATGTTATGCATTATTTACAATGCATGATGCTAATATGGTACTAAGAACATGCATTAATAGATATTTTTGGCTATTCAGATGTATGCACATCACCTAACTAATCACTCTGTGGTCTTTTTGTGAATTGTTTGAAGGATTTTTCTGATTTTTTTGGATTTTTGTATGGTAACTAGAGTTAGTAGGTAATTCTATCCCCTAATGGAAGACACACCTAAAATATAAATCTACAGCTATCAGAAAAATTTGTTGATTTTATAGGAGATTTATTTCTTGAAGAGTGAACTAATACAAGTTATTTCATGCAATTTGGATTAGTAGAAAATGCAGGAAAAAAATGGGAAGTCGAAAATGTTTGTTTTGTTCTATAGATTGACCCCTATCAATGGGTGTATTTTATAAAATAATCTAGGAGTTACCCTTTGAAACTTGGTATCGTGAATATAAACCTAAATTGCTACGAATAGGAAAATTTTGGTGATTTTTTGATGACAAGAACGTAGAAAATGAATTTTCTAAAATAGACCTCAGACTCTAGACTCAATAAGAATCTCTAAACTAACTAACGTAGGCACTCCCTTTTTGAGTTTATGTAATAAGCAAAAAGATTGATTTGTCAACAAAAAATATAAGTCGTTAGCATTGCATTGGTAGCAAATCGGGAGAACAAAACATTTAACAAATCAACCCACCATATAGTGGCTTGACGAAAAATGCATGATTTGTTAAAATGGGTTTTTAATGTCGTAACATGCAAATCTGATCAACTTTTAAATTTGTAAAACCCAGATAGTGAGAGTATCTATGGTTGTCTAAGGAGGCAAATGTTAGTTATCAAAATGATGCTCTCTCTCTCTCACTAACTTAAATCTTCTTTCTTTTTTGGTTTTTAGGCTTTGATCACTCACTTTTAAGGTTTTAGAATATGGGCAACAAAAGATGGAAACACATTGAATTAATTGCTAAAAGTAAAGTGGAAAAACTCAACCTTCCTAAGCTCACCCTAGGCATGTGTGGCCTAGGGTAATTAGGGAGGAAGTGTGTGCTAAAGAAACTAGAGAAGCATAAAATTTTAAAGGTGAAATTTGAAAGGCAAACAATCTTTTTATATAAAAATGAAGTTGCATAAAATTGTTGCACTTGAGAAGCTCACTTGTGTGGACGATCCCACATAAGTAATCCTCAAGTGTAGAGGAAAGCCTGAAAAGAAAAAAAAGATAGAGAAAGAAGAAAGCTGTATTCTCCAAAAAGATAGAAGATGCCCTCGATCAAAGAATGGTTGCTCCAAACTTGAAGAGGGCTTCTCCTTTGCTCCGATGCTCCAATATAGTGATGTCTCCTTGAAGCTCCCAAGGGTGGATGTCCACCACCCTCATCTTCTTGCTTAGCCATCCTCCAAAGTCCTCCTTGCTCCTTGGCTTAAGTCCAAGGAAGAAGAAAGGTAGGGTGTAGATATTAGAAAGGCATAGTATGGACCCTCCTAATATGCATGCCTACTTTCCTTCATCCAAGACATTGAATGTATGTTTTTGGTGTAGATAATATGTATCCAAGGATGAAGAAAATGTGGTTGTTATGGGTGATATATATAGAATATGAGGAGTGGTGGTTATGGTATTTTTGGAGGGCAATGAAGGGGTGTGTGGATGTTTTTGGAGGGAAATGAAGGGGTGCATGGATGATTTAGGAGGAAAAAATGGGAGGGAAATGAAGAGATGCCTTTGGGTGGTAGTTATGTGATTTTTGGAGGGAAAAATGTGGCACCTTTTTATGGTGGAGGTGAGTAGTGTAGGGAGCTAGCATAGTTAGCTTTAGCTAGTAAGGGTAGGATCTAGGAGGAATTACGATGAACTAATTATGACTTACTAGAACTGAGTGAAGTTGAAGAAGAGATGCCTTTGAGCTCAACAACCATCTTAGCTTGCTAGTTCTTTGCTAGCTATTAAGTTGAGTAGTGTTGAGTTGTATTGAGTTGAATTCTATTTATTTGGAGCTGAGGTGAGTTGAAAATGATCTTTCTGAAGACTTGCTAGCTTGCTAACTTGGTCCAATAGCTAAGCTCAATTGAGTTGAGATGAATTGGGTCTTCATGAGTTGGAGATGAGCTGACATGAGCCAGTTGGTGACTCTTTAGCTAACTTAGCTTAGCTAGTTAAGGACTAGTAGCTAAGCTAAGTATATTTGAGTTGCTATGAGCTGGGTGGAGTTGATAATGAGTTGGATCAAGTTGAGATGAGCTGAGTTGAGTTGGGATCTAGTTGGGATGAGCAGGATTGAGTTGGGATCTAGTTGGAATGAGCTTCTATCTTCTTCTGATGTGTGTGCCTTTTACATTGCCAGGGTTTAGATGATTTCTACTATATTCTCATCCCTCGGAAACAAATGGAAAAATATGCACATCAAATGATAAGAAATATGCTAATGCATGCCTAAATCTAAAATGCAAGTGAATGTTTAAATGCAACTGAATACCATACTGCAATTGAGAAAATCTAGGAACTAGATGTGATTTTTAGCTTAAGAATGATGATAAATTAGTGTTTATCACACTCCTATGCCTATCTTTTGGCTTGTCTCGTAGCAAAATTGTTTCACAAAAATGGTATTAGGGAAAATTAATTTTTTTTGTTTTTTAAGAGAACATTTTTATAAGACTTTGGATGATTTGAAAACTAAGGTACGAGATTTGTTTAAGATGAAACATCAAGATTTATCCTTAAATCCAAAAGTTAGCATAAAAGAAGATTTGCGTATCTTCCCAAGAATTCGACTAATTTACCCCATCCGATTCCAATTATCCCTTCAACTATTTTTGTAGTAAGAACCTCCTTGACTTAAGATATCGATTCAGAATTTTCCTAACAATGAAAATTAAAGTATCCGTGCTTTATGAATAGCCAAAATTTTTTGAAAGAAATTTTTTTTGTATGGTCATTTTTCTTTTGTGAAAGGGAAATTTTTGTTTGTTTTCTCCCCCATGGTTAGCCTCAGATTAAGTGTCAACAGAATTATGTTGGAATCATCGTCCCCGTTATCGATTGTTGACGGGGTGAGATAGGAGGTTTAAAGTCGTTTCATTGTAGTAAGATCTCCCAAGTGGCTCTCTCAACAAATATGATTTATTACTCGAAAATCTAGAAATGAAGTTCGAGCTCGAACACAGGGAGGAAATAGGAATTCACACGCTAATCTTCAAGTAATATATAAATGATCACAAGGAATCAATCTAACAATGATTATCAATGAATAACAATTACTCAAAACTAAGCTTCAATGTAGCACATGAGTATATCAAGAATCTAATGAGGCAAAAAGACATCTAAGGAAAAATAATGGTAATTTGAATCACCAATTATTAGCTTAGATATATGTATATACGAATTACTCAATAGTCTAAATAAATGAACAGTGCCTCAGACATCTGATGACTTAAAATGTTGGTTGCTATAATGTTTTTCTGATTTTCTTCTTCTTTCTTCTATCTTTGCACGGCTCTTCTTCTTTCTCATCTTAGCTTCTTCTGCTCTCTTTCCTTTCCCTTCAACCTCCTCTTTTAAAGTCCTCTTCTTCTGCCTTACTTCTTCAGGTCTTCTCATTTTTTTAATGCTTTCCCTTAAGCCTTCACAAGACAAGGCTTGGCTCTTCTTTCCTCTCTCTTCATGACTAAGTGTTGGGTTCTCTGAAGAGAAAAGCCCTCCTTACCCTGCTCTCTCTCTCCTTTCCTTCCTTATATATATATATATATATATATATATCTCCTTTCCTTCCTCTTCTCTTTCTCAATATCCAAGTGTAATCGGGTAATCGGATCGCACACCCGAGACTAGGGTTATAGGCAGTGATCGCAGCCGAGGAGTGAGAATTCTTAGGTGGGTATACCGGCGAGAAGGGTAAGGAGGACCTCATCCTCATGTTCTGAGGCAATAAGCCCAGAACACAAATTCAACTTATTCGGCCTTAGCGCTTTACCCACTTACGATATGGGACTAATCCCACAACTCTTCTCCTCCCGCACAGCCGTGAGCTACTTGAGGTGTCTTCGTCCAATTCGCATAGGAGCTATGGTCAAACACTCCAATTGACCGGATGAAGGTGTTTGTGCTTCGATTCCGTGTCACCTGGGACTCTCACCTAGAGTTGGGATCTTAGGAACACAACCGAAGCTTGCTTGGAGTTGCTTCAATAATGGCGACAATGGTCGGCAAACCTAAAACACAAAGCATGGTCTTGCGTCCTTGTTAGAGAAGCTTAGTATGATTGAGAAGATACGGCAAAGGCATTGGTGGCAGTGGTGTAATGCGAGGGGATCGAAGATGGCTGGCGAAGGTGGAGGTGGTCGAAAATTGATGGGTTGTTCGATGGTGCTTTTGCATGGGTGGAAGGGCTAATAGGAAGAGGAGTTTGGTTCATGGAGTTGAAGTGGAGGTGTAGGGAGTTTCGGCGAGGTGTGTGATGTAGTGGAATGTTGGGAAGGCCTCGTTTGAGTGGTTGCTGGAGCAGAGGGAGGAAGGTTGCATGCTTAAGCGTCGAGGGATGTTTTTGAGATTTTTGGATAGGGAACTAACCTAAGATGCTAAAAGATCTAAACTAACCCTAATCTAATGGACGAAAGGGGCAGAGTGCCCATGCTGGTGGTACACTGGATGTGGAGAAGACGAAGCCTCTGGTGGGGTAGAGTCGGTGAGGAAGACGAGGACAGAGGCGTCCACTGGCATGGCACGATGCAGAAGAATCCGCAGAGGAGAAATCCGGCCACTATGGTTTGTGGAAACGGACAAGGAAGGAGGCCAGAGAGCTTGCTAGAGCTTGCAGAGGATCTCAGCTGGAGAGGAGGGAAGAAGGTGAGATACTGGCCAAGAACAAGCTTGCCGAGTTCGATTTGTCCTCAGGGGTCTACTTATAGCCATCAGAGGAGCAATTTAAGCTTGGAATGCAAGCTTGAGAGCTTGAAGCTTTCACAAAATAGGAAACCCACATCTCTCATGCATTCTCATGATAGTTTGGGAAAGAGTTAGAGCCCAAGAATAGGTTTAGATCGTAGAGGATTCTCTTAGGAATCTCCCTTCCAAATTTGGAAGAGATTGATTGTGAAATTAGGGAGAAATCTTTGATTGAAGGTCGCCAATGGAGTAGGTTTTGGAGTTGTGGAGCTTTGAATGTGATAAGGACCTAAACGTGAAGAAGAAGATGAAGTTAGGGGGCTCTTTGAAAAGAATTCAAAAAGCTATGGGCCTGAATGAGATAGAAAGAGTCAGACTGGATTGAAATGCAAACTAAGTTAAGATGATCTCTGATTGGGCCCAAATTTTCGTAAAAACATAATTTAGACCCATGGAACCTGATGGGTAAATTATGCAGTTACCTAAATTAGGGCAGCTGTCCGTCTGAGACTCTATTTTAGGTCAAAATAGGTTCTGATGGTCAATTCAAGGATGCTAAACCCTAGATAATATTTTTCTATGATTTTTAAAGGATTTAAGTGAGTTTTATCCTTATCAAAACCTCAGTTAATTAAGCAGGTCTGTTTTTAGGATCTCAGATGTCATTTAATTCTCGAACGTGTGAAAACCCATTTATATCTTCATGAACCCACTTATTAGACATCTACGACCATTTGACCTTTATTTAACCCCTGAGAAACCTTGTGATTACTCTGCAATTAGGATATTCTGTTAAAACTACAGTTTTACCCTTGGTTTCTTGTATTCTTCTCAGAATGGATGTGTAGTGAATTATGGTCCTCTGGCGGTTATGCAGGAGCATTTATTCCTTGATTATGACTAATTAAAGCTAGATATGGCTGATGATGATGTTATCATCACCAATCCTTGAAGAGGCCCTTGCTTCAATGCTATATGGCACCGTCTAAGGCATCTCTAGGAGCCTTACACCTCGACACCTTGTGGCATCGTAAGAGAAACTCCCAACGAATCTAGGATCTTGCTTTGATACTTTAGGAAAGTACTATTCGAGACACCTGAACCGCAAAAATGTACTTATGCTCTCCATAAATTGATATGGAATATAGATATGGAGCAAGTACTGAGGTGGCAACATATTGGCATCACTTCCTAAAAGGAGATTTCTCCTTCTCTTTGGTACAAACTCATCCAATCAAGATTGTTTCAAGTTTCATCCAAAGCTAAACAAAGGGAAATTATTTATTTAAATGACTTTGTGCTTGGCTTTTATTGGCTTTGTGTGTGAATAAGTTTGACACTTGAGTTTCAAAAGAAATTCAAATTTTTAGGTTGAGAACTAAGTCAAGTACTATTCAAACCACTAAACAGGATCAAGGACAATTGGTTTCTTTAGGGGTTAAGGAAGATTTCTTTAGGAGAAACATTGATCGAATCTAAACTTTTAGACGAGAAAAGTCTCACTATAGGATCCTTGGATTCTTCCTCATGTTTGTTAAAGATTAAATCCCACATGTACCTTTTTGAAACAAAGTCATAATCTTGGTCTTGTGTTTTGAAAATTCCTCAGAAAGTTTTTGAATATATGAAATGGTTTTTCTTTTTTTTGAAAAATGCATGCAACAAAAAAGAAAATTTTGTGCTTTTTGTGTTCTAAAAATCCTGAAAAGACCATCAAAATTTAAAGCGTCCCCCCATACTAAAGTTATGCAATGTCCTCATGCATAAGGATGATAAAAAAATATCACCTGACTATGAAGAGGTTGTAATCAGGATGATAAAAACCTGAGAAAAAAGAAATGGGAAAAGGAAAGCAGAAAAAATGATGGGTTACCTTCCATCTAGGGTTGTCTTTTAAGCCTTTTCAGCGAGCGTAGTGTCTAGCAGGGCCGAAAAATCATGGAGGTAGTTGGATACTTGAAGGCCTGCGTGAAGAAATTCTTCCTCTATGTCCCCAAATTATAGATGGAAATGAAGGGACTGGGATGAGATGGACAAACAATACTCTAGTTTGGACAAGGTTTTAACTCTGGATATAGGCCAGGCTCGGGGGGGTTAGGTGGAAGGTCCAAGGGATAGTGGAAGTTAGAGTAGCTGGAGATGAAGGTTGGAGATGAGGTTAGGGTGTGTGGGGTGAGGTAAAATCAAAGTAGGGGGTATGGTAAGTCAATAAGAGGAGTAGGGTTAAGGCAAGTTCCCATTTGTGAAGTAATCATTGTGTCTTCGACTACTTGGTCCATTTTAGACTCCAAGTCATCGAAGATATCGTGCTCTAAAGTGGTCAAAGGACAACAAGATTCTATAAGCATTGATGTTTCCACCAAATTTTCTATCTCATAATCTAAGTCCTCAAAGAAATCTTGATCATAGAATCTCCTAGAAGATCTAAAAATATCTAAAGTAATGGTTTGGCCATTGCAAGTAATGCCCATTTTTCTTGAATGACAGTTAATGTTAGCTTTTGAGATGGCCAGAAAAGGTCTCCTAAGGATGATAGGGGCATTTTGTAGAGTTTCAGGTACCTCAATGTCTAGGACTAGAAAATCAATGGGAAATAAATAGTTTTGGACCTTGACAATTACATCCTCAACAATCCCATTAGGTTTAGTCATGGATCAATCTTCCAATTGTAAGGTTATCTCAACAGGTTTCAGTTCACTGATTTTAAATTTCTTAAATAAAATGGTGGAGATAAGATTAATAGAGGCCTAAATCAAGGAGGGCACGATTAAAATTGGTGATATTGGTGACAATAGAAATGAGGGGTGCGCTCAAATCTTTCTTTTTAGGAGACAACTTGCTCTTGTTTACAGAGTTAACTATCTCAAAAAGGTGAACTCTACCTAGGTTTTTGGTCTGCCTTTTTGGAGTACAAAGATCTTTCAAGATTTTTTGGCATAGGAAGGAATATATTTGATTGCATCTGGGAGTGGGATATTAATCTCCACTTGCATGAATAATTCCATGAGTTCCTGATTTGTGGGCTCAGTTTTTGTCCTTTTGTTGTTGGTGGAGTGTAAGGCTTAAGGGAAAAGAGTGGGATTCTTGTCTTTTGAATCTTTTCCTTGTTCTTTTTCTTCCTATGTTAGGTGATGGCAAAAACACACAATTTATTAAATATGCGAATTAAGTCGTTGAGACACGTATCTTTGCAATCGCTTTTAATATTTATAACCTAGATAATGGCGGAATCTAGGGTCATCCAAGGTGGCAAAAATGTTGATTGATAACTTGATTCTATCTCTTGCTCTCTCAAATCAATAGTTGTATTTTTGGTTTTGCAATTTTTACGGTCTTTGAAATAACGGGCAAAGAAATGATAACGAAAGTGAAGACAAGAAAAAATCGCAATGGAAACTACTACGCCTAAGTAACAAGTAGAAAAGTCTTCTCTTCTAAGATCACACTAGGCAAGTGTGCTTAGTGTAATTGCGATAGATGAGTGCAGTGCACTAAAAGAAGTAAAACCACTTAAATTAAAACACACAAGAAGATGGCGAAAGGCAATTGTATTGAAACAGGAGAAAACTTGTCTTTGCAAAATACTAGTAGAGGAATACTTCTACTACAAAATTAAAGTGAAGAATAAGAATTAGAAATGTCTCCCAAATAATGATGAAGAATCTCCTTGCTCCAAGTACAGTAGCATTTGTACTTGAAAAGGGGTTTCTCCTTGCTCCTTCCTTGAAGTGCTCCTTTCTTTAGATCTTTCAAGGGTGGACATCCACCCTAGGTCCTCCTCCTCTACCTGGCTGTTGATTTAGACACATCCATTTAGGTTAAAATGCCTATTTATGCATGTCTCTAGGCTTAGATATGCATTCCATACCATAAATATTGCATAGCATGCATCATTCTACAATTAAAGTAGTTTGTGTATATTTTAGGTTAATTGCATCCTTTTATGGCCAGGAGAGAAGGAGATTTAATTAGGAGCCTTGAATTGATGATCGGACCATATGGATATGATCAGGATGACGATCAGAGTCCAACGCATCGAAATCGCCTTGATTGGAGTCCTGTTGCACCATAGCATTTTGAGAAAGATCAACGACCAAGGGACTAGGTGACACAATTTGAAGCTTCAAACAACAAATCTGACCGCACGGATGGATTTAGGTTGATGATTGTAGCCCAACAGTGCGAAAATCGACTCAATCCAACCTCTGTAGCAGCCTTTACAAAGGAAAGAAGATGGATGACCTAGATTGCACAATGTGGCCCAACCCATGCCACCCATGCGCACACAGCGCACAACTACGTGTGCACGCGCCAATGCGCGGGGGCACGCAGGCACAACCTAGCTGTAGTGCAAGGCACCATGCACATAGGCGCACAAAGGCGCAGCAGTGCAACAGCGGGCGTGTGCGCACAATAAGGGCGCGCGCTAGCGTAGCGGCACCGTAGGCGCAAGGCTATCTTCAGCAACGCTTGAGACTAATCTTTAGCGACATTTATGATCATCACTAAATGTCTTGTATACGAAATTGATCCTTTCCTCCACTATAAAAGGACCCCTACCCCTCCCATTCTTCTTCAACTCTTCCTTTATTCTCCTCACCACTTTCAAGGCTCTAGAGAAAGCTTGTCCCAAGCTCAGGATGCTCCTCTAGAATAGAATCAAATATCTGCCCACCTCTCATCCCCATTCGTGGAGCATCCCACAGCCGTCCTCTCACCTCCTTTTGGAAGAAGATCCTTGCCGCGATGACGTCTTGCCCCGTCCTCCTTCCTCCGCCGCTGTTCTCCCACATCTCGCTCCTCACCACCTTCATCCGAGCGCCGTCAGAGCGAGCCATCCTCCAAGCGAACGTCGAGGGGGACTCTTCTCATTTCCATCTATCTTTACTGCTTTTTAATATAGATTTTCCGCTTTCATAGCTGTAGGAAACATTTGTTCATCAATATATTGATATTTTCTCTCTGTCTCTTATATTTTTCATGTAGATTAGTTAGATAATGTTTTCATCGATCTGATCTCTTGCTTGATAAAAATACCAAAAAAATAAGAAAAGAAAAATGAAAAAAATAAATAAAAGCGAAATGCAGATTTTTCAAACCAAACGTTTGCCTCCCCATGTTTGACTCGAGAGTCATCTCAAGTTTCGGTTATAAATATTATCTGATCGACGAATTTTCTCGCGAATCGAACTGCGACGATGGGTTTTCCAAACTCAAACCTTTTCGTGACGAATCTCCACCTCATCATTTTGGCTCTATTGCTAGGGAGGCAATGCTCCTTGGTTCTTTCCGTGTTTCTCCACATTACTTACATATTTTTCTAACCTATCTTTCTTCTTCGATTCACTATATTGTAGGAACCCGATCGGGGAGCTAAAGGTAGTAGATTGGAGTGAAGTGCAGGTAGAGATTTCTGTAAGTTTCCCCCCACTTCCCCACCCACTAGTTCATTTCACCACCTAAATAATCAAGACCTAATCTACTTAGGTGTTTTCACGAACCCTAGGATAGAAGGTTTTTGTCTTGTTTGCCGCCTCCACTCATCTCACCCTTGCATAAAAAGAAAATTAAAAAACAAAATTTGATCTGATTGTGGGATGAAAGTAACACACATACTATACACACCCACACTTGAGGCACTTAACTTCTTTTGATTTTTAGTCAATCGGGATTCTGACCTGGGGAATCGGTACATGCACAAATCAACACATAAAATAGTAGAAATTTGATTAGGTTAAACATCTTTGTGTGCCTTAGACAAGTGGCGCAACAGGCCAATTGTTTGAACTGTTTGGGCCGCACCACTCAATTTAAAACTAATCCATCAAGTAGCTTGCCACTTAGGGTTGATTTTTAGGGCTGAACCAGGCACTCCACATTATTTTTGATTTTTAAAGGAACATATCATCACCAGTGCTTGCAAAACTTGGAGTGTTCTCTGGAACTTGATTGAATACACCTAAGATTAAACCCTAAGAGCTACTAAACAAGGTTAAACCCTAAAAGACATCATCAAATAACCTTATTTGCAAACCCTGGTTGTTCACGCACACACATTTTAACTGATCATTAAGGGCACAACCCATCTAAAGGGCCCATCACATTCCAAGAGCACGATCATCCTAAGCCTAACTAAAACTGAGTAGACATTGGCCTTAAGGATTAATTCGCTCTTCAGGGGTCAGATTGAGATTATTTTCGATTAATCGACTTCTACTGGTCCATCTCATGTCTAGCTAGGGGAGTAGTGTCAAATTACTGTGGTTGGGGGGTATCAAAGGAATCAGAGGTGCAAGCCAAAGGAAGAACCTTCTCCCCATCCCCTCCCTCTAATTGGTTGGATTGACAGGATAAAAGTAGACTAAATCATTTATAATCTTAGGACAGGTTCTGAGAGTTTGTAGATCTTTAAGCTACCCACCTAATGACAGGTTTGGTTGATTGTACTGCAGGGTACCTTTCTCTCCTCTGTTTTCCATCCTACTCCACCATGTATGCTTCCACACCAAACACACAATTCCAATCCTACCCTCCTACCATTGCCTATCCTTAAGATGATTACTATCTCGACTCAAATTATGACTACCCATCTCCTAGTCGGGATAACTTTGATTTTAGGGATATGAATTTGGACCTCAGTGTCCAAGGCCTAGCCCTGGACAACAAGACTATAATTGTTATCCTTCTCATGCCTACAATGATTATAGATCTCCAACCTTTGATGATCAACCTAACCCGATCTACAATCAAGAAGGATATGTTGACTATAACACCTACCCTCCGCAGGATTATGTTGAACATAGGTCACCTCCATTCTTTGGATAACTCGAGGTGACCTACTATCAAGGAGGGACCCTAGAACCTCAATATCTTGACTCCCGTAGATTGAACCCAAACCTACCCATCCTTGAATTGAACCATTCGGTTCAGGTGAACTAGGTCTAGGATAAAGTGTTGGCTAACTTGAGGAACACTATACAATCTTTAGAAGCTCAGCCAATACCATGCACTGAAGCATTGGAGCCTATAATCAAAATGATTGATGAGCTTAATAGCTCTTTATTGGATTTGCTCCAAGATGTTAAGGATAAGGGCCCAGGTGAGTTTCTACTTAAGAAATTATCAAGAATGAGGATGAAATTTGTGGTTAACCTAGTTCATTCTTGGAATGATTCTCAGGATGAACCCCCTTTAGGAATGCCAATGTCTAAACCTGCTCAGGCGCCTGTTAGGGGGAATACGTGTTCTGAGATCAGAGATGACTAGGTTGGTCTATAGCAACCAATTCAGGATGAACTAATTGCTTCATTAGAGATCCCCGAGCTAGGGAGCGAGGAAAAATATGTCTCTATGGACCAAGAAATGACATACGATTTTGAGACATGTGTAAATGAGGATAAAGAATTCTTTGACTCTGAGGGTGAAGAATCTTTAAGTGAAGTCTCACTTGAGCTTAAGGAAGAGGATTTTAGTGAGACGAATGGGCTTGAGGAGCATGACAAACCTTTTGATAGCCTTATTATTGAAGATTATGATCATGTTGGGGCTAACTTGGACAATCTGAATCCTAATGATTCAATTAGTAGCCCCATTGTTCAACCACACCCTGAAGAGTTGAATTATTATATTCTTGAGATCACTAGACCCAAGTCAATCATGATTAAGCCACAATTGTTGGACTTGGGTACTTTAGATGGGGTGTACAACGATTTGGAGGACCCAGAAACATTGATTTTATAGGATAGGAATTCGACAATGAAAATCTAGAAGGCTAACTCAGAGGGAAACATAATTTTGGATTTAAGGGTTCCTATTGACCTAAAACCACCTATGTTTTACCAGGACCCTTATGATATCTTTCAGGTGCAACCCAAGCTTAGAATAATTAATTATCTTTTTTAGTTGAAATATAAAAGGACATCCGAATTTAGTGAGCCAAATCTACCTTTTGTCTGACACTTTAGTCTTGGGTTGCATACTACAAAACTGTAGGCTTGGCCCCGTAAGCTCAAGAATCTTCAGTTTTAGGTGATTTTCATCCAGAACCTTAGAACCACTCGACCCTGGGGCATGGGTCTAGACCACAACTTGGTCCACATTTGTGGACCTCCTGTACTAGTAGGTCTGAGGATCAATCTTTTAATTCTGATTCTGACCTACACTTGTGAATTCCTAATTTCTTCATTGTTTGTATATTATGCCTAGCTAAAGGCCATAAACTTACCATGTGTGTATACTCTCCTCTCTCTGCGGAGCTGACCGGATTGTCACGAAAATTCAGATGATGTTCTGTTATTCCACCCATTTCATGTCTTTAGTTCTATAGTGAGGACATTGCATCATTTAGGCATGCGGGGGAGGATACTGAGTCCTGAAAATATTTTGTTAGCTCTATGGAATTTCTTTTATTTTCTTAAAAAAAATTAAAAAGAAAAAGAAATTACAATTAGGACAAGAGAACTTGCATTAGGAGTTGTTAACTTTAGGAAACAATACTTTAGGACCTGAATACTTAGACTCTTCAGGTCATCGGGCTTAATTAGCCTAGGTGTCCACTCGAATGTGGACTTAGTATCGAGTCCTCACCAAGTAATTTTATTTTAATTTGGTAAATAAATTTGCACGATAAGTACATGACTTATCAACCCACCCTCTAATTTAAGGGGACTGTAAGTCTCAGCATCTACACACTATTTGCACTGACTCACTTTCTTGTGATTTTTTCATAAATTGGGTAGCTAATGAACCATCTAGGGTGGTATGGCTGGCAAGTTGTCGGTGGTAATAGCTCATCGGCTGGTTGTCCAGAGCCTAACCACACGATCATTCTTTTCCTACTACCTTTAGGTAAATCTTAGATCAAGGAACTCACCTCTTTAGAAGAAAGAGAAAAAGAAACACCCAAATAGAAAGAGGAGAAAATAAATAAATAAATAAAACCACACTTCACCGCATGAGTATGGCTGGTAAGTTGCCAGGGGTAACAGCCCATTGGTCGATTGTCCAGAGCCTAACTCACAAAAATGCATGATGGGGGCGTGTTTCATGTGTTAAAAATAGAGGTTTGGAGGACCCATTGTCGTAGCTTGCAAAACACATCTATCAGATAAAATTTATAACTAAAACTCAAAAAGTGAGTCCCAGGTCAAACACGGGGAGGCAAACGTTTGGTTTGTTTGAAAACCACACTTCGCTTTTATTTGTTTTTGGTCATTTTTATCTTTTCTTTTTTTTTTTTGGTCTTTATCAAGCAAGAGATCAGGTTGATTAATTCTAGCTAATCTACTTGCAAAAATATAGAGAGAGAGGGAGAAAGAGTGAGAGAGAGAAACAATCATCTATTTATAAAGAATTGTTTGTTATAACTACGAAAGTGGAAAATCTACACTACGAAAGCGAAAAAAGATAGAAAGAGGTGAGAGAAATCCCTCTCGACGGTCGCTCGAACGATGACTCGCTTTGACGTCACCTGGAGGAAGGTGGTGAGGAGCAAGAAGAATAGGGACAGAACTGGAAGATGGAGGGTGGGGCAAGACGACATCGCAGTGAGGATCTTCTTCCTGAAGGGAGGTCAGGAGATAGCCACGGGATGCTCCACGATGGAGGATGAGAGGCGAGAAAATGTTTGGTTCTACTCTAGAGGAGCATCCTGGGCTTAGGATAACTCTCTTTAGAGCCTTGGAGGTGGTGAGGTGAAGAAAGGAAGAGATGCTTTGGAATGGTGGTGGGTAGGTCCTTTAATAGTGGAGGAAGAAGAACAAATTCACATGTGGGTCATTACTGACTTCCGTAAACGTCGCTAAAGATCCCTGTAGCTGTCGCTGAAGACCTACCCTTCAATTCGTCTTGTTGGCTCGAGCAGACCATTAGTGACAGCTGCAAGCATCACTGATGGCCTGTGCAACTGTCACTGAAGACTCGCGCATACCTCTGCTGCCACGCACTCCGCTGGTGCTGTGCGCTTCACGTGCCCGTGCTCCTCGCACCATGTCGCATGCGTGTGCGTTGGGCATTCGCTACGCTACTGCTGCATACGGCTGTAGTTGTGCATGCATCTTATGCTTCATGCGTGCATATCACGCACCCTCAATTGCAAATTGGGGGGCTGTGAGGATTCGAACCCGCGCCCCTCCCTTGGAGTCCAGCGCCCCAACCAACGCGCCAAGATGTCAGATGCGTCGAGCGGATGACTTAAGGCAGGCGGTGGAGATGAATCCTCAGCCATTGGATCAAGATCCAACGGCTGAGAATGGGTGATGCCTTGATGAAGAGTCGGTGCTGGCCAGTGTTGGGGGTCCTGGATGGTGCCACGTCGTGCCATCTTGGTCGTCCATCTTCTTTCTGTTGTAGAGGGTGCCACGGTGCTTAGATCGAGATGATTCCCACGTTACCGGACTTTGATCGTCACTCCGAATCCATCCGTACGATCGGATTTTCCCTCTGAAACCCATATGGATGTTGCATTACCCCCTTGCCTTTGATCTTCCTCAGACTTCATATGATGCTACGGGTTTTCGATTTAGACTATTTCAGAGGTGTTAGACTTTGATTGTTATCTTGATCAGTTTCGTACAGTCGGATTGTCCATCTAAGGCCCTAAAATGAATCTCCTTCTCTCCTAACCATAAAAAGGACTTAATTAACCTAAAATATATACCACTCTAAATGTAGAATGATGCAAGCTGTGCAATATTTACAACATGGAATGCAAATCTAAGCCTAGGAATATGCATGAATAGGCATTTTAACCTAAATAGATGTGTCTACATCATACCCTCATGCCTATCTTTTGCTAGTCACTAGCAAAATTAAACTTCATGCTATGTATAAAATCAAAATTAGGATTAAGCTGCTTAGGCTTAAGTTGTTTATTAGCAATAGAAATTTTCAACTAAGGGTCCTAAACTTCGAAGACTCAATAGTACTTGGGTGTTTGCCAGAATGTGAACTTAGTCTCGAGTCGTCGCTAAGTCAATCTTAGTTTTAATTTGGAAAATAATTTGGGATGATAAGTATGCAACTTATCAACCCACCCTTTGATTTGAGGGGATTTTAAGTCTAAGCATCTACACACTATTCGCATTGACTCACTTTTCGACGATTTTTACAGAAATTCGGTAGCTAATGAACTCTCAAAGGTGGTATGGCTGACAAGTTGTCATGGTTAATAGCCCATTGGCCGGTTGTCCAGAGTCCAGCCACAAGACCATTTTATTTGTAGTACCTTTAAGTAAATCTTAGATTAGGGAAGCCACCTACTTAGGAAATAAAAAAGAAAAAGAAAACAAACACCCAAAAGAAAAGAAAAAAATAGAAAAGGAGAAAATAAAAAAAGAAAATAATAAAGCCACACTTCACTGCACGAGTATGGCTGGCAAGTGGTCGTGGGTAACAGCCCATTGGCCGGTTGTCCAGAGCCCAGCTCACAAAAATGCACAATAATTCCCAAAACATGTAGGGAAGAAGCAGGGAAGTAGAATAAATCGGGGAGATATACATTGGGTTCGCCCTTATGTTGACCCCATAAATAAAAGAAGTAGGGAGCAAGCTACCGTTCGAAAAGATAAACCTTTAAGCAAGGTCACTTAGGGTCGTAGAAACCCAAAGTCCATTTTAACGACCGTCTAGTGAGTCTTTCACTATTTTCATAAGATGCTTTGCACTTAGAGTCCTTTTCGAGTCTTGGGTGGGTTGGGTAGTCGTAAAAAGTTATCCCGACACTCTCAAACTCCAAAAAGTCCAAAAAATAAGGAAAGAGGAAAAATAGAAAAATATATATCTTCCCTTTGCAAATAAAGCGAGGATTTGGGCAGTCTACATTTTGGTAGACACCCAGGCACTGTCAAGTCTTTGAAACCAGGTTTTGAGTTGAAAGTTTCTAAAATAGCCAAAAAATCATGACTAAGAGATCGAATCCTAATTCTACTTGTATATACATAGTATTTAGGTTAATTTTGCTAGGGACTAGCAAAAAGTAAGCATGGGAGTATGATAAACACGCATAAATTCATCATAAAATGCTTATTTATGATAGTTCCTAGGCTTAGCATTGCACATCATGATATAAATATTGCATAAGCATCCATTGCATTGAATTTGGGATAGTTGCATTTTATGTACATGAATTCCGACATTTTACATGACCAGTAGGCCGTGTGACATCTTTATGGGCTGCGGATGAAGAATCTAACCATATGGATGGATTCAGAGCGATGATCACAATCCATCAATGCAAGAATCACCCCGATCGAGGAGCCAAAGGCGGTAGATTCAAAATGATGAACGTGCCTCGCATGTTAAAAACTGAGGCTATGAGAACCCGTCGTCGTAGCTCGCAAAATGCATCTATCAGATACAATTCATAATTGAAACTCGAAAAGTGAGTTCCGGGTCGAACATAGGGAGGCAACGTTTACTTTGTTTGAAAAGCGCCCTTCATTTTGTTTGTTTTTGGAATTTTAAGGTTTTGTTATTTTTTTGTGTTTTTGAAATTAAACAACAAGCAAGATAAATTCACAATAAAGAGATGGAAACAGGTATGATGTATAACTCAACGTCTATTATAGTGATCTACGAAAGCATAAAAGAGAGAGGGGTGAGAAGGAATCTCCTGAATCAGCTGTTTGATGAAACGACGATGCCTGGCGAAAGCTTGGATGAAGGAGTTGGAAAGTTGGACGACGAAGGTGACATGCGGGAGGACATCGATTAGAGGAAAGCTTCAGCGTGGCTCCAAAATGGAGTTGAGGAGGCAGAGTTGATCTGCCACTGGAATGGTGGTGGGAGGACAGCTCCAAGGCGACCTTTGAATGGTCATGGGAAGATGGAGGAATATTTGGTGCGATAAAGGAATGCTACACTAATAGGAGGCCTTTGGAGTTTGAGAGTAAGCTCTAATGGAGCGTTGGTAGGCTTACTAGAGCTTAGGAGTAGGTGGGAGTAGAGTAGGTAGAGATGAAGAGGAATGAGGGGTGTGGGGGTGTTTATATAGTGATGGGAGGAAGAGCATCCCACACATAGATGATTAGCGACAGCTACAAGCGTCACTAAAGGCCGCTCAAGCTGTCGCCAAAGATCCGTGCCTCTTTAATACCTTTGTTGGCATGCGCATTGCGCAAGCCATTTAGTGACAGCTGCAAGCATCACTAAAGGCCGCCTTTCTGTTGCTGAAGATTGCGCCTCCACCTTTCACGCCCGTAGCTGTCTGCTTGAAGAGATCTCCTTCGTTTGATGAAAGATTGCACAGCTGAGAGCATCCACAGATCGCACCCTTTCAATTGTTCAAATCGCGCGCCCACTCGTCATCAAAGAATCTCCACCATTCATCCTTGATCATGTGGCTGAGGCACGTGCATAGATTGCACCTCTCATGAAATTTGAATCGCACGCCCTGCATGATCTAACGGCGGATGCAGCTCCCAGACGTCTTAAGTGCCTGCTCTAGATGGCAAGCGTGCGTCTTCACGTAAGAGGGCAGCGTCAGATGTGGCATGAGGACTCTCTACTGCTCGATCAAGATCAAGTGGTCCTATTGCATCCAATACTGTAGTAGGGGCAGAGGGATTGCGCTTTGAACCTGCACTATCAGTTTAAGAAGTGGTTGCCTCACTGTTTGGCCAAGAAAGTGGAATGCCGCTTGGAGGATGATGCGGTCAAGCATCTCAACCATTGGATGGGGATCCAACGGTCGAGATGAGGCCTTCCTTGAGTTGCTTGAGACCGAGTGAGGTGGAGTGCTTCTTTAGCCATGGAGCATGCATCTCAGCCGTTGGATTGGGATCAAATGGCTGGGATCTCATCTTGTGGTGAGCTTGGGGATGCATTGGCTCAGGTGGCGTGGCCTGGATGGCATCATGTGGCGTGATCTAGGCCATTCATCTTCTTCTTGTGGAGGATACTACAGTGCTTTGATCGGGGTGATTCTCACGTTGACGGACTGCGATCGTCGCTCTAAATCCATCTGTATGGTCGGATTCTTCATCTGTAGCATGTAAAGATGTCGCATCGCCTTCTGGCCATGTAAAATGATGGAATTAATGTACATAAAATGCAACTATCCTAAATGCAATGCAATGGATGTTTATGCAATATTTATATCATGATGTATAATGCTATGCCTGGGAACTATCATAAATAAGCATTTTATGATTATGCGTGTTTATCATATCCCCATGCTTACTTTTTGCTAGTACCTAGGAAAATTAAACTAAATGCTATGTATAAAAGTAGAATTAGGATTCAATCTCTTAGGCATGATTTGTTGGTTATTTTAGGAACTTTCAACTCAAAACCTGGTTAGAAAGACTCGACACTATCTGGGTGTCTGCCAACATGCAGACCGCCCAAGTCCTCCCTTTATTTGCAAAGGGAAGATACATTTTTTTTCTATTTTTCCTCTTTTCTTATTTTTTGGAGTTTTAGAGTGTCGGGATAACTTTTTACGACTACCCAACCCGTCTAAGACTCAAAAAGGACTACGTGCTAAGCATCTTTTGAAAATAGTGAAAGACTCACTAGACGGCCAATAAAACATACTTCGGGTTTCTACAACATAGGTGACCTTGCCTAAAGGTTTATCTTTTCGAATGGTAGCATTCTCCCTACTTATTTTATTTATGGGGTCAACATATGGGCGACCCAGTGTATATCTCCCTGATTTATTCTACTTTCCTGCTTCTTCCCTACGTGTTTTGGGAATTATTGTGCATTTTTGTGAACTGGGCTCTGGACAACCAGCCAAAGGGCTATTACCCATGACCACTTGCTAGCCATACTCGTGTGGTGAAGTGTGGCTTTATTATTTTCTTTTTTTATTTTCTCCTTTTTCTATTTTTTTTCTTTTATTTTGGGTGTTTCTTTTTGGTTTTTCTTTTTTCTTTTTTTCTAAGTGGATTCCCTGATCTATGATTTACCTAAAGGCAGTATAAAGAAAATGGTCTTGTGGCTGGGCTCTGGACAATCGACCAATGGGCTATTACCCATGATAACTTGCCAACCATACCACCTTAGACAGTTCATTAGCTACCCCATTTTCGTAAAAACCGTCGGAAGGTGAGTCAGTGCGAATAGTGTGTAGATGCTTAGACTTAAATCCCCTCAAATCAGAGGGTGGGTTGATAAGTCGCATACTTATCATCCCAAATTATTTACCGAATTAAAAATGAGATTGACTTAGTGAGGACTCGAGACTAAGTCGACATTCGAGTGGACACCTAGGCTAATTAAGCCTGAAGACTTGAAGAGTCTAAGTATTTTGGTCTTAAAGTATCAATTCCTGAAGTTTAAAACTCCTAATGCCTAAGTTCTTGTCTCCTAATTCTATTTCTTTTTTTTTAAACTAAAATAACAGGAAATTACTGTTACAACTGACAAAAAGATTATAAGATATATCCACCCCCCATGCTTAGCTAATGCAATGTCCTTATTGTTAAAAATTAAAGCATGCAAGAGAGTAGACGTGGAAGAATTTGACCTGGTTTCCGAGAGATTTTGGTCAACTTAGAATAGTCTTTACACGTGCTGAGTTTAGTGGCTTCAGCTAGGCGATATCCTCAATAAAAAATAACTAACATTGAGGCTGCAATAATACAGTTTCTGGGCCACCAGATATGGGTCTCGGAGACTGAAAGTGGGCTTGCCAAAGAGATGATCAATGAAAGTAGCAAGCTGGTGATGCAGGGAGAACCCAAATGCTCTCTAAAAGGAGTTTTGTTGATTTATTACAGAGGAAATGTGGTTGGGTATAGAATTTGTGCAATGGTTGGGTGAAAAAGGACGATGAGGGTTTTGTGATGTGTTGGGGGTTTGTGGGTACTCTAGAATTCCTAATGTTTGAAGAGTTTTTCCCCAATGTTCAATTTCATCCTCACAATCTAGGTTCTTAATCCAATCATCCTGATCCTCTTGATTCCCACCCACAAGTTGGACCTCAAACTCTAAGAATTCAGGATAAGGATGTTGTTGGGTTTTAACTTGATCACGTGACTCATCCAACAAATTTCCAGTTTCATTTATATCTTCCCCATCCCATGTGCTACAGTAGGTCGCATTTTTGCTTTGTCTTCAATTATCTCTGCAACCGTGTGATTTTCTTCCCTAGTTTGGGTTGAGTTGGCCATTAAAAGGTTGTCTAAGGTATGTATGGTCATTACTTCCTCTATTCTACCAAGCTCCTCCATCAAACCACACTTAATTTTATTCTTCTTTGAGACCTCAACAATATTAAATCGATTTGTCTTATTCCCTGAGGCCATTTCTATATTTCCCGATTCACAATCAATCCTCACCTTGGCAGTAGCCAAGAAAGGTCTTCCCAAAATAATCAGGGTGTGGTTGAGCTATTTTGGGGCTTCCATGTCCAGGACCATAAAATCAGCAAGGTAGTGCAAGTCATTAACCTTGACTAAAACATCCTCCAAAAGACCCCTTGGTTTTGTAATGGATCGATCGGCTAACTTCAAGGTTATGTCAGTGTGTTTAAGGTAGCTAGACCCAACTCCAAATGCAGTGAGGTGGGGATCACATTATTGGAAGCACCCAAGTCAAGGAGGGCTCGATCACAAGTAATGTTTCCTATTATGCAGGAAATCAGCGGGGCTCCTGGGTCCTACTTCTTAGGAGGTAGCTTGTTTAAAATCAATGTGCTTATGTTATCAGACAAGACTACTCTTCTATTGTTTTCAGATTTTGCTCTACGTCTTTCTTTATATGAATTCAGTAAACCTATGGCATAGGCGGGGATTGATCGGATAGCCATGAGGAGTAAAATGATTGTCAATTTGAAAACCTAAAGTAAGGACATCCTTTCCTCTAATTTCTCCGCCAACCTTTTCTGTTTTCCCTTACAACAACATACTCCCAAATCAGACTTAGACATTTTGTTGATCACATTCTTAGGTGGGAGTGTATAATTCTTACTATGGTGCCTAATGGTGCTGATGTGGGGCTAGGTGGGGCCCTTATGTCTACTACCTCCCCTCAAGCTGATGGTATTTGCAGTGGCGAAGTGTTGTTGGCTAATGCCTTGGGGTGGGTTGGGCAAAACAGGAGGCTCCCGGTTGATTATGGTGGGAACTTGGTTCTCTCAGGGAGGGGCTGTGGTAGCCTGATAGATAGCATGAGCTTGAGCATGTGGCTCCCCACCATTACCGAACCCTTGAGGTCCAGTGCCTCGAATCTGTACATTCCTTCAGTTTGGAACATATTGTGATGGTAGAGATCCGGGCTATCAGTTGTTTGCACTAAGTCCAGATTGCAAGGTGTCCAGCAAAGTTTTCATCTGTTGCATGAGCTGGAGCATTGACCCTTGCATTTCTACCATTTTCAGGTTGAAATCAACCTGCTTGGAGGGTTGTTGAGCATTCCACGTGGGTTGATTAACCTGATTCAGGGGCAACTAAGTATATACGTGACCCTAACCCATTGGTTTGCAAAACATAGTTGTTGGGTCGATATTGGGTCTGTTGCCCCTAATCTTTCCAAGAGAAATTAGGGTGATTTTTCCAACCAAGATTTGTAGGTATTCGGGCAAGGGTTGGTCCTAACAATCTCTTGTACAGCATGAATATCCTCATAAGATGAGGATGAAGGATTAGAAAAACTGGGATCAAAGGCCTCAGTTTGGAACCCATAAGGTTCCGAGAAGCATTGGCTCGAAGGCCAAGCTGACTCTAGTTGGTTCACAAACTCCCGTCCCATAGGAGCTTACGAAGAATGGAATCCCGATCCCTGGGATTGAGTGGATCTATAAAAATTAGAGTTTCCAGACATCCACTCTTCCGTTCGTTTAGCAACCAGATCCATCTTATCTAATTTATTGCAGATCAATTCCATATCAAATGTATAAGAATCTTGGACCTCATTAGCATTTGACCTAGTTTGTTGGGATCGATTGAAGATTTCCATGGAGGCGTGGTTTAAAGGGTTTTCTCTCATTTCCTCAAACAGATCATATGTGCTATCTACATCTTTGTTGAGGAAATTACCTTCGCAAGAAGGATCCACATGATTACGGAGTTGATCATTCAACCTGTGATAAAAAATCTGTACAAGTTGCCATTTAGGCAACTTGTGGTGTGGATACTTCCGCAACAGTTCCTGGAATCGCTCCCAGGCCCCATGAAATGGTTCCTCCTACCGCTGGGCAAAAGTGGTAATTGCCCATCGCAATGCATTAGTTTGCCCAATTGGGAAGAATTTCTTTAGGAAGGCCAATTTCAAAGCTGTCCAGGTAGCTATCGGTCTTCCAATGGTACGATACCAATGTGCAGCTTTATCCCTGAGTGAATGGGGGAAAAGCCTCATGAGCATCTGTTCTTCATCCACATTCTACGATTTGGTGGTCTGAACCAGAGTGATCAGGTCCAAATGTTGGAATTGGTACTTTGAGCCAAGCCCGTAGAAGTGTTTAATTAGACTTAAGACCTGAGGCTTGATCTCAACATCACCAGTGGGGATCACAACGTCGGGACGATCCTCATAATGCGAAGGATCATAAAAATCCTTCAAGGGCTGAGTGCCTTAACCATTCATTCGTTGGAATCATTGCTGCATCTACTGCAATTCTTCCAACTGCATCTGAATCAGCTCCTGTTGGTTTGGGGGTAGGGGAGGTGGTTGTTGATCAGCCATGGGATCTACTTGGCTATAACTCAACCTCCCCGCCTCTGAGAATGGTCTATAGGTCCTTCCAAGTGAGGGTTCAATGACCTCCTTCCAAGCATACATTGGAAAGAAGTCGGAAGGATGGGAAAAAGGACCCTGCAGCACAAAAATGCAAGCCTGTCCTTAGGTTGGGTAGCCTAAAGGTCTCCAAACTCTCAGAATCTGCCTTAAGATTATGGATGATTTACTCTACTTGTATTCAAGCAATCCAACCAGTTAAAAGGAGGACTAGGGAGAAGGTTCTTCCTTTAGCTTGCACCTCCGATTTCTAGTGTACCCCCCAACCACGGTCGTTTGACACTGCTCCCTTGCTAGACATCCAATAACTAGTATAAGCAGGTTAATTGCAAATAATCTCAATCTGGATCCCAACGAGCGAATCAGTCCTTAGGGCCAATGTCTAATCAATTTTAGTTAGGCTTGGGATATTGGTGCTTCTAGAATGTAATGGGCCCTTAATGGGTTGTGCCCTTAATGATTTGTTTGAGAATGTGTGAATGTGCACAATCAAGAAGTTTTCAAGTAAGATTATTAATGATGAGGTGAGTTTTAGGGTTCGAATCTAGCCTCGTAGCTTTTAGGATTCAAATATTAGGTGTGTTAGTTTGTGAGGAAAACCAAGTTTTGAAAGCACGTGCTCAAGTATTTTTCCTTTACAAATCAAGAAGAAATATGGAGTGCCTGGCTTGAACTAGATATTGAATCCTATGGGGTAGTTACAAAATGAGTTTTTTTTAAATTAGGTGGTGTGGCCGAAACATTTCAATCAATCTACCCAAATGCACCACCGATTAAGGCACACAGAAAGGTGATTAACCTAAGATGATTTCTACTGCTTTGTGTGTTGAACTTAGCAAAATTTCAAGGTATTAACTTTGATTCTAGACCATAAAACCTTTGATGCTTAAAACTTTTATGTGTGCTTTCTTTTGTAGATTAGATTAGAATGCTAATAGTAGGCCTAGAGGTACTCAAGTACCAACGAAGATTCAGACCTGACCAGCTCTAGCCTCAGTCTGCCGCAAAGGTTTCTAAGGCCCACAGGAACTAACCTAGGGTTCGTTGAACTCCATGGTTAAAGCACCCGTGCTTGTAACATGTTTTAGCCCAAGTTCAATTTGCAGTGCATTTTTGTAAGAGTGACAGAAGAATTTTTATTTTTGGAGAGTTTTCTCTCTTTTTTCTTTTATTTATAGCCTCGAATTAGCTTTACAACATGGTTAGTATCGAATTCCTATCTCCTACCATCAATCCTCGTAGGGTTCCTGCCAATCGATGCTTCGAGATAGCACTGCCCATGGCAACCCCCAGAACCCTGGCTTTCGAGATTTTGAGATAACCCCATCCATGGCATTCTGTAGCTAAATCTAGACCCTGGCAATCGACATTTCATGATAATGCCGCCCATGGCATCTGAACCAGCACAAGGTGCTTACATGCCCCCGGTAGGATATTTAGATATCCTAGGAGACAAGCACCAAGGAAATGATATGTTATTGTGCAACTTCTAGGGGAATTTCCCGCCTCTCCACGTCGGGAACTCATCCAAATCAACTTGTGTTGATCAGCCGCTCCTAATCTAGGTAATTTTTTTCAAAACAGATTTAACGCAATTGCGTGATTTTGATATGTAAGCGCACTGACCCAAACTGTGTGTGGATTGGGGTGCTTAGGTTACTGAGTCTCGCAAATTAGAGGTCAGTTAATGAGGCTGAATAATCCCTGAGCCTTAGACCTAATACTTAAGCTTCGAATTTTCCTCAACCTCTTGAGGACTATTCAAATCTTAGTGGATACTTGAATGTTTAAGCCTAGGATCACAGCTTAAGAGGCCTAAGATTAGCGTTCCTACTAATCTCTCTTAGCATCTTTTGTCTTTCATTTTCTTTATTTTGACTTGGTCTAGAACTATGTTAATTTCTTAACCTTTACTAATGACTATCTCTTTTTTTTTTCTTTTCTTTTCAAATTGTGCTCCTTTTTGACATTTTTATCTCCTCCCCTTTCCTCTTTAATTCAAAATTTCCTCCCTCCTCATATTTTTGTTGTTTTTCAATTTTTTATTATTTTTGTGATTTTTTTTCAAATATGTGATTTTTTGATGAAACCCTTTCTTGTGAAGTGATTCTTACAGCATTTTGCACTTTAATGCCCCCCATGCCTACGATTTGCAATGTCCTCATTGTAAACTAGGTGGGTTCGAGTTCAGCTTAGATCATACATTAGAATAGGTGTTGGGTGGATGGGTCAGGATGATTGTTGCGGATGATTTCAAGCTCGGGTACAGGTACTAGAGGTGGAGTCGGTTATTCTAATGGATGAACCCTAAAGTGCAATATGAGTTTAGCATAAGATATGTCAAGAAGGTTTCAGGGTTTTTTTCAAAAGAATGACGGGTTGCCTGCCATTAAGTGCGGAGTTTTATGCCATTGGTTGGGCATAATGAGCTCAGGGAAGATGGAGATCAAAGGATATTTCAACCAAGTTCGTCTCAGTGAGTTTGATGAACGGTTTGAGTCTCTGACCGTTCACAATGAAAGGTTCTGAATCGAGGTTGATTTGACTGATTTCGATGGCTCCATTTCCAAAGATTCATCTGATAAGGTATGGTTTAGTCCATTTTGATCAGAGTTTTCCTAGGAAGAGTTTCAGTTTGGCATCAAAGAGTAGAACCTTCTGACTAGGATGAAAGATCTTTCTAGATATGTGCTTGTCGTGAAAGGCATCAACCCGCTCTTTGTAAACTCGCGAGTTCTCATATGAGTCGTGGTGTAGTTCATTTATCTCGCTCATTTGAAGCTTTTTGTGGGTTCCTGCCTTAGAAAGATTGAGATTGCAGTTTCGTACTGCCCAATAGGCTTTGTGCTCCAATTCGACGGGGAGGTGACATGCCTTCTCGTACACCAATCTGAAGAGAGACATGCCTAATTGGGTTTTATGGGCGGTCCTATATGCCCACAAATCTTTTGGATGTCGGGATGACCAATCTTTCTTGTCAGGTCGAATAGTGACCTGGAGGATTTTCTTGATCTCCCAATTTGATAACTTAGCTAGACCGTTAGTTTAAGGATGATAAGGAGTTAAGATTCGATGCGATACCTCGTACTTGGTCATCAGTGATCTGAATTGAGTATTTGTGAAATGGGTCCCTCCATCAGAGATTACGGCACATGGAATCCCGAACTGAGAAAAGATGTTTTGATGAATGAACTTGATTACCACCTTGTGATCATTGGTTCGGGTTAGAATGGCTTCGATCCATTTGGACACGTAGTCAACAGCGAGCAGAACGTACTTGAAGCCATCTGAAATAGGAAAGGATCCCATAAAATCAATCCCCCAGATATTGAAGATTTTGCATACGAGAATCGACTGTAAAGGCATCATGTCTCGGTGGCTCATGTTGCCTAAGGTCTGGCAATGAGTGCATGTCTTACAGTGATTGTATGCATCTTTGAAGATTGTGGGCTAGTAAAAGCCACACTGGAGGACTTTTGCTGTGGTTTTATGACCAGAGAAGTGTCCACCGCAGGCCTTGTCATGGCAGAAGGATAATATGTCCTGAATTTTTGCCTCCGGAATACATCGTCTGATAATTAGATTAGCACCAACATGGAAGAGGTAAAAGTCTTCCCAGATGTAGTACTTAGCATCGGAAAGTAAGTTGTCCTTCTTGGCCTTCGGCAAATCGGATGGGATCTGATGTGATGCCAAGTAGTTTACTAGATCAGCAAACCGTGGAAGTCCCGTACTAATAGTCAGGATGTGCTCATCGGGAAAATGTTCCATAATGGGTTCGGAAGGGTCAATTATGTCAGAAGGAAGATGGGACAAATGATCAGCTACCACATTCTATTTTCCCACTTTGTCGTGAATCTCGAGGTTAAATTCTTGCAATAGCATGATCTAGCAGATTAGTTGAGGTTTCACATCCTTCTTTGCAAGGAGGTGCCTCACAACAGTGTGATCAAAGTAAATGATAACACGGGAACCCAAAAGATATGATTTGAACTTTTCCAGGGCAAATACTATGGCTAGCAGCTCTTTCTCAGTAACTGTGTAGTTACGTTGAGCCTCATTGAGTGTCTTACTAGCGTAATATATGACCACAGGTTTCCTGTCGATTTTCTGCCCAAGTACCGCTCCTACAGCACAATCAGATGCATCTCACATGATCTCAAAGGGTTGAGACCAATCAGGGGATTGTAGGATGGGTGCTTGGGTAACTCGATCACATAGGATCTCAGATGCTTGAGTGCACTCCTTGGAGATTTCAAAGGAGACATCCTTAGATAGCAGATTGGTCAGGAGATGCGCGATTTTTGAGAAATTTGAAATGAAATGACGGTAAAAATGGGCGTGTCCCAAAAAGGATCGGATGTCTTTGATCGAGCTAGGCATATGGAGCTTGGAAATTAGAGTCACCTTAGATCGATCAACCTGGATGCCCTTTTCAGAGATAAGATGTCCCAGGACAATTCCTTTAGGCACCATTAAGTGGTTCTTTTCCCAGGAAAGAACCAGATTTACATCAATACATAGACTGAGGATTTGGACCAAGTGTAGGAGACAATCATCAAATGACTCTCCAAAAATTGAGAAGTCATCCATGAAGACTTCCAGATATTCACCAATCATATTTGAGAATATGGCAAGCAGACACCACTGAAAAGTAGCGGGTGCATTGTAGAGACCAAACGGCATCCTTCGGAATGCATATGTCCCAAAGGGGTAGGTGAAAGTGGTCTTCTCTTGGTCCTCAGGATGGATTGCCACCTGGTTGTAACTGGAGTACCTATCCAAAAAGCAAAAGAATCTATTTTCTACTAGTTTTTCAAGGATCTGATCAATAAATGGTAGTGGGAAAAGATCCTTCTTCGTGGAGGAATTGAATCTTCTGTAATCAATGAGGACTCTCCACGGGTTTGCTATATGGGTTGGTATGGTTTCTCTGGTCTCAATCATGATGACGGTGAGCCCTAACTTTTTAGGCACAACTTTGATTGGGCTCACCCACTGATTGTCGTAGATTGGGTAGATGATCCCTGCATCTAACCACTTAATGATCTCCTTTCTCATGACATCTTGCAGATTAGGGTTTAAGCGTCTCTGCATTTCACAGGATGGTTGTGAGCCTTCATTAGTATAGATGTGATGTGTACAATATGGGGTACTGATACCAGTCAAATCATCAAGAGTCCATCCAATGGCTCTTCGATGCTGTTGGAGAACAGAAATCAGACGGGATTTCTGATTAGGTGTGAGTCGGGAGTTAATAATCACAGGAAACGTCTGATGGGAACCCAAAAAGTCATACTTTAGATGATCGGGAAGAAGCTTCAATTCGATAATTGGGTTATTAGCAGCAGCGGGTGGTTCAGGGTGGGTGTCGGGAGCAAAGGAAGGAGCTGATTGCACAGCAATCATGGGTCTTAATCAACGTAAATAATGCTTGAACCTAGCTTAATTTGTGGATATTGCACTCATATCTTGCATATCATGCATTACATTAGTTTATTTAGAATAAGATGAGATATCCTGCTATTTAATGGTTTTTATTACTATTTGCAGGTAATAAAGTGATCCATGAAGGAGATAGTGGAATAAAGCAATAAAGGAAGAAGAAGACTGATCTAGATAAGAGGAGTGAGGAGGATAGCCATATCCCTAGCCATAGAAACCCTAGGACAGCCTTCCCAAACCCAAAACAACCTCCATTAGGGCACCTTAGCCTCAAAACCCAAACATGGATAGCACTATCCATGTTCTTATCCACCCTATCCCTCTGCCAAACACTTAGGAACCAAAACCCACCTCAGAAAACCTAAAACCCACTCTCCAGCACCTTTTAGGACATCCAGACATCTGGCTGTACGTTTGATTTCTGCAGAATAACAATCCAGGAAGCCAAAACTCATACTGACATAGAATTGGACGTCTAATTTAATGCCCAAACATCCAATTTTCTTTTCTTCTTAGATGGCCATAGAGAAGACCCCCCTCAAGGTCTTCTCAAGGACGACCATTGGTAGAGAAAGGGTGCAACTCCCTCCTCTCTCCACTTGGGTGCACACACCCATCCTCCTCTCCTTAGTGGACGACCAAGAAGGCTTCTCCTTATCCTCTCTTGGTTGATCCCTTTCTTCAATTTAGCTTTATTTCCATGTATCCAAATTTTTATAGTGACTTAATTTTCGATGCATGATACTCTTGTCTAATGGTTTTATATGCATGCTATTATGTGATAATAATTATGCATAAATAATATCATGATGTTTCTATGATTGATTGTCCTCATGTTTGCTTGTCTTCATATTATTTAGGTTTGTTGCACCATGCACGACCACCATGGCCCACTCAGATGCACGTAGTTACTTAGGTTTTCGCTAGCACGTCTAGATCTAGGTTTCATTTCATGTTTCAAAAGAAGGATCAAAAACACAAAAAGACAAAAATATTAGGTTAGATTAGTTTAGGTTAGATTAAGCCGATCCAAATCTCGACTTATTTCATGCCTCCCAGAGTCGAACGACCAGGACCCAAGTTCTAAAAAGAAAAGAAATCTATGCGAGTTTCGTTATTATAAATATTTTTTGTCAAGGGGATTTCGCGACTATACTACAATTTTCGACGATTTCAAAATTCACGATTTCCATGCTTGTCAGGAGCTATAGGTGTATCTAGGTTAGGTTCAGGCTCCTTGAATTGTGGGTTTTGATCTTCTTGTGATTGATTAGTAACAGTCGGGTTTTCCTCAATAAAGTCGTCAACCACTGCCTCGATATCGCAAATCTGCACTATAACTCCGTAATTGAATCCTTGTTGGGCCTTGAAGATATCTATCTTCAGTGTCTTGCTCCCAAATTTTAATTCAATCTGGCCCTCCTCACAATTGATGTTGGCCCTAGCAGTGGCCAGGAAAGGTCTCTCTAGTATAATTGGCATATTCTTTAGATTCTCGGGAGCATCCATGTCCAAGACAATAAAATCCACCGGGAAGTAGAAATCCCAAACCCTAACAATGACATCCTCAAGAATTCCATTAGGTGACTTAATAGATCGATCTGCTAATTGCAATGTCACCTCTATCGATTTTAGCTCAGATTCTTCAAGATGTTCAAGTAAGGATGTAGGTATAAGGTTTATGGAGGCTCCTAAGTCCAATAAAGCCTTGTCGAATTGTATGTCACCGATCGCACAGGAGATCAGAGGGGTGCCTGGGTCTTTTGCCTTATGCAAGAGTTTCCTCAAGATGACGGAGTTGGCTTGCTCCGACAGTACAATTGGATTCCCGCCTTTGGTTCGCGGCTTATGCTTAGGTGTACACACGTCTTTTAGAAATTGTGCGTAAGTCGATATGTGGCATATCGCATCCATCAAGGGGATGTTTATATGGACCTGCTCAAAGAGCTTAACCAAGTCCTCCTTGGGGTTATCCTTTTTCCCTTGGTCAAGGCCTTGGGAAATGGAACCTTAGATGGTTCCTCTAGAATGGGTCTAGGCTCTTGATCTGGGATAGAGGTGTCCTGGATGACTATCCTAGGGTTAGGGTTTGTATTACCAGGTTGGGAGTGGCTTGGATAAGGTGGGTCCTACGTTGTTTTGCCACTACGGGTAGTAACAGAATTTAGTCCTACCTGGTTTTGGTTTGGTGTGGGAAGCAAAGGTGCTTGCTGCTTGTAACCCGTATATGATGTCGAAGCATCCACCCATCAGGTGATGGAGCAGAAGGGGCCTGATAAACAAAGTGAGCTTGGCTTGGATTTGGGTTAATAACGCACCTCTAGTTTGGTACGTTATTTGGATTAGGCAGAGGTTGAGAAGGAAGTGCACCAGGTTGGTGAGGATTTGCCATTTGGGCAAGTTGATTGTGAACCTCTGTGATCTCGTCCTTATTCTATTTTTGCATAGCTGCATTCATCTTCTGAATGTTAGCCAGAGTCTAAAGGATAAGAGTCATTTGATTTGTCTGAGTTGGCCCAGATTGATAAGTTGGGTTAGGCCGAGGCTGAGGTGGCTGATATGGACGAGGAGCTTGTGGTCGGAGTTGATATTGAGGTCTCTGGTTTTAATTATTGCCTGACCTTGTGAAATTGGGATGATTACGCCATCCAGGGTTGTAAGTGTTAGAGAAAGGATTGTCCTAAATGGTGTTGAGGTCCTCGCAGGTCCGAGGAACCTCGGAAAAGTCTAAGTACGAGGGTTCAGAGTTCCCCCAACTAGAGTAGGTGGGTCCAGAGTTTCCTCCGAAACCAGAATCAGACGGGGGTGGATACGCATCCATCCCTTGAGAAGATTTCTAATAGATGTTATGCACAGCCTCCCTGCCAGAGGGCGGTTGCGCAAATGAGTTTTGCACAGAGGTGGCTCACTGTAAATGTCGAGTGAGCTCATCCACCTTCTTCTCGATGATAGAGACCTTGTCCAATCGATTGGCCATTAATTCCAGATCGACTGAAGAGGACAGGCCTGCGTCTCATGTGCTCCTCTAGGGTTCGTCAATGCGCGGGCATTTATCTAGTCGAACATACCCATGGATTCATTGTTGATGGAGTTCTCACACATATTCTCAAGATTCTCCCACACCTTGTCTTCGTGTTGACCCATGATATTCCCTCCATAAGTTTCATTGATGAAAAGTCGGATATCTTCACGAAGTCCCTGGTAAAAAGACTGGACTTGTTCCCATTTAGGAACTCCGTGATGGGGGCACTTCCACATGAGATCTAGAAAATGATCCCATGCCTCATGAAGTGGTTCTCCTGCTTGCTGTGTGAAATGTGTGATCTGGTGCCGTAAAGCATTTGTCTGACCAACAGGGAAGAACTTTCTCAAAAACTCGGATTGAAGTTTCGCCCATGTGTTGATTGGATGAGTTTGAGTCTGATATCAGTGAGTTGCCCTATCCATGAGAGAGAAAAACATCTTTATGAGAAGAATATCCCAATTCTGTACATTTGACCCGAAAGTCTGGGCTAGATGATTGAGCTACTTGATGTGCTAGAAAGCATCCTCAGAATTGAGACCATGAAATTTTGGAATGGCATGAATCATATTGGGCTTGAGTTCGGTGTCAGGACCTCCAGTCGGGATTTGGACTTGAGGTTCGATTGCCACCACAGCAGGATTGTAATGATCCCGCATCATAGGATGCTGCGGTGGGTTTACAAAGGCTTGGATTATATCATTAAGGGGATGAAGTTGATTCTCAAGATTATTCTCCTCTGCTGGTTGTGCCATGATGATGGATGAGGGAGAATCAGGTTCAGATGAATCAGAGGAAATGTCTATGTGGTGGGGTTGCTGCAAAAATACGGAAGTCGAGGTCTCCCTCGACGAGAATGAGTAACTAATGGAGGTCTCAAGGATGGTCTTAAGGACCTCCTCCCAAACGTGCACCGATGGAATGGATGAGAATAGCAGGTGCTGGACCCAATCAAGACACCGAAAAACTTTGGATGACTATAGAGGTTCGGGGCGGAAGATACCCCTTAGTCAGAAAGCCGACCACCTGAGAATTACCTGGGCAGCCAGAGAGGGAGAGTCCCGGAAAGACCCCTACATGGTAGAGCAGCCCCACGGCTTACAGGGTTTCCCCTACCGGAGCTCTCTTGTCACTGATGTTCCAGGTAGACCAAAATGGGGACTTGACCTCTTAAGTCTACCGGTTTTAATTAAGAGCAAGGGTGCTTTTGAATTTCACTTGAACTTTTAAGATGTGTTGAGTGCAAAGGTGACCTAATTTGAGATTGGTTGACCCAACAAGGTGGGTCAACTTCACCTGTATTGTCCTCTTTAGAATCTTAGGTCCCTTTTTTTTAGGATTCAAGTGAGATTAAGAGCCTGATTTTAGGGTTTTGCTTGAATAGATTAGTTCAATCAAGGTCTAGGCACACATTGTTTGGAAAGATGATTTCTTGATTAAGCAAGTGTGTCCTTACTTCTCTCTTGTTTTGGTCCAATTTAGTTTGTCAAATGTGGTATCTAGGGCTCAAACAAGAATGTGATAGCCCTAGTTACCTTAAGTGGGTGCACAAATCAGTTTTGTTGTTTAAATTAAATCAGACAACTTGAATTATCTAAAAATGGAAAGCAAGTAGCGCTAATTGATTTTTCTTCCTTTTAACATTTTCAGAATCAGGGGCTTTAAGAGAAAGTAATTAGAACTTACCTACCCCTGGCGTGTTTGATGTGCGGCTGATCTTCTCGGAATGTATCCCCCTGAAACAGATCACAACAAAAGAGATATAGCAAGTTAGAATCCGAATTAGGAATTGTAATCAAGAGTTCTAAATTGCCCATTGCTCCTCTGCAACGGCGCCAAAATGTTAACGCTGCAAAATCTAGTTTAAAAGTGAAGCGTTGTAATATAGTCGAAATCACTTTGAAAATAGATAGATTATTTTACTCGAAAAGATTCCGAGGTCGAACACAGAGAGCAAGATGGAATTCAAAAATCAAGATTACAATTTAAAGTAAAAGAATTTGCAACAATAACAAGATCAAGGTGCAAAAAGATGGGAATGAAATGGTGATTTAAATCACCATATACTCCTTTCAATATTAGCTAAGGAACTCAATGTTAATATATGAAATGAAAGCTCAAATCTGTCGTCTGATTTGTAAATCAGATGGCTTAAAGTGATTTTCTTCTCTTTGTTCCCTTCTTCTTCTTTATTTCTCTAACTTTGTCTTTCTCTTCAGCTTCTTCTCTTTCTTAGCTACGTCTTCTTCTTCTTCTTTTCTTCTTCTACTCAGGTCCTCACCTTTTCTTCTTTCTCTTGTTTCTCCTATATGCCTTTGGCTCTGTGATAGACCTTCCTCTTCTTTCCTTGGCTTTCTTCTTCGAAATCCTGCTAAGTGTTAGCCAGACTTCCTAAGAGCAAAACCCCCCTGCCCCCATGTAGCTCTCTTCCTTTCTTTCTCTCTTAGGATCCGCTCTCCCAGAGCCACGGATATAATCGGGTTATCGGATCGTATGCGCTTGGGTCCAGGCTCACCGACGTGCGGTAGTGAGTGAGGAGTGTAGGTCAGTCTAGGCGGGTAAATGGGTCTTTGCCTAATTCACACGTAAGGAGTGGTCAAATGCTCCAATTAACTGTGTGAAGACGTTCCTGGAGGTAATCCTCTCTGTCTGGAGTCGAAGTCCTGAAGTTGCAGGTGAAGAACAAGCTATGAAGCTTTGCTTCAGAGCTGTGCGTCAAAGGCAGAGAGGGACCGATACCTGAAATCAGTAAAATAGCCTTTCGGCCCTATCAGAATGTTCAGGAAGTATTGCCTGACGGTGGTGCATGCGCAAGGAGTCTTTGTGTGGCGCTTCATGGTCTGTGAGTGCGTGGTGCTTCGTGGTCTGTGAGTGCGTGGTGAGGTCAGACTGTGTGCGTGAGAGTGAGTGTGTTCGATGGTGCGTGTGAGTGAATGGAATGGTGAATAAATGGAGGGGAAATGATCAGAGAGGTGTGGCGATGGTTGTAGGGTGATCAGCGAGGTATTTGGTAGCCTATGGTGGTGGAACGGGCTCATCGGAGATGGAGGAGATGATGCTGCGAAGAGTCGTCGGTGGTCAAAATGAAGTTGTGGATGTCTGGAAATGAAGAGTGGAAGATGAGGAGTTGTCTAGGAGAGGAGGCAGATGAAGGGGAGCGGAGTTGGCGTCGGTTGAGGTATAGCTGGCGCCGGAGACGAAGATTCTCTCATAAGGGGTGGATAGCGAGGATGAAGGGAGGTAGGGACGCCGGTTGGTGCTGCTTGACGCGAAAGAAAGAAGGAAGAGGAATTTGCCACTGGTATTGTGGTCAGACGATGAGAGGAGGCAAGGAGGGTTGCCGAAGCTTGAAGAGCAATTCGGTCGGAGGAGAAGAGAGGAATTTGAAGGTTTCTCTGGTTGAATTCAAGCTTAAGGGGTTCGGTATGAGCAGGAGGTGCTTTGATAGACCTCGGGAGGCGGTTTTGGGCTTGGGAAGCAAGCTTTGCAAGCTTGGAAAGCTCGTCAGAGTTTGGGAATTCCTTGATACCCAAATCTCTCATGCATTTGCATGCGAGATTGGGTAGGTTTTAGGGCTTAGGATCAGGTTCAAAAGGAAGGGAATTTCTTGATGAACTTCCCTTTCAAATTTGAATGGGATTCGTCAAGAAATCAGGGAGTTCTTTCCTTTTTAAGGTCACTGGAGCAAGTAGAAATAGGTTTAATGGCGGTAGGGACCTTTTTGTGAGAACAATGATAAAGCTAGGGGCTTGTTTGAAAAGATTTTGAAAGTTAAATGCATAGTATCTTTTGCAATGGCACAACCTGTAATTAATAATACGAGAGGAAACAGAGGTTTTTCCCTCTCTCCTCACGCATGGGAAGGAGGACGGCGGTCGGAGCTGCTCTGGGGGATGACACTTCTCGACGATAGCTATGTGATGATGGTGGAGGCACGACCGGAGGTGGCCGGTGGCGGTCAGCCGGAGGAATGATCTTCGATGGAGTGGAGGTCTTTCAAGCAACAGTGATCTCTCATGGGCGGCTGCGACCATGCGTGGAGGTGGAGGCTTCAATGGTGAGGGTGTGGTGAGTGTGTAGGTAATGCTGGTGTGAGTCTAGGAGGTTGGAAGAGGGTGGATGGCATGGGAGAAGGAACCTACGTTTTGGGTTCTTTGCTGCAAATAGGGGAGGTGTGGGAAGAAGAGGAAGAAGAGGAGGAGCATGCAAGTAGGATGGAGAGTGGGGTCTGCTGCGTGCGCACGCTGGCTGAAGCGCGTGGTCTGCTGTGCATACACGTAGGCTGGAGTGTGGGTGAAGACGTGTCGCTTGCGCAGGTAGCAGGAGACTTTCTGAAGGGGGAGTCGTCGCGTGAGGCTGGTGGTGTTTCTTGGTGGTTTGCGGCTAAGGGGGCAAGTTGCGGATGGTGGTGGGTTGCAGTGCAGTTGCGGAGGTGGTGATGCACACTATCACCGTGCACCACTGTGGTGATGGAGGTTGATGGCAGTGGAGAATGCTTATGCCACAGTGCTCACTGGTTCCACGGTGCGCGCCTCCTTCACGGTGGAGAAGATGGAGGAGTCCCTGCCAGGGGGAGCGGATTATCCTTTTCCTCTCTTGTCCCATTTTTGAAATATCTGCAGTCGACTTCTGCAACCACTCGTGAAAATTGCGAGTGGTTGAAACCAACGGATAAGCCCTGTCCCTTAGGAATCAGATGTTTGATAAAACTATCAGATGTCTTAAAATGTTTGGTTGGCAAGGAGTCTGTGCTGGATGTTCCAGACGTCCAGACTAGATTCCAGACGTCTTAAAATGGGATTTTGGACATCTGACTGCTGCCTTCAAGTGTCTTGCACCTAGCCTGCATCCACCAAATAATTATCATATCATAACATATGTTATTAAATGTAAAATTAAAGCATAAAATTAAATGCAGACCAAGGTGAATTGCCATATAACTCCTAATTAATTAACAACAAAGAGCAAATAATTAAATAGTACTTAGGCTAAATAATAGTCCACAAAAGTGGACTTATCACATCCTCCGTCTCCGAGAATGGTCTAAAGGTCCTTCCAATCTAGGGTTCAATGACCTCCTTCCAAGCATACACTAGAAGGAAGTCGGAAGGATGGGGAAGAGAAGGAACCCTGTAGCACAAGAAATACAAGCCTATCCTTAGGTAGGGTAGCCTAAAGGTCTACAGACTCGTAGAATCTGTCCTAAGATTACGGACAATTTACTCTACTTGTTTCCAGGCTATCCAACCAGTTAGGAGGAGGGACTGGGGAGAAGGTTCTTCCTTTGGCTTATGTCTTCAGTTCCTAGTGTACCCCCCAGCTGCGGTCATTTGCCGCTACATCCCTAGCAAGACATTTGATTGACTAGTATAAGCAAGTTAATCATGAATAATCTCAATCTGGTTCCTAACGAGCGAATCAGTCCTTAGGGTCAACGTCTAATCAATTATAGTTAGGCTTGAGATATTGGTTCTTATGGAATGTGATGGGCCCTTAATGGGTTGTGCTCTTAATGATTTATTTGAGATTATGTGTATGTGCACAACCAAGAAGTTTTCAAGTAAGATTATTAAGGATGAAGTGAGTTTTAGGATTCAAATATTAGGTGTATTCAACCAAGTTTTTAGGAGGGAAACCAAATTTGAAATCATGAGTTCAAGTGTTTTTTCTTTAGAAGTTGAGAAAATATGGAGTGCTTGGCTTGACCTAAATATTGAATCATATGGGGTAGCTACAAAATGAATCTCTTTTAAATTAGGTGGTGCGGCCCAAACAATTCAATCAATTAGCCCAGATGCACCATCGATTAAGGCACACACAAAGGTGATTAACCTAATATGATTTCTACTCCTTTATGTGTTGAATTGGTGTACTGGTTCCATAAGTCAAAATCCCGGTTGAGTAGATGAAAATCAAGTCAGGTTATGTGCCTCAAATATGAGTGTATAAAGTGTGTATATTGATTCGTCCCACAGAAAGTATCCTTTTGTTTGTTTTTCTTATAAAATGCCGCCGTGAGACGAGTGGAGGTGGCAAACAAGTTAGCTAAAGTCTATCCTAGGGTTTTTGCAAGCACCTAAGTAGATTTGGTCTTGGTTATGATTGTGACGAAAGGAAACTAGTGGGGGGGTATGTGGGGGACACTTACAAATTACTCTACCTGCACTTTACTCCAGTCTATTGCACTTGGATCTCCATGCTACGGTACTTGCAAGACAATAGATCAGGGATAAGTGGGGTTCGTAATATGTAAATGCAAAGAAGCACAGAAAGCAAGTAAATTCCGTTGCCTCCTCGACAGCGATGCCAAAATGATGAACAAGTTTCGTGTGGTAAAAGTCAGCGTTTGGAGGAACCCATCGTTGTAGTTGCAAAACACATTACCAAATACAATTTTACTGAAACTCCAAGGGAGTCCCGGGTCAAACACAGGGAGACGACATTTACTTTGTTGAAAACCACGCTTCCTTTTGTTTGTTTTTAGTATTTTGAGGTTTTGTTAATTATTTTGTGTTTTTGAAATGAAAAGGCATACAAGATAACTTCACAATAATGAGATGGAAATAGATATGATATATAACTCAAATGTCTATTACAATGATCTACGAAAGCATAAAAGGGATAGGGGTGAGAAGAAATCTCCTGAATTGGCTGTTTAGAGAGACGACGGCACGTAGCGAAAGCTTGGACAAAGGAGTTGGCAAGCGAGACAACGGAGGTGAGATGCAGGAGGACGTCGGGTAGAGGAAAGCTTCACTGAGGCTCCTGAATGGAGGTGAGGAGGCGGAGGTGATCTGCTACTGGAATGGAGGTGGGAGGAGGGCTCCTGGGCAACCTATGAAGGTGATGGGATGAGGGATGAATATTTGGTGGGGTAAAGAAATGCTACACTAATAGGACGCCTTTGGAGCTTGAGAGTAAGCTCTAATGAAGCTTTGGTAGGCTACTAGAGCTTAGGAGTAGGTGGGAGTAAAGTAGGTAGAGATGAAGAGGAATGGGGGGTGTAGGGGTGTTTATATAGTGATGGGAGGAAGGACTTCCTACGCATAGACAATCAGTGACAGCTACAAGTGTCACTAAAGGCCACCCGAGCTGTCATCGATGATCCTCGCCCTTCAATGCCTCTACTAGCGCGGGCATTGCCCATGCCATTAGTGACAATTGCAACGGTCACTAAAGGCCCGCCCAACTGTCACTGAAGACTGCGTGCCCACTGCTCACGCTCTGCTCTCACTAAGATTGGAAACTCCGCGGCCATTGGTTGAAGGATCGCACGGTCGAGAGCAGATCACGCCCTTTGCAAAATTTGAATTGCGTGCCTCATGCGTTTGCGGTATCAAACATTGTCTGTTGCGCCCGGTTGACTTAACTGCATACTCAGAGGGTGTGCATCTGCCTTGTATGCGGGGCGACGCTAACCACTCAATCAAGATCGAGTGGTCTAGTTTGGCTAAAGCAGGAGTAGGTGCAGTGGATCAAGAATTGAACTCACGCATCGCGTTTGCGGAGCGAGTGCTTCACCATTTTACCAAGGCGTCGCGCGTCTCGACCATTTGATGAAGATCCAATGATCGGGATGAGGCCTTCCTTGAGTTGCTTGAGGCCGAGTGAGGTGGAACGCTCTTCAGCAGTGGAAATGTGTATCTTAGATCCAATGACTAGGATCTCTTCTTGCGGCGAGGGTGGGGACACAATGGCTTAGGTGGGGCGGCCTAGATGGTGCCACGTGCACCATCAGGGTAGTCCATCTTCTTCTTGTGGAGGGTGGTATAGAGCTCTAGTTAGAGTGATTTTCACGTTGACGGACTATGATCGTCACTCCAAATCCATCCGTACAGTTAGATTCTTCATCCGAAGCCCGTAAAGGTGTCGCACTGCCTCCTGGACATGTAAAATGAAGGAATTAAAGTACATAATATACAACTATCCTAAATTCAATGCAATGGATGTTTATGTAATATTTATATCATGATATGTAATGCTAGGCTTAATAACTATCGTAAATAAGCATTTTACGATGAATTTATGCATGTTTATCAAACCTCTTCTTCGACTGTTCTCCTCTTCTCTTCTCTCCTTCCCAGTGACTAAGTGTCATTCAAATCCTTCAGGAGCATAACCCTCCCCTCCCCCGCTCTCTCTCTCTTTCCTTCCTTCTCTTCTCTCTCTGAAATTTAGACCTTGGTCGGGTATATAGGTATGGGTAACGGGGTCTAGGGCTTCGTGCGTGGGTGTCACAATGGAGAAGTGAGTAGGTGGGATGGGCTTGTGAAAGGTGAAGGGGGCCTCACCCCTGAGTGTTATAAGGCGATAAGGCCTATTGAGAAAAACACTTTATGCGTAGCCAACTGCTTATCCATGCCTGATGTGGGACTAAATCAGCCCTCTTTCGCGTGCACCTACAGCTGTGAGGATCTCTCAATTGACGTCGCAACTATGCTTGAAGTCCATGATTGAGGACCTAGAGAGGGTCCTAGAGTGAAACCGCATCTCCTGGGACCAAGACTTGGAATAAATGTGGCTGGAGAATGCGAGGAGTGTCGGAGGACTTGAGGGCGACGGTGGAGATCTGATGTCTTACCTAAAATCAAGAATAAGGCCTTATGGCCACATTAAAATAGCTCAGGACCTTTGCCAAGTGCTTGCGAGTGTAGTGGCGGTGGTTTCATGGAGGATGGCGGCGTGTGGTGGCTAAACGGAGCTGGAGATGAAGTGTGGAGGTGGGTTGGTCGACGGGGGGTTTGGGTGGATGGAATGGTGAAATAGGAGAGGAGTTTTGATGGGCATGAGTTGGTGGAGGTTGTGGAGGTGTTGGCGAGGTGGGTGGACAGGTGTAGCATGCTGATGACCTTGCTGGAGCTGCGACCGGAGAGAAAGATGAAGGTGGCGTGTGGATACATCAAGGGAGTCTTTTTGGGTTTGGGATAGAGGGATAAAACCTAAGGGAACTAATCGACCTATTCTAATTGGATGAAAGGGGTAGGGTCTGCATCTATTTTGATAGGTCGACGATGGAGAAGATAAAGCCTCCGGAGGGGGACGATGGCAAGGAAAAAGGTCTAGGACAACGAGGCTTTGGCCAGCCACTGTCAGAATGAGGGGAGAATAGTTGTGCCTTTAATTTGACGGTTGGGGCCATGGACGAGGGAGAACGAGGAGGACCACCGAAGCTTAGTCGGAGAGGGGCCAGAGGCAGGGTTTGGAGGAGGTTTTTGGCCCTAAACTTTACTAAGGAGGTAAAGAAAAGCATGAGGGAGCTTTTTATATGCCTTAGGGGGTGTTTGAAGCATGGAAAGAAGCTTTCAAGCTTGAGAGCTTTGCGCACAAAATGATACCCAAATCTTTCATGCGTTCACATGAGAGATTGGGAAAGACTTGGGATCCAAGGTTGGGTCTAATTGAAAGAGAATTCCTCAAGGAATCTCTGGTTCAAATTTTGGATTGACTGATTGGGAAATGAGCAAGAAAATCTCGCTCGAATCTCACCGGTGAGGTGTAGCTATTCCTAATGGCAGTAGGGACCTAGATGTAAAGGATATGACAAAGTTAGGGGGGTCCCTGAAATAGATTTCAAAACCAAGGGGTGTGCGGTAAGAGAAAGAGTTAGACTGGACCAAAATGCAAACTAAGTCAAAATAATCTAAGATTGGGCCCAAATTTTGGTACAAACCTAATTTTGACCCTAGGAATCTGATGGTGAAGTTGGATTTAAGTTTTGAGTAAGTTTGACTAGAAAAATTACGTAGTTACCCAAATTAGGGCAACTTTTCGTCTTAGACTCTGTTTTAGGTCAAAAGGGGTTCTGATAATCAATTCAAGGATATCAAACCTCATAGAATATTTTTATATGATTTTTAGAAGGTTTAGGTGAATTTTATCTTGAATGAAACCTCATCAAATTAAGCAGGTCTGTTTTTAGGATTTTAGATATCCATTAATTCTTGTAACGAGTGAAGACCCATTTTATTCTACATGAACCCTCTTGTTAGACATTTATGACTATTTAACCTTTAATTAATCCCTGGGAAAACCCATGATTGTTTTGCACTCATGAAAGGATGTTAAAATTGCAGTTTTAACATTATTTTATTATATTTCTCTTAGAATGAATATGTAGTGACTTGTGGCTCTTTAGAGATTATGTAGGAGCATTTATCTATTGATTGTGACTTAAATAAAGTTAGATATGGCTGATGATGACGTTATTATCATACCCCCACGCATAACTTTTGCTAGTACTTTAGCAAAATCTTATGGAATTAACTTAAATTCTAGACCATGCCTTTTAATGCTCAGATTTCTGATGTGTGCTTTTTCATAGATTAGGTTAGAATGCTAATAATAGGCCTAAAGGTACTCAAGTACCAACCAAGATCCAAACCTGACCAGCTTTAGCCTCAATCTACCACGAAGGTTTCTAAGGCCCACAAGAACTATCCTAAGGTTCGTTGAACCCAGTGGTTAAAGCACTCGTGTGTAAAACATGGTTAGTCCCAGTTTAGTTTGCAGTACATTTTTGTAAGAGAGAGGGATACAAGAATTTTTTCATTTTTGGAGAGTTTTCTCTCTCTTTTTCTTTTCTTTATTTCTAGCTTCGAATTGGCCTTAAAATAAGGCCTGTATCAGATTCCTAGTCCCCACCATCAATCCTCGCAGGGTCCTTGGCAATCGATGCTTTGAGATAGCACCACCCACAGTAACCCCCAGAACCCTGGCTTTCGACACTTCGAGATAGTGTCGCCCATGGCGTTCTATATCTAAATCCAGACCCTGGCAATCAACATTTCGTAATAGTGCCACCCATGGCATCTAAACTAGCATAAGGTGCTTATGTGCCCCCGGTAGGATATTTAGATATTGTAGGAGACAAGAATTGAGGAGAGGGTATGTTATTATGCATCTTCGAGGGGAATTTCCTACCTCTCCGCACAGGGAACTCGTCCAAATCAACTTTTGTTGATAAGCCGCTCTTAATCTAGGTAGCCTTTTTAGAACAGAATAAATGCTTTTTCCTGATTTTGATAATTAAGTGCACTGAACCAGACTGTGTGTCGATTAGGGTGCTTAGGTTTCTGAGTCCCGCAAACCAGAGGTCAGTTAATGTGACTGAATAATCCCTAAGCCATAGACCTAATATGTATGGTTTGCATTTTCCTCAACCTCTTGAGGACTATCTGGATCTTAACAGATACGTGAATGTTTAAGCCTAAAACAAGCCCAAGAGGCCTAAGATCAACACTCATACTAATCTCTATGTCTCTTAGCACTTTTGACTTTTTTTCTTTCTTTTGATTTGGTCTAGAACTTTAAGTATATTCCATAATCATTTACTATGACTAGCATTTTTGTTTCAATTTTGTGCTCCTTTTTGACATTTAAATCACCTCCTCATTTCCTCCTCATGAATGATATGCAATTTAATTCTCTCAAAATTTCCTCCCTTTTATCCACTTTTTTATTTTTTTCAAATTTTTTTCTTTGGTTTTTTGAATATGTGTTTTTTTGTGAGAACCCTTCAGAAACTTGAATTTTTATGTGTTAGAACTTTAAAACCCCCCATGCCTAAGTTTTGTAATGTCCTCATTGTAAATCGGAGGGTATGAAATCAACTTGGTTCAAGGGTTAGAATAGGGTAAACAGGGTGGGTGAACGGGTCCAAAATGCTAACGTTCGAAATCAGGGTGGGTAAACGGGTCGAGATGATTGTTGCGGATGATTTCAAGCTTTAGTACGTGTACCAAAGGTGGGATTGATTGTTCTAACTCTAAACTCAAAGTGCAGTAGACATGAAGTTGAAAAGGATAATTAGAGGGATCTCGGGTTTTTGGAATGGCAGGTTGCCTCCTGTTAAGCACTAAATTCAATGCCCTCAGCTAAGTAGAAAGTGGTCATGGAGAAGGGGTGGTCAAATCAATAGAATTTTGTAGAATAAGCACCTTGATTAATAGCCTGGTTGGTCCAACCAGGTGCTTGTTCAAATCAATAGGCTGATGGTGCAGCGCAAATCCAATCAGTTTAGTGGGTTGATGGATGTGGATAAGTAGATGTGGAGCCCACTAGATTTTCTGTAACTCAAACAGATGTGGCAATGTGAGTCGCAAGTTCAGCTAAGTCGGATCAACCTGGTCAGAGTAGGGATCCTATTTCGCGTACGTTTTATCGGGTTTTTAAAGGATGTCACGTTGTAGTATAGCCGAAAAAATGTTCAAAACAAATAAAGAGTTTATTACTAGAAAATCGGAGTATCCAAGGTCGAACACAGGGAGCAATCTAGGTACTTTTAAAAACTTGAGAAAGCAATTGGTTCAATGAGAGAATTATAAAAATGAATTGCTAAAAAGAACAGAATTGGACGTCTGATTTCTGTATCAGATGTCTTAAAATGAAAGTCTTCTTCTTCTTTTGCTGTTGCGTGCCTCTAATCTTCTTCTTCTTCACTGCTCTTCTTCTTCTTCTTTTGATTCTGTCTTCTATTAGTCCTTCTTCTTCTTCTGCCTTGCCTCTTTCTATTTCCTTTGCAGTATCTTCTTCTTCTTCCTTGGCGAGCCTTCTTCTTCTGAGTTCTCTTTTCTTCTGCATGGCCTCTCTTCTTCTGCTTCTTCTCTGCCTTGCCTTTTCCTCTGCTCAGCCTCTCTTCAGAGCTTCTTCCTTCTCCTTCCTGCGGCCAAGTACTTAGCCTTTCTCCTTCGACGCTCTGTTCCTACACACAAGGCAGCAAAACCTATCCCCCGCACGTATCTCTCTCTCTCTGTAAATCTCTCATAGGAAGCTCTCCCAGAGCCGGGTTAACGGGTCGGGTTGCGTACCCAGGGACCAGGCGCACCGGCGTGTTATAGTGCACGAGGTGTGCTCGGTAGTGTCGGGTCGGATCCCGCCAGGTCCGCGAGGTGAATCCGCGGATGAGGCGGGTGTGATGGGTGAGGGACCTCACCCCAGGTGTGGTCGGAGGCGATAAGCCCGTATCACAAAATCAATTTAAACAGTGAAGGTGCTACGAGGCTTACCGATGTGGGACTAAACTGGTGCCTCTCCTCGCACATGCCTGCAGTAGACCGCGGCCTTACTTCTGTAGCTGCAGCTTCGATTCTCTTCGTTTGCTGGTTAGTTGCCTTTGCACCACTCTCTTGTCTTTGCAGCAGCTGAAGACCTGGAGTCCTGAAGCCTAGAGCGCGGAGGAAGCTGCTTCAATGTGGCGTCAATGGCGATCGGGTAGCAGAATCTGTCAGACACGAATACAGCCTCATGGCCTAATTAAACCACCGGGAAACCTTCACCGTGGCATGGCGAAGGTGTTAAGCTGTACGGCAGGCCGCGGGGTGGCCTAGGCATGCGTGCCTAGGTCGTCCTGTGGCCGGAAAGATGGGTGTGTTCGGTGGCGTGTTGAGTGAGTGTGGAGGGACTGTGGAGGGGCGGAGGGCATTCAGTGTGATGAGACGGAGCTTCTGGGACGGTCGGCAAGTTGTGTGGAGCTGCAGATCGACGGGGGCAACTCGCCGGAGGGTGGCCGGAGACGGGGAAGGTGATGGTGGTCAAGGACAGTCGAGGGTCGGTTTGAATGAAATAATGTGGGGAAAAGAAAGAGGGGAAGATGGGGAGTAATTATAACCTACTTGCAGGGACGAAGGGGGCCGGAGAGGCAGGCAGTCGTATCGACTGTCGCCGGGGAAGAAACACCCAAGGGAGAGAGCGGCGATGAGGAAGTGGGTAGGGAGGCATGCGCTTGGTGCGGCGCGACGTAGGAAGACGAGACGAAGCAGACTCTGCTGTTGGTATGGCAGCAGAGCGACGAGAAGGAGGAGAAGTAGTCACCGGAGCTTGTGGGTTTCCTGCCGGAGAGGGAAGAGAGGAAATTTTGAGGGATTCTCCGCCAAGACAAGTCTGCTTCAAGTGGCTGGTCCTGGGGTTTCTTTTATAGGCACAAGCAGAGGGTCAGATGCATGGAGGGTGAGCAAAGCTCTCACCGGATGTCACCACAGGTACAACACCCATACCTCTCGAGCATTCGCATGAGAGGTATGGTGCGAATCAGGGCATGGGGAGCTGCTCAAGCAGTAGGGGACTTCTGCAGGAACCCCCCTTTCAAATCTGAGAGTAGCTCCCTGGGGAAGTGAGGAGAAATCCTCCTCGAAACTTCGCCGGAGTATGGGTCTTCTATTGCATTGGCAGAGTGATCGGAATGCATAAAGTGACAACAAAAGTTGGGGGGTTTTCGCAAGGGTTTTCAAAAGTTAGGGGCCAGAATGTAATTGGGTGGACTATTTTGCAAAGTAGGTCAAGATGACCTTCCCTTAGGTCAAAATTTTGGTACAAACCTAATTATGACCTAAGGAATCCAATGGTGAAGTTGGATTTTAGGTTTGACAACGTTTGACTGGACATTTTGTGTAAAAACCCAATTTAGGTCAATTGATGAGCTAGGACCCTAATTTAGATCAAACTAGGTTCCAGAGGCCAATTTGAATGTTATAAACCCTAGGGGATATTTTTCCATGATTTTTAGAGGATTTACTTAATTTTTATCCTAACCGAAACCTTGTTGAATTAAGCGGGTCTATTTTAGGGTTACCAAATGTCATTTAATTCCTAGATTGCACATGAACCCATTTCTGATTGATTCAACCCACTTTTTATCTTATTTAGACCATTTGACCTATGATCTATCTCTGCAAAATTTCGTTTATGTACTGCAATGGTAAAATTACAGTTTTAACCTTTATTTCATGTTTTCTTTTCAGAACACCTATTTCTCCAATTAAGTCCTCTTCTAAGCCATGTAGGAGCTTTTATTCACTTTATTAGGTCAAAATGAGCTAGTTATGGCTTATGATGAGGTTCTCATCAGATCCTCAAAAGGAATGGATCTGTGGAGGCTGTGTGGTCCCTATGAGAATAACTAGAGAAGGATGGGGCGTGATTTGTACTCTGATTGATATCCAAAACCAGATCGAAATGTGGAGAAGAATCATGTGCAACCAGATCATTAATAGGAGAATCAGAGTAAAAATTGATTCCAGTGGCGGGGCAGGGTTGGAATTGGATTTGAGAAGGTTCTGTATGTGCTGTAGAAGAGGTGGTGTCTTTGAGATTTAAATCATTAACCTTAGCATCAAAATCAAAGGACGGGTTGTGGTCGCTGAGGTTATAGATTGGCTCATAGTGATCAGGAAATAATGATTCTTTGAAATTAGAGTAAGATTTGAAATCATCGGAGAATTTGCGAAGATCGTGTTCTGAACCTGATTCCAGGTCAGAGGTTCCACCACAGAAATGATCAAGATAAGTAGAATCAGCAACAACCTAATTTGGATTTAACATAGTTTCATATTTCAAACTAAAAAAGGTGTCCTTATTAGGCATAGGCTCGAGTCCAAGCACTTCCAACCCCTCGGTTTCGGTATCATAGATCAGCGTGACTTTCGAAAAATCAATTAGTGTCTCTGAGGAGGTTGGAGAGGTATATTCATCAAATACAGGCCCAGAATCATAATTCAAATTCGAAATATGTATTTCATCGCATGGGGCCTCATAATTATCCAAAATAGGCTCAAATATAGATTCTAGGTTAAGGGTAAGGATTGGATCACTAGAATCTAGGCTGGGCTCTATTGGGATGTTAGAATCATTCCCAAGAATCACCTTAATAGGATATGGCTTGGGATTTACATTCTAGAGAAGTTCTATTTTAAGCTCATCATCACAGGTGTCAGGGAATTCAGGGCATGGTGGACCAGCTTTATGGTTTTCTAGGGCTGATTCGGAATTGTGAACACCTACAATTGGATCCTCCCAACCCTCATCAAGATCAGCTATGTCAATTGTTATGAAGTTTGAATCTGAATTCCTTTGGGTTGAAGGTCCACAATAATTATGAATATCTAACCTAGGCTCTGGGGAAGCTTTAGAATCACGCCAAGATGTCTCATAATCGTAAAAGATTTAGAATATCTACACATTGCTTAATGATATCTTGTTATATCTCCTAGAGTGATGGATTTACAAAGCAATGTAATCCCTCTGTTCTATACAATTCACAAACTTTATTGAATTTTGGTATGAAGGTATCCTGGGTTGAACCATTTCCTAATGGAGTAAGCAGTAGTTTCACATGGTTCATAATGAATTTTGTTGTTTCTGGGACATCAACCTGAATCATGCTGGCTGGATAATCTTAAAAATGTCTAAGGGAAGACTTAATCACTTTGTCTTTTATGATTATTTTGGGATTCAGGTTTTCTAATTGGGTTTTTTCTAAGTTGTCAGGTTGCATTTTTTGAATCAAGTAATGGAATCATAATGTAGAATCAAATTGAGGTTTAGATTGAAGTTGATCAGATTTTAAAGAAATTCCCAAGAAGATCTAATAAGGTTCCTTAGGTTAAAAACCTAAGGACCTTCCTATGTTTGTGCTTTAGATAAAAGATGAGGGACTGAATATTAATTGACCCAATCAAGGCACCGAAAGATTTTTGGATGACTAAGGCTGTTTCGAGGTAGATGATACCTTTAAATCAGAAATTTGCACACCCAAGAAGTACGTGGGTAGCCAGGAAGGGAGAGCCCCATAAAGATCCCTACACGGTACAACATCCTCATAGGTTACAGGTTTCCCCCACCCAACCTTCCTTGTCACTGCGATTCCAAGTAGACCAGAATGTACGAACTTAAGACCTTAAGTCTACCAATTTTAGCCTAATTAGTGCTTTGAATTTCACTTGATTAGAAGTTGTTTTGACTTGTGACCTAATCTGGAGGTTGGTTGGCCTACAATGTAGACTAACTTCACCTGACCTATCCGAAAAGATGGAGAATGAAATCTAGGTCGAGACACAGAAATCACCCTGATTTGACTCTTAGGTTATTACATCCAAGATTTTTATAGTTTAAGTGAAATTAGAGCCTGATTTTTAGGGTTTTAATGCTTAGATTTTTTCAAACAAGGGCTTGGGTTGCACACAAGTGCGGGAGGGTCAATTTCCTTTAATTCAGGAAAGTGTGTACTAACACTCCAAAAACCCTAAAGTTGAAATCCTAAGTGGCTCTAATCCAAGTTTAATTTGATCTTAAAATGTTCACCTTGGGCTTCAAGCAAGAAGTTTGTTAGCCCAAAGTGATTTAGAAATTAAGCGTAGTCCTTAATAGGCACAGTAGCTCAAGGTAGGGTGGTTCTAATCAGAATTGTCTCAAGCTTCAATCAGATATGAAAATTTTTCTCAAATCAAGAACTTGCCTTTTAAATGTTGACTTACTAAGAAAGTAAGGTAGGTAGTTCCTAATTGATTGTTTCCTTTTTATCTTCCCAAGATTATGAGGTTGATTAGAGAAGAAAAAGAGATTACCTACCTCGGGAATGGTCGATTTGCATGAAATTTTGCCTTGTGAAGTACCTCGCAAAATCATAAGAAACAAACAAGGCAAGTTAGTGTTTAGATAATAAAAAAGCACAGAGAATAGACCAAAATGTTTACGGGATTTAACAAGGAGTTTAAGCATGTCTCGTTGTAGTAAAATCTCCTAAATATAATTCTCAACAAATAAAATTTATAACTCGAATATCTAAATGAAGTCCGAGGTCAAACATAGGGAGCAAATAGGAATTAAATGAGCACAATAAATTAAACCAATTAAAGAAATTCAATGAATGATAACTTACTCAAATCCAATATTCAATGAGAAAATGAGTATATCATGAGTTAACTATGACAAGAAGACACCTAGAAGAAAATAATGATAATTTAGATCACCAATTATTAGTCTAAGCACATGCATATAAATTACTCAATGCATATGAAATAAATGAATAGTAATCTGATATCTGATTTATCAAGTCAGATGACTTAAACAAATCGTGCTACAGTGCTTTTCTTCTCATCTTCATTTAGCCTTTAGCTTCTTCTACTCTCTTCTTAGTCTCAGCTACTTTCTTCTTCTCAAACCTTTTCTTTTCTTCTCAAGTCTTCTCCCTTTAGCCTCTTCCTCTTCTTCTCTTCACGAACCTCTTCTTCACTTTTCTTCTTCTTCGACTCTTCTCCTCTTCTCTTCTCTCCTTCCCAGTGCTAAGTGTTGTTTAAATCCTTCAAGAGCAAAACCCTCCCCTCTCTCGCTCTCTCTCTCTTTCCTTCCTTCTCTTTTCTCTCAAAAATTCGGACCTTAGTCGGGTATATGGGTATACGTAATGGGGTCCAGGGCTGCATGCATGGGTGTCGTAGCCAAGGAGTGAGTAGGTGGGTCGAGGTTGTGAAAGGTGAAGGGGACCTCACCCCCGAGTGTTATGAGGTGATAAGGCCTATTGAGAAAAACACTTTATCTGTAGCCAACTGCTTATCCACGCCCGATGTGGGACCAAATCAGCCCTCCTTCGCATGCACCTGCAGCTATGAGGATCTCCCAATTGACATTGCAACTATGCTTGAAGTCCACGATTGAGGACTTTGAGAGGGTACTAGAGTGAAACTGCATCTCCTGGGACCAACACCTAGAATAAATGCGGCCAGAGAAAGCGAGGCGTGTTGGAGAACATGAGGGCGACGACAGAGCTCCAACGTGGTACCGAAAATCAAGAATAAAACCTCACGACAACATTAAAATAGCTCAAGACCTTTGCTAAGTGCTTGCAAGTGTAGTGGCGGTGGTTTCGCAGAGGATGGCAGTGTGTGGTGGCCGAATGGAGTTGGAGATGAAGTGCGGAGGTGGGTTGGTCGATGGAGGGCCTGGGTGGATGGAATGGCGAAATAGGAGAGTGGTTTTGATGGGCGTGAGCTGGCAGAGGTTTTGGAGGTGTTGGCGAGGTGGGGGCTGGTGTAGCGTGCAGATGACCTTGCTGGATGTGCGATCGGAGCGGAAGACGAAGGTGACGTGCGGATGTGTCGAGGGAGTCTTTTTGGGTTTTGGATAGAGGGATAATAACTAGGGAACTAAGGGAACTAATCTATCTATTCTAATTGGATGAAAGGGGTAAGTTCTGCATCGATTTTGGCAGCCCGGCAATGGAGAAGATGAACAATCCAGAGGGGAACGGTGGCGAGGAAAAAGGTCAGGGACAATGGGGCTTTGGCCGACCACCGTCGGAGGAAGGATGGGAGGATAGCTGTGCCTCCAATTTGACGATTGGGGCAACAGATGAGGGAGAACGAGGAGGACCACTGGAGCTTGGTCAAAGAGGGGCCGGAGGTAGGGTTTGGAAGAGGTTTTGGCCCCAAACTATTCTAAGGAGGTAAGGAAACACATGAGGGATCTTTTTATATGCCTTAGGGGGTGTTTCAAGCTTAGAAAGAAGCTTTCAAGCTTGTGATCTTTGCGCAAAAATGATATCCGAATCTTTCATGCATTCGCATGGGAGATTGGGAAAGACTTGGAGTCCATGACTTAGTTTAATTGAAAGAGAATTCCTCAAGGAATCTCTGGTTCAAATTTGGGATTGATTGATTGAGAAACGTGTGGGAAAATCTCACTCGAATCTCTCCGGTGAGGAGTAGCTATTCCTAATGGCAGCAGGGACGTAGAAGTGAAGGAGATGAAAAAGTTAGGGAGGTCCCTGCAATAGATTTCAAAAGCTAGGGGTGTGTGTGTAAGAAAAAGAGTTAGATTAGAGCAAAATGCAAATTAAGTCAAGATAATCTTAGATTGAGCCCAAATTTTGGTACAAACCTAGTTTAGACACAAGAAATCTGCTGGTGAAGTTGGATTTAGGTTTTGACCAAGTTTTACTAGGAAAATTACGTAGTTACCAAAATAGGGTAGCTTTCCATCTAAGACTATTTTAGGTCAAAATGAATTCTAATGGTCAATTCAAGGATACCAAACTGTAGAGAATATTTTTCTATGACTTTTAGAAGGTTTAGGAGAATTTTATCATGAACGGAACCTTAGTAAATTAAGCAGATCTATTTTTAGGGTTTCAGATGTCCATTATTCTCGTAACGCGTGAAAACCCATTTTGTTCTTCATGAACACTCTTATTAGATATTTATGACCATTTGACCTTTAATTAACCCCTAGGAAAACCTGTAATTGTTCTGCATTCATGATAGGATGGTAAAATTACAATTTTAAGATTATTTTATTGTATTTATCTCAAAAGAATATGTAGTGAGTTGTGGCTCTTTGGCTATTATGTAGGAGAATTTATCCATTGATTGTGACTTAAATAAAGCTAGATATGGCTGATGATGACGTTATCATCAATTTATCACACCCTCATGCTTATCTTTTGCTAGTCTATTAGCAAAACTAAATTTTGCAAAAAAGATTTTGGAAAAGCCATTCTTTTTTTTACTTTTGAGGAAAGCATTACTACGAGACTTTGGTTGATTGAAAACAAAGAATGGGATTTGATAGAGATAAAACATCGATATTCATCTTTAGATCCAAGTATTTGATTAATTGGGATCAATGTATGATGATAACATCATCATGAAGCATAAATAATTTTAATTACACAAGATTAATTGACAAAAGCTCCTACATAGTCGCCTGAGAGTCATACTTCCCTACACATCCAAGAAGAGTACATTAAATCAGGGTTAATTCTGCAGTTTTAGCAGCACACTATGAATGTAGAATAATCACAAGGTTTCCTAAGGGTTAATCTAAGGTCTAAAGAGCATTAAAGTCAAATAAGAGGTTCCACACAGATAGAAACAGGGTTTTGCAGACTTCAAGCACTGATCCATAACCCAAAACCCTAATTTCATACCCACTTAAATAATAGAACTTCTGGTGAGGATAAAATTCATGTAAAAATATTCCATGAGGTTTGTTATCCTTTATTTGACTATCTGAACCCATTTTGACCTTAAATAAAGTCACGTACACAGTTTTGCCTAAATTTGGGTGTCTGCGTAAATTACCTAGTCAAACTTAGTCAAAACTCAAATCCAACTTCACCATTAGATTCCTTGGGTCCAACTTAAATTTGTAACAAAATTTGGGCCCAATCAAAGTTCATCCTGACTTAGTTTGCATTTTCATCCAATCAGACTCTTTCTCTCTCAAATAGCCCCTCAGCTTTTGAAATCCTTGAAAATAACCCCTTAAGTTCTTCATCTTCTTTGTAGATTAGTCTCTGCCCCATTGGAGGTCAATTGACATCCAGGAGACCTTGGACCACTCCTAAACCTACTCGAATCTTCATTAAATCCCACTAAAATTAGCGAGATTGATGTTTACACCATGGAGAATTAATTGGTTCTAGCCTTGGATCCTAAATCGCATCTATTTAGCTGTGCAAACCCACGAGATTAGTGGGTGTTTCTTGATTCTTAAACAAGCTAATTGGGCTTGTTTCCTCTTTAGAACTTACTCAGAAGCTTTATAAAAGCTTCCTCATTGCAAAGCCCAACACTTTAGCTTTGTTTGGCCGCACTTCCTCACCAAAACTTCGCCCTCTGGCCTCCTCAAACCTGCTCCGGGGAGCTTCCCAAACCTCCATCTTCACCCTCTGCCACGTACCACAAGCAGAGGGAAACTCCTTCCTTACCTTCCTCCACTTCTCCCAACATTGGCAGAAGCCCTCTAGACCCCCTTCTTCCTCATCGCTCCACCATCGAAGAATTCCTCTTCCACACAGCCGTCCAATCACAGTTGGTAACATCTCTACCCTTTCATCCTATAGTTAGGTCTACCTTCTCCTGTTTCTCCTCCTTAATCTCCCTAGCTCCTCTCCATCCTCTTTCGACCATCGATATGCCCTCAATGCCACCATCTTCCCCATGATCGACCAAGCTCTGACGAGGCCTCCACAACTCTACAAGCCACCGCACGTCATGCCACTGGTCTCAAAAGCTCCGCCGAGCTCCACTGACCAAAACCCCTCAAGATATTGAGGGGATTGGATCACCAAATGCCCTACTGAGCACACCCATCGCCTACCACCTTCCCTGAGTACATCCGACCTCCACACCCACTCCCACGTCGTGCAAACACCACCACCACCTTTGCCATCACTTGGAGATCCTCCTGAATGCTTTTAATGTAGCCGTGAGGCCTTATCTTGTGTTTCAGGTAGTCACCGTCCTCCACCATCACCCTTGACGTCTCCGACCTCGGCTGCTGTTCTCCGACTGCAATCCCCCTCAATTCCACTTCAAGGCTGTGGACAACACTTCTAGGACCCTTCCTAGCTCCTTCAATCGAAGACTCCAGCATCAGCACTGCCCCAATTGGTAAAGCATCACCAGCTGCTGCTACATGAAGAAGAGTCTAGTAGATAGTTCCACATCATGTGGGGCGAACACTTTGCAACACTATAAGTCGATTTGGTGAAGAGGGCTCTTTGCCTCAGAACATGGGGTGAAATCCCCTTCACTTTACCTTGCACTACTTGATCACCTGCACCCTTGGTGACCCTAGTCAAACCCGATTACTCGCTTACCTGTATCCGGATCTGACTAGCCCTAGGTTGAGGGAGAAAAGAAGGATTTGTGATGAGGAGGGGGGAGGGTTTTGCTATGCGGTGCTTCGAGATGCGTGCACTTTGAGAGTGGCTAACACTTACTCTCTATGCTAAAGAAAAATGTGGTGAATTAAGGAAAGAAAGCGAAGCCTCTACTTAAGAAGCTTGAGAAGGAGAAGCTTTGAAGAGAGAGGAGGGAGAAGCCTTATGTTGGTGAGGCTAAGTGTTAAGACACTTAAGCTATCTGAGGAAGGAAACCAATGTCTGATACAGAGTACTGTAGCATTGAGAACACTGTTGACTTATTTGGATACATTGAATGGTTGGGATATATGCTTAAATAAACTAGAATAATTAGTGATTTAAATCATCATTCTTTTGTCTTCTTGATTTCATTTTATCCTAATGTGTATTTGAGATACTTTTACTCCTTATTGAATATATTTCTGAGTATTTGATTCATTGAATATCTTCTATGGCATCTGTTTATTGTGTTCTTTCATTTCAATTCAAGATTAGTGTTGTGAATTCCATATTTGCTCCTTGTGATCGACCTCGGACTCCTTTAGATCTTGAGTTTATAAATTTAAATGTTTGTTGCAAGATTTTGTTAGCTATACTACAATGCATATATTTAACACTCAACAAAATCTTAACAACATTTTGGCACCATTGCTAGGGAGCAATGCACAGTTCACACATTAGTCTTTTCTTTCTTGATTTTTATCTAAGCACTAACTTGCCTTGTTTGCTTTGTTTGTGATTTTGCGAGGTACATCACGAAGAAATCTTCCCCACAAATCAGCCACTCTAAGGGCAGGTAAGATTTCTCTTCTTCCTTAAATGAACCTCCTAATCTTGTCAAAAGAAAAAAAGAAACAAAATAATTAGGATTCACCTGCCTTATTTTCTAGTAATCATAATGTAAAAAGCAAGTTTCCTAATTTACGAATTCAAAATTAATATATGATTGAAGATTGAGATGATTCTATTTAGAGGTCCCTACCCAAATTGCTTGTTGTTTCATAAAATCTATGCAAACGGAATTGAGTTTTGAAAACCCGTCGATATAGTATGATTTGCGAAGAAATCCATCAACAGATAAATTTATCGGAACTCGAAAAGAATTCCAGGTCGAACACAGGGAGGCTATGTCTATTTGAAATCCGTGGTTATATTTTTTTTGTTGTTTTTGTTTAGAAAGTGAGATAATCACAATGGATTCGATATTAACAAAGAGAGAAAGAGAAAAAACAATCATTTTATAATCTGAATAATGTCTTTACAACTAGAAAGCAAGAATTTCTACAGCTAGAAAGCGGGAAATATTATAGCTAGAGAGTGGGAAAATCTACTCTAGAAAGAGATAAAAAGAAGGTGGAGAGAAGTTATCCTCCTCGACAGTTGCTTGGAGGACAAGCTAGATAGGGCGATGCCTAGAAGATCGAGGGTGAAGACGGGAGATGGAGAATGAAGCAAGAAGAACTGGGGGTGAGGCAGGGCATCGTCGTCACGAAATCCACTTCTGGAACAGGGGTAAGAAAACTTTGATTTTAACTCTATAGAAGCATCTCGGGTTTGGGACAAGCTCCTTTAGAGCTTTGGAAAGGGAGCGAGGTGAAGGAAGGGATGAAGAATTCGTGTGGTATGGGTCTCCTTTTATAGTTGTAGGGATTGAGGGCAATTTGGTCATTTCATGCTTAAAAACATTAATTCAGGGTCTTTAGTGACGGATTTAAGCATCATTAATGCACCTGAACGTGGGCTTACATCGCGTGCATGCCGCGCCTCCTTTCCTTCTACGCACGAAATGCTTATGCACGTTCAATCCTTCTCAGCCGTCCGATTGCAAGATCAGACGGCTTAAACGCACCACGTCTGTGTCTTCAGCAAGTGCTTGCATGTGAGATCAAGCGTCAATGGCACATTGGATCGTGCGTATGCTTACTGAGCCCATCCATGCGGCCACGATCGCCATCTAATGGTCGAATTGAGCTGTGCCCAGCTCTTGCACTCGATTTGAGGCGCGCGGGGCTTCGAACCCACGCCCTCCCATTGTGTGTGAGGCGTTCAACCAATGAGTCAAGCTGGCCATTGAGGCATGCTTTGGTTTTGTGCTTTGACATCCTCAGCCGTTGGATCTTAATCCAACGGCTGAGATCTTGCCTCGCCCGCGCCTTCAGAAGATGGGAGGTGATGCTGCGGTTGGTTTGGGCGGCTGTGATGGCGCCACATTGCGTCATCTTGGCTATCCAACTTCTATGTGTTGTAGATGGTACCACAAATGTTGGATTGGACTGATTTTCATGTTGTTGGGCTGCGATCGTTGATCCGAACCCATCCATGTGATCGGATTTGTCGTTTGAAGTGTGGATTGACACTATCTTGGTCGTAGACCTCTGATCTTTCTCGAATTGCATCTGATGCTACGGAAGTCTGATTGGGGTGATCTTGGAGTTGTTGAATTCCGATCGTCACCCTGATCAGATCCGTACGGTTGGATCTTAAATTCGAGGCCCCAATTGAATATTGTCTATCACTGACAACCAAAAAGAAGAAATTACTATACAATTTGTATAATTTGACCTAAATGCATGATGATGTATGTTATGCAATATTTATAATGCATGATGCTTACATGATACTAAGAACATGCATTAATAGATAGTTTATGTGATATAAACATGTTTACATCACCTATACCTACTAGGGATTTACGTTTAATTATAAAACATCTTGGACAACTTACCTTCTTGTTTAAGAGTGAGGTGTACATTTGAGATTAAATTGGACTTAAAATAGAACCAATTAGGGTTTCTACTCTAGGGTTCTAAAGTATAAGTTCACACTTGCATACATTAAAGGAAATTAACCTTCCCACATTTGTGTGCTACCCAAACCCTTGTTTAAAAAGATCTAATAAGAAGAACCCTAAAATTTTTGACCAAATAACCTGAGACAATTCAAGGTGATCTTTGGGTCTTGACTCAGAGTTCATTCCTCATCTTTTAGGGCAGGTTAGGTGAAGTTGGTCTACTTTGTGGGCCAATCAACCTCCAAATTAGGTAACAAATTGAATTAACTTCTAATCAAGTGAAATCCAAGGCACAAACTAGGCTAAAATTGGTAGACTTAAGGACTCAATTCATACATTCCGATCTACTTGGAACAGTAGTGACAAGGAAGGATGGGTGGGGGAAACCCTGTAACCCATGGGGATGCTCTACCGTGTAGGGTCTTTGCAAGGCTCTCCCTTCCTGGCTACCTAGGTACTTCTCTCATGTGTGGATTTTTGATTCAAAGGTACCATCCGCTTCAAAACAAGCCCTAGTCATCCAAAAATCTTTAGGCTCCTTGATTGGGTCCAATTCATTTCCAGTCCCTCATCTGTTCTTTAGAGCACATACATAGGGAAGGTCCCTAGGTTGTTAACCTAGAGTCCTCATTAGAATTGATCTTTTTGTGGGATTTTTGATTTGATCGAATCACTTCAATCTGAACCATAATTTGATTCTACATTTTCATTCACCACCTGATTTGAAAATGCAACCTGACAAATTAGGAAGAATATGTAGGAAACCTGAATCCCAAATGACCATAAAAGAGAAGATGATTGAGGCTGCTTCTAGACATCATGATGAATATTACAAAACCTTTGATCCATTTAGGCACATTCAGGATAATGCGGCAAAAACAACAACCCTCTTTAAGAACATTGCTGGAATGATATTTAAACACATGATATGTGGTTCAACCTAGAATGAGCTCTTGTTAAAATACAATGAACTGTGGAGACTACATAATATTGGATGTATACAATGTTTGTTAAATCCACAACTTTAGGAAAAACACCAGGATCTCATAGGGAATCGTGGGTGTATGCTAAATATGTTACACCGAGCTATTGAACAAAATTACCCAAATCAACACTCAAAGATTGATGAGACACCTTGGAACAACATTGAGGATCAATATGATTTCCCAAAACCTGGGTTTGATAATAGAGGTTGTTGTGGACCCCCAGCCCAAAAGGAACTAGATTCAAACTTCATAACAATTGACATGCCTGATCTTGATGAAGGTTGGGAGAATCCAATTGCAGGTGTTCCTGATTATGCACCAACCTTAGAGAGCCTTGAAGCTAGTCCATCAAGCCTTGATTTCCCAAGCACCTATAGTAAACTTAAATAAGAACCTCTCGAGGATGTAATTCCCGAACCTTATCCTGTTAAGGTACTCCTTGAGAGTGATTCTAATATCCCAGTAGAACCTAGTTCAGACTCTAGTGACCCAATTCCTACCTTTGACCTAGAATCTAGATTTGAGCCTATTTAGGATGATCATGGGGCTCGATATTGATAAACGCCAGTTTATCATTATTCCTATTCATTAAAAAAACCTAGATCTTAGGATTATGCTCTGCAAATGGGTTTTTGGGTTGCATTTAGGAATAAATCAGGTTAGGCATGCATTGCATTTTTTATTATGTTTTTGATGTGTTTTTGTGAGTGTTAGGGATAAACAGATTGCCAGATCCCTAGAACCCTAGCACTTAGGAAGGCAACTGGTGAAGGAGAAGCTCTTACTAGCTGGAACTCAGCTTGATCAAGCTCACCATAGCTGGAATTCAACTCACCTGAATTAGGGTTAGCTCATCCTAGCTCCATTCAACTCATCTCAACTGAATGGCAGCTCAAGAGAGCTCATCTTAGCTCACCCTAGCTCAGGTTAGCTCAGATCCAGCTTAACTTAGCTGAGTCTAGTTCATCTCAACTCCTATTAGTCCACAGGGAGCTCTAACTAGCTCAACTGAGTTGACTGGAGTTCACCCCAGCTCAGGTGCAGCTACATCCAACTCCACTCAACTCTAGCCAACTGAAGATGACTTCATTCCAGCTCAGGAAGCTCAAGTCCAGCTCCCGGGGACTCAGCTTAGCTCAACTCAATTGAGCTAAGCTACCTTAGCTGCCTCAACTAACTTGATCCTTCCCTGGAGCACCAGACCTAGCTCACCCCAGCTCATTATGGTAGAAGCCAGCTCGCTTTAGATTGGCTTAGCAGCTAGCAAATAATTAGCAAGCTAAGCCAGCTAGAGTACTCCATGCCACCCTCTTCAGTAGCTGCCAGCTCCAGTTCAAGCTCCAAGTTCTACTCCTCAACTCCTCTCTTCAAACCCTAGCTCCAATACGTCCTCCTCTACTCCACTACTAGCTAAGCTAGCTTAGCTTAGCTTAGCTTAGCTATGATCCAGCTCCCTTGGCTTTTACCACCTAAAAGCCCTACCTATCAACCCCACCAACTAGCTCCACCTAAGCTCCACATAAGCTAACCCTACTTCCACCTCACCTTGATGCAAACCTAGCATACCCACTACCTCCAAAAGACACCACTAAATGGCACCAAAACCTCCTATAACTACCCTTGTTTTGGCGCCAAAAATTCCCTCCAAAAATCCCCCCATCCTAACCCTACACCTACCCATATAACCCATCCTAGGCATCCACATACCCCCCCTTCTAGAACCCTAAGGTGGTGCCACCTAATAGCCTTCTAGAAGGCCCATTTTGGTGCCAATTCTAAAAGGCACCAAAGCCATAACTACCCCCCTTAGCACCCCTTAGGTGGCGCCATCTATCCTTAGCCCTAGGATCCCCAACTACCCCCCATATCCTATCCTAGCCATCCATTCCAAGAGCCACCTATGCCCCCCTTCCTACACTATATATACCCACCTAACTTCCCATATTTTCTTCATCCTCCACTAGTGTTTAATTCCACCTGAACCCACCTACACCCTACGACCAAGAGAAGAAGGGAGGAAGAAGATTAAGGGGGCACATCACCCGCCACTTTGGTGCCTTCTTCCTTCCCACTCTTTCTTGTGTCACTCCAAGGAGGAGGAGCACTCCACCACTAGGAGGACGGCCAGGCATTGGAGGAGAAAGGGTGGTGCATGCCCACCCTTGGAGGAAAGAATTGAGGTGGAGAGCATCCACCTTGGAGGAGCATTCAAGGAAGGAGAAGAAGGAGACCTTCATTTCAAGCCAAGGAGTAGCTAGGCTTGGAGCAAGAGGACTCCCTTCTTCACCAGATTCTGCAAGAGGATTTGTGTTTTCTTATTACTTTTATATTTTCCATTTTATGTAGAAGCATTCCTCTACATGTTTTTGTAAAACACAAATTCTACTAAATCAATTTGCCTTCTTTTCATTTTCTATTGCAATTGCTTTATCTTTATTCTAGCACTTTTTCACTTCCACTTCGTAATTACTCTAGGCCTCCACGTGCCTAGTGTGAGCTTAGGGAGGGGTCATATTTGTCACTTAGGTTTTAGCTTAGTGATTGTAGGTGTTAGTTGCTTTTCCATCAACAATTCGCATTTTGTCTTCATTATTTCAAAACATAAAAATTATATATTTAAAATACCGAAAAGAAAGATTGAGTTTCCTTTAAAAGCAAGAGATTTGAATTGCAAACTTACCTCCTTGGATGACCCTAGATACTCCCCTATCTAGGAATAGAAATTTAAAAGCATATGCGATTTCGCATGTTACAACTTTAAAAACCCTAATTACAAATCATGCAATTTTTCACATCACTTTTTGACGTCGTTGCCGGGGAGGCACGACTTTGCATTTTAATTGATTCTCTTGCTTGAAGTGGATCTCATCCCCTTGTCTCTCTTTTCTCTCGTGTGTGCAGGAACTACAGGAAGAAAGCAGAAATTTGGAAGCAAGAGCTCAAAGTTCCTTTTCGTCCCATGATTTCAGGTTGGTCCCCCATTTCTTGTCACATTTAGGCTAAAAGACTACCAAAAAATATTAAACTTGGCTTTCAGGATCCTAAACACTTTAATTAAGTGGAGTGGTGCCCATAAAAATCCATTGTCTGCTTGTATACTTCATTAAACACCACTCCAATCCTAGTGTTGGTGTTCTATTTTTCGAGTGTAGATTTCTATCCAAACTTCAAAAATCAATTACCAACACCACAGGTCTCCTAAAATCCAAAAATTTTACGTAGTGATTCCAAATCAAGTTTTCCAAATTTCAGATAAGTTGGCTTTGTATTTAATTTTTAAAATTCATGGATTATCGAGGGGTCACATCCTCTTATCTTCCTATTTTGCTACTGTCTGTGAATGTTTAGAATTTTTATTCTCATCCAATTTTTTTGAAATTTAGCTTTCTGGAATCCTTGTGAAATTCTACATCTCATATAAAATCACCAAAATTTTCTGAGGCCAGTGGTGGTACAGAAAGTCTAAAATACACACAAGTACCATTTCTAGACTTTGACACCAGCACAAATAAAAATTTAAAACAAATATCAAACAAAATCCTAAAATCTTAAAAAAATATTTTCTGGAATCCTTGTTTGATTTTACATAGGGTAGTGGTGTTGGTTGCATTGTTTGGACCACTACTTATTCAGAAAGACTAAAAGTAATTCATTGGTAGTAAGTTTCTATATTAGGGTTCAAATCCAATTAGGGTTTCTTTCTTGCCTTTTAGTCCCACAACATAAAGGAAATATATCATCACCAATACAACTTGTTTTTCTTTGATTGTGGAAGTTTCAAACTTGTTTGAACATTTAAAAAATAAACCCTAAAATACATTAAATTAAATTGAATCCTAAAAGACAAAAATACAAAAATTATGTGACAGCTTGTTTGAAATTGGAACGACTTTCCAATTCTTGCGCACACACAAAAAAAATTGAAATAATAGGGCAACTCAAACAACGCCCTCCACATTCCGTGTGCACACTAGCATCCTAGACCTAATTAAAATTTGTAGCATTTTAAACCCTAAGGTTTTCATCAACTTAGGCTTCTATATAGGTCTTAAGTTTTCTATAGTTAATATAAATTCTGTCATCTATATTTGGTGTTCAAGCTGAGGGGCCATGCCAAACGACCAAGTGCAGGTTTGTACAAGCACCTGGGGATTTTCCTAGGAAACGCTTGGGCCTAAACCTCCCCTTAAGCAACTTGGCTAGATTTGTTGTCAGAATGGGAATTCACTATTGATTACTTATTTCCTAAGTAGACCAAGTCTTAGGTTAATTTTTTTAGGGAGTCACAATTAAGTTAGGTTTAGAATTTGATTGCTTGTGTGCACACTTCTCTCATCTCCATCTTTTCTCCTCTCCTCCTGTTCTTCCATTTTATGCACGGGCGACAGTCTCAAAATCCACACTTGGAAGGACCATTTGATTTAGCCCCCCACGCAAAAAGACCACTTTTTCTATCTTCCTCTTCTTTAAAAATGGAAAATCAAAATTGGTCCTCTAACTTGCATGCTAACTTTTCTTTCCCTTATTTTTCCACTCAGGAGCTACTTAATCAGGCCCCTCCACCTAATTTCCACTCTATCATGGCTCAGCTAGAAATTCAGCAACAACAGTTGCATAAGGAATTAACTGACCTAGCCAACCGGGGCAACCTACTACACTTAACCAAGCTTCGCAAATCCCACGTTTCACACTAGCTAACAACGACAAGAGTGAAAATCTACATAAATCTTGTGCTGAGTATAATTATTATTCTGAGGTTTTTTATGGTTCAATGGGGAATTATGTTTATCCCAATCATCACCCCACCAAAAATGTCCCTACTTTCCAGGGGAAATTGAAAAATTCTTCTAATGGGGGGAATTATCCGACTCACTCTTGGACCAATCCGGTTCCACACCAACAATAGAACCCATGTGGAGGGTATGTTTCAAATCAGACTTATCAATCTGGGCAATCTCAAGAAGACATTAATGCCTAGATGATGAAAACCCTGCAGGAGTTACAAAGAAAAACAAAGGAAACAACCTGTCTTATTAACAATCTCAATGATCAAGTTGGGGATATTCCAACTCAAAGGCCTACAGGACACTCACCATCCCAACCCATACTAAACTTTATTAATCACAGGAACTAGCACCTGGGTGGATACAAACATCAGAACCACACGGTTTAGCTTCTTATTAACCCAATATCATAGCACCAACCCAGCTTCTATCAACATCAGGCCCCCCCACCTCCTCCCAGTGATCACCAAAGTGCGTATGTAGAGACTTTGAGGAGTGAGAAAACCACCATGGATTTAAGACCTTCACATTCAAATGAGGAAACTGATTCTCAACCAATGCAGATTGACTCCCCTAACCTCAATAAGGAAGAAGAAAAAGAAATCTCAAAAGCACCTGATTCAAACCCTATTTCCCACTCTAAAAAACTGCAATCCAATAATCCAAAATTAGAGCCCTCTGACCATAATCCTTTGGACTTATTTGGGCAAGTGGAAAGGAATATTCCCCTCCTAGATTCTTCCCTTGCCTTTAAAAAATTTACTTCAAAAGGGCATGATCAGAATCTAGGAAGGTTGGTCCTTTCAAAGATAGCCAGCTCAGCTTTTCAGAGCAAGCTGCCTTTCACAAAAAAAGACCCGGGCACATCACTCATCTCAGTTGTCATAATTGACACCATTTTTTTCATGCCCCTCTCTACTTAGGTACCTCTACTAATCTCATCCCCCCAGTCTTATTTGAGGAATTTTGATTTGGTGATTTAAAACCTACTAAGGTTCAATTTCAATTGGAAGACCAATCTACCATTCAACCACGGGGAATTGTTGAGGATAGTATTATCAAGGTCCGGAATTGTCTATTTCTGGTAAATTTTCTGGTCCTTGACATAGAGGTACCTGAGGCTCTCATTAATGCCATCCTTGGAAGACCTTTTCTGATTATGGTAATAGCTAATATCAATTTCATTATGGGAAAATGAATATAAGTTGCACTAACCAGACCTTCTCATTAGATTTATTTCAAACTTCCAAGAGATCAATTGATCACAAAATTTTTGAGGACACTGATAATAAAATGGAAGCAGTATTTGAGAAGTCTATGTTGATCCAATCTCATTCAACTTTGACCACTATTGATCTAGATTTTATTGATTCTTATTCTAAGGATAATTATGTGGTCCAAGACTTTCCAGATCAACTAGGGTTTGACTTTCCCCCTTTTCATCTTCCTGATTTTTCACCAAAAATATCCACCCTAACTTCACCCATCCTGCATCTCACTAACTCCTTTCCCCTTCCTTTTCTATTGCACCTACCACCTGATCCACCCGAGTTTGTCTTTCATCATCAATTCAAACCATGGCCAGACCAGGGTCCTTTTCCATTTCTCTATTTTATTTTGATCCCTTTATCTTTACCACTCATTTTTTTAGGGATCTTGAGGAAGACACTTTTATTGAAGACATTCAAGTGTCCAATTATTTACATGATTTTTCATCTTCTGTGCATACCTTCACGCCTGGCTGAATTGGCGTAAAAGATAGCACTGGATGGGAGGTAACCCATCAATTTTCCTGCTTCCCTTTTTCATTTTTTTTTTTAGGTTTTGACCATCCTAAAACCGACCGCCCTTCACTAAGGTGATCCCTTTTCCCTCCTAATGCATGAGGACATTGCATATGTTAAGCATGGGGGGGTGTTTTTAAAATTTTGATGATCGTTTTAGGATTTTCAAAACCTAAAAACATGCATTTTTCTTTTGTCATTTTATTTTTCTACTAGCATACCCCAAAAAAATAAAAATAAAAATATTGAAAAGTTTTTTAGGAAAATTTTAAAGTCGGGACTAAGGTTGAAAACTCATTTTTGGTATAATGGGATTTTATCTTTAACAAACTAGGGATGAGGGTACGGATCTGATCATTAGAATCTCGGGGTCTACTTTTAGATTAGATCAAATATCCTTCTCCAAAATTCCACCTGAACTCATGATAGTTCAGGTGACTTGATCCTCTTTTGTAATATGGAAAGTATCTGACTTAGTTTTTGATTCAAAAACTTGCATTTCGTGCAAAACTTCCTGTGTCAAATTTTCACACACAAGCCAACACTCGAAAACAACTAAAAATTAGGAAAACCCCCTTGTTTGAACTTAGTAAAAGTCTGAAGTAGATCATTGATTTGAGTTCCCACCGTTGAGGAGGAAAATGCCTCCTTTGAGGATGCGATGATAACATGTTACCGCCTCGGCGTTGCTCCATATCTATATTACATATCTTTAGATGGAACATTAAAGCGCATTTTTGTTGCTCAAGTGTCTTGGACGGTGCTCTACCTATAGTGTCAGAGCAAGGGCTTGAGTTTGCTTGGAGCTCCCCTTTACACCGCATTGTGCTTTGGGATTATGATCTCCTAGGTGGTGTCATGGACAGTGCTATCTTGAAGTACTGGCACCAGAGCCCCCTCGAGGATTGATAACGGGAATGATGATCCCGATACATCTGTTGTAAGACTGAGCTAGAAATAAGCATGGGGGACACACAAAAAAAAAAGTAAAACAAAAACACGCCCTCATAAATGTTGGCTTCTCACAAGCACGACACAAAGTTTTAAAGGTTTTTGCAAGTTGCGAATCTGATCCAAGAGCCAAAAAATCCTAAAAACAAAAATTTCAAGTCATCTGAATTAACAATGGGTTAATCTATGAATTTTTTGGAAGATATATTGATCTTTTTTTTGTCTAATTTTTGGATCTAAAAACAAATCCCGATGTTTATCCTTAACAAATTCCATACCTCTTATTTTTGGATCAACCTATGTCCCATAATCTTTTTCTTTTCAAAAGTTGAAAAAATTAGATTTCTCGAAAATTTAGTTTTGTAAAAATTTAAGTTTTGCTAAGAGTCTAGCAAAATATAAGCATGGGGGTGTGATAAATGCCAGTTTATCGATATTCTTATGCATTAAAACAAACCTAGATCTTAGGATTATGCTCTGCAAATGGGTTTTTGAGTTGCATTTAGGCATAAATTAGGTTAGGCATGCATTACATTTTTTATTGTGTTTTTGATGTGTTTTTGTGAGTGTCAGGGATAAACAGATTGCCAGATCCCTAGAACCCTAGCACTCAGGAAGGCAACTGGTGAAGGAGAAGCTCTCACTAGCCGGAACTTAGCTTGATCCAGTTCACCATAGCTAGAATTCAGCTCACCTGAATTAGGGTTAGCTCATCCTAGATCCATTTAGCTCATCTCAACTGAATGACAGCTCAAGAGAGCTCATCTTAGCTCACCCTAGCTCAGGTCAGCTCAGATCTAGCTCAACTTAGCTTAGTATAGTTCATCTCAACTCCCATTAGTGCACAAGGAGCTCTAGCTAGCTCAAGTGAGTTGACTGGAGTTCACCCCAGCTCAGGTCCAACTACATCCAGCTCCACTCAACTCCAGCCAACTGAAGATGACTTCATTCCAGCTCAGGAAGCTCAAGTCCAGCTCCCAGGGACTTAGCTTAGCTCAACTCAGTTGAGCTAAGCTACTTTAGCTACCTCAACTAACTTGATCCTCCCTGGGAGCACCAGACCCAGCTCACCCCAGCTCATTATGGTAGAAGCCAGCTCACTTTAGCTTGGCTTAGCTGCTAGCAAAGAACTAGCAAGCTAAGCTAGCTAGAGTAGCTCCATGCCACCCTCTTTAGCAGCTGCTAGCTCCAGTTCAAGCTCCAAGCTTCTCCTCCTCAGCTCCTCTCTTCAAACCCTAGCTCCAATACCTCCTCCTCTACTCCACTACTAGCTAAGCTAGCTTAGCTTAGCTATGCTCCAGCTCCCTTGGCTTTTACCACCTAAAAGCCCTAACTAACAACCCCACCAACTAGCTCCACCTAAGCTCCACATAAGCTAACCCTACTTCCACCTCACCTTGATGCAAACCTAGCATACCCACTACCTCCAAAAGACACCACTAAATGGCACCAAAACCTCCTATAACTACCCTTGTTTTGGCGCCAAAAATTCCCTCCAAAAATCCCCCCATCCTAACCCTACACCTACCCATATAACCCATCCTAGGCATCCACATACCCCCCTTCTAGAACCCTAAGGTGGTGCCACCTAATAGCCTTCTAGAAGGCCCATTTTGGTGCCAATTCTAAAAGGCACCAAAGCCATAACTACCCCCCTTAGCACCCCTTAGGTGGCGCCATCTATCCTTAGCCCTAGGATCCCCAACTACCCCCCATATCCTATCCTAGCCATCCATTCCAAGAGCCACCTATGCCCCCCTTCCTACACTATATATACCCACCTAACTTCCCATATTTTCTTCATCCTCCACTAGTGTTTAATTCCACCTGAACCCACCTACACCCTACGACCAAGAGAAGAAGGGAGGAAGAAGATTAAGGGGGCACATCACCCGCCACTTTGGTGCCTTCTTCCTTCCCACTCTTTCTTGTGTCACTCCAAGGAGGAGGAGCACTCCACCACTAGGAGGACGGCCAGGCATTGGAGGAGAAAGGGTGGTGCATGCCCACCCTTGGAGGAAAGAATTGAGGTGGAGAGCATCCACCTTGGAGGAGCATTCAAGGAAGGAGAAGAAGGAGACCTTCATTTCAAGCCAAGGAGTAGCTAGGCTTGGAGCAAGAGGACTCCCTTCTTCACCAGATTCTGCAAGAGGATTTGTGTTTTCTTATTACTTTTATATTTTCCATTTTATGTAGAAGCATTCCTCTACATGTTTTTGTAAAACACAAATTCTACTAAATCAATTTGCCTTCTTTTCATTTTCTATTGCAATTGCTTTATCTTTGTTCTAGCACTTTTTCACTTCCACTTCCTAATTACTCTAGGCCTCCACGTGCCTAGAGTGAGCTTAGGGAGGGGTCATATTTGTCACTTAGGTTTTAGCTTAGTGATTGTAAGTGTTAGTTGTTTTTCTGTCAACAATTCGTATTTTGCCTTCATTATTTCAAAACATAAAAATTATATATTTAAAATGCCAAAAAGAAAGATTGAGTTTCCTTTAAAAGCAAGAGATTTGAATTGCAAACTTACCTCCTTGGATGACCCTAGATACTCCCCTATCTAGGAATAGAAATTTAAAAGCGTATGCGATTTCACGTGTTACGGCTTTAAAAACCCTAATTACAAATCATGCGATTTTTCGCATCAGATATGAAGAGAATCAGATTTTTGATCTAGACTATGACTATGGGCCCATGTTTAATGATTACATCTTTCCAACCTCCTTAGAAATTTGATTTAATTTTCAGAAGTCAAACAGAACTATGATATAGCAACCAAGGAATTAGAAGAGTTGGGATTCAATTATGTATATCCTAGGAGCCAAGAACCTGAGCCTATGCCTAATAAGGACACCTCTTTGAGCTCAAAATTTGAAATTAGGTTAGATCCAAGTCAGGTTGTTGATTCTACACAACATGATTCATTTTATGGTGGAAATCCCGATCCGAAATCAAGCTTAGACACTGATCTTCGCAAATTCTTTGATGATTTTGAATCCTACTCTGATTTCGGAGAACCTTTGTTTCCTTATCATTACAAGCCAATCTACGACCTCAGCATCTATGACCCATTCTTTGATTTTGGCTCTGAGGTCCCTAATCCCTAGATCATTGATTCACAATCATATTCCATTGAGTTGGAATCATTCTGTTATGATCTTCAAGAATCAGAAACTACTAGTGCCGAGAGCGTCCACAATCCAGAGTTCAAATCTTTTACTGACTCAAAATTCCATGATACCATAAGCACTCTCCAAGCATTTACATTTGATTTGAATAAGCATCATGAAGACTCTCTAGATGAACCTATCTTTGAATCATTTGTAGAAGAGTCTTCTTTGCACCCAGATTTTAAAGAAGCCACACCTTCTGATGCACATATAGAGCTTTCCAAAATCCAATTCCAACCCCAACCCACCATCGGAATTAACTTCTACTTTGATTTCCTCTCTCTGATCCGGTTGCATATGATTCTCTGCCATCCTTTGATCGGGTTTTAGACATTGATCAGACTTTTAATCACTTTCTATCCTTTTCTGATCTTACTTGTAGGGTTCCTACATCCTTTTCAGATCCATTTTCTTTTGTGGACCCCTACTCTGACTAGGCTTAATCGACTCAGCCAAACCCTAGATTTTCATTTCCATATCTCTTTGAGCTTCAAAGTATCTAGTGGGCTCCGTATCTTTTGATCCATATCCATCAACCCACCAGACTAATTGGATTTGGGTTGCATCATCAGCCTGTCAATCTGAACAACCACCTAGTTGGACCAACCAGGCTATTGATCAAGGTGCTTATTCTATAAAACTCATCTGCTTTGACCACCCTTCTCCTTGACCACCTTCTACTCGACTGAAGGCATTGAATTTAGCATTTAACAGGAGGTAACCCATCATTCCAAAAGCTCGAGACCCTTCTGATCATCTTTTGAGCTACATTCCTACTGCACTCTTGAGTTCAATTTTAGAACAGCTGACTCCACCTTTGTTATTTGTATCAAAGCTTGAAATCGTCCATAACAGCCATCCCGACCTGTTCACCCACCCTTTGATACTGTTCCAAACTTTGAACCAAACTGAATTTATACTCTCCTGGTTTACAAGGAGGACATTGCAAAGCTTAGGCATGGGGGTGTTAAAGTGTAAACATATAGAAATTCAATTCTTTGAGGGATTCTCACAAAATATATATATATATTCAAAAATGATAAAAAATAAAAAATTGAAAAAGAAAAAATGGAGGAAGGGGAGGAAATTTTGTGAACTAAATTGAAAATCTTTCTTGAGGTGGAAAAGAGAAGGAAATTCAAATGTCAAAAAGGAGCAAAAATTAAAAAGCAAGAAAAAGAAAAATCAAGTACGAAAATGACAAAGAGACAAGGAGATTAGTATTAGTGCTTATCTTAGGTCTCTTGGGCTTGTTTTAGGACTTAAACATTCACATATACATTAAGATCTAGATTAGTCCTCAAGAGGTTGAGGAAAGTGCAAAGCTTATATAGTAGGTCTAAGGCTTAGGGATTATTCGACCCTGTTGCCTACCCTTTGGTTTGCGGGACTTGGTAACCTAAGCACCTAAAAATCACACACTAAGTCAGGTTCAGTGCACTTAATAAAGAAAATCTGCCAAAAGTATTCTGTACTGAAAAGCGACCTCAAAGATCTAGCTTAAGAGCAGCTTGCCAACACAAGCTGATTGGATGAGTTCCCGGCATGGAGAGGTGGAAAATTTCCCACGAAGATATGTAATAATATATCATCTCCTCAATGCTTGTCTCTTAGGATATCTAAATATCCTACTGGGGGCATGTAAGCACCTTGTGCTAGTTCAGGTGCCATGGGTGGGATTATCCCGAAATGTCGATTGTCAGGGCCTGAATTTAGCTACAGAACACCATGGGCTACTATCTAGAAGTTTAGAAAGCTAGGAGTTCTTGGGGTTGTCATGGGCGGAGCTATCCCGAAGCGTCGAAACCCAGGAACCCTTTGAGGATTGATGGTGGGGACAAGAATCCGATACACCCCATGTTTAGGGCCAATTAGAGGCTGGATTTAGGGAAAAATAAGAAAAAGAGATAAAAAACTCCAAATGAAAGTTCCTTTTCTATCTCTCTCTTACAAAAATGAACTAACAAACTGAACGTAGACATGCTACATTCTATGCATGGATGCTTTAACTGGTGGGTTCAACGAACCTCTAGGTAGTTTTTACGGGCCATAGAAACCTTCGCAGTAGACTCAGACTAAAGTTCGTTAGGTCAAGATCTTGATTGATACTTGAGTACCCTTAGGTCTATTATTGGCATTCTGACCTAATTTCTAAAAGAGTAGAACAAACTAGGCATCTGAACTTCAATGCACGGTCTAAAATTCTTATTTTTTCCATAAGGTTTTGCTAAGGAACTAGCAAAAGTTAGGCACGGGGGTATGATGATGACATCACCAAGATCCATAACTAGCTTTAATTAGATAGGATTAATTGACAAAAAATCCTACATAGTAGCCTGAGAGTCATAATTCCCTACACATCTCTTCTGAGAAGGGAGCATTAAATCAAGGTTAATTCTGCAGTTTTAACAGCACATTATGACCGCAGAATAATCATGGGGTTTCCCAAGGGTTAATCTAAGGTCTAAAGAGCATTAAAGTCTAATAAGAGGGTCCACATAGACTGAAATAGGATTTCGCACACTTCGAGCACTGATCCATAACCCAAAACCTTAATTTCAGACCTCCTTAAATAACAGAGGTTCTGGTCAGGATAAAATTCATCTAAACCTTCTAAAATTTAGATAAAAATATTCCATGAGGTTTGGTATCCTTGATTTGATCATATGAACCCATTTTGACCTTAAAAAGAGTCACATACACAGTTATGCTCTAATTTGGATTTCTGCACAAATTACCTAGTCAAACTTGGTTAAGACTCAAATTCGACTTCACCATTAGAATCCTTGGGACCAAATTAGGTTTGTACCAAAATTTGGGCCTGATCGAATGTGTTTTGGGTGTTAGAAATCAGGGTTACGAGAACCCATTGTCATAGTTTGCAAAACGCGTTATTAAATATATTTTTTTATCAAAACTCCAAGGGAGTCCCGGGTCGAACACAAGGAGACAAAGTTTACCTTCATTGAAATCCGCACTTCATTTTGTTTGTTTTTGGTATTTTATGGTTTTGTTATTTTTTTATATATTTTTTTTGAAAGAAGAAGACAAGTAGAATAAATCACAAGAGATATGGAACAAAGATATATATATCATTCCAATGTCAATTACAATAAACTATGAAAGCATAAAAGAGAGGGAGGTGAGAAGGAATCTCCTGAAGTGGCTGTTCGGTGAGACGACAGCGTCTGGTGGAAGCTCGGACGAAGGAGGTGAGGAGTGGGATAACAGATGTTAGATGCAGGAGGACGTCAGGTAGAGGAAAGCTTCAACGTGGCTCCAGAATGGAGGTGAGAAGGTGGAGGTGATCTGCTACCGGAATGGAGGTGGGAGGAGGGCTCCAAGGTGACCTATGAATGGGGATGGGAAGATGGAGGAATATTTGGTGAGGCAGAGGTTCACTACACTAATAGGAGCCTTGGGAGCTTGAGAGTAAGCTCTAATGGAGCGTTGGTAGGCTTGCTAGAGCTTAGGAGTAGGTGGGAGTAGAGTAGGTAGAGATGGCTTGGAAGGGAGGGGTTGTAGGTCCTTTTATAGTGGAGGAGAAGAGGCAAAAATAGGTATGGGACCATTAGCGACCTCCAGGCCGCCGCTGGAAATGTCGTTGTAGGAAGCTCAAGCCCACTGGCACACTTAGCTGCCATTGCACCGACAAGCAATTAGCGATAGCTATAAGCGTCAGTAAATGTCCGCTAAGCTGTCGCTGAAGATCCACCCACTGCTCATGATCCACTGGCGCTACACTATGCACTCTCTTTGTTGCACGCACGCATGCTCACGGGCTGGCGCTACGCTGCGTGCATGCGTGCCTCCGCGCGCACATGCACCCGCACTGTTGTGCCTGTGTAGTGGTGCGTGCGTGCGCATGGGCGACCTAGGTTGCGCCATGTGGCGCAACTTGGGTCATCCATCTTCTTTTCATTGTAGGGGTTGCTACAGAGGTCGGATTGAGTCGATTTTTGCACCGTTGGGATTCGATTGTTGACCTGAATCCATCCATGCGGTCGAATTTGTCATTTGAAGCTCCAAATTATGTCACATAGTCCCTTGGTCGTTGATCATCCTCAGACTGCATATGGTGCTACGAGACTCCGATCGAGGCAATTTCGGAGGCGTTGGACTCCGATCGTCATCTTGAACAGATTTGTATGGTCAGATCATCAATCCAAGGCTCCAAAATAAATATCCTTCTTTTCTAACCATAAAAAGGACCTAATTAACCTAAAATATATACTACTCTAAATGTAGAAGGATGCATGCTATGCAATATTTATAACATGAAATGTAAATCTAAGCCTAGGAACATGCATGATTAGGCATTTTAACCTAAATAGATGTGTCTATATCATGCTCCCATGGCTATCTTTTGCTAGTCCCTAAGAAAATTAAACTACATGCTATGTATAAAAGTAGAATTAGGATTAGATCGCTTAGGCCTAAGTCATTTTTTAACAATAGAAAATTTCAAGTAAGGTCCTAAATAACGAAAACTCAATAGTACCTAGATGTTTGCAAGAATGCAGACCACCCAAGACCTCGCCTTATTTGAAAAGGGAAGATACATTTTTTTTATTATTTTTCTTTTCTAATTTTTTTTGTACTTTTGGAGTTTGAGAGTTCCTGGATAACCTTTTATGGCTACTCGACCCGCCCAAGACTCGAAAAACACTCTAAGTACTAAGCATCTTTGTGAAAAAGTGATAGACTCACAAAACAACCATTAAGATGGACTTCGGGTTTCTATGACCCTAGGTGACCTTGCCTAAAGGTTTATCTTTACGAACAGTAGCTTCTCCCTACTTCTTTTATTTATGGGGTCAACACAAGGGCGAATACAATGTAAATCTCCCCAGTTATTTCTACTTCCCCACTTCTTCCCTAAGTGTTTTGGAATTATTGTGCATTTTTGTGAGCTGGGCTTTGGACAACTGGCTAATGAGTTGCTACTCACGACCACTTGCCAGCCATACTTGTGTAGTGAAGTGTGGTTTTATTATTTTCTGCTTTTACTATTTTTTTTCTATTCTTTTTTGGTGTTTCTTTTTTTCTTCTTTTTTTTTTCTAAGTGGCTTCCCTAATCTAAGATTTACCTAAAGGCAGTACAAAGAAAATGGTCTTGTGGTTGGGCTCTGGACAACTAGCCAATGGGCTATTACCCGCGACAACTTGCCAGCCATACCACGCAAGTTGGTCCATTAGTTACCTGACTTCCCTAAAAATCGTCGGAAAGTGAGTCAGTGCGAATAGTGTATAGATGCTTAGCCTTAAAAATCCTCCCAAATCAGAGGGAGGGTTGATAAGCCCCATACTTATCACCCCAACTTATTTACCAAATTAAAATGAATTTTAATTGGTGAGGACTCGAGACTAAGTCCACATTCGAGTGGACACCCGAGCTAATTAAGCCTGAAGACCTGAAGAGTCTAAGTTTTCAGGTCCTATTGTATCATTTCCCAAAGTTAATAAGTTCGAAATGCCTTAGTTCTCTTTTTCTAATTTCTTTCTTTTTTTTCCTTTTCAAATTTTCAATTTTTTTTTATAAGAAACTAAAAGAAATTATACAGAGTTAACAAAATGATTTCAGGAATTGATTATCCACCCCCCCATGCCTAAATGATGCAATGTCCTCATTGTAAAAATAAAGACATGGAAAGGGAAAGTAAATAGAATATCACCAGAATTTCGTGACAACCAGGTCAGCTCTGCAGAGAGAAGAGAGTATACACACGCACTAAGTTTAATGCCTTCAGCTAGGCATAATATACATACAAAGAAGAAATTAAGAATTCACAAGTGCAGGTCAGAATCAAAATCAAAAGGTTGATCCTGAAACCCATCAGCAGAAGATGTCCACAGATGTGGACCAGATTATGATGCAGACCCATGCCATAGAGTTGAGTGGTTCTACGGTTTCGGATGAAAGTCACCCAGAACTGAAGTTTGTTGTGTTTGCAGGGTTGGGCCTGTGGTTTGGTGGTGTGCAACCTAAGACCAAAGTGTCGGACAAAGGGCAAAGATGATTCAATAGGTTTGGATGTCCACTTGATGTTCAGCTCAGAAAAGTAATCAGTTATTTCGAGCTTAGGTTGCACGTGAAAGATATCGTAAGGGTCCTGGTAGAAAGTAGGTGGTTTCAGGTCCATAGGAACCTTTAAATCCAAACTCATAGTTCCCTCAAAAGTAGCTTCTTAGATTTTTATTTCCAACTTCATATCCTCCAAAATCAATGTTTCTAGGACCTCCAAATCATTGTACACCCCATCTAAAGTACCCAAGTCCAACAATTATGGCTCAATCAGGATTGACTTCGGTATGGTAATCTCTAGAATATCATAATTCAGCTCTTCACGGTGTGGTAGAAAAATGAGACTACTGATTGAATCATCAAGATTCAGATCCTCCAAGTTAGCCCCAACCAAATCAGATTCTTCAAAGTTGGGCTATTAAATGGTTCGTCATACTCCTCGAGCCCGTTTGTCTCACTAAAATCGTTTTCCTTAACTTCAAGTGAGACATCACTCAGAGATTCCTTACCCTTAGAATAAAAGAATTCTTGATCCTCATTTATATATGTCTCGAAATCATATAACATTTCATGGTCCATGGAGACATATTTTTCGTCGTTCCCTAGGTCGGGGATCTTGGGTGAATTAATCGGTTCATCATCCTCAATTGTTTGCTCTAGCCCAACTTGGTCATCTCCAATCTCGGAATATGTACCCCCTCGACAGGCGGCTGAGCGGGTTCAAACATTGGCTCTCCTAAAAGGGGTTCATCTTAAGAATCATCCCAAGATTTGACTAGGGTAACCACAAATTTCATCTGCAACCTTAACAACTTCCCAAGAAGAAACTCACCCAAGTCCTTATCCCTAACGCTTTGGAGCAAATCCAATAAAGAGCAATTTATCTCATCAATCATTTTTATCATAGGCTCCAATGCTTCAGTGCATGGTGCTGGTTGAGCTTCTAAAGATTATATAGTGTTCTTCAAATTAGCCAACACCCTATCCTGGATCTAGTTCACCTGAACTGACTGGTTCGATTCAGGTTTGGGTGGGTTTGGGATAAATCTAGGGGAGTCAAGATGTCAAGGTTCTCGGGTCCCTCCTAGAAAGTAGATCATTTTAGGATGTTAAAAGGATGGTAGCGACCTATATTAAGTAGAATACTGGGGGGGTAGGTGTTATAATCATTATATCCTTCCTGATTGTAGATCAGGATAGTTTGGTCAACAATGGATGGAGATCCATAATTATTGTAGGTTTGGGAAGGATAGTAACCATAGTCTTATTGTCTAGGGTTAGGCCTTAGACACCAAGGTCCAAATTCTTACCCCAATCATAGTCATCGCAACTCGTGGATGGGTAATTACAAGTCAAGTCAGAAGAGTAATCATCTTGGGGATAAGTGGTGGTAGGAGGGTAAGATTGGAAATGTGTGAAAGATGTGAAAGGATACATTGTAGAGTAGGAGGGAAATCAGAAGAGAGAAAGGAGCCCTAGAATACAATCAACCAAGCTTGTCTGTATGTGGGTAGCCTAAAGACCTACAGACTCCCAGGACTAGTTATGAGATTATAAATGACTTGCTTTACTTTTTTCTGGTCAATCCAACCAGTTAGAAGGAGGGACTAGGGAGAAGGTTCTTCCTTTGGCTTACGCCTCCGGTTCCAAGTGTACCACAAGCCGTGGTCGTTTGATGCTACTCCCTTAGTTAGACATTAGATGGACCAACAAAAGTAGATTAATCGGAAAAATCTCAGTCTGAGCCTTGAAGAGTGAATCAATCCTTAAGGCCAATGTCTACTCAGTTTTAATTAGGCTTGGGATGATTGTGCTCTTGGAATGTGATGGGCCCTTTAGATGGGTTGTACCCTTAATGATCAGTTAAAATGTGTGTGCGTGCACAACCAGGGTTTTCAAACAAGGTTATTTAATGATGTGTCTTAGGATTTAACCATGTTTAGTAGCTTTTAGGGTTTAATTCTTAGGTTGGTTCAATCAAGGTTTAGTGGAACACTCTAAGTTTAAAAGCATGGGTGATGATATGTTCATTTAAAAAATCAAAATGAGGTGGAGTGCCTGGTTCAGCCCTAAGAATCAACCCTAAGTGGCAAGCTATTGACGAATCATTTTTAATTTGAGTGTACGGCCCAAACAAATCAATCAATTGGCCTATTCGCATCACAGATTAAGGCACACAATGTCTTAGCCTAATCAGATTTCTACTCACTTATGTGTTTTGAGTTGAAGTATACCAAGTCCACAGGTTAGATCCCGGTTAAGTGGTAGAATCAAAGCGGAGTGGTGTGCCTTAAGTCGAGAGTTGTGGGTGTTAAGGTGTGTCTCTTTTAGAAAATCCCACAATCAGATAACACTTTTTTTTATTATTTTTTTATTTATGTGGATGGCTGATGAGTGGAGGTGGCAAACAAGTAACCAAATCTATCCTAAGATTTATAAAAAGCACCTAAGTTGATTGGGTTTGAGTTATTAGGTTATGGAATGAAAACTAAGGTGGGGGTGGTGTGGGGGACACTTACAAAACACTCTACCCGCACTTACTTCGGTCTACCGCACTTGGATCTCCATGCTAGGGTACCTACAAGACAATAGATCAGAGATAAGTGAGGTTAGTGCTATGTAAATGCAAAGAAGCATAGAAAACAATAAAGTAATTCCGTTGCTTCCCCTGCAACGGTGCCAAAATGATCAAACGTCTTTCGCGTGTTAGAAATCAGGTTACGAGAACCCGCCGTCATAGTTTGCAAAACACGTTATCAAATATAATTTTTTACTGAAACTCCAAGGAAGTCCCGGTCTAACACAGGGCGGCGATGTTTACTTTCGTTGAAATCCGTGCTTCATTTTGTTTGTTTTTCGTATTTTAGGGTTTTGTTATTTTTTTGTATTTTTTTTTGAAAGAAGAAGACAAGCAGAATAAATCATAAGAGATATGGAACAAGGATATATATATCACTCAAATGTCAATTGCAATAAACAATGAAAGCATAAAAGAGAGGGAGGTGAGAAGGAATCTCCCGAAGCGGCTATTCGGTAAGATGACGGCGCCTGGCGAAAGCTTGGACGAAGGAGGTAAGGAGTGGGACTATGGAGGTGAGATGTAGGAGGACGTCAGGAAGAGGAAAGCTTCAGCATGGCTCTGGAATGGAGGTGAGAAGGTGGAGGTAATCTGCTACCGGAATGGAGGTGGGAGGACGGCTCCAAGGCGACCTATGAATGGGGATGGGAAGATGGAGGAATATTTGGTGAGGCAGAGGTTCGCTACACTAATAGGAGCCTTGGGAGCTTGAGAGTAAGCTCTAATGGAGCGTTGGTAGGCTTTCTAGAGCTTAGGAGTAGGTAGGAGTAGAGTAGGTAGAGATGGCTTGGAAGGGAGGGGGTGTAGGTCCTTTTATAGTGAAGGACAAGAGGCAAAAATAGGTATGAGACCATTAGCGACCTCTAGGCCGTCACTGGAAAAGTCACTGTAGGTAGCTCATGCCCGCTGGTGTGTGCAATCAGTCTTGCAACCTGCAAACAATTAGAGATGGTTGTAAGCATCACTAAATGTCCGCCAGGCTATCGCTGAAGATCCACCCGCTGCTCATGCGCCACTGGCACTGCGCTGTGTGCTCTCTTTATCGCGCGCATGCACGCTCAGGCACTGGCGCTGCGCTATGCACATGCATACCTCCATGCGTGTGCATGTACCTGCGCTGCTGTGCACGTGCGGTGGTGCATACATGCACATGGGCAGCTTGGGTTGCACCACATGGTGCAATCTAGGTTGTCCATCATCTTTTCATTATAGGGGCTGCTATAGATTTCAGATTGAGTTGATTTTGCACCGTTAGGCTGCGATCGTTGACCCGAATTCATCCCCGTGGTCAGATTTATGATTTGAAGCTTAGAATTATGTCACCTAGTCCCTTGGCCGTTGATCTTCCTCAGACTGCATATGGTGCTATGGGGCTTCGATCGAGGTGATTTTAGAGGCGTTGGACTCTGATTGTCATCATAATCAGATCCGTACAGTCGGATCGTCAATCTGAGGCTCCGAAATAAAGATCCTTCTCTCCTAACCATAAAAAGGACCTAATTAATCTAAAATATATACAACTACTCTAAATGCAGAATGATGCACACTATGCAATATTTATAACATGAAATGCAAATCTAAGCCTAGGAACATGCATGATTAGGCATTTTAACCTAAATAGATGTGTCTATATCATACCCCCTTGCCTATCTTTTGCTAGTCCCAAGTAAAATTAAACTACATGCTATGCATAAAAGCAGAATTAGGACTAGATTGCTTAGGCCTAAGTCGTTTATTAACAATAGAAAATTTTAACTAATGTCCTAAACAATGAAACTCAATAGTACCTGGGTGTCTGCCTAAATGCAGACCGCCCAAGTCCTCGTCTTATTTGAAAAGGGAAGATACATTTTTTTTTTATTATTTTTCTTTTCAAATTTTTTTTTACTTTTGGAGTTTGAGAGTTCCAAGATAACTTTTTACGGCTACCCGACCCGCTTAAGACTCGAAAAGGACCCTAAGTACTAAGCATCTTTGTGAAAAAGTGATAGACTCACAAAATGGCCGTTAAGATGGACTTCAGGTTTCTACGACCCTAGGTGACCTTTTCTAAAGGTTTATCTTTACGAACGGTAGCTTTCTCCCTACTTCTTTTATTTATGGGATCAACACAAGGACGAACCTAGTATATATCTCACCGGTTATTTCTACTTCCCCACTTCTTCCCTAAGTGTTTTGGAATTATTGTGCATTTTTGTGAGCTGGGCTCTGGACAACTAGCCAATGGGCTATTAACCACGACTACTTGCCAGCCATACTCGTGCGGTGAAGTGTGGCTTTATTATTTTCCTTTTTTAGTTTCTCCTTTTTCTATTTTTTTCTGTTCTTTTTGGGTGTTTCTTTTTTTCTTCTTTTTTTTTTCTAAGTAGGTGGCTTCCCTAATCTAAGATTTACTTAAAGGCAGTACAAAGAAAATGGTCTCGTGGCTAGGCTCTGGACAACTAGCCAATGAGCTATTACCCACGACAACTTGCCAACCATACCACCCAAGTCGGTCCATTAGCTACCCAACTTCTGTAAAAATTGCCAGAAAGTGAGTCAATGCGAATAGTGTATAGATGCTTAGCCTTAAAAATCCTCCCAAATCAGAGGGCGGGTTGATAAGTCACATACTTATCATCCCAATTTATTTACCAAATTAAAATGAATTTTAATTGGTAAGGACTCGAGACTAAGTCCACATTCGAGTGGACACCTGGGCTAATTAAGCCTGAAGACTTGAAGAGTCTAAGTATTCAGGTCCTATCAGATCATTTCCTAAAGTTAATAACTTCCAAATGTCGAAGTTCTCTTTTCCTAATTTCTTTCTTTTTTTATCTTTTTCAAATTTTCAAACTTTATTTTTTGTAAGAAGCTAAAAGAAATTCTATGGAGTTAACAAAATGATTTCAGGAATTGATTATCCACCCCCCCATGCCTAAATGATGCAATGTTCTCATTGTAAAAACAAAGACATGAAAAGGGCAGAGTAAACATAATATCACCTGAATTTTGTGACAACACGGTTAGCTCTGGAGAGTGAAGAGAGTATACACACGCGCTAAGTTTAATGCCTTCAGCTAGGCATAATATACATACAAAGAAGAAATTAAGAATTCATAGGTGCGGGTCAGAATCAAAATCAAAAGGTTGATCCTGAAACCCATTAGCAGAAGATGTCTACAGACGTGGACCAGATTATGATACAGACCCATGCCTCAGAGTCGAGTGGTTTTACGATTTTGGATGAAAATCACCTAGAACTGAAGATTGTTGTGTTTGCAGGGTCGGGCCTGTGGTTTGGTGGTGTGCAACCCAAGACCAAAGTGTCGAACAATGGGTAAAGATGGTTCAATAGGTTCGGATGTCCACTTGACGTTCAGCTCAGAAAAATAATCAGTTATTTTGATATTAGGTTGCATGTGAAAGATATCATAAGGGTCATGGTAGAAAGTAGGTGGTTTCAATTCCATAGGAACCCTTAAATCCAAACTCATAGTTCCCTCAGAAGTAGCTTCCCAAATTTTTATTTCGAACTTCCTATCCTCCGAAATCAATGTTTCTGGGACCTCCAAATCGTTGTACACCCCATCTAATGTACCCAAGTCCAACAATTATGGCTCAATCAGGATTGACTTGGGTCTGGTAATCTTAAGAATATCATAATTTAGTTCTTCAAGGTGTGGTTGAATAATGGGACTACTGATTGAATCATCAGGATTCTGATCCTCCAAGTTAGCCCCAACTGAATCAGAATCTTCAATGGTTGGGCTATCAAATGGTTCATCATACTCCTCGAGCACATTTGTCTCACTAAAATCATTTTCCTTAACTTCAAGTTAGACATCACTCAAAGATTCCTCACCCTCAGAATAAAAGAATTCTTGATCCTCGTTTATATATGTCTCAAAATCATATATCATTTCATGGTCCATGGAGACATATTTTTCGTCGTTCCCTGGGTCGGGGATCTTGGGTGAATTAATCGGTTCATTATCCTCAATTGTTTGCTCTAGCCCAACCTCGTCATCTCCAATCTTGGAATATGTACCCCCCCGATAGGCACCTGAGCGGGTTCAGATATTGGCTCTCCTGAAGTGGGTTCATCTTGAGAATCAACCCAAGATTTGACTAGGGAAACCACAAATTTCATCCCCAACCTTGACAACATTCCAAGAAGAAACTCACCCAAGTCCATATTCCTAAATCTTTGGAGCAAATCCAATAAAGAGCTATTCAGCTCATCAATCATTTTTGTCATAGGCTCCAATGCTTCAGTGAGTGGTGTTGGCTGAGCTTCTAAAGATTGCGTAGTGTTCTTCAAATTAGCCAACACCCTATCCTAGATCTGGTTCACCTAAACCAACTGGTTCAATTCAGGTTTGAGTGGGTTTGGGTTAAATCTAGGGGAGTCAAGATGTCGAGGTTCTCGAGTCCCTCCCTGAAAGTAGGTCATTTTAGGTTGTTCAAAGGATGGTAGCGACCTATATTCAGTGGAATCCTGGGGAGGGTAGGTGTTATAATCATTATATCCTTCCTGATTGTAGATCGGGTTAGTTTGGTCATCAAAGGATGGAGATCCATAATCATTGCAGGTTTGGGAAGGATAGTAATCATAGTCTTGTTGTCCAGGGTTAGGCCCTTGACACCAAGGTCCGGATTCATACCCCCAATCAAAGTCATCCCAACGCGTGAATGGGTAATTACAAGTCAAGTCGGTAGAGTAATCATCTTGGGGATAAGTGGTGGTAGTAGGGTAAGATTGGAAATGTGTGAAAGATGTGGAAGGATACATTGTAGAGTAGGAGGGAAATCAGAAGAGAGAAAGGAGCCCTAGAATACAATCAACCAAGCTTGTCTGTATGTGGGTAGCCTAAAGACCTACAGACTCCCAGGACTAGTTATGAGATTATAAACGACTTGGTCTACTTTTATCTGGTCAATCCAACCAGTTAGAAGGAGGGACTAGGGAGAAGGTTCTTCCTTTGGCTTACGCCTCCGGTTCCTAGTGTACCCCCCAACCGTGGTTGTTTGATGCTACTCCCCTAGCTAGACATCAGATGGACCAGAAAAAGAGGATTAATAAAAAAAAATCTCAGTCTGAGCCCCAAAGAGCGAATCAATCCTTAAGGCCAATGTCTACTCAGTTTTAATTAGGCTTGGGATGATTGTGCTCTTGGAACATGATGGGCCCTTTAGATGGGTTGTGCCCTTAATGATCAGTTAAAATGTGTGTGCGTGCACAACCAGGGTTTTCAAACAAGGTTATTTGATGATGTGTCTTTTAGGATTTAACCATGTTTAGTAGCTTTTAGGGTTTAATTCTTAGGTTGGTTCAATCAAGGTTAGTGGAACACTCCAAGTTTTAAAAGCATGGGTGATGACATGTTCCTTTAAAAAATCAAAAATAATGTGGAGTGCCTAGTTCAGCCCTAAGAATCAACCCTAAGTGGCAAGCTACTGATGAATCGCTTTTAATTTGAGTGGTGCGGCCCAAACAAATCAATCAATTAGCCTATTCGCACCACAGATTAAGGCACAAAATGTCTTAGCCTAATCATATTTCTACACACTTATGTGTTTTGAGTTGAAGTGTACCGAGTCCACAGGTTAGATCCCGGTTAAGTGGTAGAATCAAAGTCGAGTGGTGCGCCTTATGTCGAGAGTTGTGGGTGTATGGTGTGTTTCTTTCAAAAAATCCCACAATCAGATAACACCTTTTTTTGTTTTTATTTTTTTATTTATGTGGATGGTTGGTGAGTGGAGGTGGCAAACAAACAACCAAATCTATCCTAAGGTTTGTGAAAAGCACCTAAGTTGATTTGGGTTTGAGTTATTAGGTTATGGAATGAAAACTATGGTGGAAGTGGTGTGGGGGACACTTACAAAACACTCTACCCGCACTTTACTCCATGCTAGGGTACCTGCAAGACAATAGATCAGAGATAAGCGGGGTTAGTGCTATGTAAACGCAAATAAGCCCAAAAAATAATAAAGTAAATTCCGTTGCCTCCCCAGCAATGGCACCAAAACGATTGAACGTGTTTTGCGTGTTAGAAATCAAGGTTACGAGAACCCATTGTCATAGTTTGCAAAATGCTTTATCAAATATAAATTTTTACCAAAACTCGAAGGGAGTCCCGAATCAAACACAGGGAGGCGACGTTTACTTTCGTTGAAATCTGTGCTTCATATTGTTTGATTTTGGTAATTTAGGGTTTTGTTATTATTATTTTTTTGAATGAAGAAGACAAACAGAATAAATCACAAGAGATATGGAACAAACATATATATATCACTCCAATGTCAATTACAATAAACTATGAAAGCATAAAAGAGAGGAGGTGAGAAGGAATCTCCCAAAGCAGTTGTTCGGTGAAACAACGGCACCTGGCGAAAGCTCGGACGAAGGAGGTGAGGAGCGGGATGACGAAGGTGAGATGCAGGAGGATGTCGAGTAGAGGAAAGCTTCAGCGTGGCTCTAGAATTGAGGTTAGAAGGCGGAGGTGATCTGCTATCGGAATGGAGGTGGGAGGATGACTCCAAGGCGACCTATGAATGGGGATGGGAAGATGGAGGAATATTCGGCGAGGCAGAGGTTTGCTACACTAATAGGAGCCTTGGGAGCTTGAGAGTAAGCTCTAATGGAGCATTGGTAGGCTTGCTAGAGCTTAAAAGTAGGTGGGAGTAGAGTAGGTAGAGATGACTTGGAAGGGAGGGGGTGTAGGTCCTTTTATATTGGACCAAAAGAAGCTAAAATAGGTATGGGACCATTAGCGACCTCCAGGCCATTGTTGGAAATGTCCCTGTAGGCAGCTCATGCTTGCTGGTGCATGTAGCTAGCCTTGAGCCCGCAAACAATTAGTGACGGTTGTAAGCATCACTAAATGTCTACTAGGCTGTCACTGAAGATCCACCCGCTGCTCATGCTCCGCTGGCATTGCACTGTGCACTCTCTTTGTCGCACGCGCGTACGCTCACGCGCTGGCACTGCGCAGCACGCAGACGTTCCTCTGTGCATGCGCGCACACCCATGATGCTGTGCATGTGCGGTGGCACATGCATGCGCATGGGTGGCTTGGTTTGCGCCACATGGCGCAATCTGGGCCATCCATCTTCTTTTCATTGTTAAGGCTGCTATAGAGGTCGGATTGAGTCAATTTTTGCACCGTTGGGCTGTGATCGTCGATCTGAATCCATCCACGCAGTCTAATTTGTCATTTGAAGCTCCTAATTATGTCTCCTAGTCCCTTGGCCATTGATCTTCCTCGAATTGCATATGGTGCTACGAGACTTCGATCGAGGCAATTCCGGAGGTGTTGGACTTCGATCATCGCCTTGATCAGATCTGTATGGTCGGATCATCAATTTAAAACTCCAAAATAAATATCCTTCTCTCCTGACCATAAAAAGGACCTAATTAACCTAAAATATATACAACTACTCTAAATGCATAATGATGCATGCTATGGAATATTTATTACATGAAATGCAACTCTAAGCTTAGGAACATGCATGATTAGGCATTTTAACCTAAATAAATGTGTCTATATCAGGGCCCAATCAGAGTTCATCTTGACCTTGTTTGCATTTTGGTCCAGTCAAACTCTTTCTCTCTCAAAAAGCCCCTTAGATTTTGAAATCCTTGCAAATATCCCCCTAAGTTCTTCATCATTTTTTCAGATCAATCCCTTCCACCATTGGAGGTCAACCAACCTCCAGGCGAACTTTGACCACTCCTAAACCTAGTTGAATCTTCATCAAATCCCACCAAAATTGGTATGATTAATGTTCACACCATGGAGAATTGATTGGGACCAGTCTTGGATCCTAAATCTCATCTATTTGGCCATGAGAACCCAAGAGATCAATGGGTGTTTCTTGATTCTTAAGTAAGTCAATTAGGCTTGTTTCACGTTTAGAACTTGCTCAGAAGCTCTATAAAAGCTTCCTCATTGCAAAGCCCAACTCTTTAGCTTGGTTTGGCCGCACTTCCTTACCAAAACTTCTCCCTCCAGCCTACTCCAACCAGCTCTGGCGATTCTCCCCAACCTTCGTCCTCACCCTCTGCAGGCAAAGGGAAAGTCCTTCCTCACCTTCCTCCGCTTCTCGCAACACCGACAGAAGCCCTCTAGACCCCCCTCTTCCTCGCCATTTCACCATCGGAGAATACCTCTTCCACAGTGCCGGCCAATCACAGCCAGCACCATCTCTCCCCTTTCATCCTATAGTTAGGTCTACCTTCTCCCTTTTGTCCTTAATCTCCCTAGCTCCTCTCCTTCCTCTTTCGACCACAGATACGCCCTCAACGCCACCATCTTCCCCATGATCGGCCAATCTCGATGATGAGGCCTCCACAGCTTCACAAGCCGCTGCATGCCAAGCCACTAGTCCCAAAAGCTCCGTCGTGCTCCACTGACCAAAACCCCTTAAGAAATTGAGGGGATTGGATCACCAAATTCCCTACCGAGCACACCCATTGACTACCACCTTCCCTGAGTTCGTCCGACCTCCACACCCACTCCCATGACGTGCAAGCACCACCACCACCTTCGCCATCACTTGGAGATCCTCCTAAATGCTTTTAACGCAACCATGATGCCTTATCTCCTCTTTCAAGTAGTTACCATCCTCTACCGTCACCCTCGACGTATCCGACCTCGGCTGCAATTCTCCGGCCACAATCCCCCGCAACTCCACTTCCAGGCTGTGCACAACACTTCCAGGACCCTTCCCAGGTCCTTATATCGAAGACTCTAGCATCAGCACTACCCCAATTGGAGAAGCATCACCAGCTGCTGCTACGTGAGGGAGTCCAGCAGATAATCCCACATCGTGTGGGAAAACACTTTGCAGCACTATAAGTCGATTTCGTGAAGACGGCTCTTTGCCTCAGGACACGGGGTGAGGTCCCCTTAACTTTACCTTGCAGTCCTCGATCACCCGCACCCCTGGTGACCCTAGTCAAACCCGATTACCCGCTTACCCATATCCGGATCTGAATAGCCTTGGGTTGAGAGAGAAAAGAAGGATTTGTGAGGAGGGGGGAGGGTTTTGCTCTGCAATGCTTCGAGATGCATGCCCTTTGAGAGAGGCTAACACTTACTCTCTATTCTAAAGAAAAATGTCATGCATTAAGGAAAGAAAGAGAAGCCTATGCTTAGGAAAGCTTGAGAAGGAGAAACTTTGATGAGAGAGGAGGGAGAAGACTTGTGCTGCTAAGGCTAAGTGTTGAGACACTTAAGCCATCTGAAGAAGGAAACCAATGTTTGATACTGAGTACTGTAAAATTGAGAACACAGTTGACTTATTTGGCTACATTGAATGGTTGAGATATATGCTTAAATAAACTAGAATAATTGGTGATTTAAATCACCATTCTTTTGTCTTCTTGATTTCTTTTATCCCAATGAGTGTTTGAGATACTTTTGCTCCTTATTGAATATATTTCTGAGTATTTGATTCATTGAATATCTTCTATAGCATCTGTTTATTGTACTCATTCATTTCAATTCAAGATTAGTGTAGTGAATTTCATATTTGCTCCCTGTGATCGACCTCAGACCCCTTTAGGTTTCGAGTTTATAAATTTAAATGTTTGTTGTAAGATTTTGTCAACTATATTATGATGCATTCATTGTGCAGCAATCATAGGTCCCAATCATCCTAAATAATGTTTGAACCTAGCTTATTTTGTAACTATTGCATTCATATGATGCATATCATGCATTGCATCATTTTATATAGAATAAGATGAGATATCTTGCTATTTAATGTTTTTGTTGTTAATTGCAGGTACTAAAGTGATAGAGTGTAATAAGGCAGAGAGAAGAAGATTGATCCAGACATGAGGAGTGAGGAGGATAGCCTTACCCCTACCCTTAGAAACCCTAGGACAGCCTTCCTAAACCCAAAACCACTTCCATTAAGACATCTTAGCCTTAGAACCCAAAACATGGATAGCACTGTCCATGCTCTTATCCACCTTAACCCTCTCCCAAACACTTAGGAACAGAAACCTACCTTAGAAAACCCAAAACCCACTCTCCGTCACCTTTCTAAACGTCCAGATATTAGGCTGGATGTCTGACTTTTGTATAAAATCAATCCAGGAAGCCAAAACTCACACAGACATAAAATTGGACGTCCAATTTACTATTCAGACGTCCAACTTTGGACTTTAAGACATCTGATCACTTGTATGGACGTCTAGAGGTCATCTCTGGTTCCTGTTTTTGGTGCTAGAAGCCCGAGTTTGCCCCTTTTGACCTAAAAACACAACCAAACACCTTAGGAAACCTAATTAGAGACCTTCTAAGCCTATCCTACTATCCATACCTTCACTTATCTTATCCCTAACCCAATTAAACTAGCCCATACCTAATTGGATGCATCTACAGTTGATTTGGTGCACCTGATCCCAATTAGATCCACGTAGGATCTAATTGACTCCTACCTACCCATACAAGTTTAATTAGGCTCAGTGAACCTAATCAGACTTGACCTAGAGCCAATTAGGTTCTCTCCTCTCCAATTAGACTCACCTAGGACTAGTTAGATTGACACCCACCTAATCTAGATTGACCCAACCTATTTAGCACCTAATCCTACCAATACCCACAACATAGCTCTACAAAATTCAAACCACACACACACACCTTCCAAAACCAACCTTCCTAGTCTACCCTCCCTATTTTTGGTCGTCAACTCTAAGGGCCACCAAAGGTGGCGATTTCTATTTTGGGAGCCACCAAAAGTGGCGACCAAAAGAAGGCCTTCCCATAAAAACCAAAAAAGTGGTGTCGCACAATTCATTCTCTCATCCTCCAACTTGCTACTATCTTCTTCCCTCTCCCCACCAAGCCATCTGCCTTCCTTCTCCAAGACACCACCTCCATCCAAGGTGCTCCTCCATGGATGGTTGAAGAAGAAGCTCTCCTCCAAGAATCTTCATATAGGCGACATGAAGAAGGAGAGCACAAAGGGTGCAACACCCACTTATCCTCTTTTCACTTGGGCATGTCCTCTCTTCTCCATAGAGAGGATGCCCCCCTCTCTTTCTTCTTTACCTTGGTCAGCCACAAGGTTTCCCATGCCTTGCTTGCCCGTCCTCTCTTGTTGGTAGGCATGTAGATGGGTGTTTGCAACCCAACGTCTAGCCTACACCTTCACACAAAAGCCGATGACCTTAGTGGCACTTCCCGGTGTGAGGGATTTTCTCCATTTATGTGCTTTCTATTATAGACTTTATTTGGCATTTTTTATTGTTCTACGTGTGCATAAGATTGTGTGATTATTGCATTTGTGATTGATTCTAGAACTGAATTCTCTATATGCATATCTTCACATTTGTTTGCCTCTTCACTAGTATATACACACGCTACTTAGGTTAGCCACACTGTGCACAGCCACCATGGCCTCACCTAGATGCATGTAGGTTTTAAGTTCTCGCTTAGGTAGTTCTTTCATTCAAGTTTGTTTCCCAAAAATCAAAAACATAAAAAATCCCAAAAACAAAAAGACCAAAAGATTTAGGTTAGGTTAGATTAGATTAGATTTAGGTTAGACAAGTGGATCCAATTCGAATACTCACATTTTACGCCTCTCAAAGATGAACGACTGGGATTCAAGTTCTAAAAGAAATAAATCTCTAGGTGAGTTTCGTTAAAAGAAGTATTTTTGATTGAGGGTCTAGCGCAACTATACTATGAATTCCGACACATTTCAAAACACGAGTGAAAATGCCTTGTCATGCATATATTTAACACTCAACAAAACCTTAACAATAATGTATCCTTTAAAAATTCACTAATTAACACTTTTGTAATTCAAATGACCCGAAATTGTTTTCAAAGTTAGAATTTCCTTGGCTTATGAACCCTATCCGTAACTTACATCACCATGAAGAATCAGTTGTCAATGCTTGTGATTTGCCAACATTATTGGGATAACATATTTGTGCAGTTGTGTTTTTGAAACTTTTTTTGACTTTTTTTTTTACTCCCCCATGCTTAGCCTCAAATCAATCCTAATATAGATGTGTTGGGATCATCATTCCCATTACCAATCCTCGAGGGGGCTCTTGCGTCAGTACTTCAAGATAGCACCATCCATGACACTCCCCAGGAGCTCACAACCCCAAAACACAAAGCGGTGTAAGGGGGTGCTCCAAGTGAACTCAGGCTCTTGCTCTAATGCTGTGGGTAGAGCACCGTCCAAGACACCTAAGCTACAAATTTTGCTTAATGCTTCGTATAAAGATATGGAATATAGATTTAGAAAAATTCTGAGGTGGTAACATGTTGACATCGTGTCCTCGAAGGAGGTATTTTCCTCCTTGACGGTGAGAACTCACACCAATCAAATGCCTCGGATTTTCACTAAGACCAAAACAAGGGGCATTTTAAATATTTAAATGTTTTGGCATTGGGTTGTGCTGGCTTTGTGTTTGAAGTGTTTGACACAAGATCTTCAAAAGGAATGCAAGTTTCTGGATTGAAAGCTAAGCCAAGTAATATCCAGGTTGCTAAATAAAATAAAGTGACCCGAATCATTGAGGGGTCAAGAGGAATTTTTCAAAAGATACTTGATCTAGTCTAAGGTAGACCCAAAAAAATTCTAACAAACGAATCTGCATCTTTATCCCTAGTTTGTTAAAGATTAAATCCCAAAGAGTACCTTTTTGAAATGAAGTCTCAACCTTAGTCTCGAGCTTTCAAAATATCCTCAAAAAGTGTTTTATGATTTTTCTAAATGAAAATGCTTACAAAATAAATGGCTTTTTTATGTTTTTAGGTTCTAAAAATCCTAGAAAGGCCATCAAAATTTAAAAACGTACCCCCTGCTTAAGATATGGCATGCCCTCATGCATGTGAAGGGAAAAAGATAGAACCTGAGGTCGCATTTAGGATAGCCAGAACCAGGAAAGAAAAGAAGAAAAGTAGGAAAAATGATGGGTTACCTCCCATCCAGTGTTATCTTTTGTGTCATTCAGTTAGGCGTGATGCGATGCACAGGCGATGGAAAATCATGAAGGAAATTGGACACTTGAATGCCCTCACTAGTTAAATCTTCCTCTTGGTCCTCAAAAAGATAAGAAGTAGAAATACGAGGAGTAAAATGAGATGGAAAAGTGGAAAAGAACTCAAGTCTGGTCAGGGTTTTATTTTAGAATGGAGGCCAAGCTCAGAGGGATCAGGTGGTAGGTCTAGGGGAAAGTGAGGGTTAGAATTGTTAGGGGTGAGGATAGGAATAGATAGTGAGGTTAGGGTGGGAGGGTGAGTTGAAATCAGAGTGGATGAGTATGGTAATATGTCAAGGAGAGGGATTACTATAAGGCACGTCTCTATGGTGTTGACGCCACCAACCACTGATTTAGAATCGAAATCCTCAAAGAAATTATGGTTGGGATAAAGACTCCATGCGCATAGCTTGTTCCACAAATTTAGCAATTTCTATACTTGAGTCCTCAAAAAAATCATCCTCATAGAATCTCCTCGAAGCTTTAAAGATATCCAAAGTAATTGTTTGGCCATCACAAGTAATGTCCATTTTTCCAGTATGGCAATTAATATTTGCTTTTGAGGTGGCCAAAAATGGTCTTCCAAGGATAATAGGGGCATTCTTTAAAGATTCAAGTAGCTACTAAGTTGGAAATCGTGAGATTAATTGATTTAGTTGTAGTACAGTTGCGAAATTAACCTAAACAAAAATTATATAACAAGATGGTAAGTCTCAGTCGAACTCAGGGAGGAATGATTGCAAATTTCAAAATGAATTCCTAACTTGATTTATTGACTAATATAAAGCCTTACCCTAATTACTAACATGGCACAACATATAAACACTGATATTTGGAGGAATCCCCACAATTTATTTGATTATGAAAGAAATTTTATTCTATTAACATATTCAGAATAGTAACATGTTCACAGTAGTGAGTACAAAACTAATCCTAGAGACATCCTTGATGATATATATATAAAATGCAATGAAGAAAGCAGAATCTAGAATAAGAATAGAATTTAGAAAGGAGGGCACTAATGGTGCTCCGGTGAGAAGTTCTTCGGCAGCCTTGGAGCTCGGTGGAGATGAGAGAACACGCCCAAGAGAAGAAGAGAGGGTGGAGAACTCTTCTTCTTCCTAGCCATTTTTGATAAGCCTTTGGATTGGAGCTTCTCTTCTTACTAGCCATCCATGGAGGAGTACCCTTGGAGAGGGGCTATGGGGACGAGACCTTGGAGAGCTATGGATGTGGAGCTTTCATGGTGGAATGAGGGAGGAGGAAGAGGAAGGTGGAGCCTAAGGGAACTAATGGGGTCTAAGGTGGTCATTGATGAGAGACTCATCATGACCTCTAATTACCCCTAATTAACTAGTCTTCCTAGTTAATTAGCTAAGGTTATGAATATATAAGGGTTAATTATAAAATAAGGGATATCTAGTAAAGGCCTTAAAATAAGTTTAAAATGATATTTTATCATTCAATTAATATTATTAACAATTTAATTAATAATTGGACTCGAAATCTTATTAATCATTTCCTTAATCAATAAGTTAAGTAACTTAAACATAATATATACCTAAGTGTATAATAACTTAAGTAATTTCACTTAATCTAATAAATTAACTTAAAAAGGTCAAAAATGTAAAATCAAGGTGTAAACATAATAGTTATCTTATTTACTAACATATATAAAAAGTTGAAAAAAATCTAAGTTAAAATAAACCTTTAAAACCTGAGTTTACATTTTGGTCCTTAAAATTCATTGCAATCAGGTCCTTTATTTTCATATAGGTCCTTAAGTTTCACTGCAAATAGGTCCCTATCCCTTTCTTCTTCTTCTTCTTCTCCAGTCGAGTGAACAGCTGATGACGAAGAGTGCGTCCATCGCACGATCACTGCCCTGCCAACATCATCCTTCCTTCTCCAAGCTCTTGGAGCTTGCGCTCACCAGTTCATCTCCATCCACCAATCTGGATTACTCGAAAATCCTAATTTCTAGTGGGAGTTAACCTCACCGTCGTTGGAGACGATGCCGGAGGTTAAGCTCCCCAAGCTTCTTCTCTATCCAGACCTCGCCACCTTCTTCGTCGCCAATCACTATAAATACCCCCTCACCCCTTCGATTTCTCTAAAGTTGGCTCCCTTCCTTCTTCTAACACTAAGCCCACCCAATAGGCTATTCGTCTGCAACTTTGATGACCTTCCATCTCATCTTCCGACTTCCTCCGTCCATCCTGATTAATCAAGGAGCTTCGCCAAGGTCAGTTGCATCTCTAGACATAGGCGCTGACCGAGGAGATCCTCCGCTTCACCTCACATCCTCCCGCCAAAGATTCTTCTTAAACCCTCTGATTTCGTCGTCCGCCATGAGCCTTCAACAGAACCCTATTGACCCCTTCATCCAGGTAATAGTAGATTAGCAGTAGGAGTAGGAGTAGGGTTGTTTAGGTAGGTAGTTAGTTAGATAGCTTAGTCGTAATTTTAGAATTTAATGTTCATCTTCTTCGACTCTGGCGAGCTTCTTGAGCTTGCCAGAGCCCTAATTTCATCTTTTAAATGCATTGTGCACCTTCCTTTAACGTTCACGACCATTTCTAATCCATTAAAACACTTAATTGATCACTGTTTCGCCTAAATCACCTTCACCTTCACAGTTACTGTTGTTGTCCATGGCGACAGTAACTGAGCTTAGATTCACCTTCATAGGGTCCTTCATCACCTATTCACAATCTAAGGATCCTAATTCACACTTTAATTTGTATAAATACCACATATAACCTAAACGCCCAATTTTTAATTAAGCTCCTGAGCTCGTTGTCTATGGCGTCTCGGGAGTAGTTTAAATCATTAATTATATACATTGTCCTTCTTGACCTGCAAAATAGTTTATCAAATTATTTTAGTTACCCATTTTATTTTGGGTCCTTGATGGTTAGTACCCTTCAAATCCTTATGTTTATAGATCACCTTAGTGTTGATCTATAATTCCTAGGATTCTTGACCTTTTAATAAATCCATTCATGTCTAGGTGCATGTGATTTATTTTGTGTTTTCTTTTTATTATTGAACTTGGCTTTTAAATTATTACAAAATTCTGTATTCAACCTAGTTGTTTTTAGATTATTTAAAGTGCCCTCAAAGTGTTCATAAATGTCTTCTAATTCTACTATTTTGCATGCAATTGATTGTTTCTTTTAACATTTCTAATTCTATTTCTAAACAAGATTTTTCTATTTCTAGAGTTTTATAACTTTCATGCAAGACCTTATTTTCTTTTTTAATCAACCTAGCTTTGTGATACAAATCTTCATATGCTTGAAGTAACTCATTAAAAGTAACTTCATAATCTACTTCATTTTCCGAGCTATCATTGTATGCCATTAAGCAAAAATGTGCAACTTTCGTTTCTTTAGATTCTTCGGAAGATGATTCTATGCTAGAATCACTATCATCTCAAGTCACCTTGTATGCCTTTCTTGAAATCTTCTTCCAATTGAGTTCTTTGTCCTTTTCTCCCTTCTTCTTCTTGATCATTGGACAATCTTTTCATACGTGCCCCTTCTTCTTGCACTCAAAACAAATAATGTCGTTTGTAAATTTATTGACTCTCATACTTATTTTTGGATGAATCTTCTGAATCTTCTCGTTAGAAGAGCAAGCTCCTCTTCTTCGTCGGAGTTGGAATCATCGAAGTCCGACTCCTCCTTTATAGCTTTGAAAGCAAGCTCCTTCTTGCTTACAGGTTTTTCTTCATTCTTCTTCATATTATCCAATTGGACCTCATACGCCATGAGGCTTCCAATCAAGTCATCCAAGGGAAGAGTGGAGAGGTCCTTTGCCTCTTGGATGGCTATGGACTTTGGAGACCAATCACTTGTAAGGGATCTCAAGATCTTCCTTACAAGCTGCTCCTCCTTCAGCCTGACTGCAAGGTTCTTCATTGGATTCACGATCTCTCCAAATATTGTGTACATCTCTTTGATTGTTTCAGCTTTCTGCATCCTAAAACACTCATAGCTTTCTATTAAAATAGAAATGTGTTTCTTTTACCTTACTTGTACCTTCATAGGTGATTTGTAACGTGTTCCATATCTCGTATGTGGACTCGCATGCAGGGATACGGTTAAATTCTTCCATTGATAATGCACAATAGAGTGCGTTTATCGCCTTTGCATTTCCCGCAATCTTTTTCTTTTGGTCCATGCTCCAAACAACACCTTCCTGTGGCTCCGAATCCATGTACTTCTCTTGAATGAGAGTCCACGAGTCCTCATCCATGGCCTTGAGGATGATTTGCATCCTCCTCTTCCAGTATCCGTAGTTCGTCCAATCAAACTAGGGAGGACATGTGGATGACTATCCTTCGGTGCGCTTGACTGATGATGCCATTGCGAGAGAGAAAGATTACTTCTTCTATTCACGACCTGCTCTGATACCACCTGTAGGATCTGTAATGCACAAGCACACTAGAAGGGGGATGAATGTGGTATATCAAAAATTGTAAGAAAAACCAAACCACAAAAGCACACAATATTTATAGTGGTTTCCCTCACTCGGGTACTCCACTACCTAAGTCTCCCAACTTAGGATTTTTAACCCGATTCCCTCAACCTGGAGGGAATCAATTTACTAATGACCTGAGGTAATTAACGAGTTACCTCAACCCAATTATAAGATATCAAAATGAAATAAAGATACAGGTGTAAGAAAGATGCAAATAAAAGCTTACAACTAATTCCTAAGTCTCCAAAAAGTATACTGCTTAATAGGAGAGTATATAAATTAATCTAACGAGAATACTAAGCATACACAAACGATTGAACAATGAAGAACACAATCTCCTTTGATGACTTCTTGCAAATGGGGAGTGGCCCTGAGAAGAATGCAACAAATCAAGCTCCTTTGCAGCTAGAAAATTGAGAATTGGAGGTGTAGGCAAGGAAAGTATTTTTGGCTTCTTAGTTATATGCAAAAGACACTCAAAGAGTGCTTATATAAGCCGCTAAACACCTCTCCTACGAATACTAGCCATTAGGGGCAATTTAGGAACATTATAGATAGGTTTAATTGCAAAATAGCCATTCAGATTGGTCACAATGGTTAGTTGGTACCAGTACTGATTGCCTACAGTCAGGCCAAACAAAGTCTGTGTACCGGTACTCATCACAGGTACCGGTATTTAGTGCTTGCAGTTGAGTACCAAATAGGTCACTAGGTATCAGTACTCATGATGAGTACCGGTACTTGTGACACAGATTTGGGTCCTATGACCTACATGTATCGGCACTCATGAGTGCCGGTACTTGTAAGGTTCAAGAACAACACAAGTCTTCAAGCTGTGAGCATCTTGTATCGGTACTCATGATGAGTACTTATACTTGTTCACAGTTTGGGACTAAAAGCCAAACTGTGCCAAGTACCAAGAATGAATTTAAGTCAATTTTAGAGTAATCCCATCTACTCTATATGACTTTATTTTGAAAGTGTTGAATTTGAGTTTTGAAACGAATGAATGAATGATATTTTGAACCCTAATTATCTCTACTTTGATTTTAACTCCTAGATTATGTTTTACTTGTAAGGAGACATACAGAGACTCTAAAATACAATGAATACAACAAAATCTATAATCTTTAGCCTTCGTATACTATCTTATCCCTTCAATGCTATCTTGTTGCTTGCATCCATAGATTCTTTTGTCCTGTAATACTTCATAAATACATTAAACTTTAAAATGGCATTGTTAACACCAAAACACAAAAGAGAAGTTGAACTAGGTTCCAATAGATATTGACAGAGGCACCTAGATCAAGAAGGGCGCGATTAAAACCTATGTCAACAATGATCATAGAAATGAGAGGTGCTCCTGGGTCTTTCATCTTAGGAGGCTGCTTGCTTTGGATGATAGAGCTTACTTTCTCAGAAAGATTCACTCTACCTAGATTTTTGGTTTACCTTTTTTGGAGTACAAATATCATTCAAAATTTTGGCTTAAGTAGGGATATGTTTAATTAGATCTAGGAGAGGGATGTTAATTTGTACTTGCCCGAATAAATCCATGAGTTCCTCAGCTGTGGGCTCAGTTTCTTTCTTTTGTTGGTGGTAGATGTAGAGCTTGGGGAAAAGAAATTGGAGTTTTGCCTTTGAAATCTTTCTTTTCCTTTTCTTCCTAAGTTAGGGTGGGAGAGTCAACTTGCAAAAGTTTAGGGTGGGTATCTTGTGGAGATTGAGAAGGCCTAGGATCTTCAGTTGTTTTCCTACTCCTCAAGGTTACTACATTTGCAGTATGGTTATTCCTAGGAGGAGGTCAACAGGCCTGGTTTTGATTTAAACCTAGGGGGTACTACGGTGTTAGGTTTATGGGAGGTTATCCATAGTTTTGATTTTGATTCCTAATTTGGTAATGGTTCCTCTGGTTGTTGGGATTGGCCATGGGTTGGGAAGGCAAATTTCCTGCAGGTCTTTGAATCGGAGTAACCCAAATCTGATTATTGACATTTGTAACAACACGGGTTACTTCTGACATTTGAGTCTACATGCCTTGTAGAGTTTTCATAACCTGGGAATTAATGTCTTCTTGGGATGGTCCAAGTTGGTATAAGGTTTGATTTTGCCTATAGCTCGTAAACGGGTTTTATTTTTTGGGGGGGAACCGGATTGTTCCAAGAGTGAGTTGGGTAGCTCCAATTAGCATTGTTGGAGTTGGAGGGATATCTAAAGTACTCCTGGAGGGTAAAAATATTTTTAGTAGCTGGGTTGTAATTTGTATTCATATAATTGAAATTCCCAGCTAAACCATGTGAAGCCTCAAAGAAAAGATTATTCTCAAGGACAGCACCAACGTTGTGCAAGTTTTCTCTTTTAAGGATGTTAGGTGAGGTTTGGTGTGAAGCCTGATTAGATGTGTTAAGTCTTTCCTCAAATTTCTTTTGATTTATTTGCATCTGGTCAAGTCTTTGGGTAATCATTTGTATGTGAACTTGGGTTACTGGGATGGACTAAGTGCCTATTTTATGAACAACAAATTGTGGGTTTATGGTTCTTCCAAAAGTGTTCATGGAGGCATGAGTAAATGAGTTTTCACTTATTTCTTAAAAAAGTTCATAGGCACTCTCAACATCTTTATTTAAGAAGTTGCCGCCACATGAGGCATCTATGAAATGTCTAAGTTGATCTTCTAATCCATGATATAAGATCTGCAAGAGCTGACATAATGGAACCTCGTGGTGTGCGCAACTTTTTAAAAGTTCTTGGAATCTTTCCCACGAACAATGTAAAGCCTCACCATGTTTTTGTTGAAAGGTTGTAATAGATCTTCTTAAGGAATTTCTACAACCAATTGGAAAGAACTTTTTTAGGAATGCACTCTTGAGTTGAGGCCAGGTTGTGATGGGTCTGCCAATGGTTCTGAACCAATAAGAGGCCTTATCCTAAAGTGAAAGAGGAAATAACCACATTAGCCATAGTTCTTCTCGTACATTGTGAGAATGGGTAGTCTGTTCGAGGATTGTAAGTTCCTCAAGGTGGCTAAACAGGTCTTCATTTGGAAGGCCATGAAAATGCTTAATTAGGTTCAGAATCACTGGCTTGATCTCGAAATCTCCTTTTGGTATGACCACCCCTGGTCTGTCCTCATAATTGGAAGGATCATAAAAATCCTTAAAAGGAATGATAGGCTGCTAAGGAGGTGGTGAGTTTTGCCCTTGGTTGGCCAGGTTCATGACAGTCTTGGTCAACTATTGTTGGCTGGCTTCAAGTTGAGCTAGTTGCTCAACCATTAACAATAAGGGATTGGACGAGGGACCTTGAGACTATACATTTGGCAAATCAGGGTTTTTGTCCATTTCAAGATGAGGGAAGTTGGGGATGGGGATATCAGACTGTGAATTATTAATGGGAGGGTTAGAGTTAGGTTGTGAAGGGGAGGTAGAAGCGGAAGTGGACCTGTTTTGTATGTTTTCCATATTCAATTCAAAAGAAGAAGAAGAATTGAATAGTGATCTTTTTGTGCGTGGGGCAAAATCCAGTGGGCCTCCCAAGTGTGGATTTTTGGATCGTCACCCATGCATACAATTAACAGAATGGGAGGAGAGGAGAAGGGAAAAAGAGAGAGAAAATGTGTGCAAACAAAATTCTAAACCTAACTTATAATAGATTCCCTAAATTACCTAAGACTAGGGAGCCCAGAAAATAAGAAATCACTAATGGGACCTACTTCCCAAAATTAACCTGGCTAAACTAGAGAGATGGCTTGGACCCAAGTATGTCCTAGGAAGATCACCAGAGGCTTGTATAAACCCTTACCCATCATTTGACTTCCCTCCTAGTCTAACACCACGTTTGATTAGGAAATTAGGAACAATTAGAGAAAACTTAAGATTTGGATATCATGCCTAAAGATGGATGAAATCCTTAGGGGTCAAGTTACTACAAATTTTAGTTAGGTTTAGGAACTTAGTGTGCATAGAAATGTAAAGGGCATTAATTTGGGTAATGCCTAATTATTTAAGTTTTTTTGTGTGTACGAATTGGGCAGGAATTGTGATTCCCATGCCAAAATAGATAGCGTTTGCAAACAAACATTATAATTAAAGGGTTTTAGGGTTTGATCAAGATGATTTAGATTTTAAGATTCTATCTTTTTAAATGTTCAACCAAGTTTGAAGGTGATCACACAATAAGACAATCAAGTTGTAATTTGGTGAGGATCAATCCCTTTGATTGTACGTGTGACTATGACAAAAAATTAAAAACCCTAAAGTTGAGAATCCTAGTTATGCAATGCCTAAATGAATTTCTTTTATGAAAATCATTTTAGGTGGTGGTCCAAACAAAACAAAAAACACCACCACATAAATGAAAATATTTAAAAGAAATTGGTAGTAAAAGATTAGCATGGAGGTGTGACAAACACCAATTCATCATCATTTTTATACCCTAAAATAAACCTAGCTTTTAGGATTTTAACTTCGCAAATCGATTTCTGGGTTGCATTTAGGCATCACCAAGGTTAGGCATGCATTGCACTATTTTGTTGTTTTTGATACGTTTATTTGAGTGTTAGGGAAGAACAGATAGTCAAATCTCTAAAACCTTAACACTCAAGAAGGCAACAAGTGAAGAGGAAGTTCAATCCAACCAAGACTCAGCCAGATCCTGCTCATCATAGCTGGATAGTAGCTCACTTGGGTTAGGGTTCGCTCCATTAAGCTCTACTTAGCTCATCTTGGCTGAGTGGTAGCACATGACAGCTCATCTTAGCTCAACCTAGCTCAAGTTAGCTCAGACCCTACTCAACTTAGTTGAGTCTAGCTCACCTTAGCTCTAATTAGTTCACTAGGAGCTTTAGCTAGCTCAACTAAGTTGACAGGAGTCCACATCAGCTTAGGTCAGGCTACTTCTAGCCCCGCTCAACTCAAGTCAGCTGAAGATGACCTCAAATAGCTCAGGCCAACTCAAGTCCAGCTCTTGGGAACTCAACTTAGCTCAACCTAGTTGAGCTAAGCTATCTTCGCTACTCCATCTAGCTAGGTCATCCCTGTGAAGATCAGACCCAGCTAACCTCAACACAATTTAGCAAAAGCCAGCTCACTTTAGCTTTCCTTAGCAGCTAGCAAAGAACTAGCAAGCTAGCTAAAGTAGCTCCCTACAATTCTCTTCAGTAGCTACTAGCTCCAAACAACTCTTCCTCAGATCCTTTTCCCTAAACCCTAAATCCTCCTACCTATTCTTCTTCTCACCCACTAGTTAAGCTAGCTTGGCTAGCTTAGCTAAGCTCAAAACCAACTCCACCTACTTGTCCACCACCTACCTAAACCCTAACCTAGCTCCACCCTAAACTCTACCACCTAATCTAGCTACCTACTCCACCCAAACTTGGCACCACCAACCTCCACATCCCTTCACAACACCAGCACCAAAAGCCACCAAAAAGTTGGCGCCAACAAGCCCACAACAACCCATAGTTGGTGCCAACACTTTCCCTCCAAAAATCCCCCTTATCTCCACCTTACACCTAAGCCACCTAGCCATCCTAACACTACACCTAACCCCCTTCTAGAAGCCTAGACTTGCACCAACCAACACCACCCTATAACCACCACATAAGTGGTGCCAAAACACCAACCACACCCCTTCACCTTAGTGCCATTTAAAACTACTCTTCATCCCTTAACCACCACCACATGGAACCATCCCAACCCTTCCTAATTTCCACGCCAACTAACCCACCTAAACCCACCTAAGTTGGTGCCAAATCCCCTTAACCAAACCTCCACACATTCCTTTAATTGGCACCAACCTACTCTAGCCACCCACTCCTAACCACCATTGTATAACCTAATCCTAGCTATGCAACACACCTAACCAATCCTTAACCCTAGCACCCATCTAGAGTTGGCGCCAACCACCAACACCCTCCATTTTGGTGCCAATTCACCTCAACCCTAGGATCTTATAACCACCCTTAAAAGCCCATCTTAGCCCTCCATCCATTAACTACACCTACTCTCTTAACCCCTCCCTAAAAAGGCTCATAACCACCACCATGGGGGAGACCTTTGGCTCCATTAATTCCACCATAGTCCACCCATCATAGCTGGCTAAGAGAAGGAGAAGAAGAAGATTAAGGGGACACTCAGTCCCCTTGGAACCGTCCACTCTTCGCTTCTCTTTTATGCCCCCACTAGCCAGAGGACCAGCCAGGCAGGGAGGACGTCCAGGAGGAGGTTGTTGAGGGTGGTGCATGCCTACCTGATGTAAACACGTTTATATCACATAAACTATCTATTTATGCACGTTCTTAGGCATCTAATTGCATCACATATTATAAATGTTGCATAACATGCATCATCTTGCATTTAGGTTAGTTTGTACAAAATTTAGGTTAATTGTCTCCTTTATGGTTAGGAATAGGGCAAATTTTTAATCATGGCTTCTAACCGAGGATCCAATCGTACGGATCTGATCAGGGCAACGATGGGAGTTCAACGACTCCAAGACCGCCCTGATCGGACATCCGTAGCACCAGATATAGTTCGACACAGCCTAGAGATCAAGGGCTAAGATGGTGTTAATCCGCACCTCAGACGACAAATCCAACCACACAGATGGGTTTGGATCGACGATTGCAACCTAACAGTGTGAAAATTGATCCAATCCGACACTCGTGGCACTGTCTACAACACATAGAAGATGGACAGCCATGATGGTGCCACATGGTGCCATCACAGTCGCCCAAATTGGCCGTAGCACCGCTTCTCATCTTCTGAAGGTGCGGCGAGGCGAGATTTAGGCTGTTGGATCTTGATCCAACTGTCATGAGCGCATGCGCTTACTTTCTTTTCGTGACAAACCAGCAACTGCAGCGCAGCGGTTACGCTGCTATGGGAGAAGCGTAGGTCGCGAGGTCGAATCGGCATGTGCCTGAAATCAGAGTGAAGAGTTGAGTGCGTCGATTCTGGCTGTTAGATGGCGATCGTGCAGGCGACGAGTGGAGACATGGTGCAATGAGGAGCTTTGGATCATGTACACGCACAATCATGCGAGTCTACACGCCGCATCGCACGCATGGGTGCACGGCGGCTGAAGTGCTGTGCGGGCGAGGATGACTTTAAGCCATTTGATCTTGAGATCGGACGACTGATATCGTTTAGATGTGGGCGTGTGTTTTGTGCGTAGCAGGCGAGGAGGCACACGTAGCGCGCACACGTTGACCATGATCAGACCTTTAGTGACGGATAAATCTGTCACTAAAGACCTAATATTAATGTTTTAAGCTTGAAATGACAAATTTGCCCTCAATTTCCTACAACTATAAAAGGAGACCCGACCTCCACTTCTTCTTCATCCCTTCCTCTCTTCTCTTACACCCTCCAAAGCTCTAAGAGCTTGTCCCAAACCCGGGATGCTTCTCTAGAGTAAAAATAAAAAATTTTCCACCTTCTCCCTCCTTCGTGGAGCATCCTACTGTTGTCCTCTCTTTGCATTTGGGAAGCAGATCCCGTGACGACGATGACGTGTTGCTTTGTCCTCCTTCCTCTCGCTTCGTTCTCCTTCTTCCCACCTCATTCCCCGTCTTCTAGGTGTTGTTCTGTCTGGCTCGTCCTCCAAGTAATCGTCGAGGAGGATGCATCTATCTCCATTCTCTTTACTGCTTTCTAGAGTAGATTTACTGCTTTCTAGCATAGATTTCCCGCTTTCTAGTCATAACAAGTAGTGTAATGAACAACTTCTGATAATGAAATCCATGTTTATTCTACCTCTCTTTTGCTTTTATTTGTATTATTCTCTCTCTGTCTTCTATTCTTTATTCTTTAAGTAGATAGCTAATTTAGATTCAATTCAATTAGCTAATTTACTTCGTAACAATTAAATAAACGTGGTTTTGAATCAAACGTCTACCTCCCTGTGTTCGACATTGAATTTAATTATGAATTTTGGTAGAAATTTTATCTGTTGACGGATTTCTTTGTGAATCAAATTACAATGACGGGTTTTCAAATCCAACTTCGAACGCAGAGTTTTCCGCTCTCAACATTTTGGCACTGTTGCCGGGGAGATGACGCTCTTTGATTCTTCGCATTTCCCGACTTATGAATCATTTACCTCACTTCTCTCGTTTCTTATTGTGATTACAGGTACTCTCTCGAGACAGCAAAATCGGTAGGTTGGACTAAAGTACTGTTGAAGGGTTTGTATGTCTACCCCCACCTCCCACCAATTAGCTTTCATTCCACCATGTAATAACACAAACATAAATCAACCTAGGTGTTCTTACAAACTCTAAGGTTAGTTTTATTTGTTTGTTTGACACCTACACCTGCCTCACCATTAGCATTTAAAAGAAAAATTAAAAAAAAATCTCACAGAGGTACACAATGTCTTCTGATTTTCAAACTCAATCGATAAACTGATTTTTGGAACCGATACACACACGCAAACACATAATCGAGTAGAAATCAAATTAGGTAATCACTTGTGTGCCTAATTAAGTGGTGCAACAGGCCAATTGTTTGCGTTGATTGGGCCACACCACTTCAATTAAAATCAACTCATCAAGTAGCTGCCATATAGGTTCAACTCTTAGTGATTTACCGGGCACTCCACATTTTTTAAGTTTTTAAAGGAAAATATCCTCACCTATGCTTTCAAAACCTGGTGTACCAACTAAACTTGATTTAAAATACCTAAAGTTGAATCCTAAAAGCTACTAAGCAAGATTCAAACCCTAAAACTCACCGTATCCAAAATAATCTTGCTTGAAAACCACTGGTTGTGCATGCAAACACATATCAATCAATCATTAAGGGCACAACCCAGATAAAGGGCCCATCACATTCCAAAGCACATTCAAACCTAACCCTAATTAAAACAGAGTAGACATTGGCCCTAAGGATTGGACTCGCTCTTTGGAGCTCAGACCAAGATTATTTTTGATTAGTCTGTTTCTATAGTTCAATCTGATGTCTAGATAGGGAAGCAAAATTAAACGATCGCGAGGGTACACTAGGAAACTGAGGCACAAGCCAAAGGAAGAACCTTCTCCCCAGTCCCTCCCTCTAACTGGTTGGATTGATCGAAAAGAAGTAGATCAAATCATTTACTAATCTTAAGATGGGTTCTAGGAGTCTGTAGGCTAGCCCACTTAAGGATAGGTTTGTTTGTTTGTATTGCAGGGCACCTTTCTTCCTCCCATCTGTCATGAATCCTTCCACATTCTATACGCATTCTCATTCTTATCCTTCTGATATGTCTTGTCCCCAACATGATGATTATTATCCCGACTCGTACTGTAATCAACCACCTGCTAGTTGGGATAACTCGGATTAGGGATTCAGTTCCGGACCTCCGTGTTCAGGGTTTAACCCTGGACACCATAATCTTGATTCTTATCCTTCTCCGAGCTACACTGATTATAGATCATCACCCTCACTTGGACAACCTAATATGATCTACAATTAAGAAGGATACACTGATCCTTACCCCTCCCTAGAATACACTTCCTTTAGGTCATTACCACCATACAAACAACTCAAAATGACCTCTTATCAGGGAGGGTATCGAGATCCTCAATTCGTTGATTCCCCTGCACTGAACCCAAACCTACCCAACCCTGAACCAAACCATTTGGTTCAGGTTAACCAGGTCTAAGAGAAGGTGTTGGCTAACTTAAGGAATACCGTACAATCTTTAGAAGCTCAGCCAACACCTTGCACTCAAGAATTGGAGCCCCTGATTGAAATGATTGATGATCTTAACAAGTATCTTTTGGATTGGAACCAAGATGTTAAGGATAAGGGCTTGGGTGAGTTTTTACTTGGGAAATTATCAAAATTGAGGATGATATTTGTCATTGCTTTAGTTCAATCTTGGGATGATTCCCAGGATGAACCCCCTTCAGGAGAGCCAATGTCTGAACCTGCTCAGGCACCTATTGGGGGGGCACGTGTTACGAGAGCGGGATTAGCCAGATTGATCTAGAGCAACCAATTAAGGATGATCTGATTTCTTCACCTGAGATCCCTAAGCCAGGGTACGCAGAAACGTATGTCTCTAGGGATCAAAAAGTAATTGATGATTTTGAGACACATTAATACAGATTTGGATTTCTTTGATTCTGAGGGTGAAGAATCAATTGGCGAAGTCTCACATGAGTTTATAGAACACAATTTCTGTGAGATGATTGGGCCTGTGGAATCGGTTAAATCATTTGATAGCCCAATAACTGAGAAAATTGATCTTATTGGGGCTCACATGATGGATTTAGAATCGCATTTTTTGAAGGATTCAATTCAATGCCCCGATTGTCAGTCACACCCCATCGAGTGATGAGAACCTCATCATGAGTCCTAACTAGCTTACTTTAACCTAAGAAAGAGAACACAAGCTTCTACATAACCTAAAGGAAGGCCTAATTCATGGAATTACTGATATGAAAAGAATACTTGAAGAATAGGGTAAAACTGTAATTTTACCATCGTAGTGCATCGACAAAATTTCTGAGGGTCTAGACATAGGTCAATTAGACTTAATAATAAAAAAAGTGGGACGGTTCAGTCAGAAGAGGGTTATTGTGAAATTTAAAAATTAAATGACATTCTGTAACCCTAAAATAGATCCACTTTAATTCACAATGTTTCAGGCAAGATAAAAATCAAATAAACCCTCTAAAATTCATGGAAAAATATCCCCTAGGGTTTAGAACCTTCAATTTGGCCTTTGGAACCTGTTTTGACCTAGATTGGGGACCAAGCCTAATATTTGACCTAATTTGGGTTTTTATGCAAAATATCTAGTCAAACCTAAAATCCAACTTCACCATTGGATTCATTAGGTCCAAATTAGGTTTGTACCAAAATTTGGACTTAAGGGAAGGTCATCTTAACCTACTTTGCAAATTGGTCCACCAAATTACATTTTGACCCCTAACTTTTGGAAACCATCGCAAATACCCCCTCAACTTTTTGTCACTTTCTACATTTTGGTCCCTCTACCACTGCAGCAGGGACCCATACCACCGGCAACTTTGCGAGGAGGTGTTCTCGTTTCCATGGGGAGCCACTCCCAAATTTGAAAGGGGAGCTCTCTACGAAGCCCTCTACCGCATGAGCAGCTCCCCATGCCCTGAATCACCCCATACCTCTCGTGCGAACGCTAGAGAGGTATGGGTCTCATTCTGGCCATACCTCCGGCGATGACTTCTAGTCGCTTCCTTGCGATTCTCCCTCTGCCCGCACCTATTTAAGCGAGCCTAGAGCCCTCCTCTCCAGGTAAGCCTGTTTTGGCCAGAGATAACCCCTCAAATTCATCTCCTCCTCCTCCGGCCATCTGCCCCCAGGCTCCGGTGACTCTCCCTCCCTCTTCTTGTCACTCTGCCACCGTACTAGTGGCAAGACCATCTCTGCCTCACTCCTCTACATCGCGCCATACCCGCGCGAGCCTCTTTGACCTCCTCGTTGTCGCCGCCTCTCCATATCAGGGTCTTCGTCTCCGATGATGGCAAACACACGCCACTCACCCACCGCATCCCCCCTTCACTCCAAACACCTCAGTTAAGTCCTCTCCCCCTCTTCATTTCCCCTCTTTTAATTCACACTTTTGACCCTGCGACTGCCACTGACCACCACCATCGTTCCCACCTCCGACCAGATCACCGACGAGGTGCTCTCACCACTCCACGCATCCACCCACCTCGCCAATCACCTCACAAGCTCCGCCATGACTCACTGATCATAACCTATCTTCCCATTCATCGCCACACGCTCCCAACACGACCCCCGAACATACCCACCTTCACAGCCACAAGGTGACCTAGGCACACACGCCCAAGCCGCCCCGCGCCACACCACCCACTGGGCCACCTTCGCTGTGTCACAGCGAAGCCTTCTGAGTGTTTTGATCGGGCCGTGAGGCCGTATTTGTGTTGACAGGTTCTGACCCCAGTTGCCATTAGAGCGGGCTTGAAGCAAGCTCGCAACCTTCACCTACTGCCCTAGGTCTAAGGAAGCAGGGTCCCAGGTGCATGGACTCCCTTCGCGAACCCTTCACACCAGCAATTGGAGTCCTAGGGCACTGCATCTGCTGCAATTGAGCGCGTCACCTGCTGCAGGTGCACGCAAGAAGAAGGTGGGACATTTAGCCCTCCTCAGGCATTTGAGCGGGGGGCGCAACATAAATTGAAAAAGTGTCAGGGGCTTATCGCCTTCTGACACGGGGTGAGGTCCCCTTGCCCACCACGCCTCATTCGTGACCTACACCTTCGCGGATCTGGCTGCCTGACCCGACTACCCATGCACTCCTCGTGCACCACCCACACCAGTGTGCCTAGTCTCGGGCACGCTGACCCGACCTGTTTACCCAAGATGTCTCTGGGAGAGCGAGCCTAGGAATGAAATAAAGAGAGAGAGACATGGGGGAGGGTAGGGGGTAGGTTTTGCTTCTCTGTGTTGTGTAGGGAAGAAGGAGGAGGAGGAAGCAGCTATGGGGAAGAGGAAGAGAAGAAGAAGAGGAGCAGCTGAAGGAGAAGGTGCGGCTGAAGAAAAGAAGAGAAGGAAGGAGGAAGCCACAGAGAAAGAGAGAAGCAAAAGAAGAAGAAGGTAGAAGAAGCACTGCAGAGGCCGAGGAAGAAGAAGGAGGAGGCATAGCTAGAGAAGAGCAGAAGAAGGAGGAGGCGCAGCCAGAGAAAGAAGAAGAAGAAGCCAAGAGGAAGCCGCAGAAGAAGAAGAGCGGCTGAAGTTAGAGGAAGAAGACAGGAAGGAAGATAGCCAAGAGAAGAAGAAAGAAGAGAGAGAGAAGGCCAAAAAAAAATCATTGTAGCAAAACACTTTTAAGATGTCTGATTTTTCATCAGACGTCCAATTTTCAAGCATTATTTCTACGTTTGACAGCACTTTTTAATTTTGATTGAATTGGTCATTACTTTTTATTAAATTGAGAATTGTGCTCTTAAGTTCTAAAATACCGATTTGCTCCCTGAGTTCAACCTCGGAAGTTTTGAATTTTGAGTAATAAAAATTGATAATTGTTTTCGCGATGATTTCAAATATACAACAGCAAATATCTCTTTAAAACATGATCTCGTTGCGAACCAACGATTATTTTTCGTGCTGTTGCTGGGGAGCAAAGGGCATTTTAGAAGCTTTGATTACAATTTTTCATTCATTACTAATTTAATTTCTCTATTTTGTTGTGATTATTTCACGAAAATTCGAGGAGAGAAAAGCAGCCGCGCAATAACCACACCAGGGAACAGGTAACCTTTTATTAACCCTCTCTCTTAATCTCCTCAAAATCTGAAAAGGAGAAACAAAGAGAAAAATCAATCTAGGGCTACCTGTTTCCATATTTAGTAATCCACAAGAGTTGCCTGATTTTTACTTTCAACACATTTTAATTGCACATCCACTTAATGTAACTAGGGCTAAGACCTTCTTGATTGAGCCCTAGATACAATTTCTGAGGCAACTAAATTGGACCAACTAGAGCCAACCTAAGGATTACAAGCTAGGGTTTTAGAGACACATCTTCTTCTAAGCAAAGAATCAAAAATTTCAAAAAGAGGTGTGCCTAAGCCTTGTTTAAAAAGACCTATCCAAGAGAAACCCTAAGCAAATCAGGCTCTTAATCTACTTGAACCCTAAAAGAAAGGACCTAAAAACTCTTAAAGGAACAAAGAGGTGAAGTTGATCCTTTGGGTCAACCAACCTTTAAATTAGGTCACTTTGCACTCAAAAGGCTTAAAGTTCAAGTGGAACCCTAAGCACCTTGATCTTAACTAAAAGTGGTAGACTTAAGAGGTCAAGGTCCCCATTCTGGTCTACCTGGAATCTCATTGACAAGAGAGGTCGAGTGGGGGAAACCCTGTAACCTGTGGGGACGCTCTACTGTGTAGGGGTCATCGTGAGACTCTCCCTCTCTGGCTGCCTAGGTAATTCCTAGGTGGACGACCTTTCTAACTAAGGGGTATCATCTGCCCCAAACCTCTATAGTCACCCGACATATTTTGGGTGTCTCGATTGGGTCCAACACATTCTAATCTCATCCAATCCTTCGGTGCATGTTTGGTAGGAGGTCCTTGAAACCTCCTTTAGAGATCCACCCTTCCCAAGGTCAAGCCTCAGTACCCTTGTTTGTGCAGCAACCCCACCATATATATCTTTCCTATGATTCAGAACCAAGTTCTCCTTCTTCTTCCATCATGGCACAGCATGTTGAAGAAGAAAACAATCTTGAGCACAGCTTCAACATCTAAATAACCTCTTCTAGAACTTCATGAACACCTACAACCTTGGATGGCGAAATCATCCCAACTTCAAGTGGGAGGGAAATTCTCAGACTCAAAGACTACCTTACCAACCTCGTCCACAAGCCCCTCGTCCATATCAGCCACCTCAGCCTCGGCCCAACCCCACCTATCAATCTAGGCCAAACCAAGACCAAATGTTTCTCATCCTCCAAACACTGGATGACATTCAGAGAACGAATGTGGCAATCCAAAAACAACACAAGGACGAGATCACAAAGGTCCACAACCAACTCACCCAGATGGCGAATTCTAGCCAACCGGGCACACTTCCTTCACAACCTTTGTCGAACCCAAATAACGTGCCGACCTAGAGGTGTGTTATGAACCCAAATCCAAGCCACACACACGTGATTTATCAGGCCCCTTCTGTTCCATCACTTGACGGGATGGAAGCTTCAACATCTTATGCGGGATTTCAATAGCAGCCACCCATCTTACCAACCCCAAACCAGAACCAGGCAGGATTAAACTCTGTAACAACCCATAGTGGTAAAGCAACCCATGACCCACCTTATCCAGACCACTCCAAGCCTAGTAGTAATCCAAGCCCTAGGATAGTTATCCAGGATGTCCTTACCCTAGATCAAGAACCTGGACCTATTCTAGAGGAGCCAACCAAGGTTCCATTTCCCGAGGCCTTGACCAAGGGAAAAAGGACAACCAAACCCGTGGCTCCTGAGGAGGATCTGATCAAGCTCTTTGAATAGGTCCAAATAAACATCCCCTTGATGGATGCAATCCGCAATGTACTGGCTTATGCACAATTTTTAAAAGACATGTGTACACCAAGCATAAGCCGCAAACCAAGAGTGGGAGTCCGATCATACTGTCAGAGCAAGCCAGCTCTGTAATCCTGAGTAAACTCCCACCCAAGGCAAAAGACCTAGGCACTCCCCTGATCTCATGTAAAATTGGTGAAACCCAATTCGATAGAGCATTGCTAGACTTAGGTGCCTCCATAAACCTAATACCCACATCCCTACTTAACCACCTTGAAGAGTCCGAGCTCAAACCGGCTGAGGTGACATTGCAATTAGCTGATCAATCCATCAAGTCACCTAAAGGAATACTCGAGGATGTCATTGTTAGGGTATGGGATTTCTACCCTAGTAGATTGCATAGTTCTAGACATGGATGCACCTGAGAACCCAAGGGATACACCGATTATACTAGGGAGACCTTTTCTGGCCATTGCTAGGGCCAACATAAGCTGTGAGGAGGGTCAAATAAAATTGAAATTTGGGAACCAAACTCTTAAGATTGACATCTTTAAGGCCCAACAAGGGATTAATTGCAGTGTTGTAGAACAAATATGTGATATTAAAGCTGTGGTTGATGAGCCAATTATTGAGGACAACCTGATTATCCCTAATCAACCACAAGAAGATCAAAACCCACAATTAGAGGAGTCTGAACCTGATCTAGATACACCCATAACTCCTACCCTTGTTCCTCACATACACCCTAAACCACCTGCTGTTGCTGATAATCTCGTCTTGGAACTCAAGCCCCTTCCCGATCATCTGAAATACGTCTTTTTGGGTTCCAATCAGACGTTTCCTATGATTATAAACTCCAGACTCACACCTGATCAGGAATCCCATCTGATTACTGTTCTCCAGCAACATCGTAGAGCCATTGGATGGACTCTCGATGATTTGACTGGTATAAGCCCCTCTTATTGCACACACCACATCTATTCCGAAGAGGGCACATGACCTTAGCGTGAGATGTAGAGACATTTGAACCCTAATCTGTAGGAGGTTGTGAAAAAGGAGATCATTAAGTGGTTAGATGTAGGGATCATCTACTCGATCTCCGACAGTCGATGGGTGAGTCTAATCCAGGTTGTGCTTAAGATGGCAGGACTCACCACCATTACGGCTGAAATTGGAGAGGTCATACCAACCTGTATAGCCAACTCGTGGAGAGTTTGCATAGATTATAGAAGACCCAATTCCTCCACAAAGAAGGATCATTTCCCACCACCGTTTATTGATCAGATCCTCAAAAAACTAGTGGGAAATAGATTCTTCTGCTTTCTTGACAGGTACTCCAGTTATAACCAAGTGGCAATCCATCCAGAGGACCAAGAGAAGACCACATTCACTTGCCCCTTCGGGACATATGCATTCCGAAGGATGCCTTTCGGTCTCTGCAAAGCACCTGCGACTTTTCAGTAGTGTATGCTTGCCGTATTCTCTGATATGGTAGGTGATTATCTGGAAGTCTTCATGGATGACTTTTCAGTTTTTGGGGCATCATTTGATGATTGCCTCTAGCACTTGGTTGAAATACTCAGGCAATGTATTGATGTGAATTTGGTTCTTTCTGGGAAAAGAGCCACTTCATGGTTCCTGAGGGGATTATCCTGGGACATCTGCTTTCGGAGAGAGGCATCTAAGTTAATCCAGCCAAGGTTAACTTGATTTCCAAACTCCCTATGCCTAGCTCGATTAAGGACATCCGATCTTTTCTATGGCACATTGGTTTTTACCGTCGATTCATCCCTGATTTTTTGAAAATCACGTGCCCCCTGACCACTCTTCTCTCCAAGGAATGCACTCAAGCATTTGAGATCCTTCGTGATCGAGTTATCTAAGCCCCGATCCTACAGTCCTCTGATTGGTCTCAACCCTTTGAGATCATGTGCGATGCATCTGACTTTGCTGTAGTAGCGGTTTTGGGGCAGAAAATTGACGGGAAACTTGTGGTCATTTACTACGCTAGCAAAACACTTGACGAGGCTCAGCGTAACTACATTGTTACTGAGAAAGAGCTACTAGCCGTAGTATTTGCCCTTGAAAGATTTAGATCTTATCTCCTAGGTTCCCATGTTATTATCTACTTGGATCACACAACTGTGAGGCATCTCCTTGCGAAGGATGCAAAACCTCGATTAATCCGATGGATCTTGCTGCTACTAGAATTTGACCTCGAGATTCACGATAAAGCAGGAAGACAGAATGTGGTAGTTGACCACTTGTCCCGCCTTCCTTCTGAGATCATTGACCCTTCCAGACCCATCACGGACATTTTCCTGATGAGCACCTCCTGACTATCAATACCGAGCTTCCATGGTTTGCTAACATAGTAAACTACTTGGCATCACATCAGATCCCATCTGATTGGCCGAAGGCCAAGAAGGACAAATTGCACTCCGATGCCAAGTATTACATTTGGGAAGACCCGTATTTATTCCACATTGGTGCTGATCAAATTATTCGACGGTGTGTCACAGAAGTGGAAATCAAAGACATACTCTCTTTCTGCCATGACCAGGCATGCGGTGGCCATTTTTCTGGGCACAAAACTGCATCAAAAGTCCTCCAGTGTGGCTTTTACTAGTCCACAATTTTCAAGGATGCATAGAATCATTGTAAGGCATGTAACCGTTGCCAGACCTTAGGCAACATGAGCAATCGTGACATGATGCCTTTACAGCCGATTCTGGTATGCGAGATTTTTGACATATGGGGGATTGATTTATGGGACCCGTCCCTATCTCGGACGGCTTCAAATATATTTTACTCACTGTTGACTATGTGTCCAAATGGATCGAAGCCATTCCGACTCGAACTAATGAGCACAAAAATTGTTATCAAGTTCATTCACCAAAACATCTTCTCATGGTTTTGGATTCCACGTGCAATCATTTCTGATGGAGGGACCCATTTCACAAACGCTCAGTTCAGGTCACTAATGACCAAATATAGGGTGTCACACCAAATCTCTACTCCCTACCACCCCCAAACTAATGGTCTAGCTGAGCTATCAAATCAGGAGATCAAGAAAATCCTTCAGGTTACTGTTCGACCTGACAAGAAGGATTGGTCATCCTGGCTTCCGGAAGCTTTGTAGGCTTATAGGACCGCCCACAAGACCCAACTAGGCATGTCTCCTTTCAGACTAGTGTACGAGAAGGTGTGCCACCTCCCTGTCAAATTGGAACATAAAGCCTATTGGGTAGTACGAAACTGCAACTTAGATCTTTCTAAGGCTGAAACCCATAGAAAGCTTTAGATAAGCGAGATTGATGAATTACACCTCAATGCATATGAAAACTAATGAATTTACAAAGAGCGGGTTAAAACCTTTCACAACAAGCACATATTTAGAAGGATCTTTCACCCTGGTCAAAAGGTCCAACTTTTTGATGCCCGACTCGAACTGTTCCCAGGAAAGCTGTGATTTAAGTGGATCAGACCATACTTGGTCAGGCAAATCTTTGGAAATGGAGCCATTGAGATCATTCCACTCAATCACTATTCCGAAGCCTTTGTCGTGAATGGTCAGAGGCACAAACTATTCATTGACATGACCAATACAGATTTGGCTGAGTCATCTTTTATTCTCCATTCTCCCTGAGCTCATTGCACCCAGCCGAGGGTGTAAAACTCAGCACTTAGTGGGAGGCAACCTGTCATTCTTTGAAAAGCTTGAAACCTTTCTTGACATTTCCTTGCTGATTTCATATTGCACTTTAGGGTTCATCCATTAGGACAGCCGACTCCACCTTCGGTACCTGTACCCGAGTTTAGAAATTGTCTGCAATAGTCACCTTGACCCATTCACTCACCCTACCTGTCCTAATGAATGAACCAAGCTGAATACAAACCCACCTAATTTACAATAGGGACATTACAAATCTTAGGCATGGAGGGGTATGAAAGTGCAAAATGTATGAAAACTCATATCAAGAAAAGGTTTCAACAAAAAAATCACGTATCATCTAAAAAAAATAAAAACTGAGAAGAGGAGAGAAAGTTTTTTGTGGGCCATACAAAACAGGAGAAAAAGAGCAAAATGACAAAATAGGAGCACAAAATGAAAAAGAAAGATATTTTCATTAGTAAGAAATTAAGGGATTAACCGAAGTTCTAGGAGCATAACAACATATCGTCTCCTTAGTGCCTAGATTAGGAGCGGTCGATCAACACAAGTTGATTTGGATGAGTTCCCGATGCGGAGAGGTGGGAAATTCCCCTCGAAGATGCATAACAACATATCGTCTCCTTAGTGCTATCTCTTAGGATATTTACATATCCTATCGGGGGCATGTAAGCACTCTGTTGGTTCAAATACTGATGGCACTATCACGAAATGTCAATCGCCAAGGTCTGGATTCAGCCACGGAATGCCATGGGCAGGATTATCTCGAAATCTCGAAAACTAGGGTTCTAGGGGTTACCATGGGTGGTGTTATCACGAAGCATCGATTGCTAGGAACCTTTGAGGATTGATGATGGGGACGAGGAATCTGTTACAAATCATGTTGAAAAGCCAATCCGAAGCTAAAATTAAAAAGAAAAGAGAGAGAAAACTCTCCAAACAAATAAATCCTCTGTCTCTCTCTTACAAAACACACTGCAAACTGAACCAAGGCTAAAAATGTCTCAAGCACGGGTGCTTTAACTACGGAGTCCAACAAACCTTAAAAACCTTCGCGGAGGACTGAGGCTAAAGCTGGACTAGTCTGGATCTTGGTTGGTACTACAGTACCTTTAGGCCTTTTTCGGCATTCTGACCTAATCACAGAAGAAAAGCACTTATCATAACTAGCGAAAGAAATTCATGGTCTAGAATAGAAGTTAAAACCTTAAAATTTTGCTAAGGGACTAGCAAAAGCTAGGCATTGGGGTATGATGAGAACCTCTTCATGAGTCCTAACTAGCTTACTTTGACCTAAGAAAGAGAACAAAAGCACCTACATAACCTAAAGGAAGGCCTAATTCAGGGAATTACTGATCTGAAAAGAATACCTGAAGAATAGGGTAAAACTATAATTTTACCATTGCAGTGCATTAACGGGATTTCTAAGAGTCTAGACATAGGTTAATTGGACTTAATAAGAGAAAAAGTGGGATGGTTCAGTCAGAAGAGGGTTATTGTGAAATTTAAGAATTAAATGACATTCTGTAACCCTAAAATAGACTCACTTTTAATTCACAAGGTTCCAAACAAGATAAAAATCAACTAAATCCTCTAAAATTCATGTAAAAATATCTCCTAGGGTTTAGAACCTTCAATTTGGCCTTTGGAACCTATTTTGACCTAGATTGGGGACCAAGCCCAATATTTGACCTAATTTGGGTTTTTGTGCAAAATGTCTAGTCAAACATGGTCAAACCAAAAATCCAACTTCACCATTGGATTCCTTAGGTCTAAATTAGCTTTTTACCAAAATTTGGACCTAAGGGAAGGTCATCCAAACCTACTTTGCAAATTGGTCCACCAAATTACATTCTGACCCTTAACTTTTGGAAATCCTCGCAAATACCCCCTCAACTTTTTGTCACTTTCTTCATTTTGGTCCCTCTACCATTGCAGTAGGGACCCATACCGCCGATGACTTTGCGAGGAGGTGTTCTCGTTTCCATGGGGAGCCGCTCCCAGATTTGAAAGGGGAGCTCTCTACGAAGTCCCCTACCGCATGAGCAGCACCCCATGCCCTGAATCACCCCATACCTCTCGTCCAAACGCTCAAGAGGTATGGGTCTCACTCTGGCCATACCTTCGATGACGACTTCTGGCTGCTTCCTTGCGATTCTCCCTTTGCCCGTGCCTATTTAAGCAAGCCTAGAGCCCTCCGCTCTTGGCAAGCCTATTTTAGCCAGAGATAACCCCTCAAATTCGTCTCCTCCTCCTCTGGCCATCTGCCCGAAGGCTCCGACGACTCTCCCTCCCTCTTCTCATCACTCTGCCACCGTACCAGTGGTAGGGCCATCTCCGCCTCACTTCTCTGCATCGTGTTGTACCTGCACGAGCCTCTCTGACCTCCTCGTCGTCGCCACCTCTCCATCTCAAGATCTTCGCCTCCGACGATGGCAAACACGTGCCACTCACCCTCCACATCCCCCCTTCGCTCCAAACACCTCAGTTAAGTCCTCCTCTCCCCCTCTTCATTTCCCTTCTTTTAATTCACACTTTCGACCCCTCGACTGCCACTGACTACCACCATCGTTCCCACCTCCGACCAGATCGCTGGTGAGGTGCTCCCGCCACTCCACGCATCCACCCACCTCGCCAATCACCTTACAAGCTCTGCCATGACTCACTAATCATAACCCCTCTTCCCATTCACCGCCACACGCTCCCAACACGCCCCCCGAACACACCCACCTTCACAGCCACAGGGCGACCTAGGCACACACGCCTAGGCCACCCCGCACCACGCCACCCACCGGACCACCTTCGCTGTGTCACGACAAAGCATTCTGAGTGTTTTGACAGGGCTGTGTGGCCGTATTTGTGCTGACAGGTTCTGATCCTGGCCACCATTAAAGCGAGCTTGAAGTAAGTCGCAACCTTCACCTACTGCTTTTGGTCTTAGGGAGTAGGGTCCCAGGTGCGCAAGCTCCCTTTGCGAACCCTTCACGCCAGCAATTGGAGGCCCAAGGCACTGCATCTACTACAATCGAGTGTGTAACCTGCAGTGGGCGTGTGTAAGAAGAAGGTGGGACATTTAGTCCCACCTCGGGCTTTTTTGAGCGAGGGGCACAACATAAATTGAAAACGTGTCAGGGGCTTATCGCCTCCTAAAATGAGTTGAGGTCCCCTCGCCCACCACGCCTTGTCTGTGACCCATACCTCCGCTGATTTGGTTGCCTGACCCGAATACCCTTGCCCTCCTGGCTCACCACCCACGCCGGTGCGCCTGGTCTTTAGCACGCTAACCCAACCCGTTTACTCGAGATGGCTCTAGGAGAGCAAGCCTAAGAATGAAATAAAGAGAGAGAGACACGGGGGAGGGTAGGGGGTAGGTTTTGCTTCTTTGTGCTGTGCAGGGAAGAAGGAGGAGGAGGAAGCAGCTGCGGGGAAGGGGAAGAGAAGAAGAAGAGGAGCAACTGAAGGAGAAGGTGTGGCTGAAGAAAAGAAGAGAAGGAAGGAGGAAATCGCAGAGAAAGAGAGAAGCAAAAGAAGAAGAAGGCAGAAGAAGCACTGCAGAGGCCACGGAAGAAGGATGAGGCGTAGCTAGAGAAAGGAAGAAGAAGGAGGAGGCGTAGCCAAAGAAAGAAGAAGAAGAAGCCAAGAGGAAGCTGCAGAAGAAGAAGAGGAGCAGCTGAAGTCAGAGGAAGAAGACAGGAAGGAAGATAGCCAAGAGAAGAAGAAAGAAGAGAGAAAGGGAAGGCCAAAAAAAAATCACTATAGCAAAACACTTTTAAGACGCCTGATTTTTCATCAGACGTCCAATTTTTTAGCATTATTTCTATGTTTGATTGTAGTTTTTAATTTTGATTGAATTGGTCATTGCTTTTTATTAAATTGAGAATTGTGCTCTTAAGTTCTAAAATACCGATTTGCTCCTTAAGTTCGACCTTAGAAGTTTTGAATTTTGAGTAATAAAAATTGATAATCGTTTTCGCAGTGATTTCAAATATACTTCAGCGAATATCTCTTTAAAACACGATCTCGTTGCAAACCAGCGATTATTGAGCTTAATGAAGATTCTATTTTTGAGATAACTAGACCCAAGTCAATTATGATTTAGTCACATCTTTTAGACTTGGAAATTTCAGATGGGGTAATTAATATACAGGAGGTCCCAGAATTTGACATTCTAAAGGAGGATAGGAGTTGGGAAATATTGATTTAGGAAGCTAATTTCGGAGGAAGCAGAAGACCAAGTCTAAGGGTTCCAATTAATCTGAGACCATCATACCAGGACACTTACGACATTTGTTCTGAGGATGTCCAACCCAAGCACACATTCATTGATTATCCTTTTGAGTTTGATTTCTCTGTAACCCGACGTTTTGGTCTTGGGTTGCATCCTCATAAATCGCAGGCCTGACTCTGCATGCATACTGATTTTAGGTTCTGGGTAATTTTTATCCAGAACCTTAGATATACTCGACCATGGGGTATGGGTCTACACCACAATCTGGTCTACATTTGTGGACATCTACTGGCAGGTCCTAAGGTGAATCTTTTTATTCTGATTCTGACCTGCACCTGTGAATTCGTTATTTCTTCTTCTTTGTATAGTGTGCCTAGCTGAAGGCACTAAATTCAACACGTATACAATTTCTATTTATCTCGGAGCGGACCCGTTATTCACGCAATTTAAGTGCTTTCTACTCTACTCCACTCTATTTCATGTCTTTTTAATATAATGAGGACATTACGTTAGATAGGCATGGGGGGTTGGATATTCATCTCTAAATTATTTCGTCAGCTCCGTAGATTCATTCTGTTTTTATTTATATAAAAAAATTATGGAATTAGGAAAGAGAACTTAGGCTTTAGAAAATTTTCAATCTTAGGAAATAAAACTGTATGATTAGAACACAAAGACCCTTCAGGTCTTTGGGTTTAATCAGCCCAGGTATCCACTAAAATGTGGATTTGTTTATCGAGTCCTCACCATCTTGAATTTTATTTCAATCTGATTAAATAATTTTGGGTGATAAGTACATGACTTATCAACCAGCCCTCTGACTTGAGGGAACTTTAAGTCTAAGCATCTACACAATATTCACACTGACTTGTTGTTCGGCGGTTTTAACAAAAATTGGGTAGCTAATGAACCTTCTAGAGTGGTATGGCTGGCAAGTTATCGTAGGTAACAACCCATAGGTAAGTTGTCCAGAGCCCAGCCACTGGACCATTCTTTTCTTACTACCTTTAGATAAATCTTAGACCAGGGACGCCACCTACTTAAAAAGAAAAAGAAAGTCCAAAAAGAAAAGAAAAAGAAAAGGAAAAAAGAAAGAAAAAGAAAAAAAAAGAAGCCACACTTCACTGCACAAGTATGGTTGGCAAGTTATCGTGGGTAACAGCCCATTAGTAGGTTGTCCAGATCCCAGCTCAAGAAATGCACAAAAAATTCCAAAACACTTAGGAAGAAGTGGAGAAGTAGAATAAGCCGAGGAGATATACACTGGATTCACCCTTGTGTTGACCCCATAAAAATTAAAGTAGGGAGAAAGCTACCGGTCGTATAGATACATCTTCAGGTAGATTTCTTTCTAAGGTCACCTAGTGACGTAGAAACTCGAAGTCCGTTTGAATGCTTATCAATGAGTCTATCACATAGGCAAAAAGATGCTTAGAACTTAGGGTTCTTATTGAGTCTTGGGCAGGTTGAGTGGTCGTAAAAAGCCACTCCAAAACCCTAAACTCAAAAATCCAAAAAAAGTTAGAAAAGAAGAAAAAAAAGAAAAAGATCCTTCTATGAATAAGGCAAGGATTTGAGGCAATCCACATTTTGGCTGATACTCAGGCACTATTGTGTCTCTATAGTTCAAATCCTAGTTGAAATCCTTAAGTGTTGAAAATAACTATTTCCCAAGAAATCTAACTTAATTCTCTTATAAATAGCATGTAGTTTTGCTAGGGACTAACAAAAGATAGGCATGGGGTTGTGATGTAAACACATTTATATCACATAAATTGTCTATTTATGCGTGCTCTTAGGCATATAATTGCATAACATATTATAAATATTGCATAACATGCATCATCTCGCATTTAGGTTAGTTTGTACAAAATTTAGGTTAATTGTCTCCTTTTATGGCCAGGAACAGAGCAACGTTTTAATCAGGGCTTTGGACCGAGGATCCAACCATACGAATCTGGCAACGATGGGAGTTTAATGAATCCAAGATCGCCCTAATCGGCCATCTATAGCAACAAATATAGTCTGAGGAAGCCTAGAGATCAAGGGCCAAGATGGTCTTAATCCGACCTTAGATGACAAATCTGACTGCATGGATGGGTTTGGACTGACGATCGCAACCTAACGGCATGAAAATTGATCCAATCCGACACCCATGGCACCATCTACAACACACAGAAGATTGACGACACAGCCGCCCAAATCGGCCGCAGCACCGCTTCTCATTTTCTGAAGGCGTGGCGAGGCGAGATTTGGGCCGTTGGATCTTGATCCAACAGCCGTGAGCACGTGCGCTTAATTTCTTTTCGCGAAAAAGTAGCAACTATAGTGCAATAGTTACGCTGCTGTGGGTGAAGCGCAGGTCGTGAGGTCGAATCGCCTTGCGCCTAAAATAATAGCGAAGAGTGGGGACACGTCGATTCTGGCTATCAGATGGTGATCGTGCAGGCGACGAGCGGAGACGTCACGTAATGAGGAGCTTTGGATCACGTACACGTGTGATCATGCACATCTGCACGCCACATCGCATGCATTGGTGCACAGCAGCTGCAACGCTGTGCAGGCAAGGATGACTTTAAGCCGTCCGATCTTGAGATCGAACGGCTAATATCGTTTAGACGAGCGTGAGTTTTATGCGCAGCAAGCGGGGAGGCGCGTGTGGCACACTCACGTCGGCCACTATCAAATATTTAGTGACGGATAAATCCATCACTAAAGACCTGATATTAATGTTTTAAGCTTGAAATGACAAATTTGCCCTCAATTCCTACAACTATAAAAGGAGACCCGACCTCCACTTCTTCTTCATCCCTTCCTCTCTTCTCCCACCCCCTCCAAAGCTCTAAGAGCTTGTCCCAAACATGAGATGCTCCTCTAGAGTAAACATCAGAATTTTTCCACCTTCTCCCTCCTTCGTGGAGCATCCCGTGGTTGTCCTCTCTCTGCATTTGGGAAGTGGATCCCGCAACGACGACGATGTGCTGCTTCATCCTCCTTCTTCCCGCTTCGTTATCCTTCTTCCTGCCTCATTCCCTGTCTTCCAGGCATCGTCCCGTCCGGCTCATCCACCAAGCAATCGTCGAGGAGGACACTTCTATCTCCATTCTGTTTACTACTTTCTAGAGTAGATTTACTACTTTCTAGCAGAGATTTTCCACTTTCTAGTCGTAACGAGTAGTGCAATGAACAACTTCTGATAATGAAATCCGTGTTTATTCTACCTCTCATTTGCTTTTATTTGTAATATTCTCTCTCTATCTTCTATTCTTTATTCTTTAAGTAGATAGCTAATTTAGATTCAATTCAATTAGATAATTTACTTCGTAACAATTAAATAAACACGGTTTTGAATCAAACGTCCGCCTCCCTATGTTCGACCCTGAATTTAATTATGAATTTCGGTAGACATTTTATCTAGTGATGGATTTCTTCGCGAATCAAATTACGACGAGTTTTCAAATCCAACTCTGAATACGTAGTTTTCCGCTCTCAACATTTTGGCACCGTTGTCGAGGAGGCAACGCTCTTTGATTCTTCACGTTTTTGACTCATGAATCATTTGCCTCACTTCTCTCGTTTCTTATTGTGATTGCAGGTACTCTCTCGAGACGGCAAAATTGGTAGGTTGGACTAAAGTGCTGTTGAAGGGTCTGCATGTCTACCCCGACCTCCCACCCATTAGTTTTCTTTCCACCATGTAATAACACAAACATAAATTAACCTAGGTGTTCTTATAAACTCTAAGGTTAGTTTTGTTTGTTTGTTTGACACCTACACCTGCCTCACCCTCCTCATTTAAAAGAAAAATTAAAAAAAAATCTCACAGAGGTACACAATGTCTTCTGATTTTCAAACTCAACCGGTAAATCGATCTTTGGAATCGATACACACATACAAACACATAATCGAGAAGAAATCAAATTAGGTAATCACTTGTATGCCTAATTAAGTGGTGCAACAGGCCAATTGTTTGAGTTGATTGGGCCGCACCACTTCAATTAAAATCAACTCATCAAGTAGCTGCCATATAGGTTCAATTCTTAGGGATTTACCAGACACTCCACAATTTTTAAGTTTTTAAAGGAAAACACATTCACTTGTGCTTTCAAAACCTGGTGTGCCAACCAAACTTGATTTAAAATGCCTAAAGTTGAATCCTAAAAGCTACTAAGCAAGATTCAAACTCTAAAACTAACGGTATGCAAAATAATCTTGCTCCGAAACCACTGGTTGTGCACGCACACACATATCAATAAATCATTAAGGGCACAACCCAGATAAAGGGCTCATCACATTTCAAAGCACATTCAAACCTAACCCTAATTAAAATAGAGTAGACGTTGGCCCTAAGGATTAGACATGCTCTTCGGAGCTCAGATCAAGATTATTTTCGATTAGTATGTTTCTACAGTTCAATCTGATGTCTAGATAGTGGAGCAGAATCAAATGATCGCGGTTGGGGGGCACACTAGGAAACAGAGGCAAAAGCCAAAGGAAGAACCTTCTCCCCAGTCCCTCCCTCTAACTAGTTGGATTGATCGAAAAGAAGTAGATCAAATCATTTACTAATCTTAAGATGGGTTCTAGGAGTCTGTAAGCTAGCCCACTTAAGGATAGGTTTGTTTGTTTGTGTTGCAGGGCACCTTTCTTCCTCCCATCTGTCATGAATCCTTCCACATTCTATACGCATTCCCGTTCTTATCCTTCTGATATGTCTTATCCCCAACATGATGATTATTATCCCGACTCGTACTGTAATCAACCATCTACTAGTTGGGATAACTCGGATTAAGGATTCAGTTCCGAACCTCCGTGTTCAGGGTTTAACCCTGGACACCATAATCTTGATTATTATCCTTCTCTGAGCTACACTGATTATAGATCATCACCCTCACTTGGACAACCTAATATGATCTACAATTAAGAAGGATACATTGATCCTTACCCCTCCCCAGAATACACTTCCTTTAGGTCATTACCACCTTACGAACAACTCGAAATGACCTCTTATCAGGGAGGGTATAAAGATCCTTAATTCGTTGATTCCCCTACACTGAACCCAAACCCACCCAACCCTGAACCAAACCATTTGGTTCAGGTTAACCAGGTCTAAGAGAAGGTGTTGGCTAACTTAAGGAATACCGTACAATCTTTAGAAGCTCAGCCAACACCTTGCACTCAAGAATTGGAGCCCCTGATTGAAATGATTGATGATCTTAACAAGTATCTTTTGGATTGGAACCAAGATGTTAAGGATAAGGGCCTGGGTGAGTTTTTACTTGGGAAATTATCGAAATTAAGGACGATATTTGTCATTGCTTTAGTTCAATCTTGGGATGATTCCCAGGATGAACCCCATTCAGGAGAGCCAATGTCAGAACCCGCTCAGGCACCTGTTGGGGGGGACACGTGTTACGAGAACGGGATTGACCAGATTGATATAAAGCAACCAATTAAGGATGATCTGATTTCTTCACCTGAGATCCCTAAACCGGGGTACGAGGAAACGTATGTCTCTAAGGATCAGAAAGTAATTGATGATTTTAAGACACACATTAATACAGATTTGGATTTCTTTGATTCTGAGGGTGAAGAATTAATTTGCGAAGTCTCACGTGAGTTTACAGAACATGATTTCTGTGAGATGATTGGGCCTGTGGAATCTGTTAAATCATTTGATAGCCCAATAACTAAGGAAATTGATCTTATTGGGGCTCACATGATGGATTCAGAATCGCATTTTCTGAAGGATTCAATTTAATGCCCCGATTGTCAGTTACACCCCATTGAGTGATGAGAACCTCATCATGAGCCCTAACTAGCTTACTTTGACATAAGAAAAAGAACAAAAGCTCCTACATAACCTAAAGGAAGGCCTAATTCATGGAATTACTGATCTGAAAAGAATACCTGAAGAATAGGGTAAAACTACAATTTTACCATTGTAGTGGATCAACGGGATTTCTAAGGGTCTATACATAGGTCAATTGGACTTAATAAGAGAAAAAGTGGGACGGTTCAATCAGAAGAGAGTTATTGTGAAATTGAAGAATTAAATGACATTCTGTAACCCTAAAATAGATCCACTTTAATTCACAGGGTTTTAGGTAAGATAAAAATCAACTAAACCCTCTAAAATTCATTGAAAAATATCGCCTAGGGTTTAGAACCTTCAATTTGGCATTTGGAACTTGTTTTGACCTAGATTGGGGACCAAGCCCAATATTTGACCTAATTTGGGTTTTTATGCAAAATATCCAATCAAACGTGGTCATACCTAAAATCCAACTTTACCATCAGAATCCTTAGGTCCAAATTAGGTTTGTACCAAAATTTGGACTTAAGGGAAGGTCATCTTAACCTACTTTGCAAATTGGTCCACCAAATTACATTCTGACCCTTAACTTTTGGAGACCCTTGCAAATACCCTCTCAACTTTTCGTCACTTTCTTCATTTTGGTCCCTCTACCACTGTAGCAGGGACCCATATCGCCGATGACTTTGCGAGGAGGTGTTCTCCTTGTTTCCATGGGGAGCCGCTCACAGATTTGAAAGGGGAGCTCTCTATGAAGCCCCCTACCGCATGAGCAGCTCCCCATGCCCTGAATCGCCCCATACCTCTTGTGCAAATGCTCGAGAGGTATGGGTCTCACTCTAGCCATACCTCCGACGATGACTTCTGGCCGCTTCCTTGCGATTCTCCCTCTGCCCGCACCTATTTAAGCAAGCCCAGAGCCCTCCGCTCCTGGTAAGCCTGTTTTGGCCAGAGATAACCCCTCAAATTCATCTCCTCCTCCTCTGGCCATCTGCCCACAGGCTCCAGCGACTCTCCCTCCCTCTTCTTGTCAATCTGCCATCGTACCAGTAGTAGGACCATCTCCGCCTCACTCTGCATCGTGCCGTACCCGCGCGAGCCTCTCTAACCTCCTCATCATCGTCGCCTCTCCATCTCAAGGTCTTCATCTCCGACGACAGCAAACACGTGCCCTCGCCCTCTGCATCCCCCCTTTGCTCCAAACACCTCAGTTAAGTCCTCCTCTCCCCCTCTTCATTTCCCCTCTTTTAATTCACACTTTCGACCCCTCAACTACCACTGACCACCACCATCGTTCCCACCTCCGACCAGATCACCGGCAAGGTGCTCCCGCCACTCCACGCATCCACCCACCTCACCAATCACTTCACAAGCTCTGCCACGACTCACTGATCATAACCCCTCTTCCCATACATCGCCACACACTCCCAACACACCCCGCGAACACACCCACCTTCACAGCCATAGGACGACCTAGGCATGCATGCCTAGGCCACCCCACGCCACGCCACCCACCGAGCCAGCTTCGCCATGTCACGGTGAAGTCTTTTGAGTGTTTTGATAGGGCCGTGAGGCCATATTTGTGTTGACAGGTTATGACTCCGGTCGCCATTAGAGCGGGCTTGAAGCAAGCTCACAACCTTCACCTACTGCCCCAGGTCTCAGGGAGCAGGGTCCCAGGTGCGTGGGCTCCCTTTGCGAACCCTTCACTCCATAAATTAGAGTCCCAAGGCACTGCATCTGCTGCAATCAAGTGCGTCACCTGCTGCAGGTGTGCACAAGAAGAAGTTGGGACATTTAGTCCCACCTCGGGCGTTTTCGAGTAGGGGGTGCAACAAAAATTGAAAAGGTGTCAGGGGCTTATCGCCTCCTGACATGGGGTGAGGTCTCCTCGCCCACCATGCCTCTAATTACAATGATGGGTTTTCAAATCCAACTCTGAATACGTAGTTTTCTGCTCTCAGCATTACCCTAGGAGGAATTCTTGTGGGTGGAAATCTTCCACCCTTGGAGGAGCAAGGGCACACTCATTTAGGGCTTGCCAGGAGGAGGATCTCACCAACTTGAAGGAGCTTTTCAAGGAAGGAGAAGAATGAGAACTTCTTTTCAAGCCTAGGAGCAACTAAGCTTGGAGCAAGAAGCTTCTCTTCTTCAACAACATCACGAGGAGGATTTGTGTTTTACCTTTTGTATTTTCATTTTTTGTGTAGAAGCATTCCTCTACTTGCTTTTTCAAGAAATTTGTTTTGTCAAAGTTGCTTTCTTTTCAGTTCTAGTTGCTTTGTCATGCATCTTATTACTTTTACCATAGTGCACTCACACACTCTCTCTAATTACCCTAGGTCTTCACGTACCTAGGGTAAGCTTAGAGAGAAGAATTACTTGTCACTTAGGTTTTAGCATTAGCAAGTTGCATCCATTTTCGCTTTCTATTTCGTTGTTACCCCTTTATTTGTAAATCCAAAAAATCTTATATTCAAAAATCCAAAAAGAAAGTTGATTTCCGTATTGTCAAGTGAGAGTATTTAAATTGCATTCTTGCCTCCTTAGACGACCCTAGATACCACCTCTATCTAGGTTATAAATTTAAAAGCTGAGTGATTTTACGTGTTGCAACGACATTTAAGACTCACAATTTACAAACCACGTAAAATCCACATCAGATGCTAAACCAAGCTAAGTTAAGTTAGTTTCTTCTGATCTGAGCTGAGGTGAGTTGGAGTTGGTCTTCCTGAAGACTACTTGGCTAGCTAAGGTAGCTAGCTGAGGTCAAATACTTAAGCTCAACTGAGTTGAGCTGAGTTGAGCCTTCAAGAGCTGGAGTTAAGCTGGCCTGAGCTGGTTGAGAACTTCAGCTGACTAGGCTTAGCTAGTTGATGGTAGTAGCTAGTCCTAGTAAGGTAGACCTTCCCTGAGTTGGGTGGAGCTGGGAGGAGCTGAGTTGAGCTGCCATCTAGCTGAGGTGAACTAAATGGAGCTTAGTTGAGCTGATCCCAACTAAGTTGAGCTACAATGAGCTGGAATGAGATGGAATAGCTCGATTCCAACTGAGGTGAGTTGTATTCAGTTGAGATCTTGCTGAATTGGGCTTCTCCTTCATTTTCTAACTTTCTTGGTGTCAGGGTTTACGGGATCTAATTGTGTATTTATCCTTGACACTCAAATAAATGTGTCAAATAACAAACATAATGCAATGCATGCCTATCCTAAGAGAATGCCTAAATGAAGCCCAAGAACCCAATTTCAGATTTAAAATCCTAAGAGCTAAGTGTGTGTTAGAGCATAAGAATGATGAAAAACTGGTGTTTATCATTAGGGAGGGAGTGGAGTTAACTTGCATTTTTGATGGGTGGGTTTCATGTGTAGTATCTTGAGTTGTCTTCCACTCCTTAGAGTGACTACATTGACAGTATGATTATTTCTATGACGAGGTTAGGAGGCTTGATTTTGTTTGAAACCTAAGGAGTGCTAAGGTCCTAGGTGAATAGGAGGTTGATTGTGATTCCCGCCCTGATACTGGTTCCTTTGAATATTAGGGTTTGGCATGGGTTGGAATGATCAATTGCCTGCAGGTCATTGATTTGGTGTAACCCTAATCTGATTTTACAAATTATTGACAACGTGGGTTACTTCAGTCATTTGATTCTACAAACCTTGTAGGGTTTTCATAACCTAGGTTTTAATATCATCTTGAGAAAATCTAGGTTGGTATTGATTTTGTCCATGAAGCCAGGGTGGATTTTGTTGAGACTAATTAGCATTATTCCAGAAGAATTTTGGGTGGTTCCTGATGACTCTACAATGTTCAATGTTAATAACATCAATTAGAGTCAATTTTGAGGGTACTTGTGTGATATTGTTAGATTATAATGGGCCTGGGAGCATTGCATGCATATTGCATGATCGTTACAATTTAATCGCTTAGAATCAATGTTTAATGACTATGTGCACTAGTCCATTTTGAAACAAGTCTCAGATGAGCGATCAAACCATATAGATGGATCCAAATCAATGAACGTAGTCCAATAGACTCGAAATCACTTCGATCCGACCTTCGTAGCTCCCACAACAAGCCAGAGAAAGATCAACGGCCAGGGCACAATGCGACATCCTTATAGGCCTCAGATGAAAAATTTGACCGTACGGATGGATATGGAGCAACAATCGCAATTCAGCAATGCGAGAATCATCGCGATCCAAGCACCATGGCATCTCCTACAACAAAAAGAAGACGGACGACCCAGACTGTGCCACATGGTGCCATCCAGGCCGCCCAACAACGGCCAGCGCCCACCGGCCCTCCCTCGACCATCTTAAACCGTTTGATCTATGATCGGACTACTGAGACACGTGGACACCAGCGCATCGATTGTGCCTCCCACCCGCTACCATTGGGTGTGGGTTCGAGACTTGCCGTGCCTCAATTTGGCGTAAGGGCAGCACGAAGGCGTGCGCACGAGCCAGCGTGCACTAGCCCACGCAAGCGTGACATGGAGCGTGCGATGCACGGAGTAGTTAGAGCATGAGCAGCAAAGGTGGGTCTTCAGTGATAGCTATGGGGCCTTTAGTGATGCTTGTAGCTTCACTACAAACCCGAATTTGAATTTGAACCCTTTTTCTCACTTATAAAAGGGGCTAAACCCCTCCACTTTTGAGGGGAGATACCTATGAGTTCCCACCACCTTCTAGAGCTGAGAGCAAGTCCTTGGAGTTGACGAGCCACCGACGAAAGCCCCTCCACTGTCATGGCTGCTACGCTGCTAGTTTTCAATTTTTCATTTGTGTTGATTAAGCTTTCATATACCATTGTAGTTGTTGAAATGAATGATTTCTACAATATATTCTCTATTTTATTATCATTATTTTTATCTCTTTCATAGTTATATAGTCGCTTCATCACAATGATTTTTCTTTAACCCTATTCTCCCCCCTCTCTCTCTCCCTCTCTCTCCCTATCTTTCTCTTTCTCGTTCTCTCAAATCGATTTGCAAGTGAATCAAAAGAGATATTTTTATGACACAAAAGCAACTAAGTGATTCCTATTATTGCCTCCTTGTATTCGACACTCGAACTTACATCTGATTCTTTATTTAAAATTGACGTCGTAAACACACTACAACGAACGGTTTTTACGCAAACGCGTACGCTAATGTCAGTTCCTCCAACTCATATTGTAAGAGTTGGAAGGATTTCTAAAGTGCTCTAGGAGGGTAGAAATATTTTCTATAGCTAGCCTATAAGAGTTGGGATTCAAAAAATCAAGTCAAATCTGGTGTAACCTTAGGAAGATAATTATGCTTAGTAAGGACAACACCAATGTGGTGCAAGTTTTCTCTCTTGAGTAAGTTAGGTGTGGTCAGAGGTGGAGTTGGTCTTTGAGAATTATTTCTTCCCTCTATTTTTTTTCTGTGAATCTGCATTTGATCAAATCGCTGGGCAATCATTTAAATATCATCTTGAGTAATAGGAATAGATTGGCTATGGGTGCCTATCTCATGAACACCAAATTGAGGATTAGTGTTTCTTTCAAAGGTGATCATGGAAGCATGGTTGAATGAGTTTGTACTCATCACCTCAAATAATTCATAGGCACTCTCAGCATCCTTGTTTAAGAAATTCCACCGCATGAGGCATTGACAAACATTCTAAGTTGATCATCTAATCCATGATAAAAGATTTGAACCAATTGCCAAAGTGGTACCTCATGATGTGGGGAACTTCTTAAGAGGTCCTAAAACCTTTCCCAAACTTCATGAGAGATTCACCAAATTTTTGTTGGAAGGTCGTAATAGATCAGCGAAGGTCATTTGTACAACCTATAGGAAAGAACATTTTTAGAAATGAACTTTTGAGTAGAGGCCAAGTGGTAAAACGTCTACGAATACCCTTGAACCAATAGGTGGCCTTGTTCTTGAGGCTGAGAGGAAAAAGTCTCATTAGCCATAAGTCTTCCTGCACATTGCAAGAAAAGATAGTTTGGGCGAGGACGGTTAGCTCCTCTAAATGGTGAAAAGGGTCCTCTTTGGGAAGGCCATGGAAATGCTTAATCAAGTTCAAAATAGCTACCTTGATCTTGAAATCCCCCTCAGGAATCACCACCCCAAGTCTATCCTCATAATTGGAAAGATTATAAAATTTTTTTAAAGGAATGATAGGCTCCTCAGGTGGTGGATTCTGCCCTTGGTTGGCTAGGTTTGTAATAGTCCTAGCCAACTACTATTGATTAGCTTGAAGTTGAGTCAGTTGCTCAACCATCATAAATAAGGGATTGGGAAGGGGACATTGGTTTTTACTATTAGGAAATTTGGCATTAGGAGGCATTTCTAGGCTAGCGAGGTTAGGGATGGGAATGCCAAATTGCATATTAGATTGTGGATTTCGAATAGGAGGGTTAGGGGTAGCTTGTGAGTGAGAGGGGAAAGTAGAATTGGATGTATTTTGCAGGTTTTCCATTTTTTTTATGAAAATAGGAAGAAGAACGAGAAGTCAGATGCTTTATGTGGGGGCCGAAATCAAGTGGTTCCTCCAAGTACAAGTTGAGACCTACGCCCATGCATACAATTTATGAAGAATGGGGGGAGGAGAGAAGGGAAGTGATGAAAGGAAAAGTGTGCTGAAATATCCATTTTGTTGGACTATTATTAGGCCTAAAAATAATAGTCTCGATTGTTTATAGTTATTAACATAAGCATCTTGTTAGTTAATAAATGTAGATGGGTTAATTTATGTATTTATAGTGCATGACTTAGATCGTGAATAAATAGTGCCCGTGTATTTTCATATACTTTATAAATAATTATGTTTTTTGTGGAATACAGAGAATAACTATGCACAGAGAAGGAAAGAGTAGTCATTGCTATTTTTGGGTGCAGCTTAACTACAGTCGTGAGAAGGGGAGAGGATGAGAAATAAATTCACGAAGACTTTAAAATGAAGGGCACTTCTCCTTTGAGTGGGATCCACCTTCTTGCCCTTCAGGGGCTTCACCTCGCTCTCCTGATAAATGCCAATTTATCATCTTATGCCCTAAAACGGATCTACCTTTTAGGGTTTTAACTTCGCAAATGGGTTTTTGGGTTGCATTTAAGCATTTACTTAGGATAGGCATGCATTGCATCTTATTGTCTTTTTAGTGTTTTTATTTGAGTGTTAGGGATGAACAGATAGCCAGATTCCTAAAACCTAACATTCAGGAAGGCAATAGATGAAGAGAAAGTTCAATTCAGCTAGACCACAGCTAAATCCAGCTCATCAGAGCTAGATGCCACCTCACATGGAATAGGGTTAGCTCCCTTAAGCTCCATTCAGCTCATCTTAGCTAGATGATAGCTCAGGGAAGCTCAACTTAGCTCAACCTAGCTCAAGTTAGCTCAGATCCAGCTCAACTTAGTTGAGTCTAGCTTAGCTTAGCTCCAATTAGTTCACTTGGGGCTCTAGCTAGCTCAACTAAGTTGACAGGAGTCTACCTCAGCTCAAGTCTAGCTACTTCCAGCTCCACTAAACTCAAGTCAGCTGAAGATAACCTCAACTAGCTCAGGCCAGCTCAAGTCCAGCTCCTAGAGACTCCACACAGCTCAACCTAATTGAGCTAGACTATTTAACCTAAGCTAGCTACTCCAACTAGCTAGGTTATCAACGGGAAGATCAGACCTATCTCACCTCAGCCAAATTTAGCAAAAGCCAACTTACTTTAGCTTGGCTTAGCAGTTAGCAAAGAACTAGCAAGCAAAGCCAGCTAAGGTAGCTCCTTGCTATTCTCTTCAGCAGCCACTAGCTCCAATGCAGCTCCAGACAACCCTCCTTTAGCTCCTCTTCTCAATACCTTAGCTCCCTCTACTGCCTACCCTACTCATCTACTAGCTAGGCTAGCTTAGCTAGCTTAGCTTAGCTATTCACCTCCGTGGCATCCCTACCTAACCCTAAAACCTACCTAGCCAATCTCCACCAAATACTCCTAAACCTAGTCCACCTAAGCTCCTAGTCGTAAACCCTTTTTTGGTGCCAACTCTTCACAACCCTTCAACCCACTGCCACCACCAAGGGACACCACAAAAGTGGCACCAAAACCACATACAACCACCCTTAGAGTTGGTGCCACTTTTCCCCCCAACACACCCCACATCCTAGCCATACACCTACCCTACAAAGCCATTCCTACCCTATACATAACCCCCTTCTAGAATCCTCCTTGGTGACACCAAAATGGAGGCTACTCTTCATTTTTGTTTAGGTGCCCTTCCACCACATAAGCACCACCAAGGCATCCCTCTACTTGGTGCTAAACACCCTTCACCATAGGATCACCTAACCACCTCCTAAAGCCCATCCTAGCCCTACACCTAATCCCCATGCCAACCACCACTCTCCACTTCTATAAAGACCCTCCTAACTACCACCAAATCTTCATCTTCTACCTTGTATATTCCACCTATATCACCTATAATCCACGGCCAAGGAGAATGAGAGAAGAATATCAAGGGGCAACTTACCCGCCCCCTTGGTGCCTTCTTCTTATTTCTTCTTCCTTGTGCCACGCCTAGGAGGAAGAAGCTCTTCATCCATGGAGGATGGCTAGGCATTGAGGAGGAAATCTTCTTCACAAAAGGGAGACGGCCAGGTAAGAGGAGGAGCAAGGTGGTTGACACCCACCTTGGAGGAAAGCTTGGAGGAGTCAACATATCAAAAGCAAGGAAGAATTCTTTTCAAGCATAGGAGCTGTTGTGCTTGGAGCAAGGACCATTCCTTCTTCACCATCTCTGGAGGATTTTTCTTCATCTCTATTTTCTTTGCATTATCTAGTGTAGTTTTTCTTTTTGTTGTAAGAAGCATTCAGCTACTTGTCCCTTACTTTGCTAGTAATAGAAAGATGTCTATTGCCTTCAATTTCTTACTTTCTAGCTTAGTGTGCCTTTCATGTTGCTATTAGTTTATTAGTGCACCACATCTTCTTCTAATTTCCCTAGGTGCACTTGCCTAGAGTCGGCTTAGAAGAGAAGACTCATCCATGTCACTTAGGATTAGTGATAGGTGATGAGCCCATATTTGTTTGCTAATTAGTTACTTAAATGCCCAGACATTAGATTAATATTGACATATAAATAGCATACAATAAGATGTAAATAGATTAGTCTAATTATTCACTTATTTGCATATTTCATGCATTGCATTCATATCTAAATGCATTTAAAATTCATTTAGAATAACATGCATTGAAATGATTAGTCTTTAGGTTGCATTACATGCATATATTAGAATTAACATTTTATGTGAGGGTTTGTATATAAACAAACTATCATTTCTTTTCTTATTTTATTAATCCATTTTTATTTCCTCTCCTCAACGGCTGTAGTGACGATGCCCCTTACTCGCTACTTTTATGGCCGTGAAATAAGGATCTGGTCGAGGCAGCCGCGGTTATAAGAGAAAGGAGGCAACCATGCTTGGCAGCCATCATCCCACTCCACCACCGTGCAGAGCTTGGAGCTCATCCATTCCACACTATGGACCTCTATCATGGTGAGATCTCCGCCACTGTGGACGTGCGGGGTGACAGGCCACACCGTCGCTTGTAGAGCCTCGCATCACCGTGCTTCCACCTTCGTCTCCATCTTCTTCCTTGTGCTTGATCTGCAGCATCAAGAACAAACCCAACATCCACAAACCAACTGCCAGACTTCCTCTTGCCTCCTCATGCCCGACCACGCTGTTGCCCCTCATCAACCTCCACCACACACAGCATAACCAAATCCTCACCACCACCAACATCTCCATCTCTTTCTCTTCATTTTTCCTCTTCCTCTGTTCCTCATCCACCTTAATGAAACCCACCACCACCTTCACCAATAGCTACCTCCTTCACCAACGCCCCTCCACCACTACCATCTCTCCCGTGCACGTGCGACCCTCCAGCTTTGCCCTCTCCATCATGCGTCGTCACTCTCTCACCAACAGGTGTTCACTACGTGCCTCTATTTCTCTATATCCTTTCATATCTTCCTGATCACGCATTTGCACTTGAACCTAATTTGTAAGACCACATTATTTGACTTGAAGAGAATAACAAGTGGTTACATTAAATTTTTGAAAAAGGACTTTAACTAAAGGAGGAATAGTAATAACCAAGGACTTAAATTGAGAACTTGTCGTGCAATTCACAAAATTCAAACTCAAAATTTTACGGTGTATGCACATGTGAATGAATAATTGTGCACCAAGGAACGCATTTAGACACTCTTAGGTTTTTGAGCTGCGAGGTAAGAAACCTCCTACCGTTGGATTATGAAGTGTTCAAACTCGAGATCAAAGGTTTTATAACTCCAAGGAGGGAGATACCTTGTCACAGATTTTTGAGGGTAGATAAGAAGCACCACGAAAGCACAGCTTCAAAGGAAGACAGAGGCCTATTTGCATCCCTCGATCTTCTATCTTTGGAGTAATCTAGCATTTGAACATTAGGGAAGAGCACCTAAGTTCCAACTAGGACTTCTGAGGCACACAGTTGGTCGATAAGTAGGCACGTAACTGTTTGGATAACTTGTTTTGTCACCTACAAAATGGAACTAAACTCAAGTGCCTAAATTGGTAATGACCTAAAAAGTCCTTTGATTTGTGTTTGTATTGGGAAGAATCTAACTTGGGTGTGAGTTAGAATGGACCAATTTGACCACCTTTCTTTCACCTCTTGCCCACATACTTACCCCCACTCTACAATCTTTGATCCCATATGCTGAGATGGTCCATTCTTTGATGGACATAATGACAGTAATTGGGATCCTTTTTACTCGTACTATAAGAGTATTGGCCTGGTTAAGCCCCAAATTAGTGAGCAAAACCTAGGAGTGGGATTTGCCTTACCCAATATCCCACACACCATAGAAATACCCAACCCACCCTCCTTGATTGATTGTAATGGTTGGACAGACACTCCTAGGTACTATAAGCCTGAGCCTGACTTCTCTCCTGATAGTAATGATGACCTCTCCTCCTTGAAGATGGAAATACAGAAAATGAAAGACGAAATGATCAAATTACTAGGAGAATCTTCAAGAGCAAGCCAACAAGGAAAAGAAGACATTAGCCAGCCAACCTACACCATTGAGGATGACATGCACCCCTCTACACTAGATGCATCTCTCGTGAGAGAGCCACACCCTAAGTTCGAGGGGAATTTCGGGGATCCTGAAAGGAAGAATAGCCACTTCTATGGGACTGATTTTGAACCTTCCCTGCTAGATGACACTTCCTTGAGAGGTCCATGCCTTAAGTGGGAAGAGGATATGAATCAAAGTAGCTACCATTTGGATTTAGAAAGGTGGTAACCCAATGAAGATAATGATCAAGTTGAATATCCACTTGAATTGTATTGGAGTCAAAAGAAGGGTCAAATGGTACCTATGGAAGACCTCGACCCAGATGATAGTATTTTTGTCACATTTGATGAGCAGGGTCAGGTCATGTGGTTAATCCCACCCTCCCTTCTGATCACGAGATGGAACTCAAACCAACCCTTAAGGAACCTGACCCTGAAATTCACCTATCTGAGGAGTCTGATGATACAATTAGGAACATTTTACCCTAAATAAAGTGCCCCAAGGGATTTATGGAAATATTAGATGATTCTACACCTTGGGTACATGATGAATTGTATGATAAGGAGAATGATGAATTATGTGAGGAACCTACATTCAAGATTTGGAGTGACACTAAGGGTGATTATGTCTTATTTAAGGAATTAACCCCTGAGGATGTCACAAATTTGATCAAATTAGGGTTCCTTAGCACACCCATTGATGATATCCCTCCGCATGAAATAATGGAAAATGTGGAAGCAACTTCTGAGATTTAAGTGGATTCACATATAGACTCTGGGAAGATTTGAGTAAAGAACAAAAACCTGGGGATGAGATTGATAGGTTAATCCCTAATTCTGTTGCTTCCAACTTGCCTTCATTTGACGGGGAGTCACCCTTTGATTTGCCTATGTCTGAAGGTGAAATTTTGACTCCATACATTGAACAAATCACTAATGAAGAGCAAGTAGATACTTGTGATATTGCAAGGGATGCTAGGGATGAGATTAAGGAAGGAAGAAGGATGTTAGGAATGGACACCGAGCCAACTAAACCCAACCTTGATTTTATGGCCATCTCGTAACCTCGAAACTTGGACACCCTAGACGATCCTTGGATTGAAGACATGCTTACTACTATTTTGACTGGGGGCTTAACAGACCAATATTTCCTATATTGGGTTACTAGGTATGGATTGATGCTTTCTGTGATCAGTCCATCACCCTGGGGGTATATCTTTGCACTATCCCTTCCCCATTCCTTTTGGAGGATCCTTGTCATCCTCCCCCCACCCCTATGGAGGTTGTTATTCTTGCCTATCATTTAGAACCTTTTCCGGTGACCTGGGAAGATTTCATTCCCATCATGGTTGGGCAAGCATTTGCTATTGGGATTCATCATCAACTCGCCAACATCCTAGGTTACCTCTTTTCTAGGCCTATATTGTTACGCTCATTTTTAGGGCCTATTTCTGCAATCCTTGAACCTGACTTGCAGATTCTTTGGCTGCCAACAAAATAACGGCAGCCCAACTCTGACCCAGGTAATTCCCTTCTATGCAATGACATTGCAGATTTTAGGCATGCAAGGGTGTACTTGGGGATATAAATAGCATTTATACATAGTGCATTAATGCATTTAGTTAAACATTCTGCATTGCATACATTTGCATTTATTAAAAAAAAAAAACCACATTTAGGCCTATAGTAGAATTTAGCTTAATTGGTTGGGCCCAATATTCATAGGCACAAGACCAGCACTTTAGGTCAAATTAAGTTGACTCTAGGTAGCTAACTGTAGAAGCTAAGTTGAGCTACTAGCTTTAAACTGTTAGGGTCCTTTGGACTTAAAAACTTAAGTAGGAGTTAAGATGTGAACCATTCCTTAAGAGGTTGAGGAAGGAAAGTTAATGATTGAGTTAAGGGCTGGGTAGTACCTGGTGTCTTTTTCTACCTTTTGGTTTACGAGTCCTCATAACCTAAGCATCCACATTTCACACACACTTGGTCTTGTGTAAGTAATGATCACCTTAATTCCTTTCTTAAAGAAAATTTGCTTCTCTCGATTCTGACTTAGGAGAAGCTTGAAAAACAACTTGATTGGACGAGTTCCTGTCACATGAGAGGTGGAGTATATATTTACCTTGATGACGCAATGATAACATGTCACCTCCTTGGCACTTGTCTCTTAGGATATCTATCCTATTGGGAGAATGTAATCGCATTGTGCAATTCAGGTACCATGGACAGCCCTATCTCGAAGTGCCAATTGCCACAGGCCCTAAACCCACTCTTAAGAAATGCATGGGTGATACTATCTCAAAGTGTCGATTTGCTAGGAGTTCTTAGGGTTGCTATGGGCGGTGCTATCTTGAAGCATTGAAAGCCAGTCACCCTTCAAGGTTCGATGATGGGGACAATGAATCCTACATAGACTGTGTTGATAGCTGATCCAAGGTTAGACTTAGAGGAAACAAACAAATATATATATATATATATATATATATATATATATATATTACAAAAAAAAAATCCCTCTTACTCTCTTTCTAGGTTGGCAATCATACTAACCTCAAATAAATCAGACCAATGCACATGCACAGATGGTTTAATCTCTAGGACCAATAAACCCTAGGGTAGAGCAAGAAATCAAGGAAAGCTGTGCCTACAACCTGTCCTTAGCTGACCTAGTTTGTAACTTAGCAACTACTCGGGAACCTTAGGTCTAAAGTTTGCAACTTAACATGTTTCTAAGGGAAGACTGATAGGGTTGGCTAATCTATTTGGAGAGCTAGGCTATTGCTTGAGTTTGCTAAGGACTAGCAAAATTAAGGCATGGAGGCATTTGATGAGCCCATATTTGCGAGCTAATTAGTTACTTAAATGCCTAGACATTAGATTAATATTGACATATAAATAGCATACAATAAGATGTAAATAGATTAGTCTAATTATTCACTTATTTGCATATTTCATGCATTGCATTCATATCTAAATACATTTAGAATTCATTTAGAATAACATGCAATGAAATAATTAGTATTTAGGTTGCATTACAAGCATGTATTAGAATTAACATTTTATGTGAGGGTTTGTAGATAAATAAGCCATCATTTCTTTCCTTATTTTATTAATCCATTTTTATTTCCTCTCCTCAATGGCTGCAGTGACGACGCCCTTTACTCATTGCTTTGATGCCCCTGAAATAAGGATCTGGTTAAGGTAGCCATAGTTACAAGAGAGAGGAGGCAACCATGCTCAGCAGGCCATCATCCCACTCCACCATCGTGCAAAGCTTAGAGCTCATCCATTCCACACTGTGGGCCTCTACCACGGTGAGAGCTCCGCCACAGTGGATGAAAGAGTGATCTTCGTTTTCATTGAAAACTTTAGCATGAAATGATGTGTCGTTGTATGTAATCACATGGTAGAAAATCAATTTCCAAAACATTTTAATTCTCAAAACTAACCACGAAGAGTTAGGTCATCTCCATAGGGAGGAATTATCTTATCAAAAATGAGTAATGATGCATCAAGTAATCGGGAATGTCAACTGATATGCATGCTAACTAGTGCTCTCATTTCTAGTATAAATTCTCAATCTAGATAATTAATCAAGAATATGAGGGTGCACATGCAAAATCACCACCATGGAAATACCAGAATTGCTATCTTAATACTGACAAGTATCATCAAATTTAATCAAATCAGAATTTGTTCCCCATAACAAGGATAAATGTTTGCTTAGTCATGAGCTAAATGTGACTGCATGCAATTCAATTTGAATTGAGGGACATTCATGCAATTCTACCGTAATATAATAATAAGATAAATAATGAATAGTGCTCCCCCGCAATGGCATGAATGGTAATTTTTAATTGGAGCAAAAATAGAGGATTTCTCCTCTCTCTCTCCCTCGCGCGAACAGCCGTGCGTGGTTGGCGACGAGAGTCGACGGGATGCTGCACTCGACGAGTGCTTCGTGATGGTGGTGACGTGGCGGTCGGAGGTGGCCAGTATTGGCCGAACGGTGGAGACGAGCGACGTCGGCGTTAGGTTTTGATGGAGAAGACAAACAGTGCATGGAGAGGAGGAAGAGCTACTGTTGTTGCCGTGCGTGGTTGCGCGATGGCCGCGCACAAGGGCACGCGAGGGCACGCACAAGAGCATGAAAGGGTGCTGCACTGCCTGCAGGCGTGCTGGGCTACCTGCGGGTGGCTGGGCTGTCTGCGGGAGTGCTTGGCTACCTGTGGGCATGTTGGGTTGCCTACGGGTGGCTAGAGGAAGAAGATGATGAAGAGGAAGAGACGTGCGGTCTGCAGTGCGCTTCTTTGCACGCCATGAGGGCGCTAAACATGCGTTGTCTGATGATGTGTGAGGCACGCTTTGTGCTCTTGCAGGGCATGGAGGTTGTGGCATGGCGAGCTTGCAAAGGCTTCGCTGTAGGTGTGCAGTAAGGGCTGCAGGCTGTGGCAGTGGGGCACTTGCAAGGGCTTGGCTGCAGGCACACGGTGGAGGTTGTGGCAGTGTAGTAGCAGGGCTGTGGTGACTGCTTTATGCACTTGCAAGGGTGCACGGTGGCAGGCTGGAGCATGCTTGCAAGGGTGCGCAGTGGCAGGCTGGAGGCAATGGGAGAGGATGGAACATGCTGCTGCTGTGTGGAGGTTGGGGTGGAGGCGCGCATAGTGCGTGCCTTCTTCACAGTGCATGCATGATCTTTTTCCCCCTCTGTTCCACAGTGCATGCCCTCTCCATGGTGGGGAAGGTGGAGATGATCCCTGCAGGGGGAAAGGAAGATGACCCTCCTCTCACCAAGAGCCCTTCCTTTATCTCATCACCCCCCATCCGTAAGTCATGGGATTTTCAAATCCCTTACTAAACTTGGCCGGCAGCTATTGGGGTTTGTTGAGGCCGGCGGCTGTTGGGGGAGGGGAAATTTATTTCACCCCCTGGTCTCTTTCAAATTTAATCTTCCTCCTCTCTCACTTTCTCGATGATTTGTTAACTCTTAAATTAGCCTGATGGAGTGGATTAAGTGGAAGAGATGCATAGGGTACGCTGTGTGCGAGACCTACATGAAATATAAAATAATTACATAATAAGTTATAGAATGCAGTGGAATAAATGTAAACTTAGGTAATGATGCATGCAATCATTTTATGACCTAATGTGGTTATTAACAAACATAAAATGTAAGAATAGAGTTAACTTAGGCGTAACAATAGTCCATTAAAATGGACTCATCAAATACCCCCATGCCTAAGATTTGCTAATCCCTAGCAAAAATGAAAAATAGAAGTAATCAGAAGATTTCTTCTTTTCTTATTTCAAAACTTTAGAGATCCAGACAAATGTGAAGTGATGATAGCCTAGGTAACAGATCCAAGTGAAAAGCCAATTTGCATTGGGAGTTCGTACTTCACCCTTGCTAAATATTTCTATCAGGATAGGTGATAACGATGGCTTCGAGCGATAACCGGGTTTTATTGTTATGTCGTTGTAATATAGCCAGTTATTGCCATCATTTCAAATATATAAATTTTTTTACTCGGAAAATAAAAGAGTTCCCAAGGTCGAACTCAGGGAGCAAGTTGTATTCTAGAGATATACATGTTTCTTTTACAAAAATAAAGAAAGAGAGAGAGGGAAAGAATTTTGTTGTTCTCTTTGTTTTCTCCTCGTGATGTTCTTCTTTCTTTCTTTCTTCAGATCTCCTTCTTCTTCTTTGTTGCTGCAGAGGTGATGCTCCTCTTTCTTCCTGCTGTTCCTGCTCCTCCTTTTTCTTCTGTCGTCTTCTGTTCTTTTTCAGCCAGGGATGTCACCCCTCCTTTCTTCTTTTCCCTTCAGGCCGTCGTCTGATTTCCAAATCAGACGACTTAAACAGCCTGTGCTACAGTGTCTCCCTCAGCTTCCTTCTTCTTCCGCGGTTCTTCTTCTTCACCTGTGCCTGCACACTTCAGAGCTTACGTCAGAGAACAAAACCTACTCTACCCTCTCCCCCCCCGCGTCTCTCTCTCTCTGAAACCACTCTTGGGAAAGCTCTCCCAGAGCTGCCGGGTAATCGGGTACGGGTCGTGCCCGGGTCCAGGCCCACCGGCGTGTGTGGTGGGCGAGGAGTGCAGGTCAGTCTTAAGTCGGGTCGGGTCGGGTCAGGTCCGCGGGGCGTGAGCGCGGACGAGACCGGGTAACCGGGCGGGTGAAGGGGACCTCACCCCGTGTGCTGAGGCAGTAAGCCTCCAGCACTTTTGCATCTTATATCGCTGCGACTCTTCAGGCTTTTCCGAGGTGGGACTAAATGTCCCACCTCAATTGCGCGCCCGCAGCGGGGAAATCAGCGGGAGATTGCGGCGTCACGCGAAGCCTTCTGCCTTAGCTGCGAGCCTGGTGTTTTGCCAAAACGCCTCGCAAGGCCTGGGAGTTGAATCTGGGCGTGGCGCTGAGCGTGGCGCGCCTGTAGCTGCAGGCGGAAGCAGTTCCTCCTGCGCGGCAATGGCGGCGGAGGTCGGGTGGCCTATTCACAAGAAAACGGCCTCTCGGCCTAATCAGAAAGTGCCAGGAGCTTCGCCAGGGTGCGGCGGAGCTCGTGTGGGTGGTGGCGAGGCGCGGGGCGGCGTGCAAGGGCTGCCCTAGGTCGGACTGTGGGTCGGAGGATGGGTTCGTTGGGGGAAGCATTACGGAGGTGTGGAGTGGCAGTGAAGGGGTGGGGGGAGCTCAGTGTGATGAGGCGGAGGTTCGGTGAAGGTCGACGAGGTGTGTGAGGCTGTGGAGCGATGGGAGCATCTCGCCGGAGGGTGGCCGGAGACGAAGGGGATGACGATGGTCAGGGTCGGTCGAGGGCTTAATTGAATAAATTGAAAGCGGGGAAAGAAAGAGGAGAAGAAGGGGAGTAGTTCTAGCTTACTTGCAGGGACGAAGGGGGAGGAACAGGGCGACAGTCGTATCGACTGTCGCCGGAGAAGACGATGCTCAGGGAAAGGGGCGACGGCGAGCAGAGAGCCGGAGAGGCGCCAGCTGGGTGCGGCGTGGCGCGGGAAGAGTAGGGGAGGAAGTCTCTGCTGCTGGTATTGTGGCAGAGCGAAGAGGTGGAGGGGGAGGAACCACCGGAGCTAGTGAGCGTCTGCCGGAGAGAGAAGAGAGGAAAGTTGGGGATTTTCTCCGTCAGATCCAAGCTGCCCCGGTCGGTGGAGCAACGGGGGGTATTTATAGGGATCAAACAGGGAGGAAGGCGGAGGGAGACGACGTGTCTCCCTCGTCGGAGGATGGCCGGAAACAAGAACCCATACCGTCTGTGCGTTCGCACGGCCGGTATGGTGGGTTACAACGACCAGGGGGGTGTCCCTGCGACGGCTGACGACGCAGGGCACCCCCGGTTTACTTGCCAGGTCCCCCACCTCACCCTGCGCGGCGCCATGCTCCGCGCAAGGTCGCCGGAGCATGGTGCTGGCAAGTTTTGCAGGGGGGACCTGATCGCAAAGAACGAAGGAGAGTTAGGGGCCAAAATGCGAGGGTTCAAAAGTTGAGGGCCAAAGAGTAAATATATGAGGACCAAAGTGTAAAGTCGGTCAAGGAGGTTTCTTCTTAGGCTCAAGTTTTTATACATGACTAATTAGGACCTAAGGAATCTGATGGTGAATTTCATTTCCATATTAAACCTTGTTTGACAGGTCAATTTACGCAAAAACCTAAATTAAGTTATTAATTGGGCATGGTTCTCAATGTAGGTCAAAATGAGTTCTGAAGGCCAAATTGAAGGTTCTAAACCCTGGAGATTATTTTTCTATGAATTTTAGAGGGTTTATTCTATTTTTACTTTGCCTCGAACCTTGTGAATTGAAGTGGGTTGTTTTAGGGTTACAGATTATCATTTAGTTTCTTGGAATTGCTGTAGCCCTTGCTAGATCATTTCATCCCACTCTTATTCTTATTAAGCTGCTTTGACCTATGTTTGGGCCCTGAATTACCCTGTATGCAGATTATACTGGTAAAATTGCATTTTTACCCCTTATGACTTGTTTTCTTCTCAAACTCAGGATTCTCTGAGTTAAGCCTTTCCTTGAGATATGTAGGAGCTTTTATCCTTTGTATTAGGTCAAAATGAGCTAGTTATGGCTCATGATGAGGTTCTCATCATACCCCCATGCCTAGCTTTTGCTAGTCCCTTAGCAAAAACTTAAGGTTTCAACCCTTGTTCTAGACCATGAAGTTTTTAATAGTTTTAGACAAGTGCCTTTTTTATTTGAGCATAGATTAGGTTAGAATGCTGACCATAGGCCTAAAAGGTACTCTAGTACCAATCAAGATCCAAATCTGTCTAGCCTTAGCCTCAGTCTTTTAGCAAAGGTTTTTAAGGTCAACAAGAACTAACCTAAGGTTTATTGGACTTCGTGGTTAAAGCACCCGTGCTTGAAATGATTTTAGCCCTGGCTCAGTTCGCAGTGCGTTTTGTAAGAGAGAGATAGAAAGTTTTTCTGTTTGGAGAGTTTTCTCTCTCTTTTTCTTTTTAGTTCTAGCCTAGGATTGGCTTTTCAACACGGTCTGTATCAGATTCCTTGCTCCCATCATCAATCCTCAAGGGTTCCTGGCGATCGATGCTTTGAGGTAGCACCGCCCATGGCAACCCCCGGAACCCTGGCTATTGAGATTTCGAGATAATCCCATCCATGGTATTCCGTGGCCGAATCCAGACCCTGGCAATTGACACTTCGAGATAATGCCATCCATGGAATCTGAACCAGCAGAGTGCTTACATGCCCCCAGTAGGATATGTAAATATCCTAAGAGACAAGCACCGAGGAGATGATATTTTGTTACGCATCTTCGAGGGGATTTCCCACCTCTCCGCGCTGGGAACTCGTCCAAATCAACTTGTGTTGATCGGCCGCTCCTATTCTAGGTGATCTTTTCAGATTTTTGCGACGCTTCTGCGTGATTCTGATTTTTACGCTTACTGAACCAGACTGTGTGTGAGGTTAGGGTGCTTAGGTTACTGAATCCCGTAAACCAAAAATTAGTTAACGAGGCCGAATACTCCCTAAGCCTTAGACCTAATACTTCAGCTTTTCATTTTCCTCAACCTCTTGAGGAGTGTCCAGATCTTAATGGGTACTAAGAGTCTATTCAAGAATGCCTAAGGTTTGCATTCTTTACTAATCTTATTGTGCACTTTTCTTGAATGAGGTCTAGAACTTAGGTTAATTCCTTAGTTCCTTACTAATGACTATCACTTTTTCTCATAATTTTGTGCTCCTTTTTCATTTTGTTTCTTTTTTCCTTCACAAAATTTCCTTCTCCTCTTTTCCTCTTATTCTTTTTCGAAAATTTTTTTTTTAATTTTTATGGTGTTTTTGGCATATGTGAATTTTTTTGTTTGAAACCTTTTCTTACAAGTTTTGCACTTTCATACCCCCCCATGCCTAAGATTTGCAATGCCCTCATTGTAACCTAGGGGGTCTTAGTTCATTCCTTAAGACAGAAATTTGGGTGAGTGGATGGGTCGGGTTGAATTTTTGCGGACGATTTCAAATCCCAGATGCAAACATCTGAGTTGGGGTCGGCTGTCTACAAGGGTGAGCTTTGAGTGCTAAAAGGTGTCAGAACAAGTTTCAGGTTTACAAAGAGAATGACGGGCTGCCTCCCGTTAAGCACTGAGTTTTACGCCATCGGCTGGGCGCAATAAGCTCAAGGGGAAAGGAGGATATAGGATGCCTCAGCCAAATCAGTAGAAGTTACATCAATGAACGGCTTGAGTCTCTGACCGTTCACGATGAAAGGTTCAGAATCGTGGTTGAGTGGACTGATTTCGATTGCTCCATTTCCAAAAACCTGTCGGACCAAATATGGTCCGACCCACTTAGATCTCAGTTTTCCTGGGAAGAGTTTGAGTCGGGCATCAAAGAGTAGGACCTTTTGACCAGGATGAAAGATCTTTCTCGAGATGTGTTTGTCGTGGAAGGCTTTAACCCGCTCCTTGTAGATTTGCGAGTTCTCGTACGCGTCTATGCGTAATTCATCGATCTCGCTGATTTGGAGTTTTCTGTGGGTCCCAGCCTTGGAAAGATCTAGATTACAGTTCTGTACTGCCCAATAGGCTTTATGCTCCAGTTCTACGGGAAGGTGGCATGCCTTTCCGTACACCAGTCTAAAGGGGGACATGCCCAATTGGGTTTTGTGGGCGGTCCTATAGGCCCACAATGCTTCCGGAAGTCGGGACGACCAGTCCTTCCTGTCAGGTCGAACAGTGACTTGCAGGATTTTCTTGATCTCCCGATTAGACAGCTCAGCTAGACCATTAGTTTGGGGGTGGTAAGGAGTAGAGATTCGGTGAGACACCCCGTATTTGGTCATCAGTGACCTAAACTGAGCATTTGTGAAATGGGTCCCTCCATCAGAGATTATTGCACGAGGAATCCCGAACCTTGAGAAAATGTGTTGATGAATGAATTTGAGAACGATTTTGTGATCACAGGTTCGGATCGGTATGGCTTCGATCCATTTGGACACGTAGTCCACAGCCAACAGAATGTATTCGAAACCATCCGAAACAGGAAAGGGGCCCATAAAATCAATCCCCCAAACATCAAAGATTTCGCATACTAGAATTGGTTGCATAGGCATCATGTCGCGATGGCTCATGTTGCCCAAAGTCTGGCAACGACTGCATGCCTTGCAGTGATTGTATGCGTCATTGAACAGTGTGGGCCAGTAAAAGCCGCACTGGAGGACTTTTGATGCGGTTTTATGCCCGGCAAAATGGCCACCGCATGCCTGGTCATGGCAGAAAGAGAGGATATTGTTGAATTCCCCTTCCGGGACACATCTTCGGATGATCTGATCGGCACCTATGCGGAAGAGGTACGGATCTTCCCAAATGTAATACTTGGCATCGGAGCGTAATTTGTCTTTCTTGGCCTTCGGCCAATCGGACGGGATCTGATGAGATGCCAAGTAATTTACTATATTAGCAAACCATGGAAGGCTAGTACCAATAGTCAGCAGGTGCTCATCGGGAAAATGCTTAGTGATGGGTCCGGAAGGGTCAATTATTTCAGAAGGAAGACGGGACAAGTGATCAGCTACCACGTTTTGCTTTCCCGCTTTGTCGCGAATCTCAAGGTCAAATTCTTGCAACAGCAAGATCCATCGGATTAATCGAGGTTTCGCGTCCTTCTTCGCAAGGAGATGCCTCACAGCTGTGTGATCCGAGTATATGATGACATGGGAACCCAGAAGGTACGATCTGAACTTTTCTAGGGCAAATACTACAGCTAGCAGCTCTTTCTCAGTAACCGTATAGTTACGCTGAGCCTCATCGAGTGTTTTGCTGGCGTAGTAAATGACCACAGGCTTCTTGTCATTTTTCTGTCCCAAAACCGCTCCTACAGCGAAGTCGGATGCATCACACATGATCTCAAAGGGTTGAGACCAATCAGGGGACTGTAGGATCGGGGCTTGGGTGACTCGGTCACGCAGGATTTCAAATGCTTGAGTGCATTCCTTGGAGATTTCGAAGGGAACATCCTTGGAGAGAAGAGTGGTCAGGGGGCGTGCGATTTTTGAAAAATCAGGGATAAATCGTCGATAAAAACCGACATGCCCTAAAAAGGATCGGATGTCCCTGATTGAGCTAGGCATAGGAAGGTGAGAGATCAGATTAACCTTAGCTCGATCCACTTGGATACCTTTCTCCGAAATTGAGTGTCCCAGGACAATTCCCTCAGGCACCATGAAATGGCTCTTTTCCCAGGAAAGAACCAAATTCACATCGATGCACCGCCTGAGTATCTGGACCAAGTGTTGGAGGCAATCGTCGAATGATGCTCCGAAAACTGAAAAGTCATCCATGAAGACTTCCAGATAATCGCCTACCATATCTGAGAATATGGCAAGCATGCATCGCTGAAAAGTAGCGGGTGCATTGCAAAGACCGAAAGGCATCCTTCGGAAAGCGTATGTTCCGAAGGGGCAGGTGAACGTGGTCTTTTCTTGGTCCTCAGGATGGATTGCCACCTGGTTATACCGGAGTACCCGTCAAGAAAGCAGAAGAACCTATTTCCCGCTAGTTTTTCAAGAATTTGATCAATGAAGGGTAGTGGGAAATGATCCTTCTTCATGGAGGAATTGAGTCGACGGTAATCTATACAGACTCTCCACGAGTTGGCTAATCGGGTAGGAATGATTTCTCCGATCTCAGTCGTTATAGTGGTGAGTCCTGCCTTCTTGGGCACGACCTGAATTGGGCTCACCCAACGGCTATCGGAGATCGGGTAGATGATCCCGGCATCTAACCACTTGATGATCTCCTTTTTCACGACCTCCTGCAGATTGGGGTTTAAGCGTCTCTGCATTTCACGAGAAGGTCGTGTGCCCTCTTCTGAATAGATATGATGAGTACAATAAGAGGGACTTATTCCAGTCAAATCATCGAGAGTCCATCCGATGGCTCTGCGATGTTGCTGGAGGACAACAATCAGACGGGATTCCTGTTCAAGACTGAGGTTGGAATTGATAATCACAGGAAGGGTCTGATTAGACCCCAAAAAGACGTATTTTAAGTGAGCAGGAAGGGGTTTCAGTTCGAGGATGGGGTTTTCAGCAGCAGCGGGTGGTTCAGTATAGATGTGAGGTTCAAGGGTGGGAGTTACTGGGTTGTTCACATCTGGATTTGACTCCTCTGTTTGCGGGTCAAGATCCTTCTATGGTTGATGAGGCATACTCGAGTCATTCTGGAGGTGTGATTCATCAACCAACGTCTTGATGTCACAAATTTGCTCGATGACGCCGCAATTAATTCCTTGTTGGGCCTTAAATATATCAATTTTCAGTGTTTGATCTCCAAACTTAAGCTCTATTTGGCCCTCCTCACAGCTGATGTTGGCTCTAGCAGTAGCCAAGAAAGGTCTCCCTAGAATGATTGGTATATCCCTAGGGTTCTCAGGTGCATCCATATCTAAGACTATAAAGTCCACTGGAAAATAGAAATCCCGCACTCTCACGATAACATCCTCGAGAATCCCTTTTGGTGACTTTATAGATCGATCTGCTAATTGTAATGTCACCTCGGTCGATTTTAGCTCAGATTCTTCTAGATGGTCGAGTAAGGATGTGGGTATCAGGTTTATGGATGCACCCAAGTCTAACAAAGCTCTATCAAATTGGGTACCACCTATCTTACAGGAAATCAGGGGAGTTCCAGGATCTTTTGCCTTGGGTGGGAGTCTACTGAGGATTACAGAGCTGGCTTGTTCTGACAGAACAATTGGGCTCCCTCCCTTGGTTCGCGGCTTACGCTGGGGTGTACATATATTCTTTAAGAATCGTGCGTAAGCTGGTACGTGGCGGATTGCATCCATCAAGGGGATGTTTATGTGGACCTGCTCAAAGAGCTTGACCAGGTCCTCCTCAGGGGCCACGGGTTTGGTGGTCTTCTTTCCCTTGGTCAAGGCCTCGGGAAACGGGATCTTGGTTGGTTCTTCTAGGATAGGTCCAGGTTGTGGATCCGGAACAGCGGTATCTTGGATAACTATCCTAGGGTCATGGTTATCAGGCTTGGAGTGGTTTGGATAATGCGGGTCTTCAGTTGTTTTACCACTACGTGTTGTTACAGAATTTAATCCGGCCTGATTTTGGTTTGGGTTTGGTAGGAGGGGTGGCTGCTGCTGAAATCCCGCATAAGAAGTTGAGGCTTCCATCTCGTCTGGAGATGGAGCAGTAGGGGCCTGATAAATCCATTGAGCGTGGCCTAAATTTGGATTCATAACGCGCTTCTGGGTTGGCACGTTATTTGGGTTAGGAATAGGTTGGGAAGGGAGTGTGCCTGGCTGGCGAGAATTTGCCAACTGGGCCAGTTGAGTTTTAACTTCAGTAAGCTCGTCCTTGTGCTGTTTTTGAATAGCCGCATTCGTTTTTTGAATGCCAGCCAGAGTCTGAAGGATTAGGGACATTTGATCCTGATTTGGCCCTGATGGATAAGTAGGGTTGGGCCGAGGCTGAGGCGGCTGGTAATGACGAGGGGGCTGTGGGTGTGACTGAAAAGGTGGTCTTTGAGTTTGGGAATTTCCTGCCCACTGAAAATTGGGATGGTTTCGCCATCCAGGGTTGTAAGTGTTGGAGAATGGGTCGTTCTGGATGGCGTTGAGGTCCTCGCAGGTCTGAGGAACCTCCTGAGAGTCAGGGAAAGGGGGAATGGAGTTCCCTCGGCTGGTGTAGAAAGGATCGGATGATCTTCCAATCCAAGAATCAGATGGGGGTGGATATGGATCCATCCCAGGGGAAGATCGGTGGAGGATGTTTTGCACAGTTTCCTGTGTGGAAGGAGGTTGTGCAAAGGAGTTACGCGCGGAGGTGGCTCGCTGCAAGTGCTGAGTCAGCTCATCCACCTTCTTTTCAATGATTGAGACTTTGTCCAATCGACTGGCCATTAATTCCAGGTCGACTGATGCGGACAGGCCCTGCGTCTCATGTGCTCCCTTAAGATTCGTCGCTGCGCGGGTATTCGTCCTGTCGAATAATCCCATGGAGTCATTGTTGATGGAGTTCTCGCACATGTTTTCGAGAATCTCCCATATGGTGTCTTCATGTTGACCCATGATGTTTCCTCCGCAAGTTGCATTGACGAAAAGGCGGATGTCCTCACGGAGTCCCTGGTAAAACGATTGGACTTGTTCCCATTTAGGAACTCCGTGATGGGGGCACTTTCTCATGAGATCCTGAAAACGATCCCATGCCTCATGGAGAGGTTCTCCTGATTGTTGAGTGAAGTGTGTAATCTGATGGCGCAAGGCGTTGGTCCGACCAACGGGAAAAAACTTTTTCAAAAATTCGGATTGAAGTTCTTCCCAAGTGTTGATCGGCCGGGTCTGAGTTTGATACCAATGGGCGGCCTTGTCCATAAGAGAAAAGGAGAACATCTTCATGAGAAGAATATCCCGATTTTGCGCATCTGATCCAAAAGTGTGGGCCAGATGCTTTAGCTGTTTGATGTGCTGGAAGGGATCTTCAGAATTAAGCCCATGGAATTTAGGTATAGCATGAATCATGTTGGGCTTTAATTCGGAATCCGGTCCTCCAGTCGGGATTCTGACTCGAGGCTCAATGGCCACCGCAGCAGGATTGTAGTGGTCCCGCATCATAGGACGCTGTGGTGGGTGCACGAAGTTTTGGAAGAGGTCATTGAGTCGCTGGAGCTGGTGTTCCAGATTATTTTCTTCCTCAACTGGCTGAGCCATGATGGGGGAAGAAGAAGAACTTGGTTCTGAATCAGAAGAGAGAATAATGTGAGGGTGTTGCTGTACAAACACGGGCGTCGAGGCTTGGCCTTGACGAGAGCGAATTTCTAAAGGAGGTCTTAAGGGTGGTCTTAGAGACCTCCTTCCGTACATGCACTGTTGGAAGAGGTAAGTTTAGAAGGTGCTGGACCCAATCAAGACACCCAAAAATGTGTTGGGTGACTATAGAGGTGCGGGGCAGATGGACCCCTTGATCAGAAAGATCGTCCACCTGAGAATTACCTGGGCAGCCAGAGAGGGAGAGTCCCGCGAAGACCCCTACACGGTAGAGCGTCCCCACGGGTTACAGGGTTTCCCCCACCCGACCTCTCTTGTCACTACGGTTCCAGGTAGACCAGAATGGGGATCTTGACCTCTTAAGTCTACCAATTTTAAGATCAGGGTGCTTAAGGTTTCACTTGAACTTTAGTTTTTTTAAGTGCAAAGAGTGACCTAATTTAAGGTTGGTTGACCCAAAGGGGTCAACTTTACCTCTTGTTTTCTTTGAGAGCTTTCAGGTCTTGTCTTTTAGGGTTCAAGTGTTTAGAGAGAGCCAATTGTTTAGGATTTTTCTTGTTAATTATTTTCAATCAATGGCTTGGGCACACCTCTTTTGGATTTCCTCAATTCTTGATTAAGGGGTGTGTCTTTACTGAAATCCTAATGTTTGACCTTATGTTGGCTCTACTTGGTCCATTTAACTCTTTGTTGGGCAATTAGGGCTCAAGCAAGAATGTGTTAGCCCTTAAATACCCTTAATAGTGTGCAGGAGTGATGAGTTGAAAACATGCAACTCTTTATCGTTACTAAGTATGGAAGACAGGTTAGCTCTATATTGCTTGTTCTTTTCTTTTCTTCCTCTTTTAGAGTTTAGGGGTTAATAGTGAGAGGAAAAATTTACCTGTCTTCGGAGTGGTTGTCGTGTGGTTGCATGTCTTCTTAAGTTCCTGTAGCTGCACAAAAGAGGGGAGATTATCAGAAATTAAAAAAGAAACAGGAATGTTTACCTCTAGAATAGCCGTTGCTCCCCGGCAACGGCGCCAATTGATAACGATGGCTTCGAGCGATAACCGGGTTTTATTGTTATGTCGTTGTAATATAGCCAGTTATTGCCATCATTTCAAATATATAAATTTTTTTACTCGGAAAATAAAAGAGTTCCCGAGGTCGAACTCAGGGAGCAAGTTGTATTCTAGAGATATACGTGTTTCTTTTACAAAAATAAAGAAAGAGAGAGAGGGAAAGAATTTTGTTGTTCTCTTTGTTTTCTCCTCGTGATGTTCTTCTTTCTTTCTTCAGATCTCCTTCTTCTTCTTTGTTGCTGCAGAGGTGATGCTCCTCTTTCTTCCTGCTGTTCCTGCTCCTCCTTTTTCTTCTGTCGTCTTCTGTTCTTTTTCAGCAAGGGACGTCACCCCTCCTTCTTTCTTCTTTTCCCTTCAGGCCGTCGTCTGATTTCCAAATCAGACGACTTAAACAGCCTGTGCTACAGTGTCTCCCTCAGCTTCCTTCTTCTTCCGCGGTTCTTCTTCTTCACCTGTGCCTGCACACTTCAGAGCTTACGTCAGAGAACAAAACCTACTCTACCCTCTCCCCCCCCGCGTCTCTCTCTCTCTGAAACTACTCTTGGGAAAGCTCTCCCAGAGCTGCCGGGTAATCGGGTACGGGTCGTGCCCGGGTCCAAGCCCACCGGCGTGTGTGGTGGGCGAGGAGTGCAGGTCAGTCTTAAGTCGGGTCGGGTCGGGTCAGGTCCGCGGGGCGTGAGCGCGGACGAGACCGGGTAACCGGGCGGGTGAAGGGGACCTCACCCCGTGTGCTGAGGCAGTAAGCCTCCAGCACTTTTGCATCTTATATCGCTGCGACTCTTCAGGCTTTTCCGAGGTGGGACTAAATGTCCCACCTCAATTGCGCGCCCGCAGCGGGGAAATCAGCGGGAGATTGCGGCGTCACGCGAAGCCTTCTGCCTTAGCTGCGAGCCTGGTGTTTTGCCAAAACGCCTCGCAAGGCCTGGGAGTTGAATCTGGGCGTGGCACTGAGCGTGGCGCGCCTGTAGCTGCAGGCGGAAGCAGTTCCTCCTGCGCGGCAATGGCGGCGGAGGTCGGGTGGCCTGTTCACAAGAAAACGCCCTCTCGGCCTAATCAGAAAGTGCCAGGAGCTTCGCCAGGGTGCGGCGGAGCTCGTGTGGGTGGTGGCGAGGCGCAGGGCGGCGTGCAAGGGCTGCCCTAGGTCGGACTGTGGGTCGGAGGATGGGTTCGTTGGGGGAAGCGTTACGGAGGTGTGGAGTGGCAGTGAAGGGGTGGGGGGAGCTCAGTGTGATGAGGCGGAGGTTCGGTGAAGGTCGGCGAGGTGTGTGAGGCTGTGGAGCGATGGGAGCATCTCGCCGGAGGGTGGCCGGAGACGAAGGGGATGACGATGGTCAGGGTCGGTCGAGGGCTTAATTGAATAAATTGAAAGCGGGGAAAGAAAGAGGAGAAGAAGGGGAGTAGTTCTAGCTTACTTGCAGGGACGAAGGGGGAGGAACAGGGCGACAGTCGTATCGACTGTCGCCGGAGAAGACGATGCTCAGGGAAAGGGGCGACGGCGAGCAGAGAGCCGGAGAGGCGCCAGCTGGGTGCGGCGTGGCGCGGGAAGAGCAGGGGAGGAAGTCTCTGCTGCTGGTATTGCGGCAGAGCGAAGAGGTGGAGGGGGAGGAACTGCCGGAGCTGGTGAGCGTCTGCCGGAGAGAGAAGAGAGGAAAGTTGGGGATTTTCTCCGTCAGATCCAAGCTGCCCCGGTCGGTGGAGCAACGGGGGGTATTTATAGGGATCAAACAGGGAGGAAGGCGGAGGGAGACGACGTGTCTCCCTCGCCGGAGGATGGCCGGAAACAAGAACCCATACCGTCCGTGCGTTCGCACGGCCGGTATGGTGGGTTACAACGACCAGGGGGGTGTCCCTGCGACGGCTGACGACGCAGGGCACCCCCGGTTTACTTGCCAGGTCCCCCACCTCACCCTGCGCGGCGCCATGCTCCGCGCAAGGTCGCCGGAGCATGGTGCTGGCAGGTTTTGCAGGGGGGACCTGATCGCAAAGAACGAAGGAGAGTTAGGGGCCAAAATGCGAGGGTTCAAAAGTTGAGGGCCAAAGAGTAAATATATGAGGACCAAAGTGTAAAGTCGGTCAAGGAGGTTTCTTCTTAGGCTCAAGTTTTTATACATGACTAATTAGGACCTAAGGAATCTGATGGTGAATTTCATTTCCATATTAAACCTTGTTTGACCGGTCAATTTACGCAAAAACCCAAATTAAGTTATTAATTGGGCATGGTTCTCAATGTAGGTCAAAATGAGTTCTGAAGGCCAAATTGAAGGTTCTAAACCATGGAGATTATTTTTCTATGAATTTTGGAGGGTTTATTCTATTTTTACTTTGCCTCGAACCTTGTGAATTGAAGTGGGTTGTTTTAGGGTTACAGATTATCATTTAGTTTCTTGGAATTGCTGTAGGCCTTGCTAGATCATTTCATCCCACTCTTATTCTTATTAAGCTGCTTTGACCTATGTTTGGGCCCTGAATTACCCTGTATGCAGATTATACTGGTAAAATTGCATTTTTACCCCTTATGACTTATTTTCTTCTCAAACTCAGGATTCTCTGAGTTAAGCCTTTCCTTGAGATATGTAGGAGCTTTTATCCTTTGTATTAGGTCAAAATGAGCTAGTTATGGCTCATGATGAGGTTCTCATCAATAGGCAACTACTTCCCTCGGGGATAAAGTAGAAGATAATCTGTAATTTGACCCTGGCTTTTGGCTTAGGTAGGAGATATCAAGTTAAATGGATTTGTATTTGGTGGCACATACTCATTTGGTACTGCATGTAATCTAGTACTACAGACTCTAGATCTCTAGACAATTAAACAAGTCAACTTGGAGATAAGCTAAGCAACTGTGCTCTCTTGATGTTCCTTGGTGCTCACTCTTTTCTTTCTTTTCTTTCTGAGATCACAAATCTTGCCAGATTTAGTAAGTGTATTCACTGTTTGGTGGCCTCACATGGCATTCACACTTCAATTAAAGTCCTAATAACTCTACAACTAAGTTAGAGTCAGCCAGTATTCGGGTGATCAGAAATACTGAAAGGTAGGTGTGGGTCATATTTGGTGGATCACGTTAGGTGTTTTTGTTGCCTTAAAAACAATGTTACAAAGATAAAATTGTAAACTTGGACTCTTTTCTTTTTCTTTTCTCTCTCTTTTCTTCTCTATTTTTTTTATATATAATTGTTTCTTCTTCTTCTTCTTCTTTTCTTTTTCTTTCTTTATGAACCAACATAGCACGACACAGACTTTTATTTATGAGGCATTATTAGGGATGATGATGGTCAAGAGGATATTGTGTGGCTTATTTGGTGGAAGTGCCTATTCTCGGCACCGGGAAGGAATGGATAGGATAGGCGTATTTTTGACCTTTGACACTATTACCCTCCTTCAGCTGAGGACTCTATGAAGGATAGTCGTAACCATCCACCATAGTCATAGCTTTATTAAGACTCAATCTCTATGTATCTGCCTTATTTGGTGACTCTTAGGAATTCACACAAAATACGTACATAGGAACAGAGAGTGAAAACTATGCCTAATTCTGAAGTATCACCATCTAATTGTCCAAAACTTAAGAGCCTTTGCACTAGACTTAGCACACCAGTAATCTCTCTACTTTCTTCTCACAAATATGAGGTGGATTTACTAGAAGATAGTATGCCTGACTCCCTATGAACTGTCCAAGGTTTTAGTAGACTAAAAATGCTTATTGGTTTTCTTCAAAGATCCATTACCCAGTCTACGTGCAGTGAAGTAAATGTACTAGATTTTAAACTTAAGAAATAATTTAAGAAGAAAAATCTTTAATGACACTTCCATGACAAATATATTTTACTTGGGACTAACTAATTCAGCTCAAGAAAAGAAATTTTTTTTTATATGATAACCTAAATGAATGAATACTTTCTAAAATGCAAAATGCACCCCCTCATGCCTAAATCCTACAATGTCCTCATTGTAAAATTAAAATAGGGGGAGAAAGGAAGGAAATCACCTGATGACGGTGTTATTCAGAATGCTGGGTTGCCTCCCAACAAGCGCTGCATTTTCTGTCAGCAGCCAGACTTATAAGGAACCTGTAAGTCTGGTTCTACACAGAAAAAGTTAGGCCCTAAAAATATGCGTAATAGTGCGGGCCAAGAAAATAGGTAGCTACGGATGTTGGTGAGCTGATGATGCAACGTAATCCCAAATTCTCGCCAAAAGGTATGAAAGCAGAAAACCTCGTTGGCTACCTGGGGAGGTCTAGGAATAACAAAAGGAATATGAAAAGGAACCTCCCGAAATGGAATAAGTGGAGGATAACAAGGATCCTCTAAAGTAGGATGGGTTTTAAAAGATATAAACATTATTATTTCAAACCCTTGAATGACAAGACTAAAAGTACAAGCATCAATCCACACTCGCCATTCTACCCGAGGATGTACTGGCCTAATATGTTCTCCAGAAAGAATGTACATGAACAGAGATTTGAGCCAAGGATTCGTTAGGGAGTGTAAGGGTTGTTTGTAGTGTTAGAAGGTAATGATTAAGTCCAATGAGGGCTTAGTCGATGTTATGTCCAATTCCAACAATGATTCAGATTGTGTATTCTCCCTAACAATTGTAGACAACTTCACGTTACCCTGCCTAGCATAAATGATCGGAGTCATATTTTCACCTTTTAGTATATGTAAATCAATGGTAGACTCCAAATTATATTTCTTTGATGGCAGGGTTGAAATAACATAATCATTATCAATAATTTCATCCCTGGATTCGTTTGGTTCACTTGAGTTTTTGTCAGGGTGTATATGTGATTCATCAGTAATGAGAGGAGTTGGATCAGTATCCTCAATTATTCCTAAAGGAGGATCAGTCTTAATATTTTGGAGCAAGCCTATATCACTAAATTCGTTGTTCTTCTCAAGGTATAAATCCTCAATTGATGTATATTGTCCCCAAGAGTCTCCCCTAGGCTTTTCGCTATTGCGTTTGCCTTCTTCCAATATCAACTCCTGATTTTGCAGAGGATGACTCTCAAAATTGAAAGAAGGGAGGAATCCGGATTTCACCAGATGATTTATATCCTCAGGGGGCAAGTCCTCAAATAACATAATCTCCCTGTGATTCATTCCAGATTTTCAGTCTGGGTTCCTTCATTGGGGCATCCTCGTCCTCTGAAATAGACTCTTTATATCCTTGAGATCAAAATTGATCTAATTCATCCTCCATCCCCTTAGGATCACCTTCATTGGGTGCATTTAAATCCTCAGAATGCTGAATGGTAGATATTGATTCCCTAAGTGGAGGGTCAAGATCAGGCTCACTAAGGGTAGAATGGGATTCCACCAGATAATTAATAGGGGAAGTGATATGAACAATACGACCTTTATCTGATTTAGTAGGGATAGGGAAAATACTGTCATTAGGGTCAAGGTCCTCAAGAGGTACCATCTTCCCTTTCTTTTGACTCCAATATAGCTCTGGTGGATAATCACAAGGATCGTTCTCCTCTAGTGGCCGAGTCTCGTTGGGAGAGTCTAAGTGACAGCTATGTAAAATTGGATCCCTATTGTTATTGGTTTCCTCAGAATTATTTTCATGATCACGGTCGTTTGGGTAGGGATCATAATTATTGGGAAGAGCGTAGCTAAGCTATCTTATTTCTTTGTTTAATTGTTGACTATTCCTCAATATCTCTCCCATAGATTCCATCATTTCCTTTCGTTGTTTTTGCGTTTCTATCATAAAAGAGGAGAGCCTACTACTCTCAGGTTGGCGAGGATAGTCCATTTCAGGCTCTGGTTGCCTAGGGGTATCGGTCCAACCTTGATATGGAAAATCATGAAGGGTGGGAGGGTTGGGTGTTTGCATAGAAGTAGGGATTCCAGGGTTGGAAAATCCCGCTCCTAGGCTCTGCTCAAAAGTGGGAGTTATCGGGCCAATACTCCCAGGATAAGAATAAGAATGATCCCATGAATTGTCAATGTACCCATTAAAGGATGAATACGCTCGAGGCATGGGATCTTGGTTAAAATGATAGGAGTAAGGATAGTCCATTTCTTTCAATTAAACAAGTTAAACTCTCTTAGGATTTAAAAGAATTCAGAACATAAGCAGAAACTTCCTAAAGAGTTCTATCGCTGTCGAAACAAATGCAAATCCAGTGGGATCTATTTTGAGTAGAATGTAGGTCTTAGAATTAAATGTTCAGTTGGTGGCCAAACAAGTTTTGCAAGAATTACATTTCCTAGGCCAACCTTCGTTGGTGCCTATAACCTACTTGCAAAGGATGGAAGTCTCGAATCGAGCCCACACACGAGGAATCGAAGTAACTTGGTGGATAGGCTTGTTGATTTCCGACTAACTTCCCTTGTGGTGCAAAAGACGAGAGGTAGAAATTTATCTAGTGACCTTATGTGTGATGTGCACAGTGTCTCATGTGTGCAGCACACATTCGCATTTGGAGCTTTGAAATCTCGCAAACAAGATCCTTTTCACACAATTTCAAGTCACAGATTTTATGGTCCACTCTCTTAAAAGTTCCAATTTTTAAAGTGACCATTGAATTATCCCAATTCAAACACTTTCGTGGTCTTGAAGTTAAGTCCAATGCAAATGCATGGCAAGTATTTGATGCTAAAGAGAAGACGTACCTTACTCCAGCTTTCTTCGTGCAAGAATGTATGCAATGCAGCAAGGATAAACTAAATGCACTCATTCAGTCCTAGATGGTCATCCTATAGATATGCAACTTCTAGCAGTCAGTTTGAATATTTATTTATTTATTTATTTAATAATAATAAGCAAACAAACCTAATCTAACTAACTAACCACATGTAGTTCAAACAATTTGAATAATCCTATAATCTAAATAAATGGAAACACACTCCCGAAAATACGCTCCCACATACAAGAGTGATAAGAAATAAAGAAACACTAGGAACACGTTCCCAAAAATACCCGACAAGGGTCCAAAAGACAGAAATTAAGTTCTAATGTTTATCTAAACTAAATCTAAACTAAGATCTAATGACTACATTAGAAATAGGCTCCTCCTAAGCCTACGTGCATGGATCAAGGCCCACAAGCATATGTTGCTGGCCTCTAGGTGGCGTAAAGGTCCACCAAAAAGATCGTCTCTGTCGTGCACACCCACCATGTTCGTCGTTCGATTCGTGCACACAAAGAGAACCAATGTCAATAATTCAGAAAAGCTTTTAAAACAGCATAAAAATAATATAAAATTCCTAAAAAAATTAATAGGCATGTTTCCTCCCTGGCAACGGCGCCATTTGAATGGTAATTTTTAATTGGAGCAAAAATAGAGGATTTCTCCTCTCTCCCTCGTGCAAACGGCCATGAGTGGTTGGCGACGAGAGTCGACGGGATGGTGCACATCAACGAGTGCTTCGTGATGGTGGTGACATGGCGGTTAGAGGTGGCCGACATGACCAGACGGTGGAGAGGAGCAGCATCGGCGTTGGGTTCTGACAAAGAAGGCTACAGGCGCGCGGTGGAGGTTGTGGCACTGCAATAGCAGGGCTACGGTGACTGCTTTGTGTGCTTGTAGTGGCACGCGGTGGTAGGTTGGAGGCAATGGGAAAAGATGGAATGCGCCGCTGCTGTGTGGAGGTTGCGGTGGAGGCACGCACAGTGTACGCCTTCTTCACGGTGCACGCAGGATCTTTTTCCCTATCTGTTCCACAGTGCATGCCCTCTCCACGGTGGGGAAGGTGGAGATGACCCCCGCAGGGGGAAAGGAAGACAGCCCTCCTCTAGCCAAGAGCCCTTCCTTTATCTCCTTCCCCGCCATCCGGAAGTCAAAAGATTTTCAAATCCCTTACTAAACTTGGCCAGCGGCTGTTGGGGGAGGGGAAATTTATTTCACCCTCTGGTCTCTTGCAAATTTAATCTTCCTCCTCTCTCACTTTCCTAATGATTTGTTAACTCTTAAATTAGCCTGATGGAGTGGATTAAGTGGAGGAGATGCATAGGGTGTGCTGTGTGTGAGACTTGCATGAAATATAACATAATTACATAATAAGTTATAGAATGTAGTAGAATAAATGTGAACTTAGGTAATGATGCATGCAATCATTTTATGCCCTAATGTGGTTATTAACAAACATAAAATGTAAGAATAGAGTTAACTTAGGCGTAACAATAGTCCATTAAAATGGACTCATCAGTGGACGTGCGGGGTGATAGCCCACACCATCATCTGTAGAGCCTCGCATCACCATGCTTCCACCTTTGTCTCCTTCATCTTCTTCCTCGTGCTTCACCTGCAACATCAAGAACAAACCCAACATCTACAAACCAACCACCAGACTGCCTCTTGCCTCCTCACGCCCTACCATGCTATCCCCCGTCCTCAACCTCCACCACACACAACATAGCAAAATCCTCACCACCACCAACATTTTATTCTTCCTCTTCGTCTATTTCTCATCCACCTCAGCGAAACCCACCACCACCTTCACCAACAGCTACCTCCTTCACCAACGCCCCTCCGCCACTGCCATCTCTCCCATGTGCGCACGACCCTCCAGCTCTTTCCTCTCCCTTGCGCACCATAGACTTTGCACCAATAGGCACTCACCGTGCACCACACTAACCCCTCACGTAGCTGCTACAAGCTGCAATGGCCATCGCTCGACTCCTCGTGAGCAACCAAGCATGCACCACCATGCTCACCGCCTGCCCGACCACCCCCTGTGTTCAATCACGTGTGACTCTCCATGCACGCACAGCAATAGCCATCTCCTCATGTGTGCACGTGTGTTCGACTGTGGAAATCACGTATTTGAAAATAGTTTTGTAGCTTGTAGTATAGTTGCGAAGTCTTCTCGACAAAAATATTTCTAGATCAATGAGACTATGAGTCCCAGTCGTTCATCTCTAGGAGGCATTTATGGAAATGCTAATCATGATTTCGATCTTTTCCTCTCTACTCGGTTAAAAATGCATGCCAATTTGTAATTATTTACATATTCATGCATGACATGTTGCAATAATATCAGAAATCAAAGCAGGCAACTTATTATCCCAAGAAAGATATTGCAAGCAAGCTCATGGTGATTTTTCACACATAGATATATATATAGAAAGAACTCAAAGATGTTTCATTGATTGCATGATGGTGGTTATAGAGCGAAGCTAGAGGAAAGCTTGTACATGAAAGCTTAAAAGATTACTAGCTATCAAAAAATGCGTACACATGCAGATCTATGAGAGATTGCACATGGACCATGCATGAGGGAGAGAGATAGCTACACTACTAAGCATTAAATAAGGAAGAAAAATTACAATAACTAATATCTTGTTGGTGCTAGAGCACCACGATCATTTGTTTTGATGATAACAAAACAAGTGTTATTTAACATTTGCAATTTGAGTCCTAGATTTCAGGTCAATTGCAAATGTGGACGTGTTTAGATGGAACTCGAGCTCGCATCCAGGACGGATTGGAGGAGCTTAATGAAGAACAGAGGAGGTTCGCGTGGAGCGACAGATTGAAGATAGAAGACAAGAAGAATAGGATAGATTCTTTTTAATCCTTTCTTGTATCTCTTGTCTTTATTTTCTTGCTCTCTTTATTTCCTTAGATAATTCATGTTAAAGAGCCTCAAAGTACCCTAACAGTAGTCCTAGGAACACCGGCACAACCCTAGGATACTTAGGTTTTCTGTAGGATACTTAGAAAACCAATATAGGGTTCAAACAGCACTTCCAGACGTCTAATTCCAAAATCAGATGTCTGATAAAGTATTTTAAGACGTCTGACTGTTGTTTCAGACGTCTAATATCTGTTAGGCTGGAAATAGCTAGTTCTGTCTGATGAAATCAGACGTCCAGACCTAATACCAGACATCTTAGGAGACGTTTGATGGACTTGCCAGACGTCCAGATAGTGGACTGTTGGCTAGCTTAGCAGGCACTCAAAGATTATGACTGTTAGAGCCTTATCAGACATCCATAGGACTGTCCAGACGTCTGATAAATGACCATTTTGCCTCGGCTGACCCAAAATCTCTTCTCAGAGATTTTCTAGCCGTTGCAACGTTTGGAAATCAATTCCCACAGTAAAAGTAGGTTTCCAGACGTCCAGACATAGTGCCAGACGTCCTGTATGTCGTCTGATGGACTTGCGCAAAAACCCTGTTTAGATCTGATTCAAGTCAGGAGGAAACCCGCCTAGAATCAGACGTCTGACCTTGAAATCAGACGTCTTAAAGTGGCCTTCCAGACGTCTGATGCCAGAATTAGACGTCTGATCACCCTGTCAAATGTAATCATTGTCCTGATTTCGGCCTGATTCTCTTAGGCTTTGCACCCAACGGCTATAGAACCCTTCCTAGGCCTTCCAAAGCCTTCCTAAGGCCTCTATAAATAGAGGGGAACCTTTGCAACACATAGATACACTTAGAGACACAAGATACACACTAAGAGAAACAAGAGACACACCTAAGCAACTTAGTTCCACTCTTTTGTGTCCAAGAGAAGCCCTTGCTCTCCAAGCTCTAGTTCCTTTCTCTAGAGAGCATCAAGCTTCGCGCACCTGCTCTCCCGCCGTTGTTTACGAGAGCGAAGTTGCGCCGTCGCGTGGCACACGCACCGCGTCACCAACTCGACGCACTCCTTGCAAAGGGGAGTTTCCTTATTCCTATAGAAGCTAGGTTCATAATTTCTTTGTTGGCTCTATAGGACTTGTTGTTTATTTTATCTTTGTTTTTTGGTTGGGTATTCGCTTTGCGAATTCCCGTCTCCTTCGTGGGACAAAATCCTTCTCGTGGAGAGAAGGGGTTGAGGAACGCTACCCTCGTACTTGTAGCGTGGTTGTACTGAGGTTGAATCACCCTCGTTTTAAAGTGATTCGGTTAGTGGATTTGATCAACTAGGTTGATCGGAAAATCCTAACTCGAGAGGGTTAGGTGGTGGTTTTCACCCGGTTTGGGTTTCCACCTAAAAATTCTTGTGTTCTTTGTGTGATTGTCTTTTTGTGTGATTGGTTTTCTTTGGTGAGATTACTTTATATTTTATTTCCGCATTTATTACGTCACCCCCTCCTAGAAGGGAACCTTCAATTGGTATCAGAGCAGGTTCTTGCGAGATCGGAGTAACACCCGGCAAGAAGATCATGGAGGAAAGCTGTTCCACAAGCAGGATCTCCGAGGGCAGTCCACAACCCGTCCGTCGTTCTTCGACGGGAGCAACTACCCCTACTGGAAGTTGCGGATGAAGACATGGCTTCAAGCCACCGACTTCACGGTCTGGGCCAGATGCGAGATGCCATTTGAGATCCCAGAAAAACCCGCGGGAGGCTACTCGCAGCAACAAATCCGTGAGCTCTCTTTAAACGCAAAGATCATGAACGCCCTTTACTGCGCGCTCAGCTCGGAAGAGTTCAACAGAATCTCGCAATGCGCCACCGCATACGAGATCTGGCACACACTTAAGGTAACTCACGAAGGTACCTTTAAGGTAAAAACTTCTAAACTCAATTTACTTTCACAAGAATTTGAGGCTTTTTCTATGAAATCTAACGAAACTTTAAGTGAGATGAACACTAGGTTCACTCTCATAGTAAAAAATTTAAAAGCTTTAGGGAAGACCTTCATCAAGGGGGAGCTTCAAGGGAAGCTTCTTCGTTCCCTTGGACCGGAGTGGGAACAGAAAGTCACCGCCATCGAGGAGGCGAACGAAGTAGAGGAGCTCAACATGGAAGATCTCCTAGGCAATCTAATGGCCTACGAGACAAAATTGAAGCAAAAGAAGAAGGATACACCGGAGCCCAAACTGAAGAAGACTCTTGCCTTCAGAGCCGCGTCGGATAGCGAGGTAAGTTCCGACGACGAAGACTTTAGAATTTTACTTAAAAATTTTTCCAAGTTTTGTAGGGAATTAAAGAAAGAGAAAAAGGAGAAGAAGGAAAGCCCGAGACGTTGCTACCACTGCAACGAGAAAGGGCACCTACGACCAGAGTGCCCTCTTCCAAAAAAGGAGAAGAAAAAGGAAAAGGAAAAGAAATCTAAGAAGAAGGCGTTCCAAGCCACTTGGGACGATTCCAGCTCGAAGGAAGAATAAGAAGAAAAGGAAGAAACCGCTTGCTTTGGTTTCATGGCCAGAGGAAGCAACAGCGAAAGCGGAAGCGACGACAGCGACAACGAGGTAAATTTCGATTTACAAGAAGCTTTTAATGAACTATTTGAGATTAGTAAATCACTTAAAATAGAAAACAAAAGTATTAAAAAGAACCTTAGTTTTCTTAAAAATGAAAATGATAGGTTAGAAAAACAACTTAAGGACATAGAAGCTAGTCCTAGAATTGATAACCTATTATTAGAAAATCAAAACCACATCAATGAAAATAATAAATTGATTGAGGAAAATGATAGTCTAAAGTTAGAAATCTCTAATTTAAAGACTAAGATGAGTATTATAGAAAAAAAAAGTGCATGTCTTAGGGAAAACTCCAACAAATTAATCAACAAAGTAGATAATTTTTATAGCCCTAAGGTTGAGAAAGGATCTCCGTCAAGGAGACCCGCTAACAAATCCGGATCCAAGCCCACTTGGATACCGAAAAAAGAATTGGAATCTTGTTTTGTAGGTTTCAAGGATAACTACAACACAAAGGACTGGACCTACAAACTCAAATCTGGTCAACTCAAGTTGGGAGAACCAAGGAGTAGACCAAGGAGGAGAACAAGAAGACCGACAAGACAGCGAACAAACGACGGACCCACCGCACGTCGACCACCAGATTGGAGACCGGCGCCAATGCCCGGGCCTCCAAGCTACGGATGGGAGCCCCATCCGATGTGGCATCCACCACCACCATTCGGGCCATTTTATTGGCCATGGTAGGTGAGGTAAAATTCTTAACCCTATCTTTTTATAAGCATTTAGATAGGGGGAGTTAAAAAATGATGAGTTAATTGTCAATTTTTAAGGGGGAGATGCAAGTTAGCTAAATTTCCTTTAGTAAGGGGGAGAAAAATAATAGCTATCTTGTTGTTACAAAAAGGGGGAGAATATCACCTTTGTTAAAATAAATTTATAGAAGAGAATGTTTTAAGGGGGAGTTATAGGAAATGTAAAATCAATCAAACTTTCTTTGATAATGTCAAAAAGGGGGAGGATTTTATGCATTATTATTTACGATTTTGTCATCATCAAAAAGGGGGAGATTGTTGGTGCTAGAGCACCACGATCATTTGTTTTGATGATAACAAAACACATGTTATTTAACATTTGCAATTTGAGTCCTAGATTTCAGGTCAATTGCAAATGTGGACGTGTTCAGACGGAACTCGAGCTAGCATCCAGGACGGATTGGAGGAGCTTAATGAAGAACAGAGGAGGTTCGCGTGGAGCGATAGATTGAAGATAGAAGACAAGAAGAATAGGATAGATTCTTTTTAATCCTTTCATGTATCTCTTGTCTTTATTTTCTTGCTCTCTTTATTTCCTTAGATAATTCATGTTAAAGAGCCTCAAAGTACCCTAACAGTAGTCCTAGGAACACCAGCACAACCCTAGGATACTTAGGTTTTCTGTAGAATACTTAGAAAACCAATATAGGATTCAAACAACACTTCCAGACGTCTAATTCCAAAATCAGACGTCTGATAAAGTATTTTAAGACGTCTGACTGTTGTTTCAGACGTCTAATATCTGTTAGGCTGGAAATAGCTAGTTCTGTCTGATGAAATCAGACGTCCAGACCAAATACCAGACGTCTTAGGAGATGTCTGATGGACTTGCCAGACGTCCAGATAGTGGACCGTTGGCTAGCTTAGCAGGCACTCAAAGATTATGACCGTTAGAGCCTTATCAGACGTCCATAGGACTGTCCAGACGTCTGATAAATGATCGTTTTGCCTCGGCTGACCCAAAATCTCTTCTCAGAGATTTTCTAGCCGTTGGAACATTTGGAAATCAATTCCCACAGTAAAAGTAGGTTTCCAGACGTCCAGACATAGTGCTAGACATCCTGTATGTCGTCTGATGGACTTGCGCAAAAACCCTGTTTAGATCTGATTAAAGTCAGGAGGAAACCCTCCTAGAATCAGACGTCTGACCTTGAAATCAAACGTCTTAAAGTGGCCTTCCAGATGTCTGATGCCAGAATTAGACGTCTGATCACCCTGTTAAATGTAATCATTGTCCTGATTTCGGCCTGATTCTCTTGGGCTTTGCACCCAACGGCTATAGAACCCTTCCTAAGCCTTCCAAAGCCTTCCTAAGGCCTCTATAAATAGAGGGGAACCTTTGCAACACATAGATACACTTAGAGACACAAGATACACACTAAGAGAAACAAGAGACACACCTAAGCAACTTAGTTCCACTCTTTTGTGTCCAAGAGAAGCCCTTGCTCTCCAAGCTCTAGTTCCTTTCTCTAGAGAGCATCAAGCTTCGCGCACCCGCTCTCCCGCCATTGTTTACGAGAGCGAAGTTGCGCCGTCGCGTGGCACACGCACCGCGTCACCAACTCGACGCACTCCTTGCAAAGGGGAGTTTCCTTATTCCTATAGAAGCTAGGTTCATAATTTCTTTGTTGGCTCTATAGGACTTGTTGTTTATTTTATCTTTATTTTTTGGTTGGGTATTCGCTTTGCGAATTCCCGTCTCCTTCGTGGGACAAAATCCTTCTCGTGGAGAGAAGGGGTTGAGGAATGCTACCCTCATACTTGTAGCGTGGTTGTACTGAGGTTGAATCACCCTCGTTTTAAAGTGATTTGGTTAGTGGATTTGATCAACTAGGTTGATCGGAAAATCCTAACTCGAGAGGGTTAGGTGGTGGTTTTCACCCGATTTGGGTTTCCACCTAAAAATTCTTGTGTTCTTTGTGTGATTGTCTTTTTGTGTGATTGATTTTCTTTGGTGAGATTACTTTATATTTTATTTCCGCATTTATTACGTCACCCCCTCCTAGAAGGGCCAAACTTTCATATCTATCTAGCTAGCAGAAGGAATGGCATTCGGAGGTGGTCTACAATGGCCTTTGAGGTGGTTGGGAGAAGGAGGGGTAGCCAATGGTGGGTAGGCCAGCCTTTGAAGGAAGGAAGGAGAGGTAATCTAGGCTCTTGGCCTGGAGGTGGTGATGATGGCCATGGTGCTGGAACTCCTGGGCATGGAGGTAGAGTGGAGGTGGAGTTATGCTAATAGGAGGTGGAATGAAGCCAATGCCAAGTTGAAGCCAAGATGAGTGCAAATGGCCACATGTGGGGTCTTTTTATAGACCCTTGGAAATCTCTCTAGAGAGGTCTAGAAATCTCTATAGAGAGCACCAAGTGTGGCCGTCCAAGATGAGGTGGAGGTGGTTCTTATATCCACAAAGAGTGGATCTAAGAAAAGACCCTTCCTTGGTTTCTATAATTAGCATCCAAGGTGGCACCACCCATGGAAGAGCCTAGAAGGCTCTAGGTGGGTGTGCGTGTGTGTGAACATGTGTGTGTCTATGTGTGTGTGTGTGACCTTGGTGCCTAGGTGGTCTAGTGGTCTAGGTTAGGTCCTAAGGGTTTGGGTTAGGGTAAGTCTGAAAAATAGGGTTATAAACCCTAATTGCTAAATAGGAATGTGCAATTAGACTTGTAATAAGTTTAATTGAGTGAGTGTAAACCTAATTGGGAGTGAGATTACTCAATTAAGTTGGGCTTAGGTCAATTGGACTCTCATGGAGTCCAATTGGACTTGTGTAGGTTGAAATTTGAGCTCAATTGGATTCTATGAGTCTAATTGACTAAGCAATTGTAATTGACTTTGATCCAAGTCAATTGGGCTTAGTGAGAACCAAATTAGGTTCTTAGTAAGGTCTAGAGGTGGTGAACTAGGATTAGGGTACCTCAATTTAGATTCCCAAGGGGTTGGAATTGGGTTTAGGGACTTAGGAACTCAAGATCCAAGCTTGAATTCCAAAATAGGGATTGGAGAGTAGTTCCAGACGTCAAATATGAGTGTCAAACGTCTTATACTCAAAAATTGAAAGTCCATTGTCTGGATGTCCAATTTTAGTTAGGGAAGAATCAGGGTTTTGTCTTGGGGATTCTGTAGAAATTGGACATCTGACCAAGTGTCTGGACATCTAATAACACTCCAGACATGGGTTTAAGGTGTGTAGGTTGTGGATAAGGGTCTTGGACATCCAATAACTTATCTGGACATTTGGATAAGGGTTGGAACTAGAGTTTTGGGGTTTCGTAGGCTATGGTGACCTAATCTAAGGGTGGCTGAGGCTTAGGAAGGCTTCTAAAGCTATCCTAGGGTTAGGAATGATCCTAAGTTCTTCATAATTTAACTCTACCTTGAATTTACTTAATAGAGTAACATACCTCAACCCCTACATTAATTCTCTACTACATTTTATTCTACTCTTCTGCTCTAGCTTTGCTCCATCACCAGCTTCAGATCCAACTTCAAATTCAGCTTCAAATCCAACTTCAAATCCAGCTCCTAAGCTTCTTATTACCTACAATTTATATAATGCACTTAATTAGTAAAATATATCATTATTTCATGCATAGCTAAGCGAAAGCAGTAAAGATGCAATTAATGCACATGAATGCATGGATTACACTAGCTTATACTAAGTTCTAGCCTAATTTAGGTAAATTAAGACCTATGATTGCTGTGCAATCATACCCTCATGCCTAAATCTTACTAGTCCCTAGTAAATGCAAAGCTAAGTTATTTACAAATAGGACCATAAAGAATGGATTATTATCATGTGTATGACTAGAGATTCTTTCCTTTTCATTTTCAACATACTTTCTAGAAATCCAAACGATCGTGAAAGTGCAGCTATGTAGCTTTTGCAACAAATTCGAGTGAAAAACTTGATTTACCTCTAAAGCCTATACTTGACCCCTAGTAAAATTCTAGCAAGATAGGCAAACTTCTTCCCTTGGGGTATTCAAGATATTCTATGAATTCCACCCTGACTATAAGCTTGGGTAGAGAATGCCTTAGGAAAATAGGTGTTTATTTGGTAGCTCACTCTCATTTAGTGCTACATAGAGATTTGTACTGCAGAATCTAGATTTCCAAATTATTAAGTAAATCAACTCAGAGAAAGATGAAAAAAAACTATGCGATCTTTTGGTTCCTTTGTATTCATTCTCTCTTTCTCTTTCTATTTTTTTTTCTTTTTCTTTTTTTAGAGCTCACAAACTCACCAGATTCACACATATGATCCATATTTTGTGGACCCATATGGCATTAACACTTTAATCGGGTTCCCAAAACCCTAACACTAAGTTAAAATTCCTCAGCCAGTATTCGAGCAGTCAGAAACACAAAAAAGGTAGGTTAAGGCCATATTTGGTGGATCTCAAATGTATTTGGTGGTATTGCCTCAATGCAACTAAAATAGCACTAAAATATTTATATACTCTTTTTTTTTCTTCTTTTTTTTCTTTCTTTTTTTTTCTAATTTTTTCTATATCTATTTATATATATATATATATTTATATATCAACACTACTTAATACAGCGCATGACATACACGACTTTTATTCAAGAGGCATTATTAGGGATTGGTGGTACTCAAGAGATATCGGGTGGCTTATTTGGTGGAAGTGCCTATTCTCGACTTAGAGAAAGATATGGATAGGACGGCATATTCCTAACCTTGACATCAATACCCTCCTTCAGCCAAGGATTCCGTAAAGGTTGGTCATAACCATCCACCTTAGCCCTAGTTTTATGAAATCTCGATCTCTGTATATTTGCCTTATTTTGTGGCTCTCATAATTCACACAAAAATGTATATGCAGATCATTACCTAGTTATCTATAATTCCACATTCCTTGCCTTAATCTTAGAGCACCAATACTCTCTATTATCATCTCACACTATTTGGTGGATTTTTTGAAGGAAATCTAGCTGACTCCCAAGACACTGTCCAGGGGTTTAGGAAAAGAAGCACTGCTTCTTCTCGACAGACTAAAGACGTTTATCAACCTTCACGGTGAATCCATTACAAATTTTACGTGTGGGTGTGAAAATTATACTGGATTCCAAATTATAGGAATCAACTAGAGGATAAAATCCTAATGCATTCTCTTGATAAAATTTTATTTGTGAATGCATTATGTATATATGCTATATACAAGTAACCTCTTATAACTTGTACTTTAATGAATTCCCTTATCAGGTTACATTCAACTTGGTCCTAAATTTAGAACAGGAAGGGTGAGCGGATGAGTTGGAAGTGGCTGTTGTGAACGATTTCTAGCTCCAATGCGAGCATTAGAGGTGGAGTCAGTTGTTCTTAAATTAGGACCCTAAAGTACATATAACATGTTGCTATGAGGTTTTCCTAAGTGTTGGCTCAAAAATTTTCAGTTTTACTGTATATCTACAGCCACATGCCTAAGTTCTTACTTGTCCTCATGCATGAATATAAAGGAAAATAAATATGACAGGGTGTAAATGGGTAGAGATCACCTGAAATTGCTCCTAAATTTTAACATTTAGCACCGGCCAACCTGACAATATGCAATATGTAGAAAAATATGCTAATAGAAAATATGCTATGTATAGAAAGATATTAAATGTTATTTATAGATGCTGAGTTTAACACCTCCAATTGGGCGAAAACTCAATCTGATGGATCATAGATTGCATAAGAGTAGGTCAAGATCAATGGAAAGATATGCTTGTGTGCTCCCAGAATCAGCGGTCCACAAATGTGAACCAACTGATTATGTACCCCTACTCCAAAAAGTCTAGCTATAGGAAAATGCAGAGTAAGGGCACAAAACAGCTGATAATCAGAGGGAGGATCCTACTGATGATTCTGCTGATCCAACATGTTCCATAATTCAGTAGGAAATTCCTGAGGGAGTAGATTCATATCATCCTAGAGTATGTCAGCATTAGAGTCTGAATCATAGGGGTCTTCATAGTGGTAATTAACGTCAACAATCATGCCCTCTCCAAGCTTTGGGTCATATGAGCGTATGTGTGAAAGTATAAGTTTTGTGGAGAGGTTACTGAAATCCTCGCTCGAAATCACTTCATCCTTATTGAAATTAATCTCTGATTCCTCAGAAGTTGCCTTAATCTCCGAGTCGAGCCATCCATTACATTGGCTAGGATTGTAAGTGAGTCCCCAGTTCATTCTGCTCAATATTTCTCCCTCATGTGCGGTAGGTTCCTCATCAGATAGTATTTTCATTTCCCTAGGTAAGTCATGCCTAGTCATTCCTGGTCTCTGAATATCAACATTAGGAGTAGAGAGTGCAGTGTCAGAATTTCCATTGTCATCCTGGTAAGCAGAAGGGAAAAGATGCAAATCAGATGATGCTGGATTAAGAGTAGATTCACTTCCCATGGGAAGTGACTCAGACTTATCAGGAGTGTCAAATCTAGATGTTGCACTCAATTCATCCACAAACGTATGATTATCATAAATGATTGCTTCTTCCAAGTGGAATGCTCTTACTTCCTGGTTTCCATCATGATCCATATCCTCAGGTGGATCTACTTCCTTCCTTTCAGCCAGGTTGTCCAACCTATGAGGTATCTCCCAAGATGTAGGTTACTTAGATTGAAAGTCAGTTTTGGAGATACCAATCCTTTCCCCATCACTTTCCTAATTGTCTCTCTTAGATGAGTCCATTCGAGATATTCCCTGCTCATGTCCCACATCCATACTGGATTTTTCTTCCCCTGAATCAATTTCGAGTGTCCGCTCCCGAGAATCTCTTGTGTCCCCTTCAGGCGTAATCATTTCAGGTTCTTCGAGGTCTTTAAGGCTATTTTCCACTTGATATCACAAAAGCAGTATTTCTTGAAGTTCCCAATTTTGTCCAAATAGCCTTATCATTATTGCTGTTTCCTGAAAGGTCTCCATCAAAAGTTCTTGATATGGAATCTAGGCTTGTCTTTGTTCCAGATCAGTAGTACCCTAGATTTCGTACAGATAGAATGCGACTTTGTATTTAATCTTAGCTATAGCTTGCTGCAATCTATAATGTGGTTGCATATAAAGTGGTAGTTCTTCAAGGGTTCCAGGGGGTGAATGAGGTCTACCCATATTCCACGGGTGCGATGGAGTAGTATCGAAATTGTATCCAGGGTCATAAGATTGGGTCCTTTGTGGGGCCAAGTGGTATTGGTCATACTGACCAAGGTCAGGATATGGGTTAACCATTTTGGCAACCCGAGAAGAAGGCTCAAGCAAAGCGAAAAGTCATCTTCACCACCTTGGGTTTGGTTCCTAAGGCTTTTCTGATTAAGTGACCTAGGATCCCAAATGAGCTATCGGGTCCAGATCTGCTGGATCCAGACCAGGTCCAGATCTAAGATTAGCCATCTCGGCTAAGAGAGTAGAAGAAGGGTGAGGAGATGGTCCGGGCGATGCGACAAATCGCCTTCACCTCATTGGGATTAGCTCCCAAGATCCAACCAGTTAAGGTCTAAGTGACCTCCTTCCTTGCATAAACCAACCAACCAACCCATGGGTTGGTGTAGCCAAACCAGACAAGGCTAAGGCTCTGCTAATCAGATGGCCCTTATAATCAAATGAATGAATTTTTCGTTCAAATTTTAATTGGTGAAGAAAAATTTGTCGTATAACTGACTGTAAGTATTCCTAACCCCCAGAGCTAACCTAGCCAATCTTAAATGAGGGGACTAAGGGGAAGGTTCTTCCTTCGGCACACACCTCCAGTTCCTTTATATCCCCGAGCCATGATCATTTAGTTCTGCCTTGCAAATTTGGCTTAGGTTTGGATAAGGTGGGTGTGATGACCCAGTAGTATGACAACAAATTCGGGTTGATTTCGAGTTTTAAAATTTATTTTAACCCTTCTTTTTTCTTCACTGGGGTTTGTGGTGAGTGGCCTACAATGTGACCAAGCTTACCGACTATTTACTAGACTTGATTTAGTCTAGGTTAGCCCAATTGTGTGGTCTCTAGAAATTTGACCCTAAAGGTTGAGCCTAGGGTTCATGCAAGTTCTAAGTGTGCTACAGACCAATTTCAAATTCAAATAATTCTGTACGGCAAAATTTGAATCCAATTGATTTAAAATTTGACAAAAAGATTCCTTTATCAGTTAGCTTCCTAGAGAATATTTTTTAGAAATTTTATTATTTCAACTGAATAAATATAAATTTTTAACTATTGGGGGGTCAAATTTGGAAATTTGACCCCTGGTCGATTTTTCAATTTGAAATAGTATCAAATAAATTTCAAAAATTTGGGAAAAATATGGAAATAAAAACTAGTTTGATAAGATTTCAAACCCCACCATTTTTGGCCAAATTTGATTCGTGAGTAATTCGAAATCACTTTTTGAAATTTGAATATTTTCAAACCTGGGTTAGTTTGACCCCCTTGTAATTCGCAAATGTTTAAAAGTTTTATAGTTTGAATTTCTTCAAATGTATGGTGTCATTTGAAAGATGATTTGAAAATGAAGCTCTTACCAAAATTTCAAAATTTTTCACTCAATAATTTTTCAGTAAAAGAATTTTTAATTCAAGAAATGAAGTTTGGTCGAATTTTAGCAGGTGGTGGAAGAGCTTTTTAAAAGAGGTTTGAATTTCAAATTCAACATTCCACCAAAAATGATTTTTTTTTCAAAAATTTTCAATTTTTTTTGTCAAAAATTTTCAATTTTTTTTGGAGGGAAAATCTTTTTTTCTAATTTTTCTCTTTTTTTCTAACTAACCTAGGATGCACAAAGAAACATAATCTAACAACCTAAAGAATTTCTTTTTTCAAAAATATGCAGATTTTTTTTTAGAAACAAGATTCTAGCAAAAAAAATCAAATCAAAACTAACCTAAGATTCAAAAGGGAAATCCTACACTAAGAGAGGAGATGTGCACCTGATTTCTTTTAATCTGTGCCCATTGTGTGCGTAGGTCCCATCGTCCTAATTTCTTGCACATCCAAAAACAAGTAGAGGGAGATTTGTCACTAAAAGTTCTAAGATCAAAAATCACAAATTGCATTGCCCCCCCAGCAACAGCACCATTTGTTCGAGCGTGGAAATCGCGTATTTGAAAGTAGTGTTGTAGCTTACAGTATATTTGCAAAGTCCTCTTGACAAAAATATTTCTAGATTAACGAGACTATGAGTCCCAATTGGTCATCTCGAGAAGGCGTTTATGAAAATGCTAATCTTGATTTCGATCTTTTCCTCTTTACTTGCTTAAAAATGCATGCCAATTTGTAATTATTTACGTATTCATGCATGACATGCTGTTGCAATAATATCATAAATCAAAGAGGCAACTTATTATCACAAGAAAGATATTTCAAGAAGGCTCATGGTGATTTTTCACACACACATATATATATATATATATAGGAAGAACTCAGAGATTTCCCATTGATTGCATGAGGGCGGTTACAGAGTGAAGCTAGAGGAAAGCCTGTACATGAAGCTTAAAAGATTACTAGCTATCAGAAAATGCGTACATGTATGGATCAACGGGAGATTGCACATGCACCATGCATGAGGGAGAGAGATATCTACCCTACTAAGCATAAAATATGGTAGAAAAATTAGAAGTACTTAGCTATCTAGCTAGCAGAAGGAAGGACATTCGGAGGTGGGCTCCAATGGCCTTTGAGGTGGTTGGGAGAAGGAGGGGAAGCCAATGGTGGGTAGGCCAACCCTTTGAGGGAGGAAGGAGAGGTGATCTAGGCTCTTGGCATGGAGGTGGTGATGGCCATGGTAGTGGAACTCGTGGGGATGGAGGTAGAGTGGAGGTGGAATGAAGCCAAATGCCAGGATGAAGCCAAGATGAGTGAAAATGGCCACCTATGGGGTCATTTGATAGACCCTTGGAAATCTCTCTAGACAGGTGTAGAACTCTTTAGAGAGAGCTCCAAGTGCGGTCGTCCAAGGTGAGGTGGACTTGGGTCATAGAACCACAAAAAGTGGATCTAAGAAAAGACCCTTCCTTGGTTTCTATAATTAGCATCCAAGGTGGCGCCACCCATAGAATAGCCTAGAAGGCTCTAGGTAGGTATGGGTGTGCGTGAACATGTGTGTGTGTGTGACCAAGGTGGCTAGGTGGTCTAGTGGTCTAGGATAGGTCCTAAGGGTTTGGGTTAGGGTAGGTCCCAAAATTAGGGTTGTAAGCCCTAATTACTAAACAGGAATGTGCAATTAAACTTGTATTAAGTTTAATTGCGTGAGTGTCATCCTAAGTGAGTGTAAACCTAATTGACGTTCTTAGGAAGGTCTAGAGGTGGTGAACTAGGATTAGGGTACCTCAATTTAGGTTCCCAAAGGGTTGGAATTGGGTTTAGGGACCTAGGAACTCAAGATCCAAGATTGAATTCCAAAACAAGGATTGGAGAGCAGTTCCAGACATCCAATAAGAGTGTCAGACGTCTTATACTAAAAAATCAGAAGTGCAGACCTCCTGTTTGGACGTCCAATTTGAGTCAGGGAAGAATCAAGGTTCTATCTTGGGGATTCTGCAGAAATTGGACATCTGACCAAGTGTCTGGACGTCCAATAACACTGCGCGAGTTGTGGCTAAGGATCCTGGATGTCTAATAACTTAAATGGACATCCAGATAAGCGATGGAACTAGGGTTTTGGGGTTTCCTGTGCTATGGTGACCTAATCTCAGGGTGGTTGAGGCTTTAGAAGGCTTTAAGCGCTATCCTAGGGTTAGGAATGATCCTAAGTTCTTCATAATTTAACTCTACCTTACTTTTACTTAACAGTGTAACATACCTCAACCCTTACATTAATTCTCTACTACATTTTATTCTAATCTTCTTCTCTAGCTCTGTTGCATCATCAGTTTAAGATCCAGCTTCAAATCCAGCTTCAAATCCAACTGCAGATCCTGCTCTTGAGCTTCTTTTTACCTGAAATTTATATAATGCACTTAATTAGTACATTATATCATTATTTCATGCATAGCTACGGGAAAGTAGTAAAGATGCAATTAATGCCATTGTATGTACGGATTATGCTATCTTATGGTAAGTTATAGCCTAATTTAGGTCAATTAAGACCTATGATTGCTGTGCAATTAGCTTGCCCTACGCTCCTCTTGCCTCCTCCGACGTGCCCGTGCGTGTCCCTTTATTTGTCACTCTGAAATGGATTTTAAAATTGTCGCGTTGCAGTATAGATCGAATCGGTGTGAAAAAATATAATATTTATTACTCAAATGAAATCTAAGGTCGTTCGCTGGGAGCAAATAGGAATTCAATTCTCAAGATTGTAATTTTAAACAATAGAGATAATAAATTATAATCATAAATTGATTCAAACTAATGTAACAATGATATCAAGTGTTAGATTGCAAAAAGATTGGAGTAAAATGGTGATTTGAATCACCAATTACTCCCTACAATAATATCAAATGGAACTCAATAGCTATGTAGAAATCAACTCAAATCAAACGTCTGGATGAACAGTGATCTCTCTTTTGATTTGCTTCTTCTTCTAGTGTTTCTTCTTTCTTTCTCTGCTCTCTTCCTCAAGTGCTTCCTTCTTCTTCTTCTTCTCAGACCCTTCTTCTCTTCTTCACATAGAGGGAAAGGGGTCTCAAATTTGGCTAAGTGTTTAGCCAAGTTCCCAGAGAGCAAAACCCCCCTAACCCCCGCGCACTCTCCTCTCTTTCTCTCTCAGGTCATGCTCTCCTAGAGCCTTTCAGGTATACGGGTAATCGGAACTAGAGTGCACCTAGGTCCAAACTCACCATAGTGGGTGGTGAGCGAGTAGTAGATAGCATAGGCGGGTAGTCGGATCTGCGCCAGGCCCACGAGGGAACGGGTCACGGGCGAGGAGTAGGTGAGGGGCGTGAGGGACCTCACCCCTCTATTTTTGAGGTAACACGGCATATGCAGTTTTGCATCTTATTCGGCTGCACTTGCTTTAAAATCCATGATGTGGGACTATACATCCCCCGTTCCTCGCGCACACAGCCACAGTGAAGATGGCTCGAATTGGGTCACAGCTGTGTTGCGTCCTTCCAATTGAGAACCTAGGAACCTACAATTGCTGAATCCTCACCGTCTGAGCATGTCACCTGGAGCTACAGGTGAAGAACAAGCTTTGAAGCTTGCTTCGAAGCTGTGCGTCAATGGCGGAGGTGGGTTGATGCCTAAAAATAGTAGTAAGGCCTTTCGGTCGCATCAGAAAGCTCAGGGAGTGTCGCAGGAGCACTGCGAGTGTAACAGTGGTAGTGGCATGGTGTGTATGTGTGTGAGGAGTGCTGGTGGAAGCAGAAAATGAAGGTGGGTGTGGTTGTGTTCAGTGGAGAGTTTGGTCATGTAATTCCCTCAATTTCTTGAGGGGTTTTACTCGCGTGGATATGGCGGAGGTGTGGGAAGTGGAAGCAGCAAGTTTGGGCATGTGTGGTGGTTGAGAGGGCTCACCGAAGGTCTGCCAACAAGTTGGAAGATGGAGTCGCAGAGGGTGTCAACAGGGTCCAAAGGGAATATTGGAGGTGTTGTTGAGATGAGGGGAAGTTGAGGAGTCGATTTGGAGAGGTAGTGAACGACGGGGAGCAGAGATGGCGCTGGTTGTGGTGTGGCCGGCACCTGAGAAGGAAAGAGCTCTGGTAGGAGTTGGACAGCAACGATGAAGAGGATAGGGGCGCCGACGAGTATTGCTCGACATAGAAGAAGGTAGGGAAGAGGAATCTGACACCAGTATTGTGGTCAGACGACATGGAGAGACAGGGAGAATCACCGGATGTCAAGGAGCACTTCGACTGGACAGAAGAGAAGAATTTGGAGGTGTTCCAGGCCGAATTCGAGTGTCGGATCTTTGATATGATCTGGGGAGTCTTTTATAGGTCATCAGAGGGCGAACGGAGCTTGAGAATCAAGCTCTCAAGCTTGGAAAGCTTCGTCAGAGATAGAGACCCAATTTTCAATTGATTTGCATGGCACTTTGGGCAAGTCTTGGGGCCCAAAATGTGGCTCAAATGGAAGGAAACTTCATCAAGAATCTGAGTATCTATTTTGGGACTGATTGATTGAGAATCGAGCGAGAAATTCTCACTCAATCTCAATGGTAAAGCTTAAGGTTGCCTTTAATGGCACCAGGGACCTTTTTGTGAAATTGATGAAGAAGTTGGGGGGCTACTTGTAAGGAATTTTGAAAGTTAAGGGCATGGTTATGAAACAAAAGGTTAGACGGGACCAAATTGCAAACTAGGTCAAGATGATCTTAGATTGGGTCCAAGTTTTTGTACAAACCTAAGTTGGACCCAAGGAATCCAATGGTGAAGTTAGATTTTTGATTTGACCTAGTTTGACTAGGTAATTTATGCAAATACCAAAATTAGGGCAAATGTCTATTTGAGACTATTTTAGGTCAAGATAGGTTCTGATGGTCATATTGTTGGTTCCAAACCCTAGAGAATATTTTTCTATGAATTTTAGAGGGTTTGGGTGAATTTTATCATGACCAGAACCTTAGTTAATTAAGTCTTTTTTTAGGGTTTCAAAAGTCATTTAATTCATGTAATACGTGAAAACCCATTTCGTTCTATATGGACCCACTCATTAGATTCTAAAGCATATTTTGACCCAAGAAAACACGTGGTTACTTTATTTTTGTGATAGAATAGTAAAATTGTAGAAATAACCTTATTTTCTTGTCTTCTTCTCAAATCAGTGTGTGGTGCTCTTATGACCTTCTGATGGATATGTAGGAGCTTTTATTGACTTATTCAGGTCTAATAGAGCTAGTTATGGCTCATGATGGTGTCCCCATCATACCTCCATGCCTAACTTTTGCTAGTCTCTTAGCAAAACAAACAGATCAAACCAATTATCTAGGTTGGATTTAATCGTCAGGATGCCCTACTAAGCTGTGTCTCTAGGAATCAGATCTTAATACCAACAGTAGGCTTAGAGGTACTCAAGTACCAGCCCAGATCTAGACCTGACTAGCTTTCGCCTCAGTTTGCCACAAAGGCTTCTAAGGCCTGCAAGAACTATCCTAAGGTTCGTTGGACTCAGTGGTTAAAGCACCCATGCTTGAAACATGGTTAGTCCAGTTCAGTTTGCCAGTGAATTTTGTAAGAGGGAGATTAGAAGGAGATTTTCATTTATGGAGAGCTTTCTCTCTCTTTTATTTTCATTATATTTTTCCTTAGATCTATCCTTGGATTGGCTCTAAACACTATCTATATCGGATTCCTTGTCCCCACCATCAATCCTCGCAGGGTCCCTGGCATTCGATGCTTCGAGATAGCACCTCCCATGGCAATCCCCAGAACCCTGGCTTTCAAGATTTTGGGATAATCCCGCCCATGACATCTAAACCAGCATAAGGTGCTTACATGCCTTCGGTAGGATATCTAGATATCCTAATAGACAAGCACTGAGGAGATGATATATTATTATGCATCTTCAAGGGGAAGTTCCTGCCTCTCAGCGTCGGGAACTCATCCAAATCAACTTGTATCTTCGAGCTGCTCCTAATCTATATCTTGGGACCATTTCATAACAGATTAATGCCTTTTGGCATGATTTTAACTTTAAAGCGCACTGAACCAGACCGTGTGTGATTTAGGGTGCTTAAGTTACGGAGTCCCACAAATCAGAGTTCAGCTAACAGGGCCGAATACTCCCTAAGCCTTAGACCTAATACATAAGCATTGCATTTTCCTCAACCTCTTGAGGAATAATCCAGATGTCAACAAGTACATGAATGTTTAAATTGTAAAACAATCTAAGAGGCCTAACATCGGTATTCGCCACTAATCCCATAAGTTTTAGCCCTTCAGGACTTAATTCGTCATTCGATCCAACCTAGAAGGTAGGTAGGTTCCAAATTGTTTCTAAGGGACTTAATTTTTTTTTCTTCTTTGTGCTCCTTTCTTGTCATTTTTCTCGAAATTGGCTCCTCTTTTTCCTCAACCTACTTTCCTCTTTTTTTTATGTGAAACCCTTTCTTTTGAAGTGATTCTCACAGCGTTTTGCACTTCATTACCCCACCATGCTTACGATTTGCAATGTCCTCATTATAAATTTGGTGGGTTTGAGTTCAGCTTAGATCGTACATTAAAACAGGTTCAGAGGGTGGGTGGACAAGTTTGGATGACTGTTGTGGATGATTTCAAGATCTAGTATGAGTACCAGAGGTGGAGTCAGTTGTTCCAATGGACAAACCCTAAAGTGCAATATGAGTTCAACATAGATATGTCAAAAAGGGTTTCGATTTGTTTCAAAAGAGATGATGAGTTGCCTCCCGTTAAGCGCTGAGTTTAACGCCATCAGTCAGGCACAATATGCTCAAGGAGAATGGAGATCAAAAGATACCTCAGCCAAGTTCATATCGGTAAGTTCAATGAACGGCTTAAGGTGCTGGCCATTCATGATAAAAGGTTCAGAATCAACGCTGGGTTGACTAATTTCAACGGCTCCATTTCTAAAGATTCGTTGAACAAGATATGGTCCAATCCATTTCTATTTGAGTTTGCCTGGGAAGAGTTTTAGTTTGGCATCAAAGAGTAGGACCTTTTGACCAGGATGAAAGATCTTTCTCGATATGTGCTTGTCGTGAAAGGCCTTAACCTACTCTTTGTAATTTCGTGAGTTCTCGTATGCGTCATTGCATAGTTCATTGACCTCACTCATTTGAAGCTGTCTGTGGGTTCCTGCCTTAGAAAGATCAAGATTACACTTCCGCACTGCCCAATAGGCTTTGTACTCCAATTCAACAGGGAGGTGACACACCTTCCCATACACTAATCTGATGGGAGACTTGCCTAATTGGGTCTTGTGGGTGGTCCTATAAGCCCACAAAGCTTCTAGAAGTCAGGATGACCAATCTTTTCTGTCAGGTTGAACAGTGACCTGAAGGATTTTCTTGATCTCCTGATTTGAAAGCTAAACTAGACCGTTAGTTTGGGGGTGATAAGGAGTCAAGATTTGATGTGGCACCCTATACTTGGTCATCAGTGATCTGAACTGAGTGTTCAAAAAATGGGTCCCTCATTCAGAGATTATGGCACGTGGGATGCCGAACCGTCAAAAGATGTTTTGATGAATGAACTTGATTACCACCTTATGATCATTGGTTTGGGTCAGGATAGCTTCGATCCATTTGGACACGTAGTCCATGACAAGCAGAATGTACTCAAAGCCGTCTAATTTAGGAAAGGGTCCCATAAAATCAATCCCCCAAATATCGAAGATTTCACATATGAGAATTGGCTATAAGGGCATCATATCATGGCAGCTCATGTTGCCTAAAGTCTGACAGCAGATGCATGCCTTGCAGTGATCGTATGCGTCCTTGAAGATCGTGGGCCAGGAAAAGCCTCACTGGAAGCATTTTTTGCGATTTTATGTCCAGAGAAGTGTCCGCCGCAGGCCTGGTCATGGAAAAAAGATAAAATGTCCTGAATTTCTGCTTCTGGGACACATCATCTAATGATCTGATCAGCACCAATGCGGAAGAGGTACGAGTCTTCCCAAATGTAATACTTGGCATCGGAAAGCAATTTGTCCTTCTTGGCCTTCGGCCAATCGGACGGGATTTGATGTGACGCTAAGTAGTTCACTAAATCAGCGAACCAAGGAAGTCTCATACTGATAGTCAAGAGGTGCTCATTGGGAAAGTGTTATGTGATGGGTCTGGAAGGGTCGATAATTTCAGAAGAAAGGTGGGACAAGTGGTCAGCTCCACGTTCTGCTTTCCCGCCTTGTTGCGAATCTCAAGGTCAAATTCTTGCAACAGCAAGATCCAGTGGATTAGTCGAGGTTTCACGTCCTTCGCGAGGAGGTGCCTCATTGCAGTGTGATCTGAGTAAATGATAACACGGGAACCTAAAAGGTATGATATGAACTTTCCCAGGCCAAATATTTTGGCTAGCAGCTCTTTCTTAGAAATTGTATAGTTACGCTGAGCCTCGTCAAGCCTCTTGCTAGCATAGTATATGACCATGGGTTTCCTGTCAATCTTCTGCCCATGTACCGCACCTACTGCATTATCAGATGCATCGCGCATGATCTCAAAGGGTTGAGACCAATTCGAGGATTGCAAGATAGGTGCTTGGGTAACTCGATCACGTAGGCTCTCAAATGCATGAGTGCACTTCTCGGTGATTTTGAAAGGGACATCCTTTGAGAGAAGATTAGTTAGCAGGTGCGTAATCTTTGAGAAATCAAGAATGAAATGGCAATAAAAATTGATGTGCTTCAGAAAGGATCGAGTGTCCTTGACCGAGCTAGGCATAGGGAGTTTAGAAATCAAATTCACCTTGGCTCGATCAACTTGGATGCCTTTTTCAGAGATGAGATGTCCCAGGACAATTCCCTCAGGTACCATGAAGTGACCCTTTTCCCAGGAGAGAATCGGATTCACATTAATGCATCGCCTGAGGATTTGGACCAAGTGCAGGAGGCAACCATCAAATGATTCTCCAAATATTGAGAAGTCATCCATGAAGACTTCCAGGTATTCACCTACCATATATGAGAATATGGCAAGCATGCACCGCTGAAAAGTAGCAGGTGCATTGCAGAAACTGAACGGCATCCTTCAGAATGAGTATGTCCCGAAGGGGCAGGTGAAAGTGGTCTTCTCTTGATCTTCAAGATGGATTGCCACCTGATTGTAACCGGAGTACCCATCCAAGAAGAAGAAAAATCTATTTCCTGCTAGTTTCTCGAGGATCTGATCAATAAACTATAGTGGGAAATGATCCTTCTTCGTGGAGGTATTAAGTCTTCTGTAATCAATGCAGACTCTCCACAAGTTCGCTATATGGGTCAATATGGTTTCTCCAGTTTCAGTCGTAATCACGATGAGTCCTACCTTCTTAGGCATAACTTGGATTGGACTCACCCACCAGCTATCAGATATCGGGTAGATGATCCCTACATCTAACCACTTGATGATCTCCTTTTTCATGACCTCTTGCAGATTAGGATTTAGGCATCGTTGCATTTCACGTGATGGTCGTGCGCCCTCTTCAGTATAGATGTGATGTGTACAATACAAGGGGTTGATACCAGTCAGATCACTGAGAGTACACCCAATGGCTCTCCGATGCTGCTAGAGAATAGAAATCAGACGGTTTCCTGATCGGAGGTAAGGTGGGAGTTGATGATCATAGGAAAAGTCTGATTCAAACCCAAGAAAACATATTTGAGATGATCAAGGAGGGGCTTCAACTACATAACAGGATTTTCAGCAGCAGCAGGTGGGTTAGGGTGAAGGTTAAGAGAAAAAGTAAGAGCTAAAGATGTACCTAGATCTAGTTTGAGCTCCTCTAAGGGTGGGGTTTGATCTTTTTGTGGTTAATTCTTAGAGATAAGCGGGTTTTCCTCAATACATGTGTCTTCAACCACTGTCTCGATGTCTCATATCTGTTCGATAACCCCACAATTGATTCCTCCTTGGGCCTTAAATATGTTGATCTTTAATGTCTTGTTCCCAATTTTCAACTCAATTTGGCCCTCTTCGCAATTGATATTGGCCCTAGCTGTGGCCAAGAAAGGTCTCCCTAGAATGATCGGTGTGTTTTTCAGGTTGTCTAGAGCATCCATATCTAAGACTATAAAATCTACCAGGAAATAAAAATTCCGCACCCTAACGATGACATCATCAAGAACTCCTTTAGGTGACTTAATAGATCGATCTGCCAATTGTAATGTCACCTCTATCGGTTTGAGCTCAGATTCTTCAAGATAGTCAAGTAGGGATGTAGGTATAAGGTTTATGGAGGCCCCTAGATCTAATAATGCTCTGTCAAATTGGATATCATCGATAGTATAGGAAATCAGGGGAGTACCTCCGTCTCTTGCCTTAGGTGGGAGCTTACTAAAAAGGATGGAGTTGGGTTGCTCCGAAATACGATCGGGCTTCCACCTTTAGTTCGTGGCTTACTCTTGGGTGTACATACGTCCTTCAGAAATTGTGCGTAAGTCGGTACGTGGCAAATTGCATCCATCAAGGGGATGTTTATTTGTACCTACTCAAAGAGCTTGATCAGGTCCTTGTTGTGACTCGTAAAGCGCATTTTTAATAAGAAAAAGCATCGTAGTATAGTGCGCAATACGATCAAACAAAAATATTTATAAAGGTAACGAGACTTGAGTCCCAGTCATTCGTCTCTGGGAGGCATTTATGGAAATGCAGATTTGAAATCGATCTCCTTGACTCTACTTGCTTAAAATCTCATGCCGGTTTATGGTGATTTATGTATTGATGTACGACATGATAGTTGCCAAAAGATAGTAATTAAGACATGCAACTTCAATCACACCAAAAGATGATAACTAGGCACACGGTGATTTTCAACATATATGTTTATATATATAAAAGATGATGATGATATCAGAGTTGTAGAGCACAGGTAGAGGAATGCTTGTACAGGGAAATAAAACTACTCGCTACTAGAAAACAACTGCATACATGAATCTATGGGGGGGTTTTGCGTGCATCAATTGGGGGAGAAGTAAGGACTACACTATTAAGCAGTAAATAAAGCATGTAACTCTAAGAAGAACTATAATCTAATCTAGCAGAAATAAGGGCATTCGGAGGTGGCTTCGATGGCCTTTGAGTTGGTTGAGAGGAGGAGGAGCGGCCAATGGTGCTTAGGCCAACCCTTGGAGATAGGTTGGAGAGGTGATCTAGCATCTTGGCATGGAGGTGGTGGTGACCATGGTGAAGCTACTCGTGGACATGGAGGTGGAGTGGATGTGGAGTGAAACTAAGCTAAATGGAACCAAGAGTGGATGGGTGCAAAAGGCCACCCCTTAGGTCTTTTTATAGACCTAAGGGAAGCTCTCTAGAGAATAATGGAATTCTCTAGAGAGGCCTATGGTGGTAGCTCGTGAGAGAGAGAGGATGGATGGTGGTTTTTAGATCCACCAAATGTGGATCTAAAAATTGAATGGCTCTTGGTTGCTAATTTTAGCAACCAAGGCAACAACACATGGTAGAGAGTTCTAGAGAACTCTAGGCTAGGTATTTTTGTGTGGATGGTGTGTGTGGGTGTGTGTGGGTCGAAACTTAGGTGGCTAGGTTGATTAGGTTGTGTTCTAGTGGGTTTAAATTAAGGTAGGTCTCAAATTAGGGTTGTAAACCCTAATTCACTAAGGTAAAGTGAAATTAAACTTAATACAAGTTTATTTGGATGCGTGGAAACCTAGTTGAGAGTAAAATAGCTCAATTAAGTTAGGTCTAGGTCAATTGGACTCTCACTGAGTCCAATTGGACAGTGTGAGCTGAGATCAGGGCTCAATTGGACTCAATGAGTCTAATTGAATAGGCTGAAGAGATGGACCATGATCCAAGTCAATTAGGTTTAGTGAGGACCTAATTAGGTCCTTAGGGAGGTCTAGAGGTGATGTACTAGGGTTAGGGCACCTTAATTTACGTTCCTAAGGGGTTAGAATTGGATTTAGGGAGCTAGAGATCCAAGATCAAGGCTTAAATCTCAAAACAGGGTCTAAAGGCAGTTCTGGACATCTAATAGTAGTGTCAAAAGTCTTATAGTGAAAAATCAGAAGTCCAAACTTGTTGTCTGGACGTCCAATCAGAGTCAAGAGGCTTTCTAGGCTCTATCTTGGGTATTCTGTAGAAATTAGACGTCTGACTAAGGGTCTGGACATCCAATAACACTGCAGAAGTGGGTTTAAGGTGTGCGGGAGTTGGCTAGGAGTTCTGGACATCTTATAACTCATTTGGATGTGCAGATAGAGGCTAGAATTAGGGTTTTAAGGTTTCCTAGGGTGTGGTGACCTAATCTAAGGGTGGCTAAGGCTTGGGGAAGCTTCTAGGCTATTCTAGGGCTAGGATGGGTCCTAAGTTCTTCATAATTTACTGCTTTATTCCTACTTAAAGAGAATAGCATACCTCAACCCCTTACATTATTGTCTACTACATCTTATTCTAGGTCGTCTACTCTAGCTCTGCTGCAACTCCAGTTATTCTTTATTCTTCAGATCCAGCTTTAGATCTACCTTCTGGTCAGCTTATTACCTGTAATTGACATAATGCACCTAATCAGCACATTATAGCATTATTTTATGCATAGCTAAAAGAAAGCAGTAATGATGCAAGTAATTCTTATGCATGCATGAACTGTCCTAACTTATGCTAAGTCCTAGCCTAATTTAGGTCAATTAAGACCTATGATTGCTACACAATTAGTCCTCCTCAAGTGCCACGGGTTTGGTTTTCCTCTTTCCCTTGGTTAAGGCCTTAGGAAATGAAACCTCTGTACGTTCCTCTTGAATAGATCCAAGTTCTTGATCTGGGACAGGGGCATCTTCAATGATTATCCTAGGGTTTGGGTTTGCATTACCAGGCTAAAAGTTGCTTGGGTAAGGTGGGTCCTGTGTTGCTTTGCCACTACGAGTAGTAACCGAATTTAGTCCTACCTGGTTCTGGACTGGTGTAGGCAAAATAGGTGGCTGCTGCTGGTAACCCATTTATGATGTCGAGGCTTCCATCCTGTCGGGTGATGGAGCAGAAGGGGTCTGATAAACATAGTGAACTTGGCCCTGTGTTGGGTTCATAATGACCTCTGGTTTGGCACATTATTTGGATTGGGTAGAGGTTGAGAAGGGAGTGCACCAGGTTGGTAGGGATTTTCCATCTGGGCGAGTTGATTGCAAACCTTTATGACCTTATCTTTATGCTATTTTTGCATAGCCGCATTCATTTTCTGAATGTCAGCTAGAGTCTGAAGGATAAGAGTCGTCTGATCTCCGTGAGTTGGCTCAAATTGATAGGTTGGATTGGGTCGTGGTTGAAGTGGCTGATATGGACAAGAAGCTTGTGGTCGGGGTTGATATGGTGGTCTTTGATTCTGATTGTTCCCTGCCCACGTGAAATTAGGATTATTTCGCCATCCAGGGTTATAAGTATTAGAGAAAGGATCATTTTGGATGGCATTGAGGTCCTCGCAGGTCTGAGGAACCTCGGAAAAATCAGAATATGAGGGTTCATAGTTCCCCCAACTAGAATAGGCTGGTCTAGAGTTTCCTCCAAACCCTGAATCAGATGGGGGTGAATACGAGTCCATCCCACAAGAAGATCGACGGTAGATGTTATGCACAGCCTCCCTTCTAGAGGGCAGCTACGCGAACGGATTTTTCGTAGAGGTGTTTCGCTTCAAGTGTCGAGTTAGCTCATCAATCTTCTTCTCAATAATAGAGACCTTGTCCACGTGACTTGCCATCAATTCCAAGTCGACGGAAGAGGACAGGCCCTACATCTCATGTGCTCCATTTGGATTCGTCAATGCACGAGCATTCGTCCGGTCGAACATGCCCATGCATTCATTATTGATGGAGTTCTCACACATATTCTCAAGAATCGCCCACACGGTGTCTTCCTGTTGACCCATGATGTTTCTGTTGGTGCTAGAGCACCACGATCATTTGTTTTGATGATAACAAAACACGTGTTATTTAACATTTGCAATTTGAGTCCTAGATTTCAGGTCAATTGCAAATGTGGACGTGTTTAGACGGAGTTCGAGCTCGCATCCAGGACGGATTGGAGGAGCTTGACGAAAAACAGAGGAGGTTCGCGTGGAGCGAAAGATTGAAGATGGAAGGAAATGAAGAATAGGATAGATTTCCTTCTTTTGTACTTGTTGTATTTTTCGTTTCTTTTGTTGCACTTTATTTCCTTAGATATTTCATGTTAAAGAGCCTCAAAGAACCCTAACAGTAGTCCTAGGAACACCGGCACAACCCTAGGATACTTAGGTTTTCTGTAGAATACTTAGAAAACCAATATAGGGTTCAAACAGACTTTCCAGACGTCTAATCCCCAAATCAGATGTCTGATAATGTATTTTAAGACGTCTGACTGTTGTTTCAGACGTCTGATAACTGTTAGGCTGGACATAGCTAGTTCTGTCTGATGAAATCAGACGTCCATACCTTAGTCCAGACGTCTTAGAAGACGTCTGATGAATTTGCCAGACGTCCAATTAGTGGACCGTTGGCTGGCTTAGCAAACACTCAAGATTATGACCGTTAGAGCCTTATCAGACGTCCATAGGACTTTCCAGACGTCTGATAAATGACCGTTTTGCCTCGGCTGACCCAAAATCTCTTCTCAGAGATTTTCTAGCCGTTGCAACGTTTGGAAATCCATTCCCACAGAAAAAGTAGGTTTCTAGACGTCCAGACATAGTGCCAGACGTCCTGTATGTCGTCTGATGGACTTGCACTAGAACCCTGTTTAGATCTGATCCAAGTCAGGAAGAGACCCGCCCAAAATCAGACGTCTGACCTTGAAATCAGACGTCTTATAGTGAACTTCCAGACGTCTGATGCTAGAATTAGACGTCTGATAAGGCTGTCAGAACAATGATTGTTCCTGATTTCGGGCTGATTCACTTGGGCTTTGTTCCCAACGGCTATAGAACCTTTCTTAAGCCTTCCAAAGCCTTCCTAAGGCCTCTATAAATAGAGGGGAGCCTTTACACAACAAGAGACACACTTAGAGACATAAGATACACACCAAGAGACACCTTGTAATACACTCTCACACTCTTGTGTCCAAGAAGCTCTTGCTCTCTAAGCTCAAGTTCTACATCTTGAGAGCATCAAACCTTCGCGCACCCGCTCTCCCGCCGTTGTCTACGAGAGCAAAGTTGCGCCGTTGCGTGGCTCACGCACCCGCGTCATCGTCGACGCACTCCTTGCAAAGGGGAGTTTCCTAAATCCTATAGAAGCTTAGGTTTACTACTTTGTTGGCTCTATAGGTTTGTTGTTTATTTTATCTTTGTCTTTTGGTTGGGTATTCGCTTTGCGAATTCCCGTCTCCTTCGTGGGACAAAATCCTTCTCGTGGAGAGAAGGGGTTGAGGAACGCTACCCTCGTACTTGTAGCGTGGTTGTACTGAGGTTGAATCACCCTCGTTTTAAAGTGATTCGGCTAGTGGATTTGATCAACTAGGTTGATCGGAAAATCCTAACTCGAGAGGGTTAGGTGGTGGTTTTCACCCGGTTTGGGTTTCCACCTAAAAACACTTTGTGTACTTTGTGCGATTGTCTTTCTGTGTGATTGTTTATTGCTTTATATTATTTCCGCAATTATTACGTCACCCCTCCTAGTAGGGCCAAAGCTACAATTGGTATCAGAGCAGGTCTCGCGAAATCGGCGTTACAAACCAGCGAGGATCTAGATCATGGAGGGAAGCATAGCCACAATCAGAATCTCTGAGGGGCAGTCCACCGTCCGACCACCCTACTTTGACGGGAACAACTACAGATACTGGAAGTTGCCGATGAAGACATGGCTTCAAGCCACCGACTTCACAGTCTGGGCCCGATGCGAGACGCCATTTGAGATCCCAGAAAAACCCGCGGGAGGCTACTCGCAGCAACAAATCCGTGAGCTCTCTTTAAACGCAAAGACCATGAACGCCCTTTACTGCGCGCTCAGCTCGGAAGAATTCAACAGAATCTCGCAGTGCGCCACCACATACTAGATTTGGCACACACTCGAGGTAACTCATGAAGGTACCTCTAAGGTAAAAACCTCAAAAATTAATCTACTTTCTCAAGAATTTGAATCTTTTTCAATGAAATCTAACGAGTCTTTAAGTGAGATGAACACTAGGTTCACTCTCATTGTAAATAACTTGAAAGCTTTAGGAAAGACTTTCATCAAGGGGGAGCTTCAAGGGAAGCTTCTTCGTTCCCTTGGACCGGAGTGGGAACAGAAAGTCACCGCCATCGAGGAGGCGAACAAAATGGAGGAGCTCAACATGGAAGATCTCCTAGGCAATCTGATGGCCTACGAGACTAAGTTGAAGCAGAAGAAGAAGGATACACCGGAGCCTAAACCAAAGAAGACTCTCGCCTTCAGAGCCGCGTCGGATAGCGAGGTAAGTTCTGACGACGAAGACTTTAGAATTTTACTTAAAAATTTTTCCAAGTTTTGTAGGGAATTAAAGAAAGAGAAAAAGGAGAAGAAGGAAATCCCGAGACGTTGCTACCACTGCAACGGGAAAGGGCATCTGCGACCAGAATGCCCTCTTCTCAAAAAGGAGAAGAAGAAGGAAAAGGAGAAGAAATCTAAGAAGAAGGCGTTCCAAGCCACTTGGGACGATTCTAGCTCGGAGGAAGAAAAAGAAGAAAAGACCATAGAAGAAGAAACCGCTTGCTTCGGTTTCATGGCCAAAGGAAGCGACAGCGAAAGCGAAAGCGACTCAGACAACGAGGTAAATCTCGATCTTCAAGAAGCTTTTAATGAACTTTTTGAAGTTAGTAAATCACTAAAAAGAGAAAATAATAGCATTAAAAAGAATCTTATTTTTCTTAGAAGTGAAAATGATAGGTTAGAAATAAAGCTTAGGGACCTAGAAAGTTGCTCTAGTCCTAATAACCTGCTTTTAGAAAATAAAAATTTAATCAATGAAAATACTAAATTAATTGAGGAAAATGATAGTCTAAAGTTAGAAATTTCTAATTTAAAGACTAAGATGCAAACTATAGAAAAAGAAATTGCATGTCTTAGGGAAAATTCTAACAAATTAATCAACAAAGTAGACAAGTTTTATAGCCCTAAGGTTGAGATAGGATCTCCGTCAAGGAGACCCATTAACAAATCCGGATCCAAGCTTACTTGGATACCGAAGAAAAATTTGGAATCTTGTTTTGTAGGATTCAGGGATAACTACAATACAAAGGACTGGACCTACAAACTCAAGGCTGGCCAACTCGAGTTAGGAGAACTAAGGAGTAGACCAAGGAGGAGAACAAGAAGACCGACGAGACGGCGAACAAACGACGGACCCGCCGCACGTCGACCACCAGATTGGAGACCGGCGCCAATGCCCGGGCCTCCAAGCTACGGATGGGAGCCCCATCCGATGTGGCATCCACCACCACCATTCAGGCCATTTTATTGGCCATGGTAGGTGAGGTAAAATTCTTAACCCTATCTTTTTATAAGCATTTAGATAGGGGGAGTTAAAAATTAATGAGCTAATTGTCAATTTTTAAGGGGGAGATATAAGGTAGCTAAATTTCCTTTAGAAAGGGGGAGAAAAATAATAGCTATCTCATTGTTACAAAAAGGGGGAGGACATTACCTTTGTCAAAAGAAACTCATAGAAGAGCATGTTTTAAGGGGGAGTTATAGGAAATGTAAAACCAATCAAACCTTTTTGATAATGTCAAAAAGGGGGAGGATTTCTATGCATTATTATTTATGGTTTTGTCATCATCAAAAAGGGGGAGATTGTTGGTGCTAGAGCACCACGATCATTTGTTTTGATGATAACAAAACATGTGTTATTTAACATTTGCAATTTGAGTCCTAGATTTCAGGTCAATTGCAAATGTGGACGTGTTTAGACGGAGTTCGAGCTCGCATCCAGGACGGATTGGAGGAGCTTGACGAAAAATAGAGGAGGTTCGCGTGGAGCGAAAGATTGAAGATGGAAGGAAATGAAGAATAGGATAGATTTCCTTCTTTTGTACTTGTTGTATTTTTCGTTTCTTTTGTTGCTCTTTATTTCCTTAGATATTTCATGTTAAAGAGCCTCAAAGAACCCTAACAGTAGTCCTAGGAACACCGGCACAACCCTAGGATACTTAGGTTTTCTGTAGAATACTTAGAAAACCAATATAGGGTTCAAACAGACTTTCCAGACGTCTAATTCCCAAATCAGACGTCTGATAATGTATTTTAAGATGTCTGACTGTTGTTTCAGACGTCTGATAACTGTTAGGCTGGACATAGCTAGTTCTGTCTGATGAAATCAGACGTCCATACCTTAGTCCAGACGTCTTAGAAGATGTCTGATGAATTTGCCAGACGTCCAATTAGTGGACCGTTGGCTGGCTTAGCAAACACTCAAGATTATGACCGTTAGAGCCTTATCAGATGTCCATAGGACTTTCCAGACGTCTGATAAATGACCGTTTTGCCTCGGCTGACCCAAAATCTCTTCTCAGAGATTTTCTAGCCGTTGCAATGTTTGGAAATCCATTCCCACAGAAAAAGTAGGTTTCCAGACGTCCAGACGTAGTGCCAGACGTCCTGTATGTCGTCTGATGGACTTGCACTAGAACCCTGTTTAGATCTGATCCAAGTCAGGAAGAGACCCGCCCAAAATCAGACGTCTGACCTTGAAATCAGACGTCTTATAGTGAACTTCCAGACGTCTGATAAGCCTGTCAGAACAATGATTGTTCCTGATTTCGGGCTGATTCACTTGGGCTTTGTTCCCAATGGCTATAGAACCTTTCTTAAGCCTTCCAAAGCCTTCCTAAGGCCTCTATAAATAGAGGGGAGCCTTTACACAACAAGAGACACACTTAGAGACACAAGATACACACCAAGAGACACCTTGTAATACACTCTCACACTCTTGTGTCCAAGAAGCTCTTGCTCTCTAAGCTCAAGTTCTACATCTTGAGAGCATCAAACCTTCGCGCACCTGCTCTCCCGCCGTTGTCTACGAGAGCAAAGTTGCGCCATTGCGTGGCTCACGCACCCGCGTCATCGTCGACGCAGTCCTTGCAAAGGGGAGTTTCGTAAATCCTATAGAAGCTTAGGTTTACTACTTTGTTGGCTCTATAGGTTTGTTGTTTATTTTATCTTTGTCTTTTGGTTGGGTATTCGCTTTGCGAATTCCCGTCTCCTTCGTGGGAGAAAATCCTTCTCGTGGAGAGAAGGGGTTGAGGAACGCTACCCTCGTACTTGTAGCGTGGTTGTACTGAGGTTGAATCACCCTCATTTTAAAGTGATTCGGTTAGTGGATTTGATCAACTAGGTTGATCGGAAAATCTTAACTCGAGAGGGTTAGGTGGTGGTTTTCACCCGGTTTGGGTTTCCACCTAAAAACACTTTGTGTACTTTGTGCGATTGTCTTTCTGTGTGATTGTTTATTGCTTTATATTATTTCCGCAATTATTACGTCACCCCTCCTGGTTGGGCCAAACCTACAGTTTCCTCCATAGGTCGCATTGACGAATAATCGAATATCCTCATGGAGTCCCTGGTAAAAAGACTGGACTGGACTTGTTCCCATTTAGGAACTTCGTGGTGGGGGCACTTTCACATGAGATCCAGGAAATGATCCCATGCCTCGTGAAGTGGTTCTCCTACTTGCTGCGTGAAATGCGTGATCTAGTGCTGTAGAGCATTTGTTTGACCGACAGGGAAGAACTTTTTTAGAAACTCAGTTTGTAGTTCTGCCCAGGCATTGATTGGACGTGTTTGTGTTTGGTTCTAGTGAGCAGCCTTGTCCATGAGAGAGAAGGAGAACATTTTCATGAGTAAGACATCCCGATTTTGAGCTTCTGACCCGAAGGTCTAGGCTAGATGCTTGAGTTGCTTGATATGCTGGAAAGGATCCTTAGAATTACGCCCATGGAATTTGGAAATAGCATGAATCATGTTGGGCTTGAGTTCAGTATCAGGACCTCCTGCAAGGATTTGGACTTGAGGTTCAATTGCCACCGCAGCGGGATTGTAATGAACTTTCATCATAGGATGCTACGGTGGGTTCATAAAGGCTTGGAATAGATCGTTCAAGCGCTAAAATTGATTTTCAAGATTGTTTTCTTCTACTGGTTGCTCCATGATGATGGATGAAGGAGAATTAGGTTCAAATGAATTAGAAAAGATATCGATCAGGTTGGGTTGTTGCACAAATAGGGAGGTCGAGGCTTCGCCTCGATGGGAATGAGTAGCTAATGGAGGCCTCAAGGATGGTCTTAGAGACCTCCTCCTGAACATACACCGATGGAATAGATGAGAGGTAGAATATGATGAACCCAATCAAGACACCTAAAAAATTTTGGATGACTATCGAGGTTCGGGGTGGACAATACCCCTTAGTAAGAAAGCCGTCCACCTGAGAATTACCTGGGCAGGCAGAGAGGGAGAGTCCCACGAAGACCCCTACATGGTGAGCACCCCCACAAGTTACAGGGTTTCCCCTACCCTACCTCTCTTGTCACTAAGAGAATGGTAGACCAGAATGGGGACTTGACCTCTTAAGTCTACCAATTTTAAGTTAAGAACAAGGGTGCTTATGATTTCTCTTGAACTTTTAAGATGTTTTTGTGCAAAGTGACCTAATTTGAAGATTCGTTAACCCAACAAGGTGGGTCAACTTCACCTATTTTGTCCTTTGAGAAATTTAGGTCCCTCTTTAGTGTTCAAATGAAATTAAGAGCCTAATTTTAGGGTTTGCTTGAATAGATTAATTTAATCAAGGCTTAGGCACACACTATTTGGGAAGATTAATTCTTGATTAAGAAAGTGTGTCTCTAAAATCCTAAATTGAAAATCTTAATTGGCTCTAATTTGGTCCAATTCAATTTTGTCCAAATGTGGTACGTAGGGCTTCAAATAAGAAGTGATAGCTCTAGATACCTTAAGATCTTAAGTAGGTGCACAAATCAGGGTTCGGATGTTTCTTCTAGAATGTATCAAATCAGGCAACTTGATGATTTGTCTAAGAATAAAATGCAAGTAGCCTTAATTGATTTTTTCCTTTTTTAGCTTTTCAGAATCAGGGGCTTAGAAGAGGGTGGATGATTGGAGTGGCTGATGTGCGGTTGATCCTCTTTCAATGAGTCCCCTAGAAACAGATCACAATCAAAAGAGATAGAGCAAGTTAGTACTAGATTAGATATTGCAATCAAGAGATCAAATTGCCCATTGCTCCCCGGCAACGGTGCCAAAATGTTCGTCGCTCAGAAATCGGTTTTAAAATCATCATGTTTCAGTATAGAGCAAATCAATGTGAAAACATATAATATTTATTACTCGAATGAAATCCGAGGTCATTCGTTGGGAGCAAATAGGAATTCAATTCTTAAGATTGCAATTTTAAGCAATAGAGATAATAAATTATAATTAGAAATTGATTTAGAATAATGTAACAATGATACGAAGTGTCAGATTGCAAAAAGATTGGAGTAAAATGGTGATTTGAATCACTAATTACTCCCTACAATAATATCAAATGGAACTCAATAGCTATGTAGAAATCAACTCAAATCAAACATCTGGATGAAGAGTGATCTCTTTTTTGATTTGCTTCTTCTTCTGATGTTTCTTCTTTCTTTCTTTGTTCTCTTCCTCAACTTCTTCCTTCTTCTTCTCAGACCCTTCTTCTCTTCATAACGTAGAGGGAAAGGGGTCTCAAATTTGGCTAAGTGTTTAGCCAAGTTCCCAAAGAGCAAAACCCCCTAACCCCCACGCACTCTCCTTTCTTTCTCTCTTGGGTCATGCTCTCCCAGAGCCTTCCAAGTACATGGGTAATCGAACCTAGAACGCACCCAGGTCCAGACTCACCAGCAGTGGGTGATGAGCAAGGAATGGATAGGGTAGGCAGGTAGTCGGATCTGCAGCAAGCCTGTGGGGGAGCAGGTCATGGGCGAGGCGTAGGTGAGGGGCGTGAGGGACCTCACCCCTGTGTTTCTGAGGCAACAAGGCATATGCAGTTTTGCTTCTTAATCAGCTACACTTGCTTTAATCCACAATGTGGGACTATCCGTCCCCCATTCCTCGCGCACACAGCCACAGTGAAGATGGCTCGAATTGGGTCATGGTTGTGCTACGTCCTTCCAATTGAGAACCTGGGAACCTACAGATGCTGAATCCACATTGTCCAAGCATGTCGCCTGGAGTTGCAGGTGAGGAACAAGCTTTGAAGCTTGATTCGGAGCTGTGCATCAATGGCAGAGGTGGGTTGATACCTGAAAATAGCAGTAAGGCCATTCAGTTGCATTAGAAAGCACAGGGAGTATCACTTGAGCATGGTGAGTGTAACGGTGGTGGTGGCGTGGCATGTGAGTGTGTGAGGAATGCTGGCAAAAGCGAAAAATGAAGGTGGTTGTGGTTGTGTTTGGTGGAGAGTTTGGGCAAGTAATCCCCTAAATTTCTTGAGAGGTTTTACTCACATGGATACAGCGGAGGTGTGGGAAGTGGTAGCAGCGAGTTTGGGCATGTGTGGTGGCTGCTAGGGCTCGCTAGGGGTCTGCTGACGAGTTGGAAGATGGAGTCACAGAGGGTGTCAGCAGGGTCGAAATGGAATATTGGAGGTGCTATCGTGATGAGGGGAAGCTGAGGAGTCGAGTTGGAGAGGTAGCTGATAACGGGGAGCGAAGATGGCACTAGTTGTGGTGTGGCCAGTGCCGGAGAAGGAAAGAGTTCCGGTAGGGGTTGGACAGCGACGATGAAGAGGATAGGAGTGCCAGTGGGTATTGCTCGATGTGGAAGAAGGTAAGGAAGAGGAATTTGGCATTGGTATCACCATCAGATGACGAGGAGAGGTAGGGAGAATCGTCAAATGTCGAGGAGCACTTCGGATGGAAAGAAGAGAAGAATTTGGAGGTGTTCCAGGCCGAATTCGAGCGTCGGACCTTTGGTCTAATCTGGGGAGTCTTTTATAGGTCATCAGAGGGTGAACGAAGCTTGAGAATCAAGCTCTTAAGCTTGGAAAGCTTCGTCGGAGATAGAAACCCAATTTTCAATTGATTCACATGGCACTTTAAGCAAGTCTTGGAGCCTAAGATGTGGCTCAAATGGAAGGAAACTTCGTCAAGAATAAGAGTGCCTATTTTGGGACTAATTGATTGAGAATCGAGTGAGAAATTCTTGCTAAATCTCAACAGTGAAGCTCAGGGTTGCCTTTAATGGCGCCAGGGACCTTTCTGTGGAAATGATGAAGAAGTTAGGGGCGGCTTGTAAGGAATTTTGAAAGTTAAGGGCATGGTTGTGAAACAAAAGGTCAGACATGACCAAATTGCAAACTAGGTCATGATGATCTCAGATTGGGTCCAAGTTTTGGTACAAACTTAATTTGGACCCAAGGAATCCAATGGTGAACTTAGATTTCTGATTTGACCTAGTTTGACTTGGTAATTTTTGTAAAAACCTAAATTAGGGAAAATGTCTGTTTGAGACTCTATTTTGGGTCAAGATGGGTTCTGATGGTCACATTGATGGTACTAAACCCTAGAGAATATTTTTCTATGAATTTTAGAGGGTTTGGGTGAATTTTATCCTGATCAAAACCTCAGTTAATTAAGCGGGTCTATTTTTAGGGTTTCAAAAGTCATTTAATTCTTGTAACACATGAAAACCCGTTTCGTTTTGTATGGACCCACTCATTAGATTCTAAAGCATATTTTGACTCGAGAAAACCTGTGGGTACTTTATTTTTTTCATAGATCGTTGAATTGCAGAAATAACCCTATTTTCTTGTCTTCTTAAATCAGTGTATGGTGCCCTTATGACCTTCCGTTGGATATGTAGGAGCTTTTATTGGCTTATTCAAGTCTAACTGAGTTAGTTATGGCTCATGATGGTGTCCCCATCACCCCTCACATGGCCTGCAACCACTACAAGTTGCTACTCCAATAGCATACAGAGTAACCCCACCGACTACTCCTCTTCGCCACTGCCGGCTTCGGCCACCGTCGACCGCCTCCTCACCACTGCTAGGTGTGGCCCGCCTCCAGTGACCACTGGCTAGAGACTCACTACCGGCCATCTTTGTTGTTGCTCGCACCACTAAGGGGAGGGAATCCCTTAGTTCTTCTCAATTAGTTACTACAGTCCAATGCTATCGGCAAACTTAATTTTCCTCATTTATTATTGAATATTATAATGCTAATTATTTTGTGAAGGTAACCTCCCTCTCATCTTTAAATGCTTTATCAACATATATGAACACTATGAGCCTCATTTGAGAGGGGTTTTGGCATCGATTCTTCACGACCTTAGTTGTGAACATTGATTTTGGATTTTTACAATTTTAATAAGCACGTTCCTCCCTGTGGACATGACCTACTCTCTCACGAGTCGTTTATTTTACTTTGTGTTGATTGAGAGTTTTCCACCATGCAATATGTAATGACATTATCATTTTATTGTGATCATCCTATTTAAGTGAAAACCTCACTTTCAATAGGTGTAGTCGTTAGCATAATTATCACCTCGCATTTCGTTGCCTGATTGTTTTGAAAAATATAAAAACAACAAAACCAAAATCACAAAAATATGTGTTGATTTGAGAGGCGAGAGAGAGAACCAATTCATGTGATTAACAAATTAGCCTCCTTGGATGACCCTAGATACTCCACTATCTAGGTATTATAAATTTTAAAGTTGATTACAAAGATACACGTTATAACGACATCAAAACCTACTTTTAACAAATCACGTATTTTTCCGCATCATCACCCACCTCCACCACCAGCACCGTGGCTAAAGCGGACCCTGTGGATCTGGCTTGCACTATGGCTCAGGCAATCTTCACCCTCCACCTACACCATCTCCATAGACATCACGGTGTGTGCAGTGATAGCGTGCACACCTCCTCCACAAGCAACCACTACTTGTAACTTCTTCTTCTTTTACATAACCCATCACCCTCTCCCACTGTTTCCTCCCTTATCAAAGCAACCCAAAAGCCACCACAAGCCTAGTTCATAGCTCGCGGGCTCCACCTTTTATTGCCTACGCATGCCACCTCCAGCCATTGCACGCCACCAATAGCAACACTCAACACCAGGTACGTGTAGCCACACTCCATGTCCATCATCGTTGACTTCTTCGTTGTTCATCATCGTCCTCGACATGAATCCATCACCAATCGGCCCCTTGCATACACCAAGGCCACCTGTTTTCTAGGCCTATGCCTTTACGCATATTTTTAGGGCCTAGTTCTTTTTGTTTGAAACTAGACTTATAGGTTCCCTATAAATCTAGCTGTTGACATAAATGCAACTCTTATTGTGAGGCAACCCAAAGTCTAGAATAATGCCTTCATCAGGTGATTTCCTTCCTTTCTACCTCTGTCTTAATTTTACAATGAGGACATTATAGGATTTAGGCATAGGGGGATGCATTCTGCATTTTTATCTTTTTGGATAGTATTCATTCAAAAAAAAAAAGAAACTTTTCACTTTGTTGAGCTGAATTGATTAGTCCCAGCATTTTCTGTGGATGAATTCATCCAAGTTCTAGGCTAAATCAAGTGATAAGACCTTGAGTGTCTTAACTCTAGAGATAAGTGAGAGATATTGTCTTTAGAGCCCTAGGGCTCTGTGAGCTTAAAAAGCTCGAGTATCCATTAAGATGCAGATTGTTCCTCGAGTTGTTATGATGCGAAGCTAATGTATTAAGTCAAGGACTAGGGAAGTATTTGATACCCTTGTCTGCCCTTTTGTTTGCAGGTTCTGGTAACCAAAGTACCCACCATCACACACACTACGGTTTTGTTTAGAATGCCTAATAAAGTGATCGCCTTAATTATTCCTTTCCTGAAGAAAACTTGGTTCTCTAGGCTCTGACTTAGGAGAAACTTGAAAACACAAGTTGATTGGAATAGTTTCTGGTTCTTAAGAGGTAGAGTATATACTCCTCTTGATGATGCAATAATAACATGTCACCTCCTTGGTGCTTGTCTCTTAGAATATCCATCCTCCTAGGGACACGTAAGCGTATTGTGTAGTTCAGGTGCCATGGGCAGCCTTATCTCGAAGTGTCGATTGCCACAGACCTGAATTTTCTTAAGACTATCATGGGTGGCACTATCTCGAACTATCAGTTGCATTAGTTTCTTGGGATCGTCATGGGAGATGCTATCTCGAAGCATTGAAATTTGGGTGCCCTTTCGAGGATCAATGATGGGGACAATGAATTCGATACAAACCGTGTTGATAGATAATTCAAGGTTGCACTTAGATGAATCAAAGAAAAGAACTTACAAAAGAAAAAAATCACAAAAACAGTAACTTTCTCCCTTGTTGGCAATCATACCAACACAATTTAAGTCATCTGCAAACTAAATCAAGACCACTTGGACTTATGCACAGATGCATAAACCTCTAAGATCAACAAACTTTATGGTAGGCTTGGGGGTCTGAGAAACCTCTATCAGCGACCCAAGACCTATGCTGACCAGGTTTGCATCTTGATCGGTACGTAGGTACCTTAAGGGCTCGAGGTGGTATCTTAAACTAATTTTCTAAAGACAAGATATATTGAGGCACAATGATGCTCAATTCTGGCTTAGACCTTTGGGATTCTATATGGATTTTACATAGGATTAGCAAAATTTAGGCATGGGGTATTTAATAAATCCATTTTGTTGGACTATTATTAGGCTTAAAAGTAATAGTCTCGATTATTTATAGTTTTTAGCATAAGCATCTTATTATTTAATAAATGTGGATGGATTAATTTATGCATTTACAGTGCATGATCTAGAATGAGAATAAATAGTACTCATGTATTTTCATATATTTTATAAATAATTATGTTTTCTATGGAATACAGGGAATCACTTCGACAGAGAAGGAAAGATGTGGTTACGGCTATTTTTGGGTGTAGCTTAACTGCAACCATGAGAATGGGAGAGGAGGAACAGATTTGCTAAGACTTTAAAATGAAGGGTTCTTTTCCTTCGAGAGGTATCCATCTTCTGGCTCTTTAGGGGCTTCACCTCGCTCAGCCACCTCCACCATTGGCACCGTGGCTAAAGTGGACCTTGTGGATCTAGCTTGCATTGTGGCTTAGGAAATCTTCTCTCCACCTTCACCATCTCCATTGACATCACGGTGTGCACGGTGACAGCGTGCACACCTCCTCCATGACCAACCACTACTTGGAATTTCTTTTTTCTTCTTTTACATAACCCATCACCTTCTCCCACCGTTTCTTCCCCTATCCAAGCAACCCAAAACCCACCACCAGCCTTGTTCACAGTGCATCGACTCCACCTTCTCTTGCCTATGCATGCCACATCTAGCCACTCCACACCACCAACAGCTACACTTGATACCAGGTACGTGCAGCCACGCTCCACGTCCATCACTACCGACTTCTTCACTATTCATCATCTTCCTTGATTTTAATCCATCACCTATTGGAACTTGCTTGCACCGCGATCACTTATTTTCTAAGCCTAAGCTTTTACGCATATTTTTTGGGCTTGGTTCTTTTTGCTTGAAACCAAACTTACAGGTTCCCTATAAATCTAGCTACTGATAGAAATGAAACGCTTGTTGAGAGGCAGCTCAACGTCTATAATAATGCCTTCATCAAGTGATTTCCTTCCTTTCTCCCTTTGTCTTAATTTTACAATGAGGGCATTGTAGGATTTAGGCATGGGGGCATTCATTCTACATTTTTTATCATTTTGGACAGTATTCATGAAAAAAAATAAAAGACCTTTCACTTTGTTGAGCTGAAATGATTTGTCCCAGCATTTTCTGTAGATGAATTTATCCAAGTTCTGGGCTAGATCAAGTGATAAGACCTTGATCTTAACTCTATATATAATTGAGAGATATTTTCTTTAGAGCCCTAGGGCTCTGAGAGCTTAAAAAGTCTGAGTATTAGTTAAGATGTAGGTTGTTCCTTGAGTGGTTGAGGATGTTGCGAAGCTAAGGTATGAAGCCAAGGACTAGGGCAGTATTTGATAACATTGTCTGCCCTTTTGTTTGCAGGTTCTGGTAACATAAGAATCCACCCTCACACACACTATGATCTTGTTTAGGATGCCTAATAAAGTGATCGCCTTAATTATTCCTTTTTTGAAGAAAACTTGGTTTTCTAGGCTCTAACTTTAAAACACAAGTTTGTTGGACGAGTTCTTGCTGCTTGAGAGGTGGAATATATACTCCCCTTTGTTGATGAGATGATAACATGCCTTCTCTTCAGTGCTTGTCTCTTAGGATGTCCTTCCTACTGGGGGCACATAAGCGCATTGTGCAGTTCAGGTGCCATGGGTAGCCCTATCTCGAAGTGCCGATTGCCACAAACATGAATTCGCTTAAGAATATCATAGGGGGCACTATCTTGAAGTGTTGATTGCCTTGGTTTCTTGGGGTCATCATGGGTGGTTCTATCTCAAAGCATCGAAAGCCAGGCACTCTTCGAGGATCGGTGATGGGGATAACCAATCTGACACAAACCATGTTGATAGCTGATCTGAGATTAGACTTAGATGAATAAAATAAAAAAAATTACAAAAGAAAAAATCACAAAAACAGTCACTTTCTCTCTTGTTAGTAATCATACCAACACAATTTAAGTCATCTACAGATGGAATCAAGACCACTTGCACTTATGCAAGGATGCTTAAAACTCTGTATGGATTTTAATTGGGACTAGCAAAATTTAGGCAAGTAAGTATTTGATAAATCCATTTTGTTGGACTATTATTAGGCCAAAAAATAATAGACTCGATTAATTTTAGTTAATAGCATAAGCATCTTATTATTTAATAAGTGTAGATGGGTTAATTTATGCATTTACGGTGCATGATTTACACCATGAATAAATAGTGCTCATGAATTTGAAATTGCACTAGAAGGGGGGGTGAATAGCTAATTTAAAAAATATTACAAGACAAAAATGCAATCACAAAAAGAGGCACACTATTTTTAGGTGGAAACCCGAACTGGGTGGAAACCCGAAGCCAATCCCTTGACTTAGGATTTACGATCACAAAGTGATCAATCCACTAACCACATTACTTAAACGAGGGTAGTGTACCTTAATTACAAATTCCACCTCTTATCCTTAAACGGAGGTTTCTGCCTTCACAATGAAGAGATGGGGACTCGACAAGTTGGAAACCCAAACTACAATAATGGAATAAGAATAACACAGCACCTATAGTCACCTCAAAATATTAAAGACTTCCTTATATAAAGTATGAAAAGAACCCCCTGAGAATCAGCGGAATGAAATGCATCGGGAGTGTTGATTTGCCCTTTGATCAGAGTGACAGCACAACGCAATGGCAATAGGAAGCAAGGAGTTGTGAGTAAGTGATTTTCTAAGGAAATTGTTTCTCAAGAGGTGTTTGGCTAATAGGGGTTATGGTAAATTTATAGATATGTTTAGATCCTTCAAGAAGGCTTGGGAGAGGTCTCCTAGCCGTTGGAGGCAAGTCCCAAGAGATTGGGACAAAATCCAACACAAATCAAGGTAATTATGATTTTGACAGCAATATCAGACATCTAATTTTTTGGTCAGATGTCTTATGAGACGTCTGATTATAACTATAGACGTCTAACATTATCAGTGAGGCATACTGTCTATATTGGATTGAAATAGGGTTCTAGAAGGACGTCTGATTTGTGTTTATAAAGTCATTTAAGACTTGCCTAGGTACTTTAAGAGTCGTAATTGGGTTTCTCATAAGTTGCGCAAGTTTATTGCTTGATGGTCCAATGATAGACATCTGGGGACACATCCAGACATCTAAATTGTATTTTCTCATTACCCTGATACGAAACAAAAGAAATAAGGGAATATGAGACTAATGGTTGGTTTACAGATGTCCAGGCTATGTGTTGGATGTCTGGATAAGGTTATGGACGTCTGATATATGGTTGCTTCGACTGATGCCTAAGAGGTAAGAATGTAAACGGAAGTCTACAAGTAATTAGACATCTGAAACAATGTTCAGATGTCTTAAAGTTGAAAATCAAACGTCTGACATTTGTGATGAACATCTGATTTGTGTCTTATTGTTAGATTTTTGTTTTTAAGTTATCCTAAGTGTAGAGTGCCTAAGTTAGCTATTTATAAGTTATGTTTGAGGGCTCTTTACAACATCTCTAGACTCAAATAAAATAAAGATTACAACCTTTAAAAGTTTACATAAAAAGCCTAAGGCCCATGACAAGACTTATACTAATCTAGTCTTCACGCTTTCAATCATCTGACTTGGAAACTCCATGAAACCTGCAATTGTGTTATTACAGAGAAAATATGCTATATATATTGTTTTATCTCTTTTTATTTATTTTGTAAAATCATCAAAATATTATTTAGGAGGGGTTGAACTAACAATCTCCCCCTTTTTGATGATTTTCAAAATATATTTCTAGGTCCTTGTTTTCTCCCCTTGAAAGTTGTACTTAGTGATCTATATCAATTATGAAAAGATTTTTCGTAAGTCATGGCCTAAGTTCTTTTCATGTCATGTCCTAAGATCTTTTCTAAGTGCTTCTCCCCCTTTTTGAATATCATCAGGAAGGGTGTTGAAAGGGTTTGAATCTAAAACTATAAGTGTCATATAAAGACGTTGATAAAGTAGAAGATAGATCATGAGTAATAAACTGAATGCTTAACTAAAATCAAAATGACAGAGCATTAAAGATATCATGTTTGGCTAGAGTCCTTTAATACAAGCCTGAAGTAGCTATTGTTCCCAAAAAATATAAGCATGGGGTCAAAGCCCCTTAATACAAGCCAACATAAAAAATAATAGAAAGAAAGAAAATAGAAAATCTAATCTTCATCATCATGGCGATAGCGGCGATGAGTAGGTCCTTGACCCATCTGGAGATTGCGAACATCGGTGCGAAGCTCGTCAATGTCGCGGCACATACCACTCATGTACGTGTACTTCTCTCTAGTTCGCCACATCAAAAGAGAGATGCCTAAAGAGATGGAGTCTGTGACTGGATCCCAAGACTCATCAAATCTCGATGGAGGAGCTTCGATTTGGAGAGGACGTGCTTCATGGAAATCTGGAAAGGGTGGAAGGGGTTCTTTTGCGGGCTCTACGGCTGGCTCAAGATGCTCCTTGAGTATGTGCATCTTGGTGGCTGTGGCCTGGTTGTAGGGCTCAATTTTCTTATCGACCGCCTGGTCATCAATGGAAATCCGATGACTTGCAAAAATTTTTGACAAAATAGATCCAAATGGTAGAGATGCCCCATGGTCCTCATTCATAACACGGACAATGAGGTAGTAGTAATTGAAGGGAATATGATGTATGACAGAAAAAAGGAGCACCTTGTGTTGGCACGAGATGTCAAATCCTCCAGACTTATTTAGGAGGTCCCACCCAAAGATACAAGAGAGTAATCGGGGAAGAGGTTTGAGGTGCTTACAAGGAAGGGTACCAAGATTTTCGTCATATTTGTCAGGGAGGACTAATTCTTGATTAATGACTTCTGAGTCATATTGCCTCAGAATGTCACTGAAATCATTGCCCTCATTGGGGATGGCAAGAAAGGTGGAAATGGAGTCACAGGTGATGTGAATGTCATGCCCAAATATGCGAGTATGTAGTTCAAGTTCATCGTTACTGTAGTCCTCAACGATGTTAGCGTAAGAAAGGCAGATAGGTCGGGAAATACACCAATGGTTCCAATGCCAGCGTGGAATTGTCGGTCAAAATAACGAAACAGATGAAGGGTTTCGAAATGTTCCCGAAGGTTGAGATGGCTAAAGTCACTCCATGCAGTAAATCAAGGACTTTTGACTTTGGCATTTGCGAAGAGATGAAATCATTATCGAACGATGTCGCTACACAGTTGATCAGCTAAGTAGGTGGAAGAAGAGGCAGAAGAGCCCTCGACTTGCTTCCTACGGGGAGGCATTTTGGAGATGTTATGTGGGTTGGTTTGGAGGGTGGGTTTGATGTTTTAGGATAGGATACCTGCACAAACAAACAATGCCACACCAAACATTCAACCAATTTTTCATACATAAGGCAATGTAGTGCCATTACAAGCACACAACATAAAACAACGAAGAAAATTTTTTTGTGGTAGTATGCCTTGAGGCAATACAACCTGCGATAATGTTGTGGCAATATATCCTTGGATTCAAGACACTAAGGCGATGGCTTGAATCACCTGAGATAATACCCTTGCCATTAGCATCCAAAGAAGCAATGCATTCAGTCAAGCCATGAGAAACAAAGTACACGCCCTAGGTACTATTCTAGGGTTTTAGTCCCTAGGGCAAAAGAGGCATGAAAGAAGAGAAAACACTTATTTGAGTTGTATTTCAAAGAGAAGAAGTTGAGGACTTCAAAAGAGCTCAGTTAAGGCCTCTTAAATAACCATAAAGGTGATACCCTAAGGGTATAAGAGATTATACCCACGGAGAAGGGTTTCCAGACTCGAGGAGGACAGTTGGGCATGTGCAGATGAAAGTAGCTGCGCCGCCGATTGTCGAGGAGGTGGAGTAGATGTCTGGCGGCGAGATGGGCAGCAGCAGCTAGCAGCTGGTAGTTGTCTTGGTGGAAAAGGGTTTTGTGGATTTGGGGATTATGAGTGTGGGTGAAAGGGGGACCCTCAACGAGTGAGTTTTATATCCCAAGGGGTTGAACAAGTCGCCTCCTGAAGTTGGGGATAATTTTATTGCAAAACCATCCAGAAAGTAGACGCAAAATGGCATATTTTGCACATATCAGACGTCTGGAGATGACGTCAGATGTCTGGATTGGCCAGTTGGGATTTTAACTCTTTCAATCGCATCTTCTGTTTTTATAATCCAACGAACAAAATGACGTCTAATTAACACTGTAGATGTCTGATTTCTGCAAACAGACCTCCTTAGAATTTGCCCCAAAACTACAAGTTGTCGTCTGATTTTCTCATCAGACGACGCACTAGACATCTGAAGAAATAATTCGACATCTGATTTCTGTAATCAGTCCTCCCTGCACTTCAACCCTAAGCTACAGGTTGTCGTCTGACTTTGGAATCAAACGATGACTAAGACATCTGCATCAACCTTCAGACATCTAAATCCAGACTCTACCGAAGTAGAACTTTATTAATAGACCTGGACAACCATCCAGACGTCTATGAATAGTAATAGACGTCTGTAAATAGTAACAAACATTTGGAATAGCACTTTTCTCACTTATTCTTCATGGCTAAATACAATCGATGTCTGCTTCACATGTACAGACGACTAAGTTTTAAGTGTAAGACATCTGTTATTTTTATCAGATGTCTGATATTGCACAGAATGTGCATTTTGATGTTTGAACTATGTTTGAAGGTTTTTAACTTGATAAAGTCAAGGCTCCGTCTATGTTCATGACAAACAAAGTTCTACTAAGTCAGTAAATTCTTCAAATATCACTTAGCTTACATATGCCTAGTTTCCTATGTATGTAATTAAAATGGTCATAATTCAAAGGTTTAGTGAAAATATCAGCTAACTGCAATTCAGTACAAATAAATTCAACCTTGATTTGTCCATTAAATACATTATCTGTCAAAAAATGATGTCGAACATCAATATGCTTTGTATGGGAATGATGTACGGGATTCTTCAAGAGGTTGATAGCACTAGTATTATCACATAATATTTTTATCTTATTAAATATCAAATTAAAATCCTTCAAAGTATTTTTCATCCATAACACTTGGGAACATGCTAGAGCGGCAGCTATGTATTCAGCCTTCGTAGTTGATAGGGCTATACTAGATTATTTCTTTGAGAACCAAGAGACTAGTGATTCACCTAAGAATTGGAACGTCCTACTAGTACTCTTCCTATCAGTGCAGCTACCTGCATAGTCCGCATCGCTATATGTGACTAAGTTGAATTGTGGACTTCTAGGGTAGAATAAGCCATAATCAGATGTGTCAACTAGGTATCTAAATATTCGCTTTATAGCATTTAGATGTGATTGTTTAGGATTTGATTGAAACCTAGCACATAAGCAAGTACTAAACAAAATGTCAGGTCTACTGGAAGTTAAATACAATAAAGATCCAATCATGCTACGATAGATTTTTTTATCTATGGGCTTACCTGATTTGTCCAAGTCTAGAGAGGTTGTGACACTCATAGGAGTGTTCTTCCCTTTACTTTTCTCCATTGCAAATCTTTTCAGCATCTCCTTTGTCTATTTTGATTCACACACAAAGGTCCCGAATTCAAGTTGAGTGATTTGTAAACCTAAGAAGAACTTGAGTTTACCCATCAAACTCATTTCAAATTCCTCCTGCATAATCTTTGAAAACCTTCTACACATAGATTCATTAGTAGCACCAAAGAGAATATCAATATCATCTACACATATTTGAACTAGTAAAATGTCTTTCCCTTTTCTTTTAATGAATAATGTAGAATCAGCTTCCCCTATAAAAAAGTTTGCACTTAACAAATAGTCTTTGAGCTTCTCATACCAAGCTCTAGGTGCTTGCTTTAGATCATATAGTGCCTTGTTTAATTTGTAGACAAAGTTAGGCTTATCATGAGACTCAAAACCGGGAGGTTGTTTTACAAAAACTTCTTGCTTAATGAATTCGTTAAGAAACACGCTCTTAACATCCATTTGAAAGAGTTTAAAGCCAAGGAAGGCAGCATAAGCAAGAAGCATGCGAATCGATTTGAGTCGAGCTACGGGAGCGTAGGTCTCGTCAAAATCAATTCCTTCTTCTTGGTTGTACCCTTGTGATACCAAATGAGCCTTGTTCTGAATGACTACACCGGATTCATTCAACTTGTTCCGGAATACCCATTCGGTTCCTATTACTGTTTGCTCTTTAGGCTTAGGTACTAGATCCCAAACTTCATTCCTTTGGAATTGGTTGAGTTCCTCCTGCATGACCATCATCCAAGGTTCTTCGGAGCATGCTTCTTCAACACTCTTCAGTTCAACTTGAGATACAAAGGCGGAGAGGCCAAAAGAGCAATTAAAACGAGATCGGATTTTAACGCCATCGGAAACACTTCCAATGACTTGACTTTCGGGATGATCCCTTTGATATATCCAATCTTTTCGAAGATTATGAATATTGGAGTTTGGGATGTTAGACACATCAATAGAAGAATCATCTTCATCTTCCATATTGACTCGGTCAATAGAGGAAGAGTGAGGAGATTCATAGAAGGAAACATGAAGGGTTTCCTCCACTATTAATGTGGTCTCGTTAAAAATGTGATATGACTTATTGCGTGAAGAATAACCAATGAAGATGGCTTCTTCACCTTTGGCATCAAATTTATCTAAATTAGAGCGAGTATTCAAAACATTAAAATAACTAATTTTGGGTATTTTCCCATAATATAATTCAAAACAAGTTTTTCGCAATTCAGATCGAATTAAGATGCGATTTAACACGTAACAAGCTGTATTAACCGCCTCAGCCCAAAAGTACTTCAGTAACCTAGAGTCTATGAGTAATGTTCGAGCATACTCTTGAAGAGTGCGGTTCTTTCTCTCAACTATCCCATTTTTTTGAGGCATTCGAGGGAAAGAAAACTCATGAGCAATCCCATGCTCTTGACAAAAATCATCAAATAAGAAATTTTCAAACTCGCCCCCATGATCACTACGAATACGAGTGATTTGGTAGCCTTTTTCAGTTTGAACTTACCTACAAAAAATAGAAAAAATTGAAAATACTCCTTTGGATCTCAAGAAGGAGACCCATGAAAATCTTGAAAAATCGTCTATAATCACAAGGCAATATTTGCATCCACTAAGGCTCTCATATTTTGTTGGTCCAAACAGATCTAGGTGAAGTAGTTCTAATGGTCTTGATGTAGATATAACTTATTTATTTTTAAAACTTGATTTCATGATTTTACCTAATTTACATGAATCATAGATAAGCTCATTTAAAAATCTTCTTTTAGGAAGACCTCGAACTAGTTCATGTTTGGCTAGTTTTTGAACTAGCTTCACATGAACATGTCCTAGTCTTCTATGACATATACTTAATTCATTATTTGCTACAAGGCATTCATAAGTACTATGTTTATCAAATTCCATAAAATAAATGTCTTTAAATCTAGTTCCCTTAAGAAGGGTTTCATTAGTTGATGCATGCATGATTTCAAATATTTTTGAAGTAAATACTACCTTAAATCCCTTATCACAAATTTGACTAACACTTAAAAGATTATGTTTTAGTCCTTTAGCTAGAGAGACATTTGAGATAGGAGAGAGAGGGTTACCTATTTTACCAAGGACAATAATATGGCCCTTGTGGTTATTGCCAAATGTAACCGTTCCTCCATCTATAGGTTGGAGGTCCAAAAATAGGTGCTTGTCTCCCATCATGTGCTTGGAGCACCCAGAGTCCATCACCCATCGGCCTCCTTGATGGCGGTTGTCTCCTTGTCTTCTTCCTTATAGATCCCTTTGCTCCTACAAAAGACCTCATTTGGTGACTTGGTAGGTCTTTCTAATTTGAGTCATCCATCATTTTGTATATCCAGTTTTTGACATTATAGTGTCCTTTGAACCCTACAAATAAATTAAAAGTTGTCTTTTCTGTATCCATTGTAGTGTGGATCCGTATTTGTTAGTGGTCCTCTTTGGAGGAGGATCTTTTTTTGTCTCACTTTGACTAGGTTCATAAAAGCCTAGTCCAAATTTACTCGAGGAAGGTTTTTGATGGGCAATGAGCTTGTCCAAGTTATCTTTCCCCTTTGTAAATTTGGCTTAGTCCTCAAGAAGTTGATTTGATTTTTCTTTAAGATGATTTATCTCTGTTTTCATTATGTCTAGTTTATCTTCTAGTCTTCTAATCTCTAATCTAAGCAAGCTAGTTTCATCCTTTTTAAAAGAGTTTGATTTTTCAAGCACATAAATTTTGTCAAGTAATTCTTATCTATGTAAAAATTTTTGTTTACTCATGGCTGTATACAAGTCATTTGTTAATGATTCTTTTTCAATCATAAGGTTTCCTATTTGCATATTCAAGGTGGTGTTTTCTTTAGTAAGGATTAGATTCTTCTCTTTAAGATCATTGATTAATTTCTTACTCTCTAAGTTTTCTTCTTTTAGAACTTTACTTTTATTCTTTGTTTCCTTAAGATCTAGATATAATGAATCAAAAGCATCTTGTAATTCATCTAAAGAATAGGAGTTTACCTCAGGCTCCTAAGATTCAGATTCGGAACCATTTTTCTTTGCCATTAGTCCCAAGCATGCCCTTTCTTCATTTGTTTCCTCCTCCTCTTCTTGTTCTTTGGAGGAGTCATCCCAAGTTGCTTGGAATGCCTTCTTCTTGAGTCCCTTGGGCTTGGAGAACTTCTTGCAATCGAAAGGCTTCTTGTATTTCTTCTCATCATCCCTTTTTAGTAATGGACACTCCTTCCTTATGTGACCTCTCTTCTGCAATTATAGCAAACTAGAGATTCTTATTCCTTTCTCTTTCCCTTGATCTCTTTTCTATTTCTGAGAAACTTTTTAAACTTTTTTGCTAATAAAATGAATTCCTTATCATCAGTACTTACCCCATCATCCGATGTAGCTTTAAAGGATAAAGTCTTCTTCTTTGGCTCTAGTGTGATGGATTTCTTCTTTTGGTCCATTTTTGTTTCATACGCCATTAGATTCCCAAGTAGATTCTCCATGTCTAGGTCCTCTACTTGGTTGGCTTCCTCTATCGCTGTGACCTTTTGCTCCCACTCGGGTCCAAGGGAGCGAAGGAGCTTGCCTTGAAGCTCTCCCTTTATGGATGTCTTTCTTAGAGACTTGAGGTTATTCACGATCAACGTGAATCGGGTGTACATGTCCCCAAGTCTCTCATTTTCCTTCGTAGTGAAGGCTTCGAATTCCTACGATAACATGTTTGTCTTAGAGGATATGACTTTAGATGTACCTTCGTGAGTTACCTCCAAGGTTCTCCAGATTTGATAGGCAGTTGTGCATTGACTGATGTGGTTGAACTCCTCCAAGCTGAGTGCACAGCAGAGTGAGTTCATCACCTTAGCGTTCAGTCCAAGGTGATTGATCTGGTCCACCATGTATCTCGTTTCTAGTTTCTTGGGAATGACGTATGCGGATTCACATTTCTCCCAAATGGAGAAATCGTTGGCTTGAAGCCACATCTTCATTCTCAGCTTCCAGTAGGTGTAGTTCGTCCCTTTGAAGAGTGGTGGTCTGGTGGTGGATTACCCCTCCGATCTACTAGTGGAAACGACTCTCCCCTCCATGTGATCTTTCTATGGATGCTACTCCTATAAGTGGAAAACCTACTCTGATACCAAATGAAATTACACTAGAGGGGGGGTGAATAGTGAATTTAAAAAATATTACAAGACAAAAATGCAATCACAAAAAGAGACACACGATTTTTAGGTGGAAACCTAAACTGGGTAAAAACGACCACCTAAGCCAATCCCTTGACTTAGGATTTACGATCACAAGATGATCAATCCACTAATCACACTACTTAAACGAGGGTAGTGTACCTCAATTACAAATCCCACCTCCGATCCCTAAATGGAGGTTTCTCCCTTCACAATGAAGAGACAGGGACCCAACAAGTCGGATACCCAAACTACAATAATGGAATAAGAATAAAATAGCACCTATAGAGCACCTCAAAATATTAAAGACTTCTTTATATAAAGTATGAAAAGAACTCCCTGACAATCAGTGGAATGAAATGCACTGGGAGTGTTGATTTGCCCTTTGATCAGAGTGACGGCATAGCGCAAGGGCAATAGGAAGCAAGGAGTTGTGACTAAGTGATTTTCTTAAGAAATTGTATCTCAAGAGGTGTTTAGAACCTTCATGAAGGCTTGGGAGAGGTCTCCTGGCCGTTGGAGGCAAGTCCCAAGAGATTAGGACAAAATCCAACACAAATCAAGGTAATTCTGATTCTAATAGCAATATCAGATGTCTAATTTTTTTGTCAGACGTCTTATGAGACATCTGATTATAACTATAGATGTTTGATATTATCAGTGAGGCATACTGGCTATATTGGATTGAAACAGAGTTCTAGAAGGGTGTCTGATTTGTGTTTATAAGACGTCCAGTGATAATATTGGACGTCTGATTTTAGGCGGGTTTGTTCCTATTTTCATCAAATCTAAATAGAGTTCTAGACTGAGATAATCAGACATCTTCATGGATGTTTGATAATAAATATGAACATCTGGAAAGTCATTTAAGACTTGCCTAGGTACTCTAAGAGTCGCAATTGGGTTTCTGATAAGTGTGCGCAAAGTTATTGCTTAATGGTCCAATGATAGACATCTAGGGACATGTCCAGATGTCTAAATTGTAGTTTCCCGTTACCCTGATACGACAGAAAATAAATAAGGGCATATGAGACTAACGGTTGGTTTACAGATGTCCAGGCTATGTGTTGGATGTCTGGATAAGGTTATGGACCTCTGATATAAGGTTGCTTGGATTGATGCCTAAGAGGTGAGAATGTAAACAGAAGGCTATAGGTAATTAGATGTCTGTAACAATGATCAGATGTCTTAAAGTTGGAAATCAGACGTCTGACATTTGTGATGGACGTCTGATTTGTGTCTTAGTGTTAGATTTTTGTTTCTAGTTTATCCTAAGTGTAGAGAGCCTAAGTTAGCTATTTATAAGTTTTGTTTGACTCTTTACAACATCTCTAGACTCAAATAAAATAAATATTACAACCTTTAAAAGTTTACATAAAAAGCCTAAGACCTATGACAAGACTTGGAAATTCCACGCTTTCAATCATTTGACTTGGAAATTCCATGAAACTTGCAATTGTGTTATTACAGAGAAAATATGCTATATCTATTATCTTATCTCTATTTCTTTATTTTGTAAAATCATCAAAATATTATTTAGGAGAGGTTGAACTAACAATATTTTCATATATTTTATAAATAATTATGTTTTGTGTGGAATACAGGGAATAACTATCGATAGAGAAGGAAAGACGTGGTCATGGCTATTTTTGGGTGCAGCTTAATTGTAGCCGTAAGAAGGGGTGACGATGAGAAATAGATTTGCAAGGACTTTAAAATTAAGGGCTCCTTCGAGGGAGATCCATCTTCTTACCCTTCTAGGGCTTCACCCCACTCACACACCTCCACCATTGGCAACGTGGCTGGAGTAAACCCTATGGATCTAGCTTGGACTATGGCTCAGGCAATCTTCACACTCCACCACCATTTCCATTGACATCATGATGTGCACGATGGTAGCATGCACACCTCCTCCTCGACCAACCACTACCCGGAACTTCTTGTTCTTTTTCTTCTTCTATGCAACCCATCACCCTCTCCCACCGTTTCCTCCCCTGTCCAAGCAACCTGAAACCCACCACTGGCCTTGTCAATAGCTCATCGACTCCACCTTCTCTCGCCTATGCACGCCACCTCTAGCCACTCCACGCCACCAACAATTACACTCAACACCAGCTACATGTAGTCACGCTCCATGTTCATCATCGCAAACTTATTCACCGTTCATCCTCTTCCTCGACTTGAACCCATCACCTTCCGACCACTCGCATACGCCGCTGCCATCTCCAGCTAGCATTCTCGCCTCTGTCGACACCGGAACGTTTATCTCTCCACTACCGTCGTGCCCCTTCCATCTCAACCTCCACCATCGACCGTGGACACCGTCCTCGAGTTGCACGTCGGCAGCAGCTCTCCCTCTCTAGTCGGCGATCTCAGATCGTCATCTTCAAAGCCATTACCATCGCCGAGTTCCTCGCTGTCAGGCATACCTCCCACGAGCTTTTCGCCAGAGACTATGGCTCCTCGCGTGCAGACAGGCACGCAAAGGCACCTCCTCTTTTTCAGGTGCTATTTGTTTTTACCATTAATGCGAGCCACATTTGGTATTGATTTATTTAAAGGATATTTATATGTTGAGGTAACTTTGTGGCTAGCCCCCACCATTCTCTCCTTTTCTTTATTCCTTCAATTAGTTCTCTCTTTTTACTCTCTCAATGATTCTCTCTTTAAATGCACACACCCATATATATATAACTCATGTGCTAGATTATTTTGGGAATGTGGCTGCCTTGAAAACGTAAGTTTTTATTAGGTTCATACCTCCTCATGGAGATGACTTGATTTTATGGTTTAATGTCAGAATATTTTTATTAATCTTTGAATGAGGATTTTCCACCACATAAAAGAAATACGATGTATCACCATTTTATTGTTATCTTCATAATTAAGCAAAAGTCACTCTTTCATGTGAAATCAAGCAACAAAATCCCTAGGCCTATCCTAAGGTTGACTCTTTAGAAAACATAAGACTTGGTTATATGCTTACCAAGCTATCAATAATTGACCACCCTTCCTATAATTAACCTAATTAAGCTGCATGGGGGGATTAGGCCCAAGCATGTCCTAAGAATATCACTAGGGACATGTATAAACTCGCACTCAGTGATTTGATACTTCCCTTCAGCCTAAAGCCAAGTTAAGTTAAGGAATTGAGGTTAATTGAAAATAGCTTAGTTAACAAATAGCAAGCCTAAGTTGAATGAATTCCTTTGGGTCATGTTGCCACAAGCTTTAATTAAGGCTTAGGATACTCGAAGTGAACAGATTGTGAAGGGCGTTAGGGGGTAGTTTTCCTGGATTATTTCTTTTTATGTGTGTGTTAATTAGGTGGGAATGTGAAGCCCAAGCCTAAATGGGTGTTTTACAAGCAAAGGATTAAAATGAATGACTTTTAGGGTTTGATAATCTTAAAATTGCTTTTACGATTTCTCTTGTTAAATCTTCAAATAAATTTGAAATGTTACACAATCAACTGCAATCAAGGTATAATTAGTGAATGTCAATTACATTTAGATTGGCGTGTGATTAGGATAAGAGAAAATAAAACCCTAAAGTTTGAATCCTATGCAAGAAACTCCTAAGAAATGAATCTATTTTAAAATATCTTTTTATGTGGTAGTCCAAACAAGGAAAAAAATACCACTTTGTGTAAGGAAATCAAATAAGGATTCTAAAATGATTTTTTTCGATTTTTTAAAACTTGTTTACTTTTTTTCTGGGATCTTTTCCTACACTGGTGTTAGAATTCAAAAAATATAGATTCCGAAACATGATTGTAGATATTTTTGAAACTTTTACATATTGTAGATATTTTTTGAAGGTTTCCAAAAATATAAATTTTATCCAAATCAAATGAGTATAAAAAATTATAAAATTCTCGGATAGTAAGAAAATAGTAAGGAATTGGCATTTGACTTCTCTTCAATCCATTAATTTTTTAATTTTTTATATTTGACCAAATCTTTTAAAATTTAAAATGTTCCTGACTTAGAGAGTCTTCTTTGGGCAGCATTTAAGGATTTTAGGAAGCCTTTTAATCTCGAACTTGATTTTTGAATGTGGAGACAGAAGTCTGGATTTTCAAAATTAAACACCCAATGTAAGAAGGATGGTGGAGAATTGAACCAAATAAGTAATCAAATGAATTTTAGGGTTCTACCACCCTAAATTTTTCTTGTTTTTGTTTCTTTTGATATTTTAATTATTTTTTTGAGATTTGTTTTCATAGAATTGTGAAGGGTTTTGATTTAGGCACTTACCTAATTTCCGCAAGAAGACAAGAATACTTGAAGCTTTCGCTCCAAGTCACTCCAAATCCTACTTTCGCTTCAATTTGCACCTATCTCAAAACTAAGACAAAATTAGTGAAGACTTAAATAGAGAAAGAGAGATAAATAAAAACTAACCTGTGCCTCCCCTACAACGGCACCAAAAAGTGTTGCGAAAAATGCTTGATTGTTAAAATGGGTTTTTAATGTCGTTGTAACATGCAAATCCGATCAACTTTTAAATTTGTAAAACCTAGATAGTGAGAGTATCTAAGGTCATCCAAGGAGAAAAAGGTTAGTTATCAAAATGATGCTCTCTCTCTCACTAACTTAAATCTTCTTTCTTTTTTTTTTTTTAGGTTTTGATAATTTTTAAGGTTTTAGAATTTGAGCAACAAAAGATGGCAACACATTGATTTAATTGCTAAAAGTAAAGTGGGTAAGCTCAACCTTCCTAAGCTCACCCTAGGCACATGTGGCCTAGGGTAATTAGGGAGGAAGTGTGTGCTAAAGAAACAAGAGGAGCATAAAATTTTAAAGGCAAAATTTGAAAGGAAAACAAACTTTTTATATGAAAATGAAGTGTAAAATTGTTCCACTTGAGAAGCTCACTTGTGTGGAGGATCCTACACAAGTAATCCTCAAGTGTAGAGGAAGGACTAAAGACAAAAAAATGGAAATACAAAAAGATAGAGAAAGAAGAGAGATATATGCTCCAAAATGATAGAAGATGCCCTTGCTCCAAGAATGGTTACTTCAAACTTGAAGAGGGCTCCTCCTTTACTCCTAAGCCCCAAGATAATGATGTCTCCTTCAAGCTCCCAAGGGTGGATATCCACCACCCTCCTCTTCTTGCTTGGTCGTCCTCCAAAGTCCTCCTTTCTCGTTGGCTTAAGTCTAAGGAAGAAGAAAGGGAGGGTGTAGAGATTAGAAAGGCATAGTGTGGACCCTCCTAATATGCACGCATACTTTCCTTCTTCAAATAAACTGAATGTAAGTTTTTGGTGTAGATAATATGTAGCCAAGGATGAAGAAAATGTAGTGGTTATGGGTGATATATATAGAATAGGGGGGTGGTGGTTATGGTATTTTGGGAAATAAATGAAGGGGTGAGTGGATGTTTTTAGAGGGAAATGAAGTGGTGCATGGATGATTTTGGACGGAAAAATGGGAGGGAAATGAAGAGGTGCCTTCAGGTGTTACTTATGTGATTTTTGGAGGGAAAAAGGTGGCACCACTTTATGGTGGAGGTGAGTGCAATAGGGAGCTAGGTTAGCTAGGTTAGCTAGTAGGGGGTAGGAGCTAGGAGGAGTTATGATGAGCTAATTGTGACTTCATGGAGCTGAGATGAAGCTGAAGAAGAGATGCCTGTGAGCTTAACAACTAGCTTAGCTAGCTAGTTCCTCACTAGCTACTAAGTTGAGTTGTGTTGAGCTGCATTGAGCTGGCTTTTGTTTATCTAGAGTTGAGGTGAGCTACAAATGATCTTCATGAAGACTTCCTTGCTAGCTAGCTTAGGTTCAGTAGCTAATCTCAATTGAGTTGAGCTGAATTGAGTATTCATGAGCTAGAGATGAGTTGACTTGAGTTGGTTGGTGATTCTAAAGTTGACTTACCTTACCTAGTTGAGGACAAGTAGCTAAGCTAAGTAGATTTAAGCTACGATGGGCTAGGTGGAGCTGAGAATGAGCTTGATCTAGCTTGGATGAGCTAGATTGAGTTGGGATCCAGCTAGGATAAGTTGGATTGAGCTAAGATCCAGTTGGAATGAGCTTCTATCTTTTTCTAATGTGTGTGCCTTTCACATTGTCAGTGTTTAGATGATTTCTACTATATTCTCATCCCTGGAAAATAAATGTTTAAATAACAGCATGAAATGATCAGAAATATGTTAATGTATGCCTAAATCTAAAATGCAAGTGAATGCCTAATTGCAAACCAATACCAAAATGCAATGTAGAAAACCTAGGAACTAGATGTGATTTTCAGCTTAAGAATGATGATAAACTGGTGTTTATCATGGCTAGGTCAATCCACAGGGAGGCTAACTAACATCTTGGTTCTATTTGATCATAATCACAAGCACTCACATGTTCATAATAAAGAGAAACAAAATGCAAAACCATAAGAAATGAGATGGCAAAGGAAGGTGGAGCTCGCACGAGTGATTGCACATGGCCGTAGGTGAGCCAAAGGCAATGTATAGACGAGTGTGGTTACTGGACTTCACATAAGGTTGGCTTCTTGGAGCAACTATGTGCACAGGTAGGGCAATGGTGGTTGTGTGCCTGATGAGTGGCTACTCATCATGGCTAAAAAGCTGAAGTTAAGCTAGACACTAAGTAAAACAACATCAGATTAACAGAAAAAAAGGGTTAAGTGTGGGAATTAAAGAAAATACCTAAAACCTTTACTCTGTGTTAAAACTTCATAATTAGGTCACAAAAATGAGATATTCTAAAAGTAAAATACAAATGATGATCCATGCGTCAATTGGACACATAAATAAGTTTGAAAGGCCAAATCAGAAGTATAATCAATGTCTTAAATGTTCAATTAAGCACATATAAAAATTTGAAGGCAATTGGACATCATTTAGGTTATGAAATAGGTAGTTTACACTTAGGTCCTTCATGTATTACACTCTTACCCTTAAAAACTCCTCTTTGGACCTACTTGTAAGCCGCAGGGACCCTTTTGAAAGGTTGCAGGGCCCTTCCAGTTGTAGTTCTTCTCACTTATGGGCCTGCACGCAATTCTTCTACCCCTTCGTTCAAGGGTCTTCCTGCAATTTTTCCCTCATTTCAAAGAGAGGCCTGCTGCTCTTCACGCACACTGTAGCGTGCGAAGAACATGGCCAATCTTAGTCGTCCATCGCTCTTCAGATCTTGATCTGCGGTTGGATTCGAATGGAACTTTCATGCAATTTGGTGCATGCGATCACCCCTCTCCCCAGATCTCATGTAACGGTCAGATTTTGTGCTTGGCTCACCGCGTGCTCCGCCCTCTCATCCTCGCCGCCGGTTGCATCTTGAATATTCTCACCTGCGCGGTGATCTCAGCCATTGAGCATGCTACTTAAGCACCTCAGTGGTGTTGCACGCAAGGGATCGCTCCCTCCTACACCTCTTAGCGATCAATTCGTCCACTCCAGTCTCTCCTCCCCATCCAGCCTCTGATTTCACAGTCACCAGCTGTGAAATCATCACCTTCTCTCGACACTCCTCGTCGCTAAGGACTTCATAGCACCTGAGGATGACCTTGGAGCCTCACAAGCAGACTCTTCCCTCCGCTGGAGTCATCTTCCTCCTTTCTTCCTCCTTAGCCACCAGCTAAGGACCCATAGGTCCCATTCTTCCTGTTAGATTAGGCTTTTAATTCTGCATAATTAGTTTTAGCTGTAGTTAAGTAGTTTAGAGTAGAATTAGCATAATTGTTAATGTTTAATTTTCGCTATAGGGTAAAGTAGCTGTAGTAATAGAATTAGGCTTAAATTCCCTCCCCTCACCTCCTCTGATCAGTCCAGATCAAAGGGGAAGAATTCATCAAACCATGTTTCAAATTATCTCCCTCTCCATTTTTTTTCACAATCCAGTTCTGATTTTTTCACGACAGATTTTTCTCATCTTTCACCCACACACTCTGATCCAATTTCAGATCTGGTTGGTTTTCAACCTCAGATCTGAAATTGGCGTCACAAGCACCTAAGGGGCTTCTCACTCACCTCACCTTTGGTCACAAAAGCCCCTGATTATGGGTCGAATTTTTCAGTTTGTCAGATTTCTCCTCAATGTGGATTTTAAGGATTTTTAGCTTTTTAGATTTACTGCCTGATCTGACAAATTGAAGTTGATTTGAATTCCCTGTTGGCAAGGATTCTGAGAGGATTTTTGGTGATAGAAATATCTCAGAAGAGCCATACTTAAATCTGTTTTGATAAGCCTTGAATGCATTGAATGCAAGTCAGATCTAAGGATAATTACTTTGGTAATTTGAAGTCTGATCTTGCATTCACAAGTTTTTTTTTATGGATGTCTGGTTTGTCTGATGATTTTCCTAACCTAAGGAGTTCTCAATACTCCTTAGGTTGCAAGAAACTAGGATTTGATCTTATGATTTTAATTGACTGAATTAATTCTTCCTTCATGTTGTCTATAGCATTAGGAAGAGTTAATTCAGTTATATTTGTGGGTTTTATCTGAAATGAGGTTTTTGATGAGGGTTTTTGGCATCTGAATTGAGATACTTAATGATTTTCGTGAGAAATTGAACCCTTGTCAGATTTGGGATTTACTTATTTGCTTTTCAGTCGATTTTGATTGACTCTAATCCCAGTAACACAGTAAATTGTTGCATCTTGCAGCTACATATTTCTTTCTTTCCAAATTCTTCCCTTCTCACCTCTTGGACAGTAGCTTCAGCTGCTGTTAAAAGAAGAAAACTGAACACAATTAGCTATTCATTTCTCACCTCCTACTGCTGTAGGATTTACAGAAACAATCAAACTAACTCTGGTACATAAATATATTACTCTGTATAAAATTCTGTAAAATTCTGATAGACAGTATATATAGAAAATTACTTATCTATATTACTCAGTATACTCATTTAGACAATAGTCCTATGTAAATAGTAAACTGTATATATATACCACTATATATATATATATATATATATGTAGATAGGCAGTATATATATGTAAACTATATAACTAACTATGTAAGTATACTGTATACTGTAAATTAGCTATCTGATTTAAAATAATATATGTATATTAATCTGTATTTAGACAGTATGTAAATAAGTATATTACTCCATAAGCATATATGTAGTATATTGTATATTCTATAAAACTGTATATATAGATCTATGTATATGTAGATTATAAGTATATAAAATCTTGTACCTTAATTTAATCCTTTATATATAATAAATAATGAATTTATTCAGTTAACAGTTAAGAGGTTAAATTAAATTAGATAAATTAGTAATTTAGGGTTATAATTAAGTTAATTGAATCTATATACTTAGGCTAATATATCTTAAGTAATTTAAACTAGTTGAAGTATGTTTATACCTTTTTCATATTACTTTAACTTAGTTTATAAGTAAAACAATCAAAAAATTGCTATTTAAATATAAATAAAATAGAAATTAATTTGGAAAAATATAATAAAAATGTGTATAAAATACTTATGTATGTACTCTAACTCTGTATAAGGTCAATTAGACCATTTACTAACTAATTTATAAGTAATTAACCAAGAAAACACCTAAAATAGTGTGTAAAAATAGCCTATTTTAGTGAATTTATTTATATAGTAAATCTAATTAAGGTTCAAAATTAATTGAACAATTATGTAGTATTATGTAAATACTTTATTTTCCATAATTTATTTTATTTTTTTAATAAGTTATGGCCCTCGAATTGAGGGCCAAAATCGCTTCCAGCGCAGCAGCGTGCGGTTTCCAATGCAGATGTGGCGCTAGAATAGCCCCACATCGTGCGCTGCAAACCGCACGCAACGGTATATTATGTTTTTGTGTTTAGGCTCTTCAGTTGTCACGGGCGGTGGGCACCCGAAACAACGAAACAACCATTACGATACTGTCTGAGCATCTGATATGAGCATATGAGCATGAATTGTGTGGGGCCGGGGGCCCGAGAGGCGTGTGTGAGTGGGGCTTGAAGGCTCTACGCTGAGTTAAGAAATAAAAATGTAATTAAGCGGCCTAGTGAGAATTAGGGCGCGCTTAGTAGAGGTTTGGTCCCACCCTATGGGTGTTGTGTATCCCTCGAAAAGCACACCCGCAAATTAAATACAATTTTAACTGCTTAAAGAGAACTAATGACGGTTGATTAATCACCTTTACGCCGCTGTATCTGAAACTTGTTAAGGTAGAAACAAAGGAGAAGAAGAAGAACAGAAGAAGCTTAGTGAGGAGTAAGAGAGAGAGAGAGGACGTACATACAAGAGAGATAATGTACATACGTAAATAAATACATATACAATAAAAAAATATAAACATATATATATATATATGTATACGTAGTATAGCCAATTATTTGTATAAATGAACCCATATATTTACTAACAGAATAAAAGGTCATCATAAGTGTCGCTACAGACCTCAGTTTTCCCCTTTAGGTTTGTATATAGTGTTTTCTGAGATCTGGCGACGCTTGCGTCTGTCACTAAAACTGTTGTATGTGTTACTGTAGATATCAGACTAGTAAGTTAAGTTAATATACTATGTAATCTTAGTCTATTGTGTACTTTCATGTAAGTATTAATACTACAACTTGTAAAGACATAGTTTATAGTATAGTAATAAATTGTTCGGTGCTGGTTTATAGTTAGTTTTTGCAAGCATTACAATTGATTCTTATTAAGTAGATAAACAATGTCCACATTCATTCATTCTTTAATAAGATGTAAAGCTTCTTTTTGGAATTAGAGGATAATTTTGAGATCAAAGAGCGATGTAATTCAATAAATTGCCTCCCAGTGAATGACCTGGAACAAAACCAGTAAAAATTAGATAAGTAAATAATAATAATGGTTGTAATGATTGGTATTCTCCACAACTCACCACAATGACACTCTTGGTGTTTCAAATCATAACATACTACAACACACCATTACACATTACCACATCAGTCATTAACAAATCCATTGTATTAGTGCCTACACACATGAGAGAAGCTACTAGAGGCCACCAACTAGCATAAGAGGAGGTGGAGATGGCTATGGTGTGTAGCCACTCGTGCATGAGAATGTGTGGCTACAGTGATGGGATGGCTATGGTGACACTTGTGCGCCCCTTACGTTGTCACCATGAGGGGTTGGGTTGCACAACAATGTCAAAAGGTTGATGACACGCACGAAGGAGAGATGCTGGCATAGGTGATGGCCTGCTAGGGTGGTCCTTCACTTGAGAGCTGATAAACACCAGTTTATCATCATTCTTAGGCTAAAAATCACACCTAGTTCCTAGGTTTTCTACATTGCATTCTGGTATTAAACTGCATTTAAGCATTCACTTGCATTTTAGGTTTAGCATGCATTTCATTATTATATGTTTTAATACACTTCATTTCATTGTCAGGGATGATTGCACTATGAAAAACACTTAAACTCTAGCAATGTGAAAGGCAAAAACCAAGAAGAAGAAAGAGCTTCATTCCAACTGGATCCCAGCTCAGTCAAGCTCACCTCAGCTTTGATTCTAGCTCAGCCCAGCTCATCTCAGCTAGATCCAACTCATTCTAGCTCCTCCCAACTGATGGTAGCTCAACTCAATGATGGTAACACCATCATTAGTGATAACTAGCCTAATTTAGCCTAATTGTAATGATAAATGCTCCTTAATATTCATTAGAAGATCATAATTCTATTCTAAGTTGGGTTTGAGAAAAAGAGTAGAAAATAAGTTAATTCTATTGTTTTAACACCTAATTACAATTGCAGAGTAACTAGGGGGGTTAATCAGGACTTAATCTAAGGTCAAATGAGCTTAATTGCCCAAGAAGTGGGCCTGAGTTGACTGAATCAAGGTTTTTTGGGATGTGAGGGTTAATTTATTAATAAAAACCCTAATTATAGCCTCACTTCGATTAAATGGGTTTTGGTACAAATAAATGTAATATAAACCTCCTAAAAATCATTGAAAAATATCCTATGAGGTTTTAAACCATCGCTTTGACCAATTGAACCTATTTTAACCTAAAATAGAGACCAAGGCAAGAAATTGATACATTTCGGATTTCTGTATAAGTTATCTAGTCAAACTTAGTCAAAACTCAAATCTAAGATCACCATAAGATTTGTTAGGTCTAAACTAGGTTAACCCAAATTTTGAGCCTAATCATAGTCCATTTTGACCTGGTTTGCAGTTTAGCTCAATTGCTTCTTTTCATCACAAAATTACTTTTAGGTTTATGATTTCTATTACAAATAGGACCCTATCTTTTGAATTTTCCTTGAACAAGGGTCCCTACCTCCACCATCTTCCTCAACGGCATACATGGCATCTGCAGCAGCACAAAACCCATCATTGACTAGATTTGATCCAAGATTTGAAGGACCAAATCAAGATTAAATCCCACCAAATTTGGTGGGATTGATCTTGAAGACCTTTTGCATCGATTGAGCATCCTTCTGAGTCCCAAATCGACCAACATCATCATCGGTGAGTTCAAGAATCTCGAGCTCAAGGTCGGCCAAGATTACAATCAAAAGATGTGATTTTTGGCTCAATTGCCTCTCATTTCCCATCTATATAAAGGGCTTCATATCTACATACATGGGGCTGTGCCAAATTCATTAGAAATCTCCCCTTTTCTTCCTCCTTGCTAGCAGAAACCAAGCACCACCAGAGCACTCAAATCCCCTTCATTGCCCTTTACCATGTACAATAGGCAGAGGGTTCTTCTTCCTTGAGCTTCTACGAAGCTTCTCGCAAAGCTTCAGCCTCCGAAACCTCCACTTCTTTCTCATCATCGGCAACCACTAGTGACCCTCTCCCCTCTTCATTTCATCAAATTACCATAACGCTTCTTCTCCTTTCTCATCCAATTAGAGTTCTGGAGCTCTAGAGCTCCATTCATCAAGTCCTTCACTTACTCCAACCTTGTTGTTCACCGTGTCGGCCACCTTCACCTTCCTCTGACTCAATTGAGTTAGGAAAAAGGTTCTCCTCACCTCCACAATCCTTTTGCCAAACCTAATTGGACCCTACATCACCATCTTCATCCCCCTCCATTGCCACTCATGAAGGTTCTTCGAAGCTTCATCACCGGCCACGCCTATCCACCCATACCCACAATCACCTTAAGGCTTTTATCCGATGAGTAGAGCTGGACCTTATCATGTGCTTAATTAGGATAGAAGGTTGCGTTTCCTTGTGCAGTTGTTCAACGGATGTCGTCTTCCCCAACTCCATTCATCTGCTTCCGATGACCAATCAAAACGGTCACCACCTCCTTGTTGAGCAGAATCACTGTGGTAGAAGATCCAGAATGTTGATTTCAAGATCCACGGCCAATAGCTTGGCCAAGTAATCATCCAACTTCTAGCTCCTCCACTTGGCCGAAGAAGAAGTATGTGGGAACTTAGTCCTACAATGTAGGAGGAAGCACTTGGAGTCGTGCATAAGAGAAAAGTGGTTCCTTAAAGGAGCGCCCAAGACCATGGGTGGTCGGGTCCCCTCCATACATGCCCCTATGCATGCACACATGCTAGCACACATGTGGGTATGTGCGCATACACCCAGTCTGAGCTGGATTTTACATTGATTTACGTGCGGCTTGTCATGGGCCCGATTATGGTCTTCATGGGATTGGGTCTAGACTTGGATTATTAAAGTCTAGAGGGATTGGACGAGTTTTGAGCTTGAATTGAGATTGTCTTTGGTTGAACTACAAGACATCCGATGGCTTGATAGTAACACCATCATGTGTCCTAACAAGCCAAAATTAGTCAGCTTCAAATGATAAATGCTCCTAAATGATTGCCTAAGGGACACAATTCCACACTAAACTATTCTAAGAAGTCATAAAATGGGGTCAATTTTGTTGTTTTACCATCCCATCATTAATGTAGATTAATGAAGGGGTGAATTTAATCTCAAATGAACTTAAAAGACTAAAAGTGGGCTCACATTGACTGAATCAAGGTTTCACACATTTCGACGATTAAAATATCACTAAAAACCATAATTATTAGCCATAATTAAATTGAAAGGGTTTTTGCCAATATAAATTCAATATAAACCTCTAAATATTTTAAGATGTTTTCTACCTTTACTTTGACCATTTGAACCCATTTGGATCAACAACAGAGTTTCAGACGAGAATTTATCCTGATTTGGGCTTTTATGCAAATTACCTAGTAAGACATGGTCAAAACTAAAATCCAAGCTAACCATTAGATTCTTTGGGTCGAAATTAGGTTAACATCAAAATATGGGACCAATAAGATTCCATTTTGACCTAGTTCGCATTTTAACCCCTAAAAACTATATTTCTTGCATCCAAACCCCTAGGATTCAAGTTTGTTACCAAAAGGCTCGTAACTTTGTCATCTTCCTCATGATTAGGTCCTTTCCGCTTGAGCCATATGAATGGCACCCTAAACCCATATGCATGATCATTCAATCACGGATTCCTCGCTCAACTCCCAATCAAATCCTTCTAAAATTGGAGGGATTGATCAGAAGAGGATTCCCAATTAAGAGAACTCGGTCATGAACATTGTTGTGGACCAATGAGATCAAGTGAGCTCCGAGATTCTTGGAATCAAGTTACCAAAAATCACGAATCCCATTCATGAAATCTTCCAATTTGAGCTCAAATTCAAGCTCTATATAAGTTCTAGGATCACTTAACGTGTACCTCAACCAAGAATTGACCAAAAATCTCCCTCTTCCTCCTCCAGCCATCATCTTCTTCGGCTCTAATGAGCCTCTCCACCTCCTTTGTCTGGACAACCAACTACAAATTGGGTGGTTTACGTCCTTCCCCAATTCCATGCGACCATCGCCAGCCAAAGCTCGACCACTCCCAGCCTCTTCCTCCTCGTCGATTCCACCACCGAACTCCGTCAGTTTCCTTACATCAGGCCAGCCAATGCTGGATGCTCCCTGCATCCACTCATCCAGATACATATCCCACTCTCTCCCTCTCCTTCTCTAGCATCTTTTCATGCCCTTGGCTTCTAATTTCATCCACTGAAACAACCACACCACCCTTTTCTTCCTCACCTCCAACACGAGCTTCGGTGAGCTCACACCGACGTGCCTATCCAACTCACACCACAATGCCACCACCACAACCACCCTCACCTCCCAAAGACCAAAATCCCCAACATTATTAGGACTATTAGCCACTGACTTGATCACCCGACCAATCCATTAACCCACCTAAAATTCTGACCTTGCCACACCACCACAGCGCACCAAACATCACAAAACGTCCCCCACCGCACTCGTCACCTTGCAAGGATTCTCCTAAGCATTCTAATTTGGGCTTTTAGCTCGTTATTCCTACTTCAAGGGTCTCGCAGGAGCTGCTGCCATCTCCGCATTACATCGCCTCCTTCTACCACCATCTGTACATTATAGCACCCGCTTCCACTTCAAGAAATAGTAGATTACATCCAGGGAGCCAACTAGGCTCTCAATAAAAGTAGAAGCAGCAGTAGGGATCTCAATTACAGAAGAAACACACCAACACATCCACACAAAGAAGCATAGATAAGATTAGTCCCACCTCAGAAGAGTTTAATTTTGAAATGCGTATAAATTGAATTGAGTGCATAGCCTCTTCGCTCAGATCACGAGGGTCGAGTCCCCATCATGCATATCGCATGCCCCTCACCCGTGCCCACACCCACGTAGGCTTGGGTGACAAATCATTTATGCACATGTTTTTAAATATGTCGTAGTTCATAGTATAGTCACGCGAAACCCCTGGTCAAAAATATTTGAAAATTAACGAGACGGTGAGTCCCGGTAGAACACAGGGAGGCATTATGGAAATGAGAAATCTAATTATGATATTCTCTCTCTCTCTACTTGCTAAAACTCATGTCGATTTATAGTTAGGTATTAATGCACGACATGCTGTTGTGACAGATATGCGAGATTAAAATAGGCAACTTTAATCACAATAAAATATGACAATGAAGCTCATGGTGATTTTTGCAACACATACATATATATATGAAGATGATTTCATTGTGTTCAGGATGGTTGCTACAAAGCGAAGCTTGAGGAAAGCTTGTATAGGAAAGCTTAAATGAAACAACTAGCTAGCAGAAAATGAGTGAATGTGTGGATCTACGGGGAGATTACACATGCATCATTGAGGGGAAGAGAAAGCTACACTACTATGCAGAAAAGAATTGTAGAGAAAAAGCTCATGAAGAACTACTTGTTTATGCTAGTAGAAGGAAGGGCATCGGAGGTGGTCTCCAATGGCCTTTGAGATGGAGGTGGTAAGGAGAAGAAAGAGGGGTCACCAATGGTGGGTAGGTTGGCCCTTGGAGGGAGGAAGGAAAGATGATGTAGCCTTGATGTGGAGGTGGAGTAGCCATGGTGGACGTGGAGGTGCTCATGAAGGTGGAGGTGAATGGTGGCCAAGCTAATGGGAGACTAGATGGCTAGATGGGGGCTTGTGGCCGTCCAAGGGGTCTTTAAGTAGACCCTTGGCTTGGCTCTCTAGAGAACTATGGAGTTCTCTAGAAGAATCTCCATCTTGGTGTCAAGATGGGAGGGGAAGTGGTCTTCTTAGATCCACATTTTGTGGATCTAAGAGTGGACTCCCTTGGTTGCCTATTTTGGCAACCAAAGGTGGCGCCATCTAGAGAAGACTCTAGATGGTGCGTGAATGTGTGTGTATGGGTCTCTGTGTGTGTGCGTGAATGTGTGGCTAAGTGTAGCCGTGGGTAGGTGGTCAAGTGGACCACTTGGTCCACTTCTAAATAGGTCTAGGTTGGTCCTATATAGGTGTTTAAAAATAGGTTTAAGTGTAACCTATTACTAGATGGTTGATCAATTAAACTTGGCTAAGTTTAATTGAGTTTAGTGAGAACCTAATTAGGTTCTTAGGAAGGTCTTGGGTTAGCCAATTGGACTAAGTAGATCCAATTGGACTTGCTTGGGTTGATTTGAATCAATCAGATTCAGGTCCAACCCTAATTAGGTTCTATTGTGCCTAATTAGACTTGAATAGGTAGGGATGGATCAATTGGATCCTGGGTAGACCCAATTGGATTTAGGTGCACCTAATCAAGTAGGAATGCACCTAATTGGATGTAGGTTACGTAATTGGGTTTGAGTCCAATTAGCCTAGTTTGAGCCTAATTAGATTGGGGTTAGCATAATCAGGTTCATCTGGACCTAATTAGAACAAGGCTGACCCAATTACCTCCAATTGAGCTAATTGGGATGTTAAGGGATCTAAATGGGATTCTAAGGTGGGAATTGGGTTAGGGATAAGAGTATTGAGTATAGGGATAGTGGATAGTGGGAATTTGGATAGTGTTATCCAAGTTTTGGTTGAAGTGGGTAAATTGAGGTTTAGGGATAAGGGTATCTCGAAAGGGGGATAAGAGTTGGGATAATGTGGATAAGGCCATGGATAGCACTATCCATGTTTTGGTTTTTTCTACTAAATTAGCCTAATAGGGAGGTGGCTTAGGAATAGGGGCATGGATAGGGTTATCCTAGAGGCTAAGGATAGGAATAGGGTTGCCCTAATGCTAGGGATAAGTGTAGGGATGTCCAAATGTCCTTTATAATTTAATCTAAGCATTAATTTCCATGTAGTAGAGTTGCATATCTCAACCCTACATTATTTCTTCTACTATTTTTCCTAAGTCTTCTGCTCTAGCTCTGCTATAGCTCTAACTTCTCTTTATTCTTCAGATCCATCTTCAGATCGAGCTTCAGATCTTCTTATTACCTATAATCCACATAATGCACTTAATGAGCACATTATAACATTATTTGATGCATAGCTAAAATAAGGCAAGAAAGATGCAAAGTATGCTCTTGTATGCATGGATTACACTAAGTTATGCTAAGTTCTAACTTAATTTAGGTCATTTAAGACCTATGATTGCTACGCAATCACTGGGCCAGTATGAACTAGTAAGATTTGGGTTGTTCTGGGCCGGTTTGAAAGATAAGAGAGTAATTTTGAGGTAAGGAGGGGGGTTTTACACTGTGTTGTGTTGGGATTCATGCTTAAGACTTAGGTGCATTCTTGAGGTGATTTGGAGTTGACACTTAAGGCATATGGGGCTTCTCTCTGATGTCTGATCTGAGAAGGGAATTGATTCTGATTTTGGCTTTGATTGTGGTTTAAGATTGCTGATAGTATTATTGATCTAATTTAGGATTTGTGCCTAATTATTGGGGATAATTGGTGGTTTCAACCACCATTTTTATTCTCTTTATTTTTACCCCGAGATACAATTCTAAGCATTAATTGATTATTCTCATATTTGTGATTGAATATGTATTGCATCATTATTTTTGGTTGTTATCATTGCTGGATTGAATTGCTATATTTGCTCCCTACGAACGACCTCAGAACTCACAATTTTTTAAGCAATTACAAATTTAAGTGTTGTTATGATTTTACCAACTTTACTACAATGCATCTATTTTCTAAAACACTGTAGAAGCGGTTCAACATTTTGACACCATTGTCGAGGAGCAATGCACATTTCAGTCACTGACCACACTTTCTGATTGATTCTAACATGCTATATCTACTTTGTTATGTCGTTGCAAGTGAATCTGAAGACCGACCGCACAAGCAAAAACACCAAGGGCAAGTATTCACATTTCCTTCTTCTTTAAGCCCTTCCTCTTTTGGAAACATTGAAAAAGAAATCAATCAAGTCTTACTTGCCTTATTTACTTAGTGATCATCCTTCAAGTTTCCTGGTTTGATTCAATTTCACTAGGGATCCCCATCTTGATACTTGCACCTATTGTAGGGGCATAAGGTTCCTTGGGCTATTCACCTTCTTGATTGAGCCTAAGGTACCATCTTTTGGTAGAATTGGACTTGAAAATAAAGCCAATCTAGGGTGTCCACATTATGGTTTTTAGGAGTACACACTTGCTTGCTTCAAAAGAAATATATTCCTGCATTGTGTGTTACTCAAGCCCTTGGTTGAATTGATCTAATGAAGTAGACCCTAAAATCAAGGTTCTATAATCACTTGGATCATTAAAATTTGGGACTTATAAACAATTTGCAAAGCAATTCAGGGTGATTTAGGTTCTTGACCCTAACCTTATCCTCAACTTTACGACAGGTCAGGTGAAGTTGGTTCACTTTGTGCATGAAGCAACCTCCAAATTAGATCACAAATCAAATTAACTTCAAGTTCAAGTGAAATTCAAGGCACAAGCAGAATTAAAATTGGTAGACCTAGGAGTCAAGTTCACACAATCTGGTCTACTTGGAATAGCGGTGACAAGGTTGGGTGAGGGAAACCTTGTAACTTGTGGGGAGGCTCTACCATGTAGGGGTCATTGTGGGAATCTCCCTTCCTGGCTACCCAAGTAATTCTCGGGTAGGTGAGTTTCTAATCCATAGGTACCATCTGCCTCAAACCTCCATAGTCACCCCACCTTGTTGGGTGCCTCGATTGGGTCCAATACATATACTACTCGTCATCTGATTCCATAATGCATGTAGGGGAGGAGGTCCTTAAGACCAATCTTGAGGCCTCCATTAGCAGTTCATTCTCATTGGGGTCAAGCCCTAAGCCAATTGTTTGTGTTCTCATCCAATCAGATCGAGATCTCTTTCGATCCTTCCACATTCGAGCCCAGCTCTCCGTCATCTGCATCCATGGAAAATCAAGAAGTACCCAATGTTAAGAATCAATTATAGCACCTCACTGTGAATCCCCCGCAGTGTTTGCAGATGCGAGATCACTACAATCCCACAACAATAGCAATCAAACCTAGGGTGCAAATCCCGGCTGGAGGACCTAACACTAAATTAAAGTTGAATCTGATCAATGTAATCCCCAAATTTCACAGCTTGAACTTCGAAGATCCTTTATAGCACATCAAACAACTGAAACATCTTTCCCAAACCTTTGGACCTCTTGTTCAAAACTGAGACATCCTGCTCATGAAGATGTTCTCCTTCTCTCTTATAAATAAGGCTACCCAATGGTATCAAACCTTGACTTGATCGATCAACACATGGGTGGAACTCTAATTTGAATTCCTGAAGAAATTCTTTACAATTGGTCGTACTAATGCCTTGAGGCACCCGATCATGCATTTCATGTAGAATGCGGGAGAACCACTTCATGAGGCATGGGACTGCTTTTTGGATCTCATGCGGAAATGCCCTCATCACGAACTTCCGAAATGGGAACAAGTCCAGTCTTTTTACCAAGGACTCCACGAGGACATCAGATTATTCATCAATGCAACCTGTGGTGGCAACATTATGGGTCAACATGAAGACATCGTTTGGGAGATTCTCGAGAACATGTTGAAGAACTCCATAAACAATGAGTCTATGGTTGTGTTCGACTAGACAACCACCTACGCATTGACAAACATGCGAGGGGCACACGAGACTCATGACCTATCTGCATTCGTTGACCTGGAGTTGTTGGCCAATCACCTGGATAAGGTCTCCATCATAGAGAAGAAGGTGTATGAATTGACTCGACATCTACAGAGAGCCACCTCTTTGCAGCAAAACACGTATGCACATCCTCCCTCAGGTAGGGGGGCCGTGCATAACATTCACTACCATGCATATCAAGGGATGGATGCATATCCAACCCTATCTGATCCTGGTTTCGGAGGAAACTCCGGACTATCATACTCTAGTTGGGGGAACTCTGAACCCTTGTACTTTGATTACCCTGGAGTTCCTTAGACTTGTGAGGATCTCCATGCCATCCAGAATGATCTATTCTCCAACTCATATAACCCTAGATGGTGCAATCATCCAAATTTTGCATGGCTGGGAAATAAACAGAACTCAAGAACTTAGTTCCAACACTACCACAAGCTCTGTGACATATCAGTTGACTCAGCTAAGGCCCAACCCAAATTTCCAATTTGGGCCTACAAAGGAAGATCAGATGAACTTGATTTTGAAACCTTGGCTGAGATGCAAAAGACCAATGTCGAGATATAGAAACAACATAAGGCAAAAATCACAGAGGTTCAAAATCAACTCGCACAGATGGCACTCCAGCCAGGTGCACTCCCTTCCCAACCTCTATCGAATCCGAATAACATGTCGAACCAAAGGCCCGTTATGAACCCAAATCAGGGACAAGCTCACTATGTCTATCAAGCTCCTTTTGCACCATCACCCAACGGGACAGAGCTTCCACATCATATGCAAGATATCAACAACAACCACTGCTCTTGCCAACTCTAAACCCAAACTAGGTAGGCCTAAATGCTATTACTACACATAGTGGCGAAATGACTCAGGATCTACCATATCCTAGCCACTCTAGCCCTGGCAGTTTAGAGCCTACCACTAGGATGGTCATCCAAGACACACCTATCCCAGATCCAAAGCCTGAACCAATCCTAGAGGAACCAACAAAGATTCCATTTCTCGAGGCTTTGACCAAAGGAAATAAGAAACCCAAACCCGTAGCACTTGAGGAAGACTTGGTCAAGCTTTTTGAACAAGTCCAAATAAACATCCCCTTGATGGATGTGATTCGCCATGTGTCAGCTTACGCACAATTTTTGAAGGACTTCTGTACACCAAAGCGTAAACCGTGAAACAAGATGGGAGTCCGATTGTGTTATCTAAATAAGCCAACTCTATCATCCTCACTAAACTCCCATAGAAAGTAAAAGATCCTGGCACCTCTTTGATCTCCTGTCAGATAAGCAACCTAGAGCTCGATCGAGCTTTATTGGATTTAGGAGCCTCCATAAACCTGATCCCCACATCCCTACTAGATCATTTTTAGGAAATCGAGCTCAAACTGACTAACGTGACTCCACAACTAGATGATAGATAAATAAAACCACCAAGAGGAGTCCTCGAGGATGTTCTAGTTAGGATACGAGATTTCTATTTCCTAGTGGACTTCATTGTATTAGACATGGATAGTCTTGAAAATTTGAGAGAAACATCGATCATCTTAGGGAGATCATTCCTGGCCACAACTAGGATGAATATCAATTGCGAAGAGGGCCTGATCGAGTTGAAATTTGGGAACAAGACATTAAGGATCGATATCCTTAAGGCTCAGAAATGAATAAACTGTGTGGCAAATGACAAAGTTTGTGACATTAGTTCCTTGGTTGAGGACCCGATTACAAAGGAAAACTCGATTCTCCTAGAACCTCAACCACAAGAAGATGTTGACCCACAGATCGAGAAGCCCAAAGCTATTCTAGATCTATCCTTAGCATCCACCCTATCTTCTGAGGCTAATCCCAACCCCTACTCATTGCTAATAACCTAGTGCACGAATTAAACCCCTCACGGATCATCTGAAATATGTATTTTTGGGTTCGAATCAAACATTTCATGTGAGTATCAACTCCCGACTTACTCCGGATTAGGAAACAAAGTTGATTTCTGTCCTCCAGTAGCATCGAAGAGCCATTGGATGGACTCTAGATGACCTGACTAGATTAAGTCCCTCATACTGCACAATCGTATCTATACCGTAGAGGGCTCACAACCATCCCAAGAAATGCAGAGAAGACTAAACTTGAATCTACAAGAGGTCATGAAAAAGGATATTATCAAGTGGCTCGACATAGGAATCATCTACCCAATCTCTGATAGCCACTGGGTGAGTCCGATCCAAGTTGTGCCAAAAAAGATAGGGCTCATAGTGATTATGACCAAATCTGGAGAATCCATCCCACTCAAATTGTGATCTCATGGTGAGTCTGCATAGACTATCGGAAACTAAATGCCTCCATGAGGAAAGACCATCTCCTGCTCCTATTCATTGATCAGATTCTCGAGAAACTAATAAGAAATCAATTTTTCTATTTCCTGGATGGGTACTCTGGATACAGCCAAGTGGTAATCCATCTCGAAGATCAGGAAAATATCACCTTTACTTGCCCCTATGGTATGTACGCATTCTGCAGGATGCCATTTAGGATTTGCAATGCACCTGCCACCTTTCAGCGGTGCATGCTAGTCATATTCTCTGATATGGTAGGTAAATACCTTGAAGCCTTCATGGATGACTTCTCGATTTTGGGTGAATCTTTCAATGATTGCTTCCTGTACTTGGCCTAGATCGTTTGAAGATGCATCGAAGTGAACTTAGTTCTCTCCTACAAAAGAGCCACTTTATAGTTCCTGAGGGCATTGTGCCTGGACACCTCGTATCTGAGATAGGTTTCCAAGTTGACCGAGCTAAGGTGAATTTGATTTCCGAATTACCTGTGCCTTCATCAATCAAAGACATCAGATCATTTTTAGGGCACATCAATTTCTATCGTCGATTCATTTCTTATTTTTCCAAAATCACGTGCCCCTTAACAATTCTTCTCTCGAAAGACATGCCTTTCAAGATGACAAGTGAGTGCATTCATGCTTTTGAAATCCTAGGTGATCGAGTTACCCAAGATCGAATCCTACAATCTCCTGATTGGTTGCAACCCTTTTAGATCATGTGTAATGAGTCTGACTACATAGCAAGAGTGGTGCTGGGGCAAAAAATTGACAAAAAACCGATGGTAATATATTACGCCAAGAAGACATTGGACAAGGCTCAGCATAATTACACAATTACAGAGAAAGAGCTATTGACTGTAGTATTCAGTTTGGAGAAATTCAAATCATACCTCCTGGGATCCCATGTCATCATCTACTTGGATCACACTGCAGTGAGAAACTTGCTTACGAAGAAGGACATGAAACCTATATTTATTTGATGGATCTTGCTATTACAAGAATTTGATCTCGAGATTCCTGACAAGGCAAGAAAGCAGAATGTGGTAGCTAATCATTTGTCTCACCTTCCTTCTTCGATCATTGACCCGTCCAGACCTATTACCGAGCATTTTCTAGATGAACATCTCTTGGCTATTAATAGATTTCCTTGGTTTGCTAATATGGTGAATTGCTTGGTTACGGGGATAGTTTCACTTGATTGGGCAACCTCCCGATGGGACAAGCTGATTTCCAATGCCAAGTACTATGTTTGGGAAGATCCTTATCTATTTTACATCGGTAATGACCAAGTAATCCGAAGATGCATTCTCAACTACGAGGTCAATGATGTCATCTCTTTCTGTCTTGACCAGGCCTCTGGTGGCCATTACTCTAGCCGTAAAACTGCAGTGAAGAGCCTCTAATGTGGGTTCTTTCGGCCCACTATGTTCAAAGACGCATAATCCTACTATAGGGCATATTCCCGTTGTTAGACCCTCGACAGCATGGGCCCACACGTTATGATGCCCTTGAATCTGATTATCATGTGCAAGATCATTGACATATGAGGAATTGATTTTATGGGACCCTTTCCTGGATCTAACGACATAGAGCACATCTTACTTGTTGTTGACTACATCTCGAAATGGATCAAAGCCGTACCCATAAGAACAAATGATCATAAAGTTATTCTCTAGTTCACTAAGGAAAACATCTTTTCCAGATTTGGGGTTCCTAAAGCCATCATCAGCGATGGCAGGTCTCATTTTGCAAATGTGCACTTCCATTCCCTGATGAAAAAGTATGGGGTGTTGCATCATATCTCGACTCCTTATCACCCTCAGGCCAATGGATTGGCTGAGCTATCCAATCGAGAGATCAAGAAAATCCCTCAGGTCACTGTTTGGCCTGACAAGAAAGATTGGTCCACCCAACTTCCAAAAGCCTTGTGGGCTTATAGGAGTGCCCATAAGACCGAGTTAGGCATGTCTCCATTCAGGCTCGTGTATGGGAAGGCATGTCACCTCCCTATAGACATGGATCATAAGGCCTACTGGGCAGTATTGAACTATATCTAGATTCATGAAGGCTGGAAACCACTACCAGTTGCAAATGAGTGAGATCGAGGAGTTATGCAATGATGAATACGAGAACTAGCGCATCTACAAAGAGCGGGTCAAAGGCTTCCATTACAGGCACATCTCGTGAAAATCATTCCATCCTAGTCAAAAAGTGCTCCTCTTTGATGCCAAGCTTAAGATCTTCCTAGGAAAGCTAAGATCAAAATGGATCAGACCCTTTCTTGTCCGAAGAATCTTCAGAAATGGAGCTGTCGAAATCAGTGAACTCAACCATGACTCACAACCATTTGTTGTGAATGGTCAGAGACTGAAATCGTTCCTTGAACTCCCCAATTCGAATCTAGCTGCAATATCTTTTTATCTCCATTCTCCCTGAGCCACATTGCACCTAGCTGATGGCGTTAAACTTAGCGCTTAACAGGAGGCAACCCATCATTTTGGAAAACCAAAGACACTTCTAACCTATCTCTGAGCTGAAGTAATATTGCAATTTATGGTTCATCCATTAGAACAGCCGACTCCACCTCCAATATTCGTATCAGAGCTTGAAATCATCTGCAACAGCCATCCCTACCCGTTCACCACCTAACCAAACCTATTCTAATGTACGATCTAAGTTGACTCGAATCCATCTAATTTACAATAATAACATTGCAAATATTAGGCATGGGGGGGTATTAAAGTACAAAACTTTGTGAAATTCAATTCAAGAAGGGGTTTCATCAAAAAAAAAAAGAAAAGAAAGAGAGAGATATGGCAAGAGGTGAGCTAAATTGAAAGATTTGAGTTGAGGTGGAAGAAGAGGAGAAAAGAAAAATAGAAAAAAAAGGAGCAAATAAACAAAGAAAAAATGGTGTTAGTCCCTATAATTGAGTATGGAATTACCTAAGTTCTAAGCTGGATCGGATGATGAATTAAGACCTGAAGGGCTAAATCTTATGAGATAAGTGACAGATATCGACCTTAGGCCTCTTAGGCCTATTTTAGGGCTTAAACACTCATGCATTTGCTAAGATCCAGATTAATCTTGAAGAGGTTGAGGAAAGTGCGAGCCTAATGTATTAAGTCTAAGGCTTAGGGATTATTCACCCCCGCTGCCTACCTTTTGGTTTGGGGGACTTGGTAGCCTAACCACCCAAAAATCATACACTAGTCTGGTTTAGTGCGCTTAATGAAATGTAATGCCAAAAGTGTTATGTTCTGAAAGTTGTTTTCTAGAAGATTTGGCTTAGGAGTGGCTCGAAGACATAAGTTGATTGGACGAATTCTCGGTGCGGAGAGGTGGAATGAAAAATACTCCCCTCGAAGATGCGTAATAACCTATCGTCTCCTCGATGCTTGTCTCCCAGGATATCTAAATATCCTACCGGGAGCACATAATTTTACTCTAGCTCTAATGGAGCATCCTGGGTATAGGACCAGCTCGTAGAGCTTTGGAGGAGGTGAGAGGAGAAGAGAAGGGATACCCAAATGAGTGGTAGGGGTGCCCTCTTATAGGTGTAAGAATTGAGGGCAAAAGGGTCTTTTAAGGGCTTAGAATTTAATACAGGGCCTTTACTGACGATTATGTGCGTTACTGAAGTAAAGCATTGCTGAAGCCGCACCTCCATCCTGCCATCCATCGCGCATCCAATGGCCCAGAGCTGACCACGTCACCGCCAGCTGATCTTCAGCTGTTGAGCGTGCCTCATAGCACCTGATCATCCTCAGTCATCCGATCAAGAGATCGGATGGCTTAAAATCTCACAAGCCCCTTCGCCTTACCATATGCACAGTACCCACGTGCGATCGTGCGTTTGATAAAGCATCATCGCGTGCATGTGCATCCAGTGCACCTTGTAGCACCACGTCTCCACTACATAGCTGCTTAATTGTCATCCCACAGGTGAATTTCGATGCGCCAACCGTTGCCGCTCAATTTAAGGCGATAGGGGGTCAAACTCACACCTCGTCTTCGCGAAAGGAGGTACGACAGCTGTGCCACATCTCAAAATGTGTCGCATTTCTGATTTAAGGGTTGAGCACTCGCAACCATTGGGTGGCGATTCAGCAGTCAAGAGCGCTCGTACCCTTTTGTTGGTAGATTAAAGCACGACCTAAGAGTGAATCTCAGTCGTTGGATCATCGATCCAACGACTGAGATGCATTGATCATCACATGAAGAGGTGCTGCGGGATGCTTAGGCCATTTTGGGCAGATAGGATGGAACACGTGGCACCATCCTGGCCATTCATCTTTTCTAACTTGTAGATGGTGCCATAGATGTCGGATTGGATCGATTTTCGTGCTGTTGGGCTACGATTGTTGATTCGAACCCATCCGTGCGGTTGGATTTGTCATCTGAGGTATGGATTTTACACCACCTTACCCCTTGACCTCTGATCTTCCTTGGACTACATCTGATGCTATGGAGGTTCGATCGGTGCAATCTCGGAGGCATTGGACTTGAATTGTCACCTTGATCAAATTCGTACGGTTGGATCTTCAATTCGAGGCCCCGATAAATAATGTCTTGTCCCCTACCCATAAAAAGGGCAAATTACTATACAATTTATACAAAGTAATCTAAATGCATGATGACGCATGTTATGTAATATTTATAATGCATGATGCTTCTATGATGTTAGGAGCATGCATAAATAGACATTTTAGGCTAATTAGATGTGTGCTCATCAGCATGTAAGCACCTTGTGCTGGTTCAGGTGCCATGGACAGGATTATCCCAAAATGTTGATTGCTAGGGCCTAAATTTAGCTACAGAACACCATGGGCAGCACTATCATGAAGTGTCAAAAGCCAAGGTTTTGGGGGTTGCCATGGGCGGTGCTAGCATGAAGAATCGAAAGCCAAGGACCCTTCGAGGATTGATGATGGGGAACAGGAATTCGATACAGACTGTGTTTAAAGCCAATCCGATGTTGGATTTAGGGTAATATAAAAAGAAAAGAGAGAAAACTCTCAAAATAAATATCTCTCTCTATCTCTCTTATAAAAAATGCATTGGCAAACTAAACTTGGACTTGCTACATATACGCACGGATGTTTTAACTGCTAGGGTCAATGAACCTTTGGATAATTTTTGCAAGCCTTAGAAACCTTCGCGATTGACTTAAGGCTGAGGCTGGTCAGGTCTTGATCTTGGCTGGCACTTGAGTACCTCTAGGCTTATTGTTGGTATTTTGATCTAATTTCAAGAGATGCAACTTAGTAAGGCATCCTGACTGTTAATTTCTGACTTAGAGATCTGGCTTGGTCCATAGGATTTTGCTAGGGACTAGCAAAAGCTAGTCATGGGGGTATGATGGTAACACCATCATGAGTCCTAACTATCCAAAATTAGTCAAATTCAAATGATAAATGCTCCTAAATGATTATCTCAGGGTCACAATTCCACACTAAACTATTCTGAGAAGTCAAAGAAACGGGGTTAATTCTACTATTTTACCATCCCATCATTAATGCAGATTAATCAAGGGATGAATTTAAGGTCAAGTGAACTCAAAAGACTAAAAAGTGGGCTCACATTGACTAAATCAGGATTCACGCATTTCAGGGATTAAAATATTGTTAAAAACCCTAATTATTAGCCATACTTAAATTGAAAGGATTTTTCTCAAGATAAATTCAATATAAATCACCTAAAATTCATTAAAAAATATTCTAAGAGCTTTGGTACCTTCACCTTGACCATTTGAAGCCATTTGGACCAACAATAGAGCTTTAGACAAGAATTTATCTAGATTTGGGCTTCTATGCAAATTACCCAGTCAACGTGATCAAAACTAAAATACAAGTTCACCATTAGATGCTTTGGGTCAAAATTAGGTTAACAGCAATATTTGGGCCCAATCAGAGTCCATCTTGACCTAGTTTGCATTTTAGCCCCTAAAAACTCTATTTCTCACATCTAATACCCTAGGTTTCAAGTTTATTAGAAAAAGACCCCTAACTCTGTTGTCTTCTTCATGATTAGGTCCCTTCTACCTGAGTTGTATGAACAACACCCTAAACCCATATGCATGATCATTCAATCACGGATTCCATGCTCAACCCCCAATCAAATCCCTTTAAATTTGGAGGGATTGATCTGGAGAGGATTCCCAATCAAGAGAACTCGATCATGAACCCTATTATGTGATGAGTCGATTCTTCGCTTTTAAAGTCATTTGTAACATAAAATGACGGATTGTTTGTAGTTCTATGTGGTGGAAAAATCGACTAATCAATAATTAATATAACCACTCAATTAAGAGTGGGTCGTATCCACAGGGAGGCAATGACATATTTAAACTCGCACCAGTTAAAAACATATGTTCATGGTTACTTTCATCGAGAAATCGAGCCAAATCTGCCTTCAAATTAAGAACACATCAAGAGAACATGTTGAAATGGCAATTTTGCACAACTAAAGGATATATTTTGCACTGCAGCTTAATAAAATATAATAAAAGTTGACAATGGCATAAAATGTAAATATTAATTCGGTAAGAAACAGAGCATTTTCTCCCTTTGTGCATGCGCGATGAGGAGGCTATGGTCCGGTGTGCAGAGCTAGGAGGTGGTTGGCCACGACGAGGACTACACATTGGCGGTGACGGCGCATCGAATGGCCGTCGGTGGTCTCACCGGCGATGAGGAAGGTCGGCAATGGTGGCGGTGGCTCGCCGACGCTGGCAGGCTGCTGTCGGCCTTCAGAGGGTGTGGTCGAGTTTCTGAGGTCGAGGCGAGCTCATTGATGTTGGTGGCGTGAAGCTCCGAGGCTAGATGAGGCGACTGCGTTGTGGGTGCTTTGGGTACCTTCGTCAATAGAGAAGAAGAAGAAGGAGAAGGAGAAGTCGGCAGGAGTGAAGCACGCTGTGTGTGTACTGCTGGTGGCGAGGCGAAGCGCTGCTGCTGGGCGTACGGGTGCACGAGTGCTAGCAGGCCGCTTGGGCGAGCGTGTGGCGCTGAACAGCTGCTGCTGCTGTTGGAGGTACGTAGGTGCATGCGAGGGTGGGCGCACGAATGTAGGCATGGGCATGGGGCTCTGCAATGGCGCTGGAGGTGGGCGCTGCAGAAGTTGATGAGGTGTGGGTTCTGCTGTTGAAGGCGCACGTAGACTGTGGGTCTGTTGGAGCAGGTGGCAGGCATTGCTGGCGCGTGCGCTGAGGGTGAAGTGAGCGTGTGTGCGGTGGTTTGATGGCACTGCTGGATGTTCTGGTGGAGATGAAGAGGCGTGCGGTGTGCAGTGGCTGGAGTGGTGGTTGTTGGTGATGACGGTGAACGTGGTGCACGTTGAGGTGCTTACAGTAATGCAGACGAGCTCCAGAAGGCGGTGTGGCTTGTCACGCTACACGCCCTCGGTGGTGGAGGCTCGTCGCCACGATTGAGACTGATGGTGGTGGAGCGGACGAGAGGTCAACTCTCTGCACAGTGGTGGGTCGGGGATGGTGGCCTCCTTTGTATGATAGCTCTCCCTCCTCCTTTTGTAGCCACAGCCTTCGTTTCAAATTCAAAATGACATAGCCTAAATGTGACGCGCAGGAGGAGGTGGAGCTGAAGCCGGAGGAGTTACCTGTGCAAAGGAGAAAAAAAAATTAAAAAAATAAAAAATAAAAGAATAAAATATTATGGTTATTTATGCATAAGCCCTTAACTTCTATGTTAAATTAAAATAATGCATGCAATGCACCTAATTGGTTAACTAATTAAATGAATGCAATTCTAAGTTAATTCTAAATGCATTTAGTTATGAATGCAATGCATGAATTATGCAATTAAATTAGAAATATGAATTAATCTATCTACATCCTAATGCATGCTAAATAAATGTTAGAGTTAACTTAATGTCTAGGCACTTAAATACTTAAATAGCCCACAAATATGGGCTAATCATTATGGACCCACGAGCTCAGGAGAGATCCGAGATTCTTGGAATCAAGTTACCAAAAATCATGAATACCATTAATGGAATCTTCCAATTTGAGCTCAAATTCAAGCTCTATATAAGTTCTAGGATCTCCCAACGTGCTCCTCAGCAAATAATTAACTGGAAATCTCCCTCTTCCTCCTCCTTCGGCCATCATCTTCTTCAACTTCAGTAAACCTATCTGCCACCTTCGTTCGACTAGCCAACCACCAAATTGGGTGGCCTATGTCCTTCCCCACTTCCTCGCGACCGTCGCCAGCCAAAGCACGGCCACTCCCAGCCTCTTCTTCCTTGTAGATTCCATCACTGGACTCTATCGTCTTCCTCGCATCCAACCAGCCAATGTCGGACTCTCTCTGCCTCCACTCATCCAGATCCGTATCCCTCTCTCTCCCTCTCCTTCTCTAGCATCTTTTCACACCCTTAGCTTCTAGTTTCATCCACTGAAACAACCACTCCACCCTTTTCTTCCTCACCTCTGACACGAGCTCCGGTGAGCTTGCGCTAGTGTTCCCATCCACCACAGACCACAACTCCACCACAACAACCATCCTCACCTCCCAGTGACTAAAAGCCCGAACAATATTGGGACTATTGGCCATTTGCTCACTCAACCAACCCATTAATCCACCTGCAACTCCGACCTCGCCACACCACCACAATGCACCCATCACAAAACCACCACCACCACACTCCTCACCTTACAAGGATTCTCTTGAGGATTCTAATTTGGGATTTTAGCCCATGCTTCCTCTTTCAAGGGTCTCGTCGGAGCTGCTTCCATCTCCACCTTATGCTGCCTTCCTTCACCACCATCCGTGCGTTGCAGCTCTCACTTCCAATTCAAGTAATAGCAGATTACATCCATGTTGCCAGCCAGGCTCTCAATCAAAGAAGAAGTAGTAGTAGGGATCTCACTTGTAGAAGAAACGCACCAGCACATGTATGCTAAGAAGCATAGCTGACATTAGTCCCACCTCAGAGGAGTTTAATTTTGAAACACATATAAATTGAATTGAGAGCATAGCTTCTTCGCTCAGATCAAGGGGGTCAGCTCCCTATGCATGCATATCGCACACCCCTCACTCATGCCCCCACCCATGTAGACCTGGACCGATCTAGGCCAATCTGAATTGGTCTGATTTCGATCTGAACAGTGTTCTGGGTCCAGTTTGAGAGAGAATAGAGGATTTTATGAGGGAAGGGGACTTTGCACTATCCTGTATTGGGATTCATGCCTAACACTTAGGCACATTCTTGAGGTGATTTAGAGTTGACACTTAAGGCATTTGGGGCTTCTCTCCAACGTTTGATTTGAGAAGGAAATTGATTCTGATTGTGGCTTTGATTGTGGTTTAAGGCTGGTGATAGTACTATTGATCTGATTTGGAATTTGTGCCCAATTGTTGGGGATAATTGGTGGCTTCAACCACCATTTTTATTCTCTTTATTTTTACCCTGAGATACAATTATGAGCATTAATTGATTATTCTCATATTTGTGATTGAATATTAATTGCATCATTATTTTTAATTATTGTGATTGGTGGATTGGATTGCTATATTTTCTCCCTATGAACGACCTTGGAACTCACAATTTTTCGAGCAATTACAAATTTAAGTGTTGTTACGTTTTTTATCGACTCTACAACGTATCTATTTTCTAAAACATGATAGAAGCACTTAAACATGGCTTAGTGCTGAGGTCAGATGGTCGTGAAAATTCTCTAAGTGTTGAGACCTTAAGATTAGTTGAAAACACATTTTTTTGGCCTCCTACTTACATTTCCTTTTAAAGATTTGATATCAATATTCATTGAGTAATCCACTCATTTTTGCATTAAGCTAATGTGTCTTATTATATTCACTTTATATGTGCATGATTAGTGGTTAATTATGATCATTTTTGCTCCCTGAGACGACCTCGAACTCACATTCGAGATTAGAAATTTTAGTGTTATTCGTCGCTTTCTTCGCTATACTACGATGCATAATTTAAACTCGATGAAAGCACATTAACACTCAACTTACATAGCTACTAGTCCTCAACTAGCTAAGCTAAGTTAGCTGAAGAGTCACCAACCATTTGAGGTTAGCTCATTATCAGCTCATGAAGACTTTGCTCAACCTAGCTGAGCCTAGCTAGTGTACCTAAGCTAGCTAGCTTAGCTAGCTAGGAAGTCATCAGGCATATTAAACTCATCTCTCCTCAGCTCCAGATTAGTTCAGTCCAGTTTAGCTCATCCTCAGCTCCTATTCAACCCTCGTTCATATCCTCTAATAGTAGGAACTAGCTAAGCCAGCTAACCTAGCTTCTGCCCTACTCCTCATGGCCAACCACCCTCCTCATCACATCCACCATTCAATCACCACCAAACACCATCGTAGCCCTCCATTTTCCCTCCAAAATCAACACCTCCTAGAAGGTATTTTTGGAGGGAAAACTAATAAATGCCAGTTTATGTTCATTCTTATGCCTTAAACTAGATCTAGCTATTAGGTTTTTGACTCCGCAAACAGTTTTTCGAGCTGCATTTAGACATAATCTAGGTTAGGCATGCATTGCCTTCTTTTTTTGCATTTTTAACATCTTTACTTGAGAGTTAAGGTTAAATAGATGTTCAAACCTTTAAAACCCTAGCCATCAAGAAGAAAGAATGTGAAAATATCATTGCAACTGAACCCTAGCTGGATCTAGCTCATTTCATCTGATCATCAGCTCACATAAGTTAGGTTAGCTCCCTTGAACTCCATTCAGCTCATATAGCTGGATACTAGCTCAAGGTAGCTCAACCAAGCTAAACCCACCTCAACTCAACTCAGATTCAGCTCAACCTGGTTCAGTTTAGCTCATCTTAGCTCCTATCAATTCATTGGGAGCTTTAGCTAACTCAACTTAGTTGATAGGAGTTCACCTCAACTCACGTCCAGCTACTTCCAGCTCCATCGAACTCAAGTCAACTGAAGATGACCTCAACTAGCTTAGGCCAGCTCATGTCCAACTCCCGGAAGCTCCACTCAGCTCAACATAGTTGAGTTAAACTTTTTAACCTAAGTTAGCTACTCCAGCTAGTTACGTTAGATCTGGGAAGATCAGACCCAACTCACCTCATCCCAATTCAGCAAAAGCCAGCTTACTTTAGCTAAGCTTAGCAGCTAGCAAAGAACTAGAAAGCTAAGCCAGCTAAGGTAGCTCCTTGCTATTCTCTTCAGTAGCTACTAACTCCAGTGCAGCTCCAGACAATTCTTCCTTAGCTCCTCTCATCAAATGATGGGAACACCATCATGAACCATAAGTAGCCTTGTTTGGTTGGATTAAAGTGATAAAAGCTCCTATATATCCATTGGAAGGTCATAAGGGCACCATACATTGATTTGAGAAGAAAATAAGAAAATAGGGTTATTTATGCAAATTTACCATTCTATCATGAAAACAGAGTAACCACAGGCTTTCACGGTGGCTAAATAAAGGTCAAATATGCTTTAAAGTCTATTAAGAGGGTTCATATAGAATGAAACAGAGTTCAAAATATCATAAGAATTTTTATATAACTCTAATTGACTTGAAATTTGAAGCACTGAAATTTTGAGATAATCAAGAATTTAGAAAAAATTTGAAGAAAGTATTTCTTGCACGTTTGATTTCATGAATTATCCAATCACCAATTGGGGGTCAAAATAGACTACAAAATCCTCAGTACACTTTAAATCAGAAAAAAAATAGAAATCATGCATTAAAAATTCTTGAAAAATAATTTATGAGTGCCTAGTTAGTGCTGCAATAAGTACAATTGATTGCATTTCTTGGGTCACACCACTCATCTGAGTTTTGACTTAAAAGAACATCTAGAACTATCTATGCTTAGGGTTTCACGCTATGGATAGAGCACACCTGCATTTCCATGCTCAACGAAAATCTATCAAAGAAATTGGGATTTGCAAAACTCTTTGGGTGACTTATCAGAACCTTGATTGAAATTATTTAATCAAGTGAACCCTAAAATTCATTAACACAAGCATTTGAATCTTAAAACTCTCTTCATCAATAAAAATTGCTTGTGAACCCTTTGCCTGAGCACTTCACATCTCTGAAATCAATCTTAAGGGCAAACACCCCCCTAACGCCCATCATATTCCAAAAGCACATCAATCCTAAGCCTAAAATAGAGTAGACATGCCCTTAGCAGGACTAATAGACTTGGGGACTTGAAACTAGATTAGGCTAAGGTCAAGGCCTTGTCTACTTGGACCCACTGGTGACAAGAAAGGTTGGTGCAGTAACTGAGTTAACCTTTAGTGGTATCCCTCTGTGCAGGGTGTCCTAAGGGGTCCCACCCTTCTTGCTAGCCAAGTAATTCAAGGGTTGATCTAACCCAGTTGTATTTCAAGGAGCCAAGATCAGGTATGTTTAGGGATTGACACTTTAAGGCCTAGTTTGATAGCTTGTATTGAAAGGGTGGGGTATTCTCTCATCTGTCTACTCCCTCTCATCTATAGACTTTCTTCTGGTACATGGATGCTAAAAGGTGTATGAACCCTGATTTGGTACCATCTATAGAGAGTAAACTAAGGAGAACTAATTTTTTTAAATGCATTCCAATGACTAATTGCCATGAGGAAGAACTGATTGAGGAGGAAACCATGAACCCATACTCCTTTGCCTTACACTATCCCAACCCTTTCATTACATCACATTCTTCAGGTTGGGAGAACTCTCCTCAATACCCAGGACTTGATTCCATTACCTATACCTCATATTCCCCGGGTATAGCTAGGCCTATCTCGAATCTCACACGAATCTCTAGATATCAAGGATCTATACAGTCTAAAGAGACACTCTCCATATAGGACTAGCACCTACTTGGCATGACCAACTATCCTGACCGGTTCAACCAAACTCATCTCTCCCCAGATCAGGGATATGCCTCAGAATCCCAATATATAGGATATCAATCCTATCCTAAATCACTTTGCAGATTATTCCAATCCCACCCAAACCTCTTCACCTTCTTATTGGGATAACCCTACACCACCCGACCAAAGATATGATTCTTACCCTAGGAATTTTAATGATGGATATTCTGATTCAACTGAGGAAAGAAATCCTGGATTATTATCCTCAGTCCACTCAACTCCCTGACCATGACGATGATCCTGAGATCACGCAATTACTCCAAGTAGTCCAGGGGATGAGAGAAGCAAATAAAAGAAATACAAACAATATGACAGAATAGCTTGATAGAATCTGGAAAGCACAAGTAGACAACCTTAAGCATGACATTCTATCCAATCCCAACCTCTACATACACCAAGCCCATCCACCTGCCCTATGATTATTCAGAACAGATCCTACTTAAGCCTACAGCTGAACTAATAAATAATTATGATATCACAAAAGCTGACTTTGAGGAGGAAGGCTCACTTGAGGAATTATATCTTGATTTAGGCCCTGAATTACAACCATTCTATTTTAAGGAGCCAATTCATAGTAAGTTGGAGTATAAGTCTTTTATATTTAAAGACACACAATTGGATTACATGGATAATTTGGGAGAATCAGAGCAAGATCAAGAAGAAAGAAAGATTGAGGACAGTGATAATCCAAGCCAAGCATGGTTGGATGGCTCTGATGTCATCTCGTCTGAGGATTACCATGATTAGATGTGCTTAAATGATCCCATCCACTAGAGTCCTGAGGAAAAACCTGACCATTATCTCCAACATCTTGAGATTGAGCAATATAGACAATCCCCTTATGAAAAAGATCGAGAAATTGCAGAATTATTAAGGATGACTTATGATGATTTATCTGAGGAATTAAAGAAGTTAGCTGAATCATGGAATTTTGAGGACTTTGATTTGATTGATGAGAGACAAGAAAACATTCCCTCAGAAGATATAGTTCAGGACAAGGACAACTGGGATCAAATTTATAATCCTATTCAGAAATTCACAAAACAAAATGAGATTGAGGATTCTGATCTGGATATCCAGCATGATGTAGGTGAATCTGGAACTATTGAGAAGATCTTATTTGACTTAACAACTCGACATCCATCCATACCGGATTTGACTTGTGAAGTGGTTTCTTATACCATTTCAGACTACACCTCTCGGGTTCCTCCTTTCATTTTCCGTCACTTTCAGGACCTATACGATTTATTCCCCACAGACCATACTGTATCCACCTCATCCTCCTTCCTCATGCATCACATCCTATGGTTGCCACGATTTACTTTTCACTCTGGCACCCATATTAATATTTCTCTTTTTTGTAGCACATGGCTGCAAATAATGTCAAGCCTGTTCACTTTATTTTTCAGACCTTTTGGTCTTGGTATTCACCACCAGCTGATCTGCATTTGTAGGTCACTGATCCTTGCGCTGCCTAACCATATCTTTATTTTAATCCTAACTCAACCCACTAATCTGGTCATTCATTTTTGGGTTTAAGTCCGGCAAATGACATTAAACTTAGTGCTGGCTTGGAGGCAACCCAATATTCATTATAGATAGCTCTGCATCTTCTGCATCCACGCTGACCTGGATCAACAAGAAAAGTCAGGTGATATCCCCTCCTTTTTCTTATATTTTGATTTTCATGCATACATTTCAATGAGGACATTGCAATGAATAGGCATGGGGGGATGGACATTGCATGTCTTATCTTTATGTCTGAAAAAAAAATGCATTTTGGCATAAAGAATTTTTATTAAGGTTTTATTAGGGATTTATTTTTAAGTTAATTCCTGAGTTTAGAATCTAGTATAATTTCACAATTACACATAGAATTTACAATGGATCCTCTGTGAAGATCGATAAACATCTTTACTTTGTGGAGAAGAAGCAATGCTTCTTCTCTTAAGCCTTTGGACAGTAATTAGGGAATCAGGAAAACTATCTTTTAACAGATCCACCAAACATGTGTGAGATGAGAGCGAGTTCTGCGTATGTAGAGAAATAAGGCAAATATGTAGTGAGGGTGAAGATAGTTCTGCGTAAGTTCTTAGTGCGAATCTCTTGAGAGTCATGAAATAAGGCAAATATGTAGAGAGTGAGTTCTGATAAAACTAGGAGTGGGGTGGATGGTCACGACCATCCTTTACGAAATTCTCAGCTGAAGGAGGGTATTAATGTCAAGGTTAGAAATACAGTGTCCTATCCATTCCTTTCTTGGTGCTGAGAATAGGCACTTCCACCAAATAAGCCACCTGATATCCTCTTGAACATCCCCCAATCCCGAATAATGCATCGTGAATAAGTTGTATGTGTTACTGTGTTGCATTAGTAGATGTCTAGATGTAAAAGAAAAAGAAAAAGGAAAAAAAATAGAGAGGTACATATGTCTATGCATATAGAAAAAAATATACATATAAAAAAAAAAGAGGAGTAGAAAGGAAAGAAAGAAAAAGCAAAAAAAAAGAAGAGTTCACAAGTGTTTTTAGAGTTTATTTCAAGTGTATTGAGGCAACAACACCCATCACCCTCACTATCCACCAAATATAGCCTTGACCTACTTTTTTATATTTCTAGCCACCTGAATACAAGCTGAGGAATTCTGACTTAGTCGTAGAGTTATTAGAACCTAATCAAAGTGTTAGTGCTAGGAGACACCACCAAATATACTGATAAATCTGTTGATATTGTGAGCTCAAAAAGAAAGAAAAGAAAAAGAAAAGAAAAAGGAAGAGAAAGAAAGAGAGAGAACGAGTACAAAGGAACTAAAGAGAGCACAATTTCTCGCCTCTCTCTGAGTTGAATTATTTAATAACCTGAAAATCTAGGTTCTAAAGTACTAGTCTATATGTAGCACCAGATGAGTTTGAGCCACCAAAAATAAATCCACTTGACTCAAAAAACTTCTACCTAACCCAAAAGCTAGGGTAGAATTTACAAATTACTTCATAACCCCGAGGGGAGAAGTTTGCCTATCTCAATAGATTTTTACTAAGGGTCAAGTATGAGCTTTAGATGTAGATTGGCTTTTCACTTTGATCCGTTGCATAGACTACAACAAAACACGTTCACGATTATCTGGATTACTAAGTATTGGGTGAAAACAAAAGACATAAATCTCTAGTCAAACTCTTGATAGAAATCTGTCATGTAGGACCACTTTGCATTTAGTCTTACATTTACTAGGGACTAGCAAAACTTAGGCATGGGGGTGTGATTGCACAGCAATCATGCAACCTAAAACACATGAATTGAGCTAGATTCTAGCATAACTTTGAGTCAATGCATGCATAAGCATCGTAATTCGCATACTAGTTAGTTTGAGTAGTCATATAGATAATATCATCATTTTATAACCTAAAGAGGGATGATTTTAATCGTAGATGATTTGAAGCTGCGGATGTCAGATCAAACCAGACAGATCTGATCAGAATGACGATAGGAGTTCAACGCTTCCGAAATCATCCCGATTAGACAACCAAAGCATCATGTATAGTCCATAGAAGAATGAAGATCATGGAGCCAAAGGACAAAGATTTGAGCCTCAGATGAAGAATCCAACCACACGGATGAATCCGGATCAACGATCGCAGTCTAATGATGCAAAAAGTAACTCGATCGGAGGTCTACATCACCAGATACAAGGATAAGAAGATGGATGGCCATGAGCATGCCACATCGCCCACCCAGACAGGACAAGCATAAATAGAAACAAACAAGTGTATGTTTCGAAAGGCTCGTGTAGCACATTGGCTCATGCGCACGCGTGGAAGCACTTGACGCGCAGGTTCGAGCCACACTGCACAAAATTGAAGCGACATTCATGTGCTAGTGCAGGCGAGCGCAATTACGCATGATCGAAGGGTAACGATCGAGTCCCACATGACGCGAACCCACGCGATTTTCAAAATAGGAAGACGAGGCACGTGATGGTTAAGGATAAGGCACTTAAAAGCGCCTTGCGGGTGCGTGCGTAGAGAGAGTTTGTTGTAGTAGGCGCATGAGGAGGAAGCAGGGCCGTGGGATCTCGATCTAAAGGTTGAGAAGCTACCACGTGTCAGCCAGGGATTAAATCCAATCCACAACATAATGGAGGCAAATTTGAAGGTTTTTTAGGCAAGATTTGACACCTTGATCTCCCGATCAACAGATCTGATCAAACAAGAGTTGTTGCACGAGATAAAGGTGTTAAATACCCTTTTTGCCCTCCACAAAAGATATAAAAGAAGGCCCAGGGCCCCCCAGTTGAAGGCATCTACTTAGCATCTCTCTCTTTCATCAACTCCAGACATATTTCGTCTTCTCTACAACTCTCTGTCCTTCTACAACTCCACTCCAACTTCATCCCAGTGCTCTGGATCTGAAGTGCTGCAACAACTCGCACAGGCATCCCACAAGCGACGGCGTTTCTCTACCACTTTCTTCTATCTCTCTCTCTCTCCCTTTCCCTCTTTCTCTCTTTCTATCTCTACTTTTTGCATAGCAATTTCTATTATGAAAAACTCTTTATCAATGAAATGAAATTTGATCTTATGAATATTTGATGCATCTCTATACATATATACATATATAAATATCTTGTTAGAACTAGTTTCATTGAAAAGCTTCCGTTAAAAATCGAGATTGCCTGCCTCCGAATGACCCGATACTCACCAGAGTTTTATAAATTTATTTGTCAACGTGTTTTCGCACTATACTACAACTACATAATCTTTTAATTGAGATCACGTGCTGAATACTTGACATCAAGGTGAGGATTTTCCATACACTATATGGTATGGCAACATTCTGAGTGGGGCCTTGTACACAGTCAGATATGCCCAAAGTGAATCAATCAATCTATTGGACCAGTCTTTCCTATCTGATCTAATCATCTTCTGGAGAATAAGCTTGATTTAACGGTTAGACACTTCATCCTACCCATTGGTTTGCGGATGATACGGGGTGGCAATATGATGATGTACCCCATAGTTCTTTAGTAGTGACCTAAAATGAGCATGGATGAAGTGACTACCCCCATCACTAATCGCAGCGTGGTGCACATTGAGTCTCGCGAAAATAAATTCCCATATGAAGGAGATGACGGTCTTATGATCAGCCCATCTCACCAGGATGGCTTCAACCCACTTCAAGACATAGTCAACAGCAAGTATGTATTCAAAGCCATGCGAGTTTAGAAAAGGGCCCATGAAGTTGATGCCCCAAACGTCGAACACTTCTACAACCAAAATGGGTTGAAGAGGCATCATGTCACTCCACGTCATAGAACCGACTGACTTGCATCGCTTGCAATGCATGGCAAATTCGTGTGTATCTCTGAAAATGGTTGGCCAGAAAAAGCCCCATTGCAAAATCTTGCAATGATTTTTCGACTCAAAAAATGACCACCTCAGGCATCATTGCAGCAAAAAGAAAACACACTAGAGATCTTGGTGTCGAGGATGCATCTCCTAATATTCTGATCGACTCCAATGTGGAAGAGCAAGGGGTCGTCCCAAAAATAAAACTTGGCCTCAGAAATAAATTTGAGTTTCTAGTTCTTGGATAGGTTCGCGAGAATTTTACCTGGGACAAGATAATTCTTGATATCCACGTACCAAGGAAACTTGACAGAATTAATCACCAAAAGAAGTATCCATCCGAGAATTAATCTGAAATAGGTAGGGAAAAGGGGATGTGGGCTGGGTCTAATCGAGATAAGTGATCTACCACTACATTATGATCTCCAGCCTTATCGCGAATTTCGACCTCGAATTCCTGCAAAAGAAGTATCCATCTGATAAGTTGGGGTTTGGCATCCTTCTTTGCCAATAAGTGCTGAAGGGTGGAATGATCTGTGAAAATTATCACTTTGGATCCAAGCATATACGATCTGAATTTCTCCAACCCAAATACTAAGGCTAGTAGCTCTTTCTCAGTTACCGTATATTTTTGCTGAGCCTCATTAATGTCTTTCTAGTGTAGTAGATTACAAAAGGGTGGCGCCCTCGACGTTGGCCTAGAAGTGCTCCGACAACAAAATCGGAGGCGTCACACATAATCTCAAAATCGAGAGACCAATGGTGGTTTGAGAATTAGGGAATTAGACACAACGCTTCATAAAGTCACAAAAGCATTGAGACAGGAGGATTTGAAGTCAAATGGGGCATCAGCTACCAAAAGATTCATCAACGAGTGTTCGATTTTTGAGAAATCGTGAATAAATCCTCCGTAAAATCTGACGTGACCCAACAATGATCTGATTTGCTTAACCAAGCTAGATGGAGGTAATCCAAATATGACTTCCAATTTAGCTCAGTCGACCTCAAGTCCATTAGATGAGATATTGTGACCCAGTATAATGCCATCCCTCACCATAAAATGACTTTTCCCCCAGGATAGTATTAGGTTTACCTCAATGCACCTCTTCAGGATCTTTGTGAGCCTATCAAGAAAACACGAGAAATCATCTCCAAAAATGGAGAAGTCATCGGTAAATACTTCCACATAATCCCCAATCATATCAGAGAAAATGCCATCATACAATGCTGAAATGTCGCTGGTGTGTTGTACAAGCCGAAGAGGAATCGCTTAAAAGTGAATGTTCCAAAGGGACTGATGGTAATGCCATCATTAGCCACAACTAGTTTTAATTAGTCAGAATCAAGAAATAAATGCTCCTACATAGTTACTTGAGAGTCATAATTCCACTTAGATCCAATTTGAGAAGAAAACAATAAAAAGGGTTAATTCTACAGTTTTAACATCATGTCATGAATGCAGAGTAACTAAGGGGTTATCCAGGGATTAATTAAAGGCCTATTGATCATTAAAGTCCAAACAGTGGGTCCAGACAGACAAAAATGGGGTTTCACTCGTTTCGAGAATCGAATCAGAACATAAAATCCTAATTTTAGACCTGTTTACATAAAGAGGTTTTGGTCAAGCTAAAATTCATTTAAACCTCCTAAATTCATAGAAAAATATTCTACAAGGTTTGGTACCCTTGGTTTGACCATCTGAGCCTATTTTGACCTAGAACAGAGTCGTAGATGAGATTTTGCCCTAATTTGGGCTTCTGTGCAAATTGCCCAGTAAAAAGTGATCAAAACTCAAATGCTACTTCACTACTAGATTCCTTGGGTCAAAATTAGGTTTGTATCAATAATTGGGCCCAATCAGAGTCCATCATGACATAGTTTACATTTAAGTCCATTAAATCTCTATTTTTCTCAATTTAGCTCCTAACTATCGAATTAATTGTAGAAAGCCCCATAACTTCATCCTCTTCACCATTAGCTCCCTGCTGCCATTGTTAGGTCAACTGACCTATAGACAACCCTTGATTTGACCCAAAACCACACCAAATCAACTCCAAATCCTACCAAATTTGGTGGGATTGGTGTTCACATTACCGTAAATATTCTGAAGGTTATCTTGGCTTCCAATTCGCTTTGATTTGCCTTAGCAAATCCATGAAACTCATGGGTTCCTTGTGACCTAATTCCCAAGCCAATCAAGCCTCTTTCCTAAATCAGAGCTCTGCTAGGAGCTCTATAAAAGCTCCCGGAGCTTCAGGTCGTGCTCTTTAGATCGGTTTGGTCTCAACTTCTTCAAATTTTTCTCCTCCAGCCACTTCCGCCATGACTCCAGCGAGTTTCTCCGAACCATCATCACTGCCCTCTACCACGTACAATAGGTAGAGGGGTTTTCTTCCTCTCCTTCGTCCGCTCCTCGCAATACCAACTAGGAGCTCTCAAGCCCCTTCCTCATCGTTGTCTCCTCCACCAGAGTTTTCACCATCTCTGACATCGGCCAATCACAGCTGGCTCCTCTTCCTCTCCCTTTTGCCTACTATCTAGGTTCTCAACCCCTCTCTTTCCCTCTAGTGTTAGTTTAGCACCTTTAGGTCTCAATTCGATCATCGTACACCTACCTCCCCCACCGTCTTCTCCACCTCCTGTGATACCTCCAACGAGCTCGCATGCCTGCTCCACCACACCAATCGCCTCTCCACAACTTCCATAAGCATCACCGTATCACCCTCATCAAAAGCTCTTAGATTATTTCATCTTCCACCCATGCCATAACTCTCTCAAACACACCCACATCCGGTCATCATTTCTGACACCCATACCACACGCTCTTCCATCCAATTACCCCCACCGTTAGCTTCGCCTCACTGCGGCAAAGCTTCTATGTGCTTAACTAGGCCCTAGGGTCATGTTCTCTGTGCAGGCATCTTCACCGTCACCATCATCTCCTCTGGTGTCGGCCAACATCATCCGACCACCTCCAGCCTGACCACGACCTCCATCAGGTGCAGATTGATGCCACGAAAGTGTCTGAGCCTTTAATCAGCCAAGACAATAGCAGCATCATCTCCAATTTCTCCAGCCTTATCTGCAACTATACACGAAAGGAGACGATGATAGTCCCACCTTGTATGGGGATAACTGAAGTAGGCATATAAGTTGAATTCGTGCTATGGGCTTATCACCTTAAGCACATGGGGGTTGGGTCCCCATGCACTCATGCCTGCGCACCCTCGCCCATGCACACATGCAGACAGGCCTACACCATTGACCTGATTACTCAATTTGCCATGAAACCCAATTCTGGAAGAAAGAGGAGAAATACTAAGGAGGAGGAGGGGTTTTGCTTTGCAGCTTTAGGATTCGTGCCCTCTCTCTCTCAACACTTAGCTAAAATCTGAAGAGCCCCTTACACCTTTATGTTGGTGTGTTACTACTAAGCCTTGGCAACTTAAGTCGTCTGACATTAGGGTCTGACGTCTCTTGTGCCTTGTGCTATGAGATAATTGGTTCTGTGCTTGGCCTTGGCTTGAAACTCTGATATTGTGGACCTATCCGATGTGGATAAGTGGTTGATACCATTGTTCTGATTTTTATGTTAAATTGAGTTGTGGGATTATGCTTAATTAGAGGATTTATGTGGTGATCTAAATCACCATTATTTTTGCACTCTTCTATCTTTTTATTCCTCTGTTTCTTGAGATACAATGGTTTATAATTCAGTATATTTTTTAGTAGATTATTCATTGCAAATCATTATCTTATGCTCATTATTTTTGAATACAATTAGTGTATACATTCCATTTACTCCTTGTGAATGACCTCAAACTCACATATCAATTTCAAGATTAGAAATTTAGTGTTAGTTGCATTTTTGTAAACTGCACTACAACGCAAATACATTTCTTAAGAGACAACTCAAAATGTTGTAAACATTTTGGGGCCGTTGTCGGGGAGCAATGAATAATGCACCATTAGTCATATCTTATTTAATTGATTTGAGCACTAACTTGCCCTATTTGCTTTACTTGTTATTTTGCGAGGTGCATCACGAAAAGATCTTTCGCACAAACAACCACTTCAGGGACATGTAAAATCTCTCTTCTTCCCTAATCAACCTCCTAATCTTGGGAAAGAGAAAAGGGAAACAAGTGAATTAGGATTCACATGCCTTCTTTTTCTAGTAATTATCATTCAAAGGCAAAAAATTTCCTAATTTGCGAAAAGTGAATTGATATATGATTGAAGATTGAGGCGATTTGATTAGAGATACCTATCCTTATTTCCTATACCTACTAGGGATTTACACTTAAATTTTAAACATCTTGGACTACTCACTTTCTTGTTTGAGTCCAAAGTGTTACATTTGAGATCAAATTGGACTTGAAATAGAGCCAATTAGGGTTTCCACTTTAGGGTTTTTAAGTGTTAGTACACACTTGTAGGCATTAAAGGAAATTAACCTTCCCACATTTGTGTGCTACCCAAGCCCTTGTTTGAAAAGATATATTCAAGTAAACCCTAAAATCAGGCTCTAAATTCACTTGAACCCTAAAATTTTGATCCTAAGGACCTGAGAGTCAGTTCAGGGTGATTTTGGCTCTTGAGCTAAATTTCATCCTCCATCTTTAGGGTAGGTCATGTGAAGTTGGTCCACCTTATGGGAAAATCAACCTCCAATTTAGGTCACAAATTGAATCAACTTCTAATCAAGTGAAATTCATGGCACAAATTAGTACTAAAATTGGTAGACTTAAGGTCTCAATTCGCACATTCCGGTCTACTTGGAACCGCAGTAACAAGGATGGTCGGGTGGGGGAAACCCTGTAACCTGTGGGGACGCTATACCATGTAGGGGTCATTGCAAGGCTCTCCCTTCCTGGCTACCCAAATAATTCTCGGGTGTGTGGATTTTTTATTCAGAGGTATCATCCGCCTCGAAACAGCCTTAGTCATCCAAAATCTTTGGGTGCCTTGATTGGGTCCAATTTATATCTAGTCCCTCATCTATTCTTTAGAGCACATACACAAGAAAGGTTTGACCTAGAGGACTCCACTAGAGTTGATCTTCTGTGGGACTTCTGATCTAATCTGATTAATTCAATTAGAACCTGAATTTGATTTTACATCTTGATCCATCACCTGGTTTGAAAATGCAACCTGACAATTTAGGTTAATTGTCACTTCTCTCCCTCTCCAAAGCTCTAAAGAAGCTTGTCCCAAACTCAGGATGCTCCTCTAGAATAAAAATCAAAGTTTTGTCCACTTCTCATCCCGTTTGGGGAACTCCCATGGTCACCTTCCCACTCCCATTGTGGAAGTGGATCCCACGACGATGATGCCTTGCCTCTCCCCCGGTTCTTCCCGCTCTATTCTCCATCTTCCATCTTCGCCCTCCATCTTCCAGGCGTCGCCCCGTCCGGCTCGTCCTCCTAGCAACCATCGAGGAGGATAACTTCTAATCTCCCTTCCCTTTACAGCTTTCTAGAGTAGATTTATCGCTTTCTAATTGTAGAATTTCCAGCTTTCCAGTTGTAAAGACAATATTGTCATTATAAAAGTGCTTTTTCTCTTTCTCTCTCTCTCCTTTAGTGTTAATATCGAATTCATTGTGATTATCTCACTTTCTAAGCAAAAACAACAAAAAAATATATTCATGGATTTCAAATCGACGTAGCCTCCCTGTGTTCGGCCCGGAATTCTTTTCAATTTTAGTAAAATTTATTTGTTGACGAATTTCTTTGTAAATCACACTTCAACAACAGGTTTTCGGAACTCAAACCTCTTTGCGACAATTTTCCGCTTGAACATTTTGGCACCATTACTGGGTAGGCAACGAATCTCAATTTCCTTTCCACATTTCTGCGCACTAAAATTTTTTCTAACTTGCTTTTATTTCTTTTCTATTATTTGGCAGATACCTCAGCAGGGAATCTTCAAGTGGTAGAAAGAAGTAAATTGCAGCTAAAGACAACTGTAAGTGCTCTCCATTCTTCTCCCCTCCATCGATTTCATTTCATAACCCTAATTCAAATCCTAATTAACCTAGGTGTTCTAATAAACCCTAGTATTAGTTTTGATTGTTTGATTTCCACCTCCACCCATCCCACCCTCCGCTTTTGAAAAGAAAAAAATATAAAGAAACATAGAGGTACATGACCTCTTCTGATTTCTCAACCAATCAACCAATCTTTGGAACCAGTACACACACACCCAAACACATAATTGAGTAGAAATCAGATTAGGTAACCACTTGTGTGCCTAACTCGGTGGTGCATTAAGGCCAATTGTTTGAGTTGTTTGGGCCACACCACTTCATATAAAATCAACTCATTAAGTAGCTTCTCAATAGGGTTTACAATTTAGGTCAGTACCAGGCAATCCACTTTTGATTTCAAAAGGAAAAGATCTTCACCCATGTTTTTAAAATTTGGTTTGGCTCTTGAACTTGATTGAATTTACCTAATTCTAAACCCTAAAAGCAACTTAAGTAAGATTTGAACCTTAAAATCCACTCATCCAAATAATCTTGCTTGAAAACCCTGGTTGTGCATGCACTCACACATATTCAATTGATCATTAAGGGCACAACCCATTTTAAGGGCCCACCACATTCCACAAGCACTACAATCCTAAGCCTAAGTTAAAATCAATTGAGATTGCTCATGATTAACCTGCTTCTACTAGTCAATCTAATGTCTAGCTAGGGGAGTAGCGTCAAACAACCGCAATTGGGTGGTACACTAGGAACTGAAGGCACAAGCCAAAGGAAGAACCTCCTCCCCAGCCCCTCCTTCTAACTGGTTGGATTGATTGGATATAAGTAGAGCAAATCATCTATAATCTTAAGAAGGATTCTGAGAGTCTGTAGATCCTTAGGCTACCCAGCTTAAGGAAAGGCTTTTTTTATTGCGCTGCAGGGTTCTTATCCCCAGTCCTTCCGACCTATTCCTAGTTAGTGCTAGGAAGGAGGTCATTGAATCCCCGATTGGAAGGACCATTAGATCATTCTAGGGGACATAGATTGAATTTTGGCCAAATTGATCCCATGGCCAATCAACAACACCCTCTGCCTCAGAATCAAGAAGAGATGTTTCAAAGGCAGTTGGAACAAAAGCAGACAATGCAAGAATGGTTCCAGAGAATGCAGGGTGCTTAGCCCTTGAAGGATTTTTATGATCCTTAAAATTACGGGGAATGTCTTGGTATCTAGATTCCAGTCAGAGAAGTTGAAATCAAGCCCCAGGTGTTAATCCTGATTAAACATTTCCATGGGCTTGGCTCTGAAGACCCATTTCAACATTTGCAGGACTTGACCACTTTTGTCCAGACCACTAAATCACGAAACATGAATGAAGAGCAGATGATCATGTGGCTCTTTCCCTACTGTCTTAGGGATAAGGCCGCTCATTAGTAGAGAACCATAGGAAGGCTGATAGCAACATGGAACAATCTAAAATCGACTTTCCTAAAGAAAATCTTCCCAAACGAGCATACCAATGCACTGAGATGGGTGATTACTACTTTCACCCAACGGCTGAGGGAATAGTTTCATGTTGCCTAGGAGTGATTCCAGGACTTATTACGGAAGTGTCCACACCACGAGGTGCCAAAATGGCAACTCGTGCAGATCTTTTACCATGAGTTGATTGAGAAATCAAAAATCACGTGGACGCTTCTTGCGGAGGCAATTTCCTCAACAAAGACGTAGATAGTGCACATGATTTGTTTGAGGAAATGAGTGAAAACTCAATCAATCATGCCTCCATGGATACATTTAACTGGTTCCAACAACCCAGATTGAATGTTAATGAGGTCCATGACTCTCATTCATTCGATATGGAGCTAATTTGTAATAAACTAGATAAGGTGGACCGGGTTACCAAAAAGATAGAGGAGGGGATGGCTGGAAACTCTGTAAACAATTCTTGATCCACTCAATCCCAGAATTTGGGATTCCATTCTTCGTGAGCTCCTTCTGGACGAGAGTTCGTGAATCAATTGGATGTGGCTCAACTTGTGAAACAGCATTACTTGGAACCCCATGGGTTCCAAACTAGGGCCTTTGATCCTAGTTTCTCTGATCCCTCCCTTTCTTTCTCTCCATCCTCGCCCTATGAGGATATCTATGTTGTACAGGAGAATGTTGGTCCAACCCATATTCCAATGCCTGTAATTCGAGTTATAGGAACCACCCTAAGTTCTCCTGGAAAAATCTGGGGCAGTAGACCCAATTCCAACCCAACAACTATGCTCCACAAAGACCAATGGATCAAGGTATGTTTATACTCAGTTGCCCCCAAATCAGGTCAATCAGCCAACTTGGAATGCCCATCAACCTGTAGGGTAGGCTGATTTGAACCGTCAGATGGTAGAGATGCAAGGATCTATGCTCCAGCTCTTGCAACAAATGAAAACCTCGCTGGATAACTTGCAAACTGGGTTCATTGCTAATTCTCATCAACCCGTATGCATCTACCAACTCCGTTACTTTGAGGAGTGGAGGGCAAACCTAGGACCCACAACTACCCTATTCTAATCAACTAAATCCTGGTGAGCCTGAGGAAAGAAAGGAGAACTCTAAAGAAGAAATCAAGGCTCAGGAACTTGATTCCGAAGATTTGATTCACGTTCCTTTTTCTGAGGCCTTGATTAAACCCAGGGAGAAGAAGCTTGTTGATAGTGACGAGGAGCTCTTGAATATATTCAAGAATGTCAAAATCAATATCCCACTCCTCGATGCTATCAAATACATACTGGCTTATGCTAAGTTCTTAAAGGATTTATGCACATAGAAGCGTAAGCAAAGGGAATCTATTAAGAGGAAGGTGGTACTCTTCAAGCAGGCTAGTTCTGTTATCCTACATCACCTTCCTCCGAAAAAGAGAGATCAAGGTGCCCCTTTGATTTCATGTGTTATCGGAGGTTATACTCTTGATAGGGCACTCCTAGATCTAGGTGCATTCATTAACCTAATTTTGACTTCTCTTTACGAGAAATTCGGATTAGGTGAACTTTGGCCGACCTCAGTAATGCTACAATTAGCGGACCATTCGTTAACAAATCCAAGAGGCATTATTGAGGTTGTTTTTGTCAAGGTTAAGGACTTCTATTTTCTTGTAGAATTCCTTGTCCTTGACATGGATGTACCTGAGAATTTAAAGAACACACCCATCATTCAGGGGCGTCTGCTCGTAGCTACCGCTAAGGCCAATATCAACTGTGAGAGTGGTAGCATGGAAATCACCTTTGGGAAATTGGATATTTTCAAGACGATTAATAAATTTGAGGAATGTAGATTTATAAAGGAACTCGACGAAGATCATTTGAATATTGAGACATGTATGACTTTATCAGCTATTGAGAGTTTCTTCTGCAACGATGAACCCAACCCACAACCCTCCATGGCAAACTAGCCACATTCTGAAGAGGCTTCTGATTTTTTTCACTTTCAACCTCTTCCTCTTGATCGTTCTGATGAATCTTCATCAGCATCTTGCTTACCTTCCATTTTAAACCCGCCCTAGCTCAAACTGAAACCATTGCCTGAGAGTATGTAATATCAGTTTTTAGGACCTCAAAAGATGCCCCCTGTGATTATCAGTGCTAGACTAACCAAGAAGAAGGAGATTAAACTAATCAAGGTCCTAAAGGAACACAAGGAGGCAATTGGTTGGACCATCCATGACCTTTGGGGGATTGAGCCATCTTACTGCAATCAGAGAATTTTCATGGAAGATGGATCCTGCCTTCTCGCCAGATGCAGGGGAGATTGAACCCAAATATGCGAGAAGTGGTCAAGAAAGAAATAATTAAGTGGCTAGACACAGGAATCTTTTATTTGCTCTCAGATAGTCCTTAGGTAAGTCCCGTGCAAATCATTCCCAAGAAAGTCGGGATTACCGTTTTGACTAATGAGAAAGGAGAATCTGTCACAACTCATTCAGCTTCCTCTTGGAGGGTCTGTATCGATTATAGGAAGCTGAACAAATCCACGAAAAAGGATCATTTCCATTTGCCCTTCATCGATCAAATCCTTGAAAGACTAGCCGGGCAAAAGTACTTCTGTTTCCTGGATGGTTATTTGGGATATAATCAAGTCCCTATCCATCTCGAGGATTAGGAAAAGATGACTTTCACCTATCCCTAAGAAACCTTTACTTTTCGTAGAATGTCGTTCGGCTTATGCAATGCACCTGTGACTTTTCAAAGGTATATGCTAGACATATTCTCTGACATGGTGGGAGAGTTTATGAAAGTCTTCATGGATGATTTCTTCATTTTTGGAGATTCGTTTGAATCTTTCCTGGCTAATTTCGAATTGATCCTTAAAAGATGCATCAAAACAAGATTGGTCCTTAGCTGTGAAAAGTGTCATTTAATGACACAATAAGGTATCATCTTGGGTCATGTAATCTCTGAATGGGGAATTGAGGTCAACAAAGCAAAGGTCGATGCTATTTCCAAACTTTCTCCTCCCACATATGTTAAAGAAATTCGATCATTTCTTGGTCATGTGGGATTCTATAGGACGTTCACCAAGGACTTCTCTACAGTTGCTTTCCCTCTAAGCAACCTTCTTGCCAAAGATACACCATTTGATTTCAATGAATCATGTCGTAAGGCATTCGATTTTCTTAAAATGGTAATCACTTGTAGTCCAGTGTTGAAACCACCGGTCTAGACAACCCCATTTGAGATCATGACCGACGCTTCTGATTACACGATTGGGGTTGTTTTGGGTCAAAAGATCGACAAAAATCCCTCTATCATCTACTACGCTAGCAAAACTCTAGATGAGGCCTAGAGGAATTACACTGTTATTGAGAAGCAATTGCTAGCAGTAGTATTTGCTCTAGAAAAATTCAGGGCTAATCTCTTAGGGTCTCATGCCATAATTTTCACCGACCACTCAGCCGTGAGATATCTCTTGGCCAAAAAGGATGCCAAACCCCAGCTCATTCGATAGATTCTTTTTCTTGAAGAATTCAATCTTGAAATCAAAGATAAATCTGGGCACAGAATGTGGTGGCGGATCATCTTTCGAGACTTTTATGTGATTCTTCTCATCCAGATATTTTGATTACTGATACTTTTCCGAATGAGACTATTCTTGCAGTTTTAGGTGTCCAAACCCCTTGGTTTGCAAACATAGTAAATTATTTGGCTGTTAGTCAAATCCGTCAAGATTGGATCAAGGAACAATGAGATAGACTCAAATTTGAGGCCAAATATTACTTCTGGGTGGACCCTAAACTATACAGCATCAACTCTAATCTAATTATTCGCCGATGTGTTCCGAAGGATGAATTCAAATGTATACTTGAGTTCTACCATGCATCTACGTGTGGTGGACATTTCTCCAGGAAAAACACGGCTATAAAAATATTGCAATTTGGATTCTATTGGCCGTCTTTATTTAAGGATGCCCAGGAATTCTCGAGGTCGTATTCCCAATCCCAGACACTCGACAGCATAACTAAGAGAGACATGATACCTCTAAACCCAATCCTTCCCATCGAAATCTTTGATGTTTGGGGCATTGATTTCATGGGACCCTTCCTCCCTTTATTTGGACACCAGTACATTCTTGTCGCTGTTGATTACGTGTCCAAGTGGATTGAAGCTATTCCCACCCAAACCAATGACTACAAGGTGGTCATCGATTTTGTGAAAAAGAACATCTTTAGTTGGTTCGAGATTCTGAGGGCCATCATCAGCGATGGTGGTACTCACTTTACAAATGCCTAGTTCCATAGTTTACTAGCAAAATACAAGGTAAATCACAAAATTTTCACACCTTACCACCCCCAGATGAATGGACAGGCCGAGATCTCCAACCGGGAGATCAAGAATATCATACAAGAAATGGTTAGGCCTGATTGAAAAGATTGGACTCAAAAGCTTGATGATACTCTTTGGGCCTACCGTACGGTGTACAAAATGCCTATTGACATGTCACCATTTTGTTTGGTGTATGGAAAGGCATGCCATTTACCCGTAGAGATAGAACATCGGGCATTTTGGGCAATCAAGCAATGCAACTTAGATTTGAGATTAGCCGGAAAGACCAGGAAACTACAACTATCTGAGTTGAAGGAGCTTAGAAATGATGCGTACGAGAATGCCAAGATCAATAAGGCACACACCAAAGCTCTTCATGAATGACTGATTTCCCTCAAGAGCTTTGAGCCGAGCCAGAAGGTCTGGCTCTTTGATTATCAACTTAAGCTCTTTCCCAGCAAGCTTTGGTCAAAGTGGGATGGCCCATTCATCATCGATCGAATATTTCCCAACGGAGCCATTGAGATCTCTAACCTAAAGATGGGTAATTCTTTTAAGGTCAACGGACATCATCTGAAACCTTATGTTAACCATGTTGTTCCAGAAACCATCTCAAACAAGGTTGCTTAACCTTATCGTGACTTCTTTGGCTGGACTTCGCCTAGCTGATGCCATTGAACATAGCACTTGTACAGTCTGACTCAGAGCTGACCTAAGCATCATGGAATACAGGTGATATTTTCTTCATTCTACCCTGCTTCTCATGCCTTTCATTTTCAATGAGGACATTGCATCACTAAGCATGGGAGGGTGGATTCATTTCTGAATCTTTTTGTCAACTCTGTTGAATTCTTTTAAATTCTACTTATTTTTCTCTCTATTAAAAGAAAATTAAATTAGGGAAAGAATACCTGGGCATTAGGACTTTTCAACCTTAGGGAATAATACAGTAGGATTTGAACACTTAGACACTTCAGGTCTTCAGGCTTAATCAGCTTGAGTGTCCACTAAAATGTGGATTTGTTTATCGAGTCCACACCATTCTGAATTCAACTTCAAATTGGTCAAATAAGTTAGGGTAATAAGTACACGACTTATCAACCCACCCTCTGATTTGAGGGAATTTATAGTCTAAGCATCTACACACTTTTCACACTGACTCATTGTTCGGCGATTTTAATGGTAATTGGGTAGCTAATGGACCATCTAGGGTGGCATGGCTAGCAAGTTGTCGGTGGCAACAACTCATCGGCCGGTTGTCCATAGCCCAGCCACAGGACCATTCTTTTCTTTCCACCTTTAAGTAAATCTTAGATTAGGAAAGCCACCTACTTAGAAAAAGAAATGAAAAAGAAAAATATCTGAGAAGAAAAGAAAAAGAAATAGAAAAGTAGAAAAGAAAAGAAAAAAAGAAATAAGCAACACTTCACCGTACGAGTATGGCTGGCAAGTTATCGTGGGTAACAGTCGATTGGTAGGTTGTCCAGAACCCAGCTCAAGAAATGCACATATAATTCCTAAACACTTAGGGCGAAGCAAAGAGGTAGAATAAGTCAAGGAGATATACATTGGGTTCACCCTTGTATTGACCCCATAAAAGTAAAAGTTGGTAGAAAGCTACCGGTCGAATAGATACACCTTTAGGCAGAATTCTTTTTAAGGTCACCTAGGGGCGTAGAAACTCGAACTCCATTCTAATTGTCGATCAATGAGTTTATCACATTCATGAAAAGATGCTTAGAACTTAAAGTTCTCTTCGAGTCTTGGGTGGCTTGAGTAGCCCAAGACTTTTGCCAAAGAAATCTAACCTAATTCTCTTATAAATAGCATGTAGTTTTGCTAGGGACTAGTAAAAGATAGGCATGGGGGTGTGATGTAAACATGTTTATATCACATAAACTGTCTATTTATGCACGTTCTTAGAAATATAGTTGCATCATACATTATAAATATTGTATAACATGCATCATCCTACATTTAGGTTAGATTGTATAAAGTTTAGGTTAATTTTCTCTTTTTGTGGTTAGGTAATAGGGAAATGTCATATTAGGGCTTCAGATTGAAGATCCAATCATACGAATCTGATTAGAGCAATGATTGGAGTTCAACGACACCAAGATTGCCCCAATCGGGCCTCTGTAGCATCAAATGCAGTCCGAGAAAGATTGAAGGTCATGGGCCAAGATGGTGTAAATCTGCACTTCAGATGACAAATCGAACTACACGGATCAATTCAGATCGACAATCCAGCTTAACAGTGCAAAAATCGGTTCAATCAGACATCCGTGGCACCATCTACAACACATAGGAGATGGACGGCCAAGATGGTGCCACGTGGTGCCATCTTAGCCACCCAATCAGACCAATGACCCACCGCTGCCTCTCTCTCTTCAGCTGATCATCAAATCTCGATCGTTTGATTCTCATCTAACGGTTGAGATCAGGCCAAGACCTCACCCTCAACTTTCTAAAGTAGCCCTCATCACTCGATCAGAGTCGTTGGATTTCATCCAACGGCTGAGGTGCGGTTCCATTGAATCAAGACCGTAAACTTCTGAGAAGATGGCGCACTAGTTGTGCCTTGTATTTTGGAGTAGAGGACGCGCATGCGAGCCACACCACATCTCAAATCAAGGCTTGAGCGCTGGCGCTGCCAAATTGGGCCGTGCGATGTACGATGGAGCGGCCATGTGGCATACCCAAATGTGAGGAGTGGCGCAAGTAGATTGTCTACACTCACTGAAGGTGAGGGCAAGATGGAGTTTAAGCCATCTGATCTCGCAATCGGATAGTCAATATTGCACAAACGAGTTGAAGCAATGTGGGCATTAAAGAGGAAGAGGCACGCAGCGCGCGCACAGATGTTGGCCATGTTCAAGTCTTTAGTAACGGATAAATCCATCACTAAAGACCCTGACATTAATATTTTATAGAGTAAATGACCTATTTTCCCCCAACCTCTACTCCTATATATAGCCCTACGACCCCCACACTTTCTTTATCCCTTCCTTCACCTCTCTCCCTCTCCAAAGCTCTAAAGAAGTTTGTCCCAAACCCGGGATGCTCCTCTAGAGTTAAATCAAAGTTTTGTCCACTTCTCATCCTGTTCATGGAGCTCCCATGGTCGTCTTCTCAGCCCCATTTCGGAAGTGGATCCCACGATGACGACGCCCTGCCTCGCCCTCGGTTCTTCTAGCTCTGTTCTCTATCTTCCGTCTTCTTCCTCCGTCTTCCAGGCATCGCCCCATCCAGCTTGTCCTCCAAGCAGCTGTTAAGGAGGATAATTTCTCATCTCCCTTCCCTTTACATCTTTCTAGACTAGATTTACCGCTTTCTAGTTGTAGAATTTCTAGCTTTCTAGTGACAATATTCTCATTATGAAATTGCCTGTTCTCTTTCTCTCTCTCTCTTTCCTTTAGTGTTAATACCAAATTCATTGTGATTATCTCACTTTCTAAACAAAAATAACAAAAAAATATAATCACAGATTTTAAATCGACGTAGCCTCCCTATCTTTGACCCAGAATTCTTTTCGAGTTTTGGTAAAATTTATTTGTTAATAGATTTCTTCTCAAATCACACTACAACGACTCATTTTCGACACTCAAACCTCTTTGCGACAATTTTCCGCTTGAACAAAGACTATTTAGGAAACTTGAATCCCAAATGAGCATGAAAGAGAGGATGATTGAGGCTACTCTTAGACATCATGATGAGTATTACAAAACCTCATATCCATCTTTTCACATTCATGTTAATGTACCAGAAACAACAACCCACATTATGAACTGTGCTGGAATTATATTTTCACAAATGATACATGGTTCAACCTGGGATGATCTTTTATTAGAATATAGTTAATTGTTGAGAGTACACAATACTGAGTATATACAATGTCAAATCCACAACTTTGGGAGATACACTAGGGTCTCATTGAGAAATGTGGCTATATGCTAAATATATTACAACAAGTCGTTGATAAAAATACCCATACCAGCACTTAGAAATTGATGAGACATCTTGGAGCAACATTAAGGATCTATATGATTTCCCAAAGCCCAGGTTAGAAAATCGAGGTTGTTGTGGACCTCCAACCCAAATGGAATCAGATTGAAACTTTATGCAAATTGGCATACCTGATCTTGATGTTGGTTGAGTGGATCCAGTTGCAGGCATTCTTGATTCTAAACCAACCTTAGAGAACCATGAAGCTGGTCCAGCATGCCTTGATTTTCCAAACACCGGTGATGACTTAGAATCTGAACCTCTTAAGGATTTAATTCTCGAACCTTATCCTATTAAGGTAATTCTCGAGAGTAATTCTAGCATCCAAATAGAACCAAGTCCAGATTCTAATGATCCAATTCCTACCCTTAACGTAGAATCTAAATCTGAGCCTATTTTGGATGATCATGAGACCCAATGTGAAGAGAATTAGATTTTAGATCTGAAATATGATTCTGGGGCTATATTTGTTGATTATACCTCTCCAAGCTCCTTAGAAATACTAATTGATTTTTCGGAAGTCATACTAATTTATGATACAGAAATGGAGGAGTTGGAAGAGTTGGGATTTCATTGGGTCTACCCTAGGAGCCTAGAATTTGAACCTATGCCTAATAAGAACATCTTTGTGAGCTCGGAATTTGAGATTAAGTTAGATCCAAGTCAGGTTGTTGATTCTATGTGATGAGTCGATTTTCTCTTAAGAAATGATTTTTCATACAAGGAAGTATGTTGTCGAAGTAAAGAAATGAGCAGTGGAAAATAATCGACTAATCAAAGTATTGAATTAAAATAAACCACTCACAGAAGAATGAGTCGAATCCACTGGGAGACACTGGCTATTAAAAACTCACACAGGTCAAAAACAGATGTTCACTATTGATTTCCCAAAAAAAAAGCCAAATCCACCTTTTAAATTAAGAAATCAATGAGATAATGCTGAAATAGAGTTTACATGAAAGAGGAGGGGGTTCTCACAAAATCAACCACATATAATATTGTTTAATCAAAAATCCCTCTCTTGCAATGGCAAAGCAATGAAAATTTTAATATGAAGCAAAACAGTGGAAGAGCTTTGCCTTGCTTGCACGCATAGAGGAGACCATGGCTAGAAGCGTGAGGCTCACCAGAGGTCGAGTGGACCGAGGGCCACTTGGCAGTGGTTCTAGAGTGGCGAATGGTGATTAGCGATGGTTGCCAGAGGGGAGGAGGCCGCCAGTGGTGGAGGCGTGCTCACGGACAGTGAGCGACCTCATAAAGGTGTGGGTGGCCTCGTGAAGGCAAGATGAGGTCGATGGTGTTGACGGAACGGAGTTTCGTGGCTAGAGGTAGTGGTTGCGTGTGGACATGGACAGTGGGTGATGGGTTCCTTCCTCCCTATCGGTGGTGAAAAAGAAGAAGTTGTTGGTGGAGGATAGCACACGGCTACTGCGTGCGTGCATGTTTTCGTGAAGCGAGATCAATGTAATATAACTGCGTCGTAGTATAGTTAAAATCGCTAAAAAGCAAAGGAATTTTATTACTCAAAGTTTCAAATCCGAGGTCGAATGTTGAAGCTGCGAGTTACTACGCCATCGTGTTTTGTTTTGAAAAACCTGTCGTCGTAGTTCGAAAGCAAAGAACTTGTGTTCAACAAATAAAATTTATACCGGAATAGAAATCCCGGGTCGAACTCAGGGAGGCGGAAGTTTGATTAAAAATACGTGTTTGTTTTATTTGTCACTAAGCAGAATAATTGATTGTAAACTATCTATTTACAATAAATAGAAGAGAGAGAGAGAATATTACAAACAAAAACCAGAAAGAGATGTAGAATGAACATGGAATTCATTATCAAAGAGATTATTTGTTACACTACTCATTACAACCAGAAAGCAAAAAATGATTACACTAGAAAGCAGTAAATCTACTTTAGAAAGCATTAAAAAGAATGGAGAGAAATATCCTCCTCCACGATCGCTTGGAGGACGAGCTAGATAGGACGACGCCTGGAAGATGAGGAACGGAGCAGGACAAAGGAAGATGAAGTAGGAAGAACGGGAATGGGGCAGCACGTCATCGTCGTGGGATCCACTTCTGAAAGAGGGATGAAAATTGGACTTTATCTCTTGAGAAGCATCCCGGGTGTGGGACAAGCTTCTCTTGAGCTTTGGAGAGGGAGAGAAGAGAAAGAAGGGATGGATATTTTGTATGAAGGGGGTCTCCTTTTATAGTTGCAAGGAATGAGGGAAAATTGGTCTTTTTAATCTCAAAACATTAAATAAGGGTTCTTTCGTGACGGATAAAACCGTCGCTAAAACCCCATCGTGGGCAACGTGCACCACCTGCTCGACTCAGGCGCATGAAATGCGCGCTCACATCCTTCGATTCTTGGCCTTTCGATCATTAGATCAAATGGCTGAGGTGTGCCCTTGCCTGCCTCCTCATCGCGTGCTCGCTGCGTGAGATCTCGCATTACGCGCGAGTGTGCAATAGCACGTGGGTGCTACTGAGTGCCCGCAGCCTGCTTGCCCGCGCCCCAACAGCCACTCGTGAGGAATCGAACGTGCACCGCTGCGTCGTGTAAACGCGTTCACCCGCTGCACTATAGCGGCGTTTGTGTCGCAGAGATGCTTTCGTGCGCACGCGATCAGGACCATTGGATTGAGATCCAACGGTCAAGGCGACTCTTCAGGTGTGGCTTGAGAGGATGGGCGGGCCGGTTTGGATGCAATCCCAACCATTGGATCTTGATCCAACAGTGGAGATTATGGGTGCTAGCGACTTCAAAAGTTGAGGGCGATCGGTTGGGCAGCCGAGATGGTGCCACGTGGCACCATCTTGGTCGTCCATCTTCTAGATGATGTAGATGCTACCACGGTTGTTGGATTGAGTCGATTTTCACACCGTTAGGTTATGATCGCCAATCCAAATCCATCCGTGCAGTCAGATTTGTCGTCTAAAAGTGCATATTCACACCATCTTGGCCCTTGATCTTCTAGGGTTCCTCGATCTCTATCTGATGCTACAAGTGTTTGATTAGGGCGATCTTGGAGTCATTGAACTCCAATAGCAATAGAATGATGTGCGTTGTAATTTATATGGTGGAAATCTCTCAATCAAAGATTAAAATAAATATCAATTTATACCACGAAAAGGATGTCGTATCCACAGGGGGGAATAGGACCAATAAATTCATGAGTAGAAGGTTATAATGTTTGTAGACACCTTCACGACTTCAATTCGATGAATATGCTACTCTAAATGGAACTTGCAATTTCATTAAAATTTCAAGACAATTTATGTAATTTTCATGTCAGGAATCAAGCTCCAAAAGTATGATGCATGTGTAGTGGCATATCATGTAAGTTTGAATTGCATGCAAATCTGAATTGAATTTCAATATTAAATGATGCACATAACACAAGTTAAGTAAATTCATGAAATTATAAGTGCACCCATGCAATGTTTCTTGAATAAAATAATCAATATTAAAGTGACAATGGCATGCAATGTAATTTTAATGTGAGCAAAAACAGAGGAAACTTCCTCTCTCTTCTTTGCACGTGTGAAGGCATGGAGGCCAGCCGACCGAGGCCCGATGGCGATGCGTAGGAGAGAGGTGATCACGACGGTGGTGGGGGCACGACTGAAGGTGGCCGGTGGCGGTCAGCCAGATGCTTGACGCCGACGGAGATGAGTAGCAGGCTACTGTGTGTGGTCTGCTACTCATGGTCTGCTGCACACGGTTGCAGCAAGCGTGGCTGGCGAGGTTGCGCGGGGGGTGTACTGGAGGCGGTGTCTATGGGCGCATGCTGGTTGATGCAGAGAGGAAGAAGGAGATGGACAGGCACGTGCTTGCGGTGTTTGCAGGGCGTGCGGTGGGGCAGGCTGGAGGCGCACTTGCATGGCACGTGGTAGGGCAGGCTGGAGGTGCGCTTGCGAGGGCTGCGGTTGTGTGCACAAGGGCACTGCTACTGCTGTTGCTGCAGGAGGTTGTGGCTACGGTGCTAGGTTCTTTGCACGTGGTGGGGGCACGCTTGCAGGGTGCACGGTGGGAGAGGATGAGGCGCACTTGCAAGGGCTACGGTGGGTGGACATTGTGCACGCTTGCAGGGCGCGCTGAGCCTGTGGCGGTGGCATGCTTGCTGGTTCCACAGTGCACGCCTTCTTCACCGTGCACGTAGGGTCTTTTCCAGTGGTGCATTCCAAGCTTTTCCCAAGAGCACAACCCTCTGGTTTTTATCTCCTCCCCCCTTCCATTCTTCTTCCCTGGTGCAAGTCAAGGGATTTTAAATCCCTTACTAAACTTGGCTACCTATGGATTTTGTTGAAGCCGACGGCTGTTGAGGGAGGCTTTGTTGAGGCCGGCGACTGTTGGGGGAGGGGGAAATTCTTTTCACCCCCCTAGTCTCTTGGAAAATTAATCCTCCTCGTCTCTCACTTTCCTGATTATTTGTTAACTCTTAAATTAGCTTGATGGAGTGGATCAAGTGGAGGAGATGCATAGGGTGCGCTGTGTGCGAGACCTGCATGAAATATAAAATAATTACATAGTAAGTTATAGAATGCAATAGAATAGATGTAAACTTAAGTAATGATGCATGTAATCATTTTATGACCTAATGTGGTTATTAACAAACATATAATGTAAGAATAGAGTTAACTTAGGTGTAACAATAGTCCATTAAAATGGACTCATCAAATACCCCCATGCCTAAGATTTGCTAGTCCCTAGCAAAAATGAAAAATAATAGAAGTAATCAGAAGATTTCTTCTTTTCTTATCTCAAAAATTTAGAGATCCAGACAAATGTGAGGTGATGATAGCCTAGGTAATGGATCCAAGTGGAAATAACCAACTTACATTTGCAGTTTGTACTTATCCCTTAGTAAATATTTCTATCAGGATAGGCAACTACTTCCCTCGGGGATAAAGTAGAAAATAATATGTAAATTGACCCTAGCTTTTTGGCTTATGTTGGAGAAACTGAGTTTAATGGATACGTATTTGGTGGCACACACTCATTTGGTGCTACATGTAGTCTAGTACTACAGACTCTAGATCTCTAGGCTACTAAACAAGTCAACTCGGAGAGAGGCTAAACAGCTGTGCTCTCTTGATGTTCCTTGGCTCTCACTCTTTTCTTTCTGAGATCACAACTCCCGCTAGATTTAATAAGTGTACTCACTGTTTGGTGGCCTCACATGGCGTTCACACTTCAATTGGAGTCCTAATAACTTTACAACTAAGTTAGAGTCCTCAGCCAGTATTCGAGCGATCAGAAATACTGAAAGGTAGGTACGGGTCATATTTGGTGTATCGCGATGAGTGTTTTTGTTGCCTCAGAAACATCGTCACGAAGATAAAACTGTAAACTTAGACTCTTTTCTTTTTCTTTTCTCTCTTTTCTCTTTTACTTCTCTTCTTTTATATATATATAATTGTCTCTCTTATTTATTTATTTATTTTTCTTTATAAATCAACATAACACCACGTAGACTTTTATTTATGAGGCACTATTAGGGATGATGATGGTCAAGAGGATATTGAGTGGCTTATTTGGTGGAAGTACCTACTCTCGGCACCGGGAAAGAATGGATAAGGCAAGCGTATTTTTGACCTTTGACATTATTACCCTCCTTCAGCCGAGGACTCTATGAAAGATGGTCGTAACCATCCACCATAGTCATAGCTTTATCAAGACTCAATCTCTGTGTATCTGCCTTATTTGATGACTCTCAGGAATTCACACAATGTATGCACACAGGAACAGAGAGCGAAAACTGTGCCTAACTCTGAAGTATCATCATCTAATTGTCCGAAACTTAAGAGTCCTTGCACTAGACTTAGTGCACCAATAATCTCTCTACTTTCTTCTTACAAATATGAGGTGGATCTACTAGAAGATAGTATGCCTGACTCCCTATTAACTGTCCAAGGGTTCAGTAGACTAAAAATGCTTATTGATTTTCTTCAAAGATCCATTACCCAGTCTATGTGCAAGTGAAGTAAATGTACTAGATTCTAAACTTAAGAAACAATTTAAGAAGAAAATTCTTTAATGACACCTCCATGACAAAGATGTTTTGCTAGGGACTAACCAATTCAGTTCAAGAAAATAAGAGTTTTTTTTTATTTCCTAAATGTATGCAAATATTTATAAATGCTATAAACATTCTCAGGTTATACCCTCCCATGCCTAAGACTGACAATGTCCTCATTGGAAAAATGCAGACATAGAAGAATATCACCTGAGGAGGAGAGTGGGAGGAGCTAAGGCTCCTCAAGCCGAAGTGCATCCAAAACCTGGCCATCTGAAAGAGTAATATAAGGTTTAAGTCACTGGTCATTTACCTTAAAGCTCGCACCTGAAGTAGGGTTCCGAATTTCTACAGCTCCATGAGGGAAAGTATTGATAACAACGTATGGCCCATCCCAACGGGACTTGAGCTTTCTTGGGAATAATTTAAGTCTGGAATTGAAAAGCTAGACCCAATGGTTGGGCTCAAAAGTCTTTCTAATGATGTGCTTATCATGGAAGACCTTTGTACGTTGCTTGTAAGCTTGAGAAGCTTCATAGGCTTCATTACGAAGCTCCTCAAGCTCACTTAACTCTAACATATGTGCCTTTCCCGCTTTATCCAGATTCAAGTTAACATTTCTAATAGCCCAATAGGCTTTATGTTGGATTCCAATGGGATGATCGTACGCCTTTCCGTAGATAAGACGAAAAGGTGACATGCCCAAGGGAGTCTTATAGGCGGTTCTGTAGGCCCAAAGAGAATCATTTAGTTTTTTAGACCAATCTTTACTATTGGGCCTGATAGTTTTTTCTAAAATTTGGTTAATCTCCTTATTAGACACTTCAACTTGTTCACTCTTTTGGGGATGGTAAGGTGTGGCTATCATGCGATTGACTCCCAAATTTTGGAGTAGTCTTGTGAAGTGTACATTCTTGAAGTGAGGTCCTCCATCACTTATGATCGTCCTTGGGCACTCGTACCGAGAAATGATTTAGCCTTAACAAAGGCCAAGACCACGGAATGGTCATTGGTTCACATGGGTATGGCTTCTATCCATTTCGATACATAATCTACAGCCACAAGGATGTACTCATATCTGAAGGACACAGGAAAGGGACCCATGAAGTCGATGCCCCAAATATCAAAGATCTCAATAGGGAGGATAGGTTGCTGGGGCATCTTATTCCTTTTTCCAATGGTTCCTGTTTGCTGGCAATGTAAACATGTGTCCACATACATATGTGCATCTCAGAATAATGTGGGCCACCAAAAGCCAGACTGAAGAACCTTATGGGCAGTCTTCTTCCCACTAAAATGTCCCCCACAATGGAGGTCACGGCAGAAACTCAGAACACTTCTTTGTTCTTCATCAGGGACGCAATGATGAAAAAGCTAGCTAGGGCCTACTCTAAAAAGCTCAGGTTCCTCCCAGTGATAAAATTTAGCATTAGCAAGAAACCTATCTCGCTTCTGCTTGTCCCAAGTACTTGGGGTAATGCCCATGACCAGATAGTTCACTATGTCAGCGAACGAAGGAGTTTTAGCCTCCACGGCCATCAGAGACTCATCAGGGAAAGTCTCTTGAACGCTGCCAGCAGGGTTTGATAACTCAATAGGGATCCTAGACAGATGATCTGCTACCACATTCTCAACTCCTTTCTTATCTTTAATTTCCAGGTCAAACTTTTGGAGTAGCAGAATCCAATGAATTAGGCGAGGTTTGGTGTCTTTTTTAGCAAGAAGATGCTTTAAGCCAGAATGATCAGTGAACACCACAACCTTGGATCCCAAAAGATAAGATCGAAACTTTTCCAAAGCAAATACTACAGCAAGAAGTTCATTTTTAGTGACCGTGTAGTTTTGCTGAAGATTCGTAAGGGTCTTGCTGGCATAATGCAGCACATGAGGTTTGCCATCAACCCTTTGACCTAAGACCGCTCCAATTGCAAAATCAGAAGCATCGTACATTAGCTCAAATGGGAGGGTCCAATCTGGTGCTTGGAGAATTGGTGGGGTAATAAGGGCTTTCTTCAAGACTTGGAAAGCCTCACCACATCTATCATCAAAATCGAAGGAGACATCCTGCTCTAATAGGTCGTAGAGTGGCTTAGAGATTTTACTGAAATATCTAGTGAAGCACCAATAAAATCTAGCATGGCCAAGGAAAGATCTAACTTGACGAACATTGGCAGGCAATGGAAGCTTAGAGATGGAAACAATTTTGCGGTATCCACCTCTAATCCTCTCTTGGAAACTATATGCCGTAACACAATGCCCTATTGGACCATAAAGTAGCTTTTCTCCCAGCTAAGCACCAGCTTTGCCTCTTCTCAACAGGTTAAGACTTTATCAAGTTGCGAAAGGCATGGGTCAAATGATAAGCCATAAATGGAGAAGTCATTCATGGAAATTTCAATGAACTCATTGATCATATCAGAAAAGATAGCCATCATACAATGTTGGAAAGTGGCTGGAGCATTACATAACCTGAATGGCATTCAATGGAATGCAAATGTGCCATACGGAATCATGAAGGTGGTACGCTCCTGATCATTAGGAAAAAATGACTATCTGATTATACCCAGAGTACCAGTCAAGAAAACAGAAGTACTTGTTCCCCACCAGTCATTCCAAAATTTGATCGATAAACGATAAGGGGAAATGGACTTTTTGGGTAGCCGTGTTCAAACGGTGGTAATCAATGCAGACCCTCCAACCAGTTGAGGGTTTAGTGGTCACCAGCTCTCCTTGGTCATTCTCCTCCACAGGGATTCTTGCCTTTTTGGGTACTACATGAATAGGACTAACCCATTTACTATATGAAATGTGATAGATAATCCTTGCATCTAGCCATTTCAGAATCTCCTTTTTAACAACCTCCCGCATATTTGGGTTGAGCCTTCTCTATATGTCTCGGAAAGGTTTCATGGACTCGTCCGTGTATATATGAGGCATGCAAAGAGAGGGATCAACAACCTTAATATCAGCAATTGACCAGGCAATTGCTTCCTTGTGCCTTTGTAAACACTCAAGCAGAGCTCCCTCCTATAATTCAGATAATGTAAATGAGATAATAATGGGGAGCATGTCATTAGGGCCAAGGAAAGCATATTTCAATGTGCTCGGGAGGGGTTTCAACTCCAACTCAGGAGCCTTTTAGATTGAGGGTTTAAGTTGAGATGTCCCCGCCTTAGGTAGCGAATCTACCTTCATGGTCTAGGGTGGGGACAGAGACTCTGTGTGTATCCCTAGCAACTCTTCTAATTCGGGCATTTCCCTTTCAGTTTCTTTAATAATCGGAGGATGGTCCTTAGATATAACCTTTTGAAGGGGATCTCTACATAGGAGTGCTGGAGTAGTCTCTTCAATTATTTCATCAACGACCTCAATCTGAGAACAATCTTCAAATCTGGATTGCTTGTAAGTATCAAAAACATTCAACTGGATCTTCTTGTTCCCAAAGCCCATTTTAAGTGCCCTAGATCTACAATTGATAGAGGCATTGGCTGTGGCTAAGAAGGGGCATCCCAGAATAATGGATGACTTTGTGGGCTTATTAGATGGGTTAGGATCAAGCACCAGAAAGCCAACATGGAATAAGAAGTCCTCCACTCTCACAAGAACATCTTCCAGCAATCCTCGTGCTGTCTTAAGTGATATGTCTGTGACCTAGAGGATGACTGGACTAGGCTTTAGCTTGCCTCCTCCCAAAAGGTCATAGACAGAGCTTGGTAAAATGTTCACCCCTGCACCTAAATTGAGCAGAGCCTCGTCAATGTGTTGGTTACCTATAACCACTGAAATATATGGGGCCCCTAGGTCTTTCATTTTGAGGGGTGTTCCATGTTGGAGAACCGAGCTAACATGGTCAGGCAGGATGGCCTTAGTTTGGACCTGTTTCCTAGATCGGCACTTTTGGGTGCATAGGTCCTTCAGAAACTTGGCATAGGACGGGATCTGTTTGATAGCTTCCAATAGAGGAAAGTTAATCTGGACTTGCCAAAAAGTGTCAATAATCTCCTCCGTTCTATCCTTGTCTCCAAGTGAGCCAATAGAAGATTCCCTAGGAGTAGATAGGCGCTCTGGATAGGGCACCCTCGGCTTCTGGGTAGAGGGGTCATCATGGCGGGAAATGGGTGGTGGAAGGACGACATCCTCATTGTGGGTATTTTAATCAAGGGAGAGCAATGTGGCTCTTCCTTGGTGGAGATGGAAGTTGGGTCAGGTGTAGAAGGGGAATTCTGAGACGTATCCGTAGGAGTGTTATCAGGCTTGTCAATCTTCTTTCCACTCCTTAGCATGGTCACCGCTTGGGCGTGCTCCCTGAATACAACCCCCTTGCCCTTAGGGTTCTCCTCAGAAGAGCTAGGCAACTTCCCTAGATCACGTTGCCTAACTGCTTCTGTAAGATGACCAATTTAGGATTGCATATCAATAATCATCTTATTCTGAGATTGGATGACCATATTTTGATGCTCATGCATTGCTTTCATCATGGCTTTAAGTTCATCCATCTCAGAGGGCTTATTCTGAGGAGGGTTTTCATAAGATGGTTGGTATATGGGTTGGGGAGGTAAGGGTCTTGTATTCCCTGAATTAGAAGCATCACCTTTCTTCCAAGAGAAGTTTGGATGGTTCCGCCACCCCGGATTATAGGTATTGGAATAAGGGTTATGGCGAGGCGGAGGGCGGAAACCTTGGGCCGCTTTCAAGTCGCCCTGAATGAACTCAAGGAATTGATTTGCCTGATGGCACTCTGCAGTGGCGTGCATTGTGCTTTGGCAAATGGAGCATTCTCTTGAAGCTTGAAAGATAGAGGCTGCTTGCGGGTTCATGCCGGGGTTTGCTAAAAGCCTATCAAAGTTTTTATTCAATAATTTAATCTGGTAAGCCAAATCCTGAGAAGCCTCAACTTCATGGGTCTCTATCTTCCTCTGCAAGATTGATGGTTTTCTTTCTTGATAGGCAAAGGACAAATGTATGGAGTTGTCGCTTAATGTTTCAAATAATGCCCAGGCTTCATCCTCAGTTCTGGTCATGAAGGTTCCTGCACAGGCTGCATCGATGGTTTGCCTATGCCTTTCAGATAATCTGTTATAGAACCTTTCGACCAATTGCCATATTGGCACCTGATGGTGGGGGCATAACCTAAGAAGGTCATTAAAGCACTCCCAACTCTCATGAAATTTCTCCCCTTCCTGTTGAGTAAAACCCATAATCTCTCTTCTGTGATGGTTGGTCTTACTCATAGGAAAATACTTTTTCAAAAATTCTCCCTTAAGGGTGGCCCAATCATTTACCCTTGCATCGAGGGTATGATACCAGTGCTTGGCCTTATCCTTTAGGGAGAATGGAAATAGAGTCCTCATTAGGGCTTCATCAGTAAAGCCCTGGAGCTTCACCGTGGAACTGACCTCGATGAATTCCTCCAAATGTCGGTAGGGGTTCTCCCTAGTAGTACCATAAAAGGAGGGCAACAAAGATATGGTACTGCTCTTGATCTCATATGGATTATCCCTTGTTGGTCGTCTCAGTGCTTGTGTGGGTTGGTTAGTTGGAATAAAATAGTCCCTCAGGGTCCTTTGTTGATTTGCTCCTTGATCAGCCATGCCTTCTCTTTTCTCTCCTAGGTGAGCTCTCCTAAAAATTCTCTCGAGCTCAGGATCAAACACTAGACTACCCTCAAGAGAGCATCTACCAAGCATACAATATCAATCACAATTCAAGTTCTTATAGATTGAATAAGTGAAACCTCCACTCCAAAGATAAGTCAAAAGGTCAAGGCTTATCCCTCCGTTCCCACGTAAGTGGTATAAAAGGGTTGATGACTTGAAATCTTAACCTTCTTTGTTGCAGAGGTAGAATTGGTTGATATAGATGGCCAAACAAGTTATTCACTGCAATTACATGACTTAATTCAACCTTCGAGTGCCCTAGGACCTATACTTTGCTTAGATGATACTCCCAGGTGATCAAATGAGAAGTTACTCCAAGGACGAACAAAGGGATGCAAGTAGGGCGAACCCTTCCTTTGAGGCGATGTGTATGCGGTGCCCCTTAACTACCCTTTTGTTCCTTTAAGTGGTGTCCCCCTTCGTGAAGTATCAAAACACTTGGTCAAAAGATAGTACCACCACCACCACAAAGCATGATAGGAGGATTTGCACCGATAAAGAGATCGGTGCCTATAGCCTTAAGGGATCGAGCCTTAGTGCGGTGCCTAATGTGCATGCTCAGTGTCAGAAGTGTGCATCACACAGCAAATCTTTTTTTTATTTTTTTGAAAATGTAGACAAGTCCCTTAGAATCAGATCAAATGTGAATTGATTTTAAGGTCAAATCTGATTATCAGTCCCACTTTTAATTAGGTGACCACTGAATTAGTAAATTCAAATGACTTGGTGGTCTTGAATTTTAATTTGAATGCAACTGCGTGAATAAGAGCTGGATGCAAAAGTTAGAAAAATATACCTGTCTCCAGCAATCTTCGTGCCAATATGCTTGCAATGCAATAATGAGATCTAATGTGCTGCACAATCACCCCTAAATGCGCACACCTAAGGGCATGCAACTCCTAAACAGGCAGCTCGATATTTTCTTTTGTTGGTTTTAAAGGCAAGCAAGAAAAAAATGGAATTATGCACGTAGAAAAATGTAAACCCTAGTAGCTAAAGAATGTGGGGATAGACCCCCAAAAATTCAGGCCCGATGACTACAAGGGTGAGAAGATAGAAATAAAATTTGTGACGAAGGAGAATCCCCTGTGAAAGCAGGATCCAGGTCTCCTGTGTCTTTTCCTCGTGTGGGCTTAGCTAGAGGTTGATGTTGCCACTCTGTTGCACCTGTCGCCCTGTTAGATTCCTTGCACAATAAGATAAAGAATGATCAGATAATTGCACAACTCAGAATACTCAAAAATAATAAAGTGAATCTATTGTGTCTGCTGCCTTCCCAGCAACGGTGCCATTTGATAGAGAGAGTTTCGCTTAATTAAAATAGCAATAGAATGATGTGACACTGTAATTTATGTGGTGGAAATCTCTTAATCAAAGATTAAAATAAATATCAATTTAAACCACGAAAAGGATGCCGTATCCACAGGGAGGAATAGGACCAATAAATTCACAAGTAGAAGGTTATAATGTTTGTAGACACCTTCACGACTTCAATTTGATGAATATGCTACTCTAAATGGAACTTGCAATTTCATTAAAAGTTCAGGGCTATTTATGTAATTTTCACATCAGGAATCAAGCTCCAAAAGTATGTATATGATGCATGTGTAGTGGCATATCATGTAAGCTTGAATTGCATGCAAATCTAAATTGAATTTCAATGTTAAATGATGCACATAACACAAGTTAAGTAAATTCACAAAATTATAAGTGCACCCATGCAATGTTGCCTGAATAAAACAATCAATATTAAAGTGATAATATCTTGCAATGTAATTTTTAATGTGATAAAAAATAGAGGAAACTTCCTTTCTCTTCTTTGCACTTGTGAAGGCTTAGAGGCCAGCTGACTGAGGCTCGACGACGATGCGTGGGAGAGTGGTGATCGTGACGGTGGTGGGGGAACAGCCGGAGGTGGCCGGTGGCGATCAGTCGGATACTTGATGCTGACGGAGATGAGCGATAGGCTACTGCATGCGATCTGCAACTCGCGGTCTGCTGCGCACGGTCTGCTGTGTGTGGTTGCAGCAAGCATGGCCGGCGAGGTTGCGCGGGGGGTGCGCTAAAGGCGGTGTCTGCGGGCACGCGCTGGTTGCAGTAGAGAGGAAGAAGGAGATGGATAGGCACACAGTTGTGGTGTCTGCAAGGCACATGGTGGGGCAGGCTGGAGGTGTGTTTGCAGGGCACGTGGTGGGGCAGGCTGGAGGCGAGCTTGCGAGGGTTGCAGCTGCACGCACAAGGGCACTGCTACTACTGTAGCTACAGGCAGATGTGGCTGTGGTGCTAGGTTCTTTGCGCGCGGTGGGGGCATGCTTGTAGGGCACGTGGTGGGAGAGGATGAGGTGCGCTTACAAGGGCTACGGTGGGAGGATGCTACACGCGCTTGCAGGGCACGTGGAGGCTATGGCAGTGGCGCACTTGCTGGTTCCACAGTGCACGCCTTCTTCACCGTGCACACAGGGTCTTTTCTAGTGGTGTGTTCCAAGCTTTTCCCAAGAGCACACCCCTCTGGTTTTTTATCTCCTCCCCTCTTCCGTTCTTCTTCCCCAGTGCAAGTCGAAGGATTTTAAATCCCTTACTAAAATTGGCTGCCTGTGGATTTTGTTGAAGCTGGTGGCTGTTGAGGTTGGCAGCTGTTGGGGGAGGGGGAAATTCTTTTCACCCTCCTGGTCTCTTGCAAAATTAATTCTCCTCCTCTCTCACTTTCCTGATTATTTGTTAACTCTTAAATTAGCCTGATGGAGTGGATCAAGTGGAGGAGATGTATAGGGTGCGCTGCGTGCAAGACCTGCATGAAATATAAAATAATTACATAATAAGTTATAGAATGCAATAGAATAGATGTAAACTTAAGTAATGATTCATGCAATCATTTTATGACCTATTATGGTTATTAACAAACATAAAATGTAAGAATAGAGTTAACTTAGGCGTAAAAATAGTCCATTAAAATGTACCCATTAGTGGGCTCCTATTGATTCACATCCATCAACCCACCAAACTGATTGGGTTTGGTCTGCATCATCAGCCTGTTGATCTAAATAAGCACCTGGTTGGATCATCCAGGCTACTTATCCAGGTGCTTGTTCTACAAAACTCCTCTAATTAGACCACCCCTTTGACGTGGGCGAGATGCGTTAGTTTAATTATGTCATAGCATGTGTTTGTGACATCGATTTTAATACAAGATGAGGATTTGGTGAGTCCAAGTGTCGAACATAAGCAGGCATGAAATCAGATTATTTTGTCGCTTTAGTTGTCATAGGAATGGTGGTTTTGCTTGCGTGCGAGAAAACGCAGTAGAGAAAAGGAGAGAGACTAAGAGAGAGAGAGTTGAGTTAGAATTTTAGTTCGAGTGAAGCATGAGCTATGGTATACTAAAGCAATATATTATGGAATTCAAAAACTGTTTACAAGTACAACACTAGATGAAAGCTTAAACAAAAACAACATAAAGATTAAGGAGGAAGAGAGTATGAGGAGAAGACGTGGCGACCACGGTGGTGGAGGAGGGCTTCGTCGATGGCTCAACAACTCTAGCTATGGTTAAAGGGATATTGGTAGAGCTAAGGGAAGACTAATAGTGCTAGGAGAAGGTGTGTGTATTGAATGCTCTCCCAAGGGGTAGTTGAAGGGGTTTATATAGGGAGAAGGGTTTTCTAAACTAAGGAGGGGTTTTAGCGACATTCAGGACGTCACTAAACCCATGCCATAAATGTTGATGAAGCCCTCTTCTCTGATCCACGTGCGTGCATCCTTAACTATTGGATTTGAGGCGTGGATCGCCATCGGACGGCTGAAGGCGCGGCACGTCATCCTTCCCACTTGCAGTTGCGTGTGCCTTTGTGCGATGGGCGAGTATCGATCGTTTGATCGCACCTTCAATGGCCACGATTACGAGAGACCGTGTGCCTATGCGCACTCGTGCCTGGGTGCATCCGCACGCCCTCGTTGCGTCGCGTGGCCTTCATCCTTGCCGTCTGCACGTGCATCGACAGCTGAAATCACATGCACCTTCGTGAGTGCTCGAATTGGCAGCACACAGGGTTTCAAACACCCGCCTTTGTTTACGAGGGCGAGCACTCGACCGCTGCGCTACCTTCGCCTTTTGGTTTTGGAGACGTGAGCCGGTGCAGGTGCTGGCAACCATTGGGTGAAAATCCAACGGTCGTGATCTTCGCTGAAGAGGCTTTGGGAGTGCGAGAGCTAGGCTGAGCGTGCACTCTCAGCAATCTGATGGGCGATCGAACGGTTGAGATGAATCCCTACTCATGATGGAGAATGTCAGCGGTGGATTGGAGGTGTGGATCGCGCGACACGTGGTGGCTTCATGGCCGTTGATCCTTGGATCAACCATCACAACTTCTTGGGTTGTTGTGTGGGCTTCGGATATCGGATTTGAGTGATTTCAAGTCTGTTGGACTTGATTCGTCAATCTGGATCCATCCGTGCAGTCCAATTTCTCATATGAGGCCTACTTTAAGATGAACTTGTTCAAATGGCCATTAAACATTGATTTATAAGCAATCTTAATGTGTGATGCATGTAGTGCTCCCATGCCCATTATGGTGTGTTATTTGTGCACATATACCCTTAAGATAAACCCTGGTAGACAGAATTATCATCGTCGAATGTAGAGTTATCATACCCCCATGCTCATTCCTTGCTAGTCCATAGCAAGGATTATCCCAGCCATTATTTTTAGTCAGAATTTAGGAATTGATTACTTAGACATCTGTTACTTGTCAACAGGAGGAAATATACTAAGAGCCTGATCTACAGAGACTAAACAACGCCTGTGCGTCTACCAAAATGCAAACCACCCAGATCCTCGCTTTAAAGCATATATACAGATACATATATGTATTTTTTCCTTTTTCATCTTTTCTCATTTTTTGGAATTTTGTAGTTGAGAGTGTGTGGGTAACTTTTTACGGCTACCCAACCCACCCATAACTCGAGAAGGATTCTAAGTGCTAAGCATCTTGGTGTGAAGATTGCAATACACTCACTCAACGGTAATGAAAATAGACTTTGGGTTTCTACTCCCCTAGGTGACCGGAAGAGAAGTGCTTGCCTGAAGGTGTATCTGTCTGATCGGTAGCTTTCTCCCTACTTTTATTTTATTTGGGGTCAACACAAGGGTGTTTCCAGTGTATATCTCCCCGGATTACTCTACTTCTCTACTTCTTCCTTAAGTGTTTTGGACTTTTTGTGCATTTAGTGGGCTGGGCTCTAGACAACTGGCCAATGGGATGTTATTGATGGATGTGAGTGCTGCTGGTCGAATGCGAGGGATCAGTATGTATTTCTCTTTTTATTACTCGAAAATAGAGAATTTCCAAGGTCGAGCTCAGGGAGCAACACTTGATTTTAGAAGTATACAAAATCACAATTTACAATATGAATAGATACTGTTCTATAAAAAAAGATTAAAGAAAGGAAAATTTGTTCTTCTTTTCTTCTTTCTCTCTTTCTTCTTCTTCTTTTGCCTCTTTCTTTCCCTCTTCAGACGACTGGCTTCAAGGATCAGATGGCTTAAACTCTACTTGCTACAGTGTTCTGCTTCTTCTGCTGGTTCTTCATCCTCTTGGCTTCTTCTTCTTCTTTTTCTGCTTCTTCTCTGCTGTTGCACTATCTCCTCCTTCGTCTTCTTCTTCTTCTCCTGCTCAGTGTAAGGTTAGGCAAGACCTAACCCCTACCCTCCCCACGTCTCTTTCTCTCTTAAATTCACTCCAGGATTCACTCTCCCAGAGCCTCAATCGGGTAAGCGGGTCAGGTGACGCGCCTGGGACCAAGCGCATTGGCTTGGGTGGTGCGCGAGGTGTGCACAAGCAGGGATTAATCAAATCCATGTTCCAGGTTTAGGGAGAAGGTGTCGCAGACGAGGCGTGGCGGGGGTGCAAGGGACCTCACCCTAGTGTTTCGAGGCGAAAAGCCTGAAACACAAAATCAATTTATGCACGGGCACCTGCCCGCACACTTCCGAGGTGGGACTAAAAGTCCCACCCGCTTCCGCGCTTCTGCCCATAGCAGAAGCCCTCGCAATTGCAGTAGGCGTGGAGTTGCTTGACTCCACTCGAAGTCTGGGTGTGTGCGTGTTGCAAACTCGCACCACCTAAGAGCTTTGCCTGGAGCTGAGCGTGACCTGGAGTAGCTTGAAGGTTGCTTCAAGCTCAGTGACAATGGCAGAGAGTGGCCTGACCCTGAAATCAGTAGCACGGACTTTCGACCACGTCAGACCATAGGAAAACCTTCACCGTGTCACGGCGAAGGTGAGGCGGGGGTTGGCTGGCCGTGAGGCGGCCTAGGCGTGCGTGCCTAGGTTGCTCTGTGGCTGTGTTTATGGGTTAGGTCGGGGGGCATTTAGGGAGGTGTAGGTGGTCGATGGATGGGTGGAAGATGTTCAGTGGTCGATGGTGGAGGTGAAGAGGTTGGTGGTGAGACGTGTGGAGGTGTGGAGTGATGGGTGCGTCTCGCTGGAGGTCGGTCGGGGATGAGGAAGATGTGGCGGACAGTGGCAATCGAGGCGTAATTTGTGAAATAGATTGAGGGAAAATAGACAGTAGGAGATGAGGATCTTATTTGGGGTTCTTGGAGCGAAGGGGAGGCAAAGGAGATGAACGACTCATTTGTGAGAAGACGGCCCTGAGAGGGAGATAACGGCGACGAGGAGGAGGATAGGAAGGCGTGCACTGGTGCAGCGCAACATGGAAGATCGAGGCGAAGTGAACCTTGTTGATGGTATGGCAGCAGAGCGACAAGAGGGAGGAGGAAAAATCGCCGGAGCTTGCAGGCTACTTGGCTGGAGAGAGGGGAGATGAATTTTGAGGGAGTCTGCGGCCAAGTCAAGCTTGAAGGAAGCAACTGCCCCTACCGTTCCTTCAATAGGTGCTGGCTGGGAGGGAAACACGAGGAGGAGGTGTGGGCTCCTCGTCGGAGGCATGGCTGGAAAATGACCCATACCTCTCGAGCATTCGCACGAGAGGTATGGTGGTCGGCAGGGCATGGGAACCGGTCCATGCAGAAGAGGACAACACAGGAGATCTTCCTTTCAAGTTTGAGGCCGGCTCCCCAGGTCAGTGCAGCGCCATCCTCCGCGCAAAGTCGCCAGAGGTATGGCCTGTATAGTGCGAGGTCAGAAGGACCTATCTGCAGAAAGAGACGAGAAAGATAGGGGGTTTCTGCAAGGGTTCAAAAAGTTAAGGGTCAAAAAGTAATTATTGAGAACCATTTTGTAAAGTGGGTCAAGGGGACCTTTCCTTAGGTCCAAATTTTGGTATAACCATAATTTGGACCTAAGAAATCTAATGGTGAGGTTGGATTTTAGGTTTGACCATGTTTGACCAGACATTTTGCACAAAAACCCAAATTAGGTCAAAAATTGGGTATGCTTCTCAATCTAGGTCAAGATGGGTTCCAATGACCAAATTGAAGGTTCTAAACCCTAGGGGATATTTTTTCATGAATTTTAGAGGGTTTAATTGATTTGTATCTTTCCTGAAACTTCGTGAATTAAAGTAGGTTTATTTTAGGTTTACAGAATGTCATTTAATTCCTAGATTTTGCCATAACCCTTTCCTGATCGAATCATCCCACTTTTCTCTTATTAAGACCATTTGACCTGTGTCTAGACCCTTAGAAATCCCGTTTATGTACTGTAATAGTAAAATTACAGTTTTACCCCTTGTAAATTATTTTATACTCTGATTTGCAATCCCCTGATTTAGGCTTTCCCTTAGGTCTTGTAGGAGCTTTTGTTCACTTAATTAGGTCAAAATGTACTAGTTAGGGTTCATGATGAGGTTCTCATCGTTACCCACGACCACTTGCCAACTACTCTCATGAGGTGAAGTGTGGCTTATTTATTTTTCTTTTTCTTCTTTTCTATTATTTTCCTTTTTTTTCTATTTTTTCTTTTTCTTTTTCTTTTTCTTTTGTTGTTTAGTAGGTGGCTCCCTGATCTAAGATTTACCTAGAGGCAATAAAAGGGAAGTGGTCTTGTGGTTGGGTTTTGGACAACCAGCTAATGGGCTATTACCCACGACAACTGGCCAGCCATACCACCCTATAAGGTTCATTAGCTACCCAATTTCTGTCAGAATCTCCGAGGAGTGAGTCAGTGAAAAAATGTGTGCATATGCTTAGACTGAAAGTCCCTCCGAGTCAGAAGGCGAGTTGATAAGTCATATACTTATCACCCTACTTTATTGGCAAATTAATGTAAATTAAGGTTGCAAGGATTTGTGGATAAATCCACATTTTAATGGACACCAAGGCTGATTAAGCCTAAAGGCCTAAAAAGTTTAAGTGTTCAGGTTCTTCTCGTATTATTTCCCACAGTTGACAAGCTCCTAATGCCTAAGTTCTCCTTCCTAAATTTATTATTATTATTATTTATTATATAATTTATGCTGATAATATAAACTCAAAGAATGCAAATTACCACCCCCCATGCTTAAGTTAGACAATGTCCTCATTAGCAAAATGTATGTAAAGGGGGTACAGAAAGAAATCACCTGAGTGCTGCCATGTACCTGATCAGTCTGAATCTTCTAGGTTGCCTCCTAGGAAGCACTGAGTTTATTGCCTCCTGCTGGGCGAAGCTTTGTGTCAACCCTCAATGAGGGTGACAACTTCCTTTGGGGGAACCTGGGCAAGAAAGTGTTTTAATCTCTGACCGTTTACCATGAAGGTTTGCCCAGTGTTAGGATCTGCAATTTCAACCGCCCCATTGGGGTAAGGTTTGACCACCTGATATGGTCCTGTCCATTTTGATCTCAGCTTCCCGAGGAAAAGTTTACGTCGGGCATCAAAAAGCCAGACTTGCTGGTTGGGCTCGAAGGTTTTCATCTTCTCTTTGTAAAGTCGACTGTTCTCAAATGCGTCCCGACGGATTTCCTCGAGCTTAGAGAGTTAGAGCATCCTTTATGCTCCGGCTAACTGAGAATCCATGTTACACTACTTAACAGCCCAGTAAGCCCAGTGTTCCAAATCGACCGGAAGGTGGCAAGCTTTGCCAAAGACCAGGTGATAAGGCGACATGCCTATCGGGGTCTTAAAAGCCTTCCTGTATGCCCAAGGGGCATCATCCAGTTGTGTGGACCAATCCCTCCAGTCAGGTCTCACAGTCTTTTGCAGAATATTCTTGATCTACCTATTGGAGAACTCAGTTTGCCCATTTGTTTGTGGATGATACTGGGTGACAATGCGGTGAGTAACCTCGTATTTTCTAAGGCATGGAATTGGGTATGAATAAAGTGACTCCTACCATCACTAATTATGGCCTTTGGTATCCTAAATTGAAAGAAGATGTTTTGCTTAACAAAGTCCATGACAACCTTATGATCACATCTTCGGGTGGTGATGGCTTCAATCCATTTCGAAACATAGTCTACTGAGACTAATATGTACTCAAAGCTGCTGGATGGTGGAAAGGGACCCATACAATCGATGCCCCAAACATCATACATTTTGACAATTAGAATGTGCTGGAGAGGCATCATGTCCTTTCTGGGCATAGTCCCAAATGTCTGGTAGCGAGGGCAAGTCCTAGTGAAGTTGAGTGCATCCTTGAATATGGAGGGCCAGTAAAATCTGGGCTACAAAACCTTTGTAGCCATTTTCTTCCCCGAAAGGTGGCCACCACAGGCTTGGCCGTGACAAAAGGATAGCACACTTTGGACTTCTTCCTCAGGAATACACCTCCTGATGATTTGGTCGGCACAGAGGCGAAACAGAATGGGATCATCCCAAAAATAGTGCTTAGCTTCAACCAAGAACTTATCCCGTTGCTGTTTGGACAAGCCGTGCGGAGTCTATCCTACCACCAAATAGTTGACGAAGTCTGCATACCAAGGTAGCTTTCTTCCTTGCACAGATAGAAGTTGTTCATCCAGAAAGGTGTCAGGCAAGGGTAATGAGGGTCCAATGTGATCTCAGTGGAGTCTAGACAGGTGATCGGCTACAACGTTCTTGGGCTCGGCTTTGTCATGTATTTCCAGGTCAAATTTTTGCAAGAGCAGGATCCATTTGATGAGCTTGGGTTTAGCGTCCTTTTTGGCCAACAAATGCCGGATAATCGAGTGGTTAGTGTAAATCATCACGTGGGATCCCAGAAGGTATGATTAGAACTTTTCTAGTCTAAAGACTACGGCGAGCAGTTCTTTCTCTGTGGCAGTATCATTCCGTTGGGCCTCATCCAATGTCTTGCTCGCGTAGTAGATCACCACGGGTTTCTTCTCTTTTCTTTGTCTTAGGACTACGCCGATGGCAAAATCTGATGCATCACACATAATCTCAAAGTCCTAGGACTAGTCTGGGGGCTGTAACACAGGCACAGTAGTGACTATTTCCCAGAGAGTGTTGTAAGCCTTGATACAATCAGGTGTCACGTGAAAAAGGGCGTCATTGGCTAGAAGGTCAGTCAAGGGTTTAGAGAGTTTGGAAAAATCTTTATTGAACCTTCTATAGAAGCCAACATGTCCTAGGAAAGATTGAATTTGCATGATCAAGCTAGAGGGTGGAAGTTTGGAAATTAGATCAACCTTAGCTCGATCCACTTCAATGCCCCTAAGCGAGACGATGTGACCGAGTACAATCCCTTCCTGAACCATGAAATGGCTCTTTTCCTAGCTTAAAACCAGGTTGACCTCGATACAATACTTCAGGATGTTCTCTGAGTTGCTAAGACAATGGTGGAATGAATTCCCGAACACGGAGAAGTCATCCATAAAGACCTCCAAGTATTCACCCACCATCTCTGAAAAGATGGCTAGCATGCAATGCTGAAAGGTAGTGGGTGCATTGCATAACCTGAATGACATACGACAGAATGCGAACGTGCCATTCGAACAAGTGAATGTGGTCTTCTCTTGATCTTCTGGCAATAACAACTTGGTTGTATCCTAAATATCCACACAAGAAGCAAAAATATTCCTACCCTACCAATCGCTCGAGAATCTGATCAATGAATGGTAGGGGAAATGATCTTTCGTGGTGGCCTCATTAATCTTCCTATAGTCGATGCACACCCACCATGCAGTAGCGGTGTGAGTGGGGATGGATTCGCCCTGATCGTTGGTGACAACAGTGAGCCCAGCTTTCTTGGGTACCACTTCAGTAGGGCTCACCAAGGGGCTATCAGAGATTGGGTAAATGATATCAGCATCAAGCCACTTGATTATTTCCTTTTTAACGACCTCTCGCATATTTGGGTTCAATCGTCTCTGCATCTGGTGGGAAGGTCGAGCCCCATCTTCCAAATAGATCTTGTGAGTGTAATAGGTGGGGCTAATTCCTCGTAAATCAAAGATTGTCCATCCAATGGCCGCCCGATGTTTAGAGAGGGTTGCAGTCAACCTAAACTCTTGTTCCCTTGTTAAATGGGCATTGATAATCACAGGGTAGGTCTGGTTAGGTCCAAGGAAGACATACTTGAGATTATCGGGTAACAGCTTCAGCTCAGGTGTAGGTGGAACTACACTTGACGGGTAGGGGAAGGGTGCGAGTTGATCAGCATCAATCTCCTCAAATGATGGTTGTGGGCAGTAATCAGCTCTACAAATGTCAACCTCCACAGCCTGTGGTGGGTTAGGGTAGTCGTAAGTTGGTTGAATCAGATGGTCTGCGGAAGAGCTAAGAGTGAGGCATTCTTCAACCAAAGGTTCCATGGGATCATGCTCCTCAACCCAGCCACAATCAAAAGACTTGGTCGCCCTAAAGATATCCAGTTGCATCTTCTTATCCCCAAAAGCGATCTCCATGCATCCCATGTCGCAATCAATGTTCACCTTAGCCGTAGCCAAGAAGGGTCTGCCCAGGATGATGGGTGTGTTTTGTAGCTATTCGAGGACTTCCATGTCAAGAACCAAAAAGTTGATCGGGAAGTAGAAGCCCTTGACCCGAACAATTACGTCTTTGACAACCCCCTTTTGGGTTTTCACAGATCTATCAGCCAATTAGAAGGTCACAAGTGTGGGTTTCAACTTACCAAATCCAAATTGGTGATATAGGGCCATCGAGATTAGGTTGATTAAAGCACCTAAGTTCAGGAGTGCTCTGTCAAATGTCATGTCCCCGATATTACAAGATATCAGAGGTGCTCGTGGGTCAGTTCATTTGGGAGGAAGGCTTCTCAATATCACTGAACTGGCCTATTCTGAGAGCACAACCTTCCTAGGTGCTTGGGTTCTTGGCTTACGCTTTGGTGTACAGACATCCTTTAAGAACTTAACGTAAGTCGGGATGTGCTTGATTGCTTTGAGGAGTGAGATATTAATCTGGAGTTGTTTGAAGATCTCCAATAGCTCCTCACTCTCAACTACAACTTTCTTTTTCTTCATCTTTTCCAAGGCCTCAAGGTATGGTGTTTGGTTTTGAATTGGGTCAATCTCCAGGTCCTTGGGTTTTTCCTGCTCATCCTCAGAATCAGGTATCTCAGGGAGCGAGGTCACGGGAGGGGTTAGCCATTTGGGATCTTGGGTTTTAGTGCCGCTTCTCAACGTAACCGAATTGGCAGAGGTGTTGGGACCATGGGTAGATCCTTGAGAAGAGGAGGAAGAAGAAGCACCAAACCAAGGGGATGTTTGTGGTGCTTGCTAGACCATGTGGGCATGTCTGGGATTTCCTTGGAACCCTTGCAAATTAGGGACTCTGCTAATCACATTTTGCAGGTTCGGCTATGGTTGAGAAGGAAGGGATCCCTGTTGTTTACAATCCAACAGTTGGCTCAACTGTCCCTTCACTAATGCCATTTCCTCCAGATGTTTCTGATTCATGTCATCCATCATTTTTATCAATGTGTCCATTTGGTTTTGTGGGGGAGGGGTTGCCCTATTCTGATTAAAGGGTGGTCTATCCGGTGGACCTTGCTAATAGGAGGGGGGATTTGGCCTGGGTTGGTTCTGGAATTGGTTCAGTTTTTGGTTCGTCCAGGCAAAATTCGGGTGATTACACCATCCGACGTTGTAGGTGTTGGAAAAGGGGTCAAGTTTGGAGTAACCTTGGATATCTTGGATATCTTCAAAGATAGAAGGTGCCGACAGGGAGGGAAGAGAGTAATCAGGGGTTGAGGGAGAAAAGGTCCCTCCCTGGAGCATGGTCAGGGGTTGTTCTAGGTGCATTTGGCTCATCAGCTGGACTAAGTCTACATTGTGAGCCCCCTTTGCTAGGGAGAGGGTCAGTAGCGGGTTCCTGGTCTGGTTCAGCAGCTCATCGATCTTTTTGTCCACCAATTCAACTCGATCCAACTTTTTGGCTATAATGTCCTTGTCAACCATTCCAGAATTTGCTTGCACCTCATAGATCCTACCACAGGATTGACTAGATCGATTAAACTTAGTCATGGAGGCATTGTTGAGCTAATTCTCACTCATGGACTCAAAGAGTTCGAATGTGCTCTCCTAATCTTTGTTCAAAAAGTTACCTCCTCATGAGGCATCAACAAAGTTCCTAAGGTTGCTGTCCAGACCATGGTAGAAGATTTGGGCCAATTGTCGCCTTGGAACCTCATGGTGTGGGCATTTTCTCAATAACTCATTAAATCTTTCCCATGCCTCATGGAATTGTTCCCCACCTTGAAGTGTAAATGTGGTAATGGCTCTCTTGAGGGCATTGGTGTTACCTATGGGGAAGAATTTCTTCAAAAATGCATGCCTCAGTTCTTCCCAAGTGGAGATGGGTCTCCCTAAGGTTCTAAGCCAGTGGGGTACTTTGTCTTTTATAAAGAAAGGGAACATATTAATCAAAACAATGTCTAAGCTGATGTTCCTGGGTTTCACAGTTCAGGCTATCTGGTCAAGGTCCTCTAAGTGTTGGAAGGGGTCCTCATTTGAGCTCCCATGAAAGTGGCTCTAAATCAGGCTCAGGACATTAGGTTTTAGCTCAAAATCATGTCCCCCTTTGGGGACTCTAAGATGTGGTTTATTCCGAATAGCAGACGGATCGTAAAAGTCACGGAGGGGCCTAGGTTGGCCTCCGAAAGTTGTGGTGGGTTAGGTGGTGGTTGCCCCTACGGGTTCTGCAACCGATGTATGGCTTTCATGATGGTTTGGATCTATTATTGTTGAAGCCAGTGGTTAGCAAAGATCTGGGCATGAATGATGGCCATAGCAATGGGTTGAGGTTGGTCCTCAACCTCATCAATTCCTGGTTCAACCATCTCCCCTGTAAAATCAAGTCTTCTCCTGATTTCCCTTTCCAAAACAAATAGCTCAGGATGAAGTGATTGTCTCCCTGCATACACTAGAGAAGAACGGGGAGGGATGTGGAGAGAGACATATGCGAGAAGTGTGTGCACAAACAAGCAGACAAGTCTAGTCCTTACAGTGTATACCTTAGGTAACTTAGAAGTCTCAAAAGGAATGATCAAGTCTGTAAGCACTTAACCACCCTTCCCAACGTTAATCTAGCCAGGTTGATTATGAGGGGATTGAGGGGAAGGTTCTTCCTTTGGCTTTCATCGCCAGTTCCGTAGACCCCACAACCGTGGTCGTTTGACACTTCCTCGCAACCTAGTCACCAGATTCTACGAAGGGAATGAAGGCCAAGTGCCCAGTAAACCAAATCACACCTTCAAGACTTAAACCAGTCCTGCCTAGGGCACATCTACTCCATTTTAACAAGGGGCTAGGATAGTTCTTGTGCTCAAGGTATGTGATGAGGCGTTGATTGGGGTTGTGCCTCTTAGTTATCCAATTCAAGTGTGTGTGCACTTAACAAGACATGGTCTCAAGCAAAAATTTTAAGATGTGGTGTCTTTTAATGTTTGTCCTTACTTTAGTGCCTTTTAGGGTTGAAGTGCCCTAATGTTTTCAAACAAGGTTCAAGTGGGCACACAAAGTTTTGCACATAAGCGGGCGAGAGTCGATTTCCTTTAGCTGATATGGCCCTAGAAAAACAACCCTAGTGTTTTCACCCTAGTGTTTATGTGATTTCTACCAAGTGAGTTGATTTTAAGGTAAGTGATGTAACCCAAGTCAAATCATGGTGGCTTTACAAATACCACTCAGAAAGAAAGAAGAATGCTCCAAAAAGATTATATCTTTAAGAACATTAGAGTGTATTTTTTGTTGGGTGATGAGTTTAGAATGTGGATCAAGTAGTCATTCACCATGCCAATTTTTCTGATTTTATAATTTTTTTGTATTTCTTTTAGGTAAGCAAACAACCAAAGGGCAGAGTGATACTCACAACCGATCTTCGCCGCACTTTACTCCATCTCTACCATCTCGAATTGTGCTCCTTCGTCTCCCAAGCGTCGAGTTCCTGCAACCAATCAAGTAGAGGGAGAAAATGAGTTAGATGATGTGAGTATGAATGCTGGATGAAAGTGACAAAATAAATCTGTTGCCTCCTCAGCAACGGCTCCAAAAACTAACGTGGGAGGGATGCGTTAGTTTAATTATGTCATTATAGCATGAGTTTGCGACGTCGATTTTAATAAAAGATGAGGATTTGGTGAGTCAAAGTGCCAAACACAAGGAGGTGAGAAATTGGATTATTTTGTCGCTTTAGTTGTCACTGGAATGGTGGTTTTGCTTGTGTACTAGAAAACACGAAAGAGAAAAAGAGAGAGTAAGAGAGAGAGAGTTGAGTTAGAATTTTAGTTCAAGTGAAGCATGAGCTATGGTATACGAAAGCAATATATTATGCAATTCAAAAACTATTTACAAGTACAACACTAGATGAAAGCTTAAACAAAAACAACATAAAGACTAAGGAGGAAGAGAGTGCGAGAAGATGAGGTAGCCACAGCGGTGGAGGAGGGCTCCGTCGGCTGCTCGACAACTACGGCTATGGTTAAAAGGATATTCGGTAGAGCTAAGGGAAGTCTAGCAGTGCTAGGAGGTGTGTGTAGTGAACGCTCTCCCATGGGGTAGTTGAAGGGGTTTATATAGGAGAAGGGGTTTCTAAACTATGTAGGGGTTTTAGCGACATCCAGGACATCTCTAAACCCATGCCATAAATGTCGGTGAAGCCCTCTTCCCGCCAGTCTGTCACAGGTGCTGTGTGCTTCTTCTCTGATCCGCTCGCATGCGTCCTTAGCCGTTGGATCTGAGGTGCAGATCGCCATCGAATGGCTGAAGGTGCACCACGTCGTCCTTCCTGCCCGTAGTTGGGTATGCCTTTGTGCGATGGGCGAGTGTCGGCCATTTGATCGTGCCTTCAACAACCATGATTACACGAGACCGTGTGCCTGGATCGTGCATACTCGTGTTCGAGTGCATCTGCGCACCCTCGTTGTGTCGCGTGGCCTTCATCCCTGCCGTCCGCGCATGCATCGACGGCTGAAATCGCATGCACCTTTGTGAACACTCGAATTGGCAGCGCGTGGGGTTTTGAACACCCTCCTCTATTTGCAAGGGAGAGCGCTTGACCGCTGCGCTGCCCTCGCCTTTTGGTTGCGAAGACGTGAGTCGATGCGGGCACTGGCAACCGTTGGATTAAAATCCAATGATCGTGATCTTTGCTGAAGAGGCTTTGGGAGCGTGAGAGCACAGGCAAGTGTGCGCTCTCAGCCATATAATGGGTGATCGGTCGGTTGAGATGAATCTCTAGGGGTGATGGAGAAGGTCAGTAGTGGATTAGAGGTGTGGATCACGCAACACGTGGCGGCTTCGTGGTCATTAATCCTTGGATCAACGGTCACAACTTCTTGGGCTTGTTTTGGGAGCTCCGGATATCGGATTTGAGTGATTTCGAGTCCGTTGGACTTGATTCGTCAATCTAGATCCATCTGTGTGGTCCGATTGCTCATCTGAGGCCTGTTTTAACTTGAACTTGTATAAATGACCATTAAACATTGATTAATAAGCGATCTTAATTTGCGATGCATGTAGTGCTCCCATGCCCATTATGGTGTGTTATTTGTGCACATATACCCCTAAGATAAACCCTGGTTGAAAGAATTATCATCATCGAATGTAGAGTTATCACCCTTCTCCTTGACCACGTTCTGCTCGACTGAAGGCATTGAATTTAGCACTTAAGGGAGGCAACCCGTCATTCTAAAATCCTGAGACCCTTTTGATCATCCTTTTTGAGCTACACTCCTATTTCACTTTTCCGTTCAACTTTAGAACCATCGACTCCACCTTTAATACTTGTGTCGAAGCTTGAAATCATCTGCAAACAGTCATCCCGACCAGTTCACCCACCCTTTAACCCTATTCTAAACCTAGAACCAACCTGAATTCATACCCACCAGGTTTAAAATGAGGACATTGCAAAACTTATGCATGGGGATGATTACACAGCAATCATGGGTCCTAATCAACCTAAATAATGTATGAACCTAGCTTAAATTATGGATATTGCACTCATATCTTGCATATCATGAATTGCATCAGTCTATTTAGAATAAGATGAGATATCCTGTTAGTTAATGATTTTTATTCCTATTTGCAGGTAATAAAGTGATCCAGGATGGAGATAATGGAATTAAGCAATAAAGGAAGAAGACTAATCTGGATAAGAGCAGTGAGGAGGATAGCCTTATCCCCAACTTTAGAAACCCTATGATAGCCTTCTCAAACCCAAAACGACCTCCATTAGGGCACCTTAGCCTCAAAACCCAAACATGGATAGTACTATCCATGTTCTTATCCACCCTATTCCTCTCCTAAACGTTTAGGAACCAAAACCCACCTTAGAAAACCTAAAACCCACTCTCCAGCACCTTTTAGGACATCCAGACATATGGCTGGACGTCTGATTTCTACAGAATAACAATCCAGGAAGCCAAAACTCATACTCACACAGAATTGGACATCTAGTTTAATGTCCAAACATCCAATTTTCTAGTATAAGGCATCTGACCACTATTCTGGACGTCTGATACTGCTCTCTGGTTCCTGATTTTGGTGTTGGAAGCCTTAGCTTGCTTATTTTGACCTAGGAACCACACCGGACACCCTAGGAAACCTAATTAGAGACCTCTTAAGCCTAGTCCACTATCCATAGCCCTACTTATCCTATCCCTAACCCAATTGAACCATCCCATACCTAATTGGGTGCATCTGCAGTTGATTGGGTGCACCTGAGCCCAATTGGATCCACCCAGGATCTAATTGACTCATACCTATTAGGGTTACCCTAGCCTAATCACATGCACACATCCAATTAGACTTGACCTAGACCTAATTAGGTTCACTCCTATCCAATTAGATTTTCCTAAGCCTAATTAGGTCCACACCCACTTAATCTAGATTGACCCAACCTATTTGGCACCTAATCTTACCAAAACCCACAACCTAGTCCCACAAAAAATACACACCCACACACATACACGCACACACCTTCCCATTCTACCCCTACCAAACCCATGCACACTCTCTTGGAAACCCTAAAAACTTGTGTCAAACCTAGATCCTAAAAATGTGGCATTAGCTAATTTTGGAGCCACCAAAAGTGGCAACCAAATGGAGCCTTCCATAAGGGCAATGAAAGGGCCACGAAATTGAACCATCTTCGCCACTCTCTTCCTCTCAACTTGCGACCACACCTCCTCCTCTCCCTCTCAAGGCTGTCCTCTTCCTCCAAGGCTCCCTCCATGGATGGCTAAAGAAGAAGCTCCTCCAAGGCATCTTCATGAGGGTGGCAAGAAGAAGAAGAGCATAAGGATGCAACACCTTCTCCTTTCTTCTTGTGGGCGTGCCCTCTTCTTCCACCATAGAGGATCCACGCCCCTATTTTCTTTTCTTCTTAGATGGCCATAGAGAAGACCCCCCTCAAGGTCTTCTCAAGGACAACCATTGGTAGAGAAAGCGTGCAACACCCTCCTCTCTCCACTTGGGTGCACACTCCCATCCTCCTCTCTTTAGTGGACGGCCAAGAAGGCTTCTCCTTAGCCTCTCTTGGTTGATCCCTTTCTTTAGTTTAGCTTTATATCCATGTATCTGTATTTTATAGTGACTTTGTTTTTGATCCATGATGCTCTTGTCTAATGGTTTTATATGCTATTATCTTCATGGCTTACAACTTTGATGCATGCTTTCATTTTGTGTTTCAAAATAAAGATCAAAAACACAAAAGACAAAAAAAATTAGGTTAGGTTAGATTTAGGTTAGATTATGCCGATCCAAATCTCGACTTATTTTCACGCCTCCCAGAGATGAACGACCGAGACTCAAGTTCTAAAAAGAAAAGAAATCTATGCGAGTTTCGTTATTATAATTATTTTTGTCAATGGGATTTCGCGACTATACTATGATTCCGAGGATTTCAAAATACGCGATTTCCACACTTGTCAAATGGCATCGTTGTTAGGGAGGCAACGTGCAAGTTTAAATTTGGATTTGCTTAACTTTTTATTGTTTTGATTGTAGGGTGTCAAGACGAGGATCGGTGCACACATCTATCCGTGGTGAAGACCGTAGGTATTTTCTTCATCCTCTAGTTTGTTGCTTTCTTAGGTTAGGAAAAAAAATACAAAAATATATATATATATATATATATATATATATATATATATATATATATAAATTCAAATTCAAATTTTCAGATTCGAATTAAAAAAAAAAAAATTCTTTGGTGTGTGTTTTAACTTGAAAGCTATTTAAAAACACCAAAGTTAGATTTGGAAATCCGGCCAGCAAATATTGATGATATTAAAAAATTTATTGCTGTCAAATTAGGAGTCTAAAAATTTTGGGATTCAGTCTGATATTAGGTTTTCAAACCATCTTTCTAGTGCCACCTTTTATTTGGAAAAATTCACACTGTACATATTTTAAAAATTCATATAGTGGAAGGGGATCAGAACAGTTTGCATTTTGATTTTGTATAACTTTAAACATTAGTTCTGACCTCTATATAAATCAGATCTCTTTGAAATTTGTGGGGTTGGAAATCCACTGAAACATAGTTGTTTCTTTAAATTTTCAAGAATTTTTGGATTTCTTTCGGTACTGTTTCAAACTGCATTTCTCGCTGGGGGTCCATCCAGTCAGTTTGACCCCTTGGAACATAAAAATTCATGAAAAATTGCATGAAATAGTAAAAATCTTAAAAAAATATTCCTTGAAAACTTATTGAAAAAGGAAGATCTATAGCAAATTTCATATTATTTTTCTTCAGTTATTGATTTGGGGAGTGATTTCAAGTTAGACTAAAGTCTGACTGCAGATTTTAGAAGTACAAACCCTAGGTAATTCACATTAGGGTTTAAATTTAGAGACCTAAAACAAACCTGTTTGAGCTTGATTTGAGTGTGATTGAATGAGAAGGGATTTGCTATGATTGGTTGTCTTCCCTTCACCCACTTAAATTGAAATTGATCTACATTTCAACTTAGGCAACCAATTAGGTCAATTTCACTTAGTAGTGGTGCATTAGGACCATTGTTTTCCTTGATTGCATCGCACCACTTCTACCTTATTGGACTTAAAAGCATCATATAGACCTATCTGATATTAGGGTTTTCACACTACGGTAGAGCACATTTACATGCCATACTTAAAGGAAATTCACATAACAATTGGGATTTGCAAAACTTGTTGCGTGCTTCACTACAACCTTGTTTGAATTGACCTAAATAAGGAAACCCTGAAAGAAAAAAATTAATACAAACATTTGAACCATAAAATCTACTACACCAACTAAAGCTTGTATTGAAAATCCTTTGTCTGTGCACTTCACACTCTAAATCCAATTTTAAGGGCAACACCCCCAATCGCCCAATCACATTCCAAGAGCACTCTAAGCCCAAGCCTAAAACTAAGTAGACGTGCCCTAGGCAGAACTAAATTACTTGGTAATTGAAATTTAATTGGGTAAAAATCAAGGCCTTGTCTATTTGGACCAACTGGTGACAAGAAAGGTTGGTGCGGTAACCGCGTTAACCTTTAGTGGTGTCTCGCCGTGCGGGGTGTCCTAGGGGGTCCCACCAATCTGGACAGCCAAGTAATTCAAGGGTTGGTTTAACCCAGTTCCATCTCAGGATACCACGGTTAGATCCAATTAGGGTATATAATTTATGGCTAGCTTGTTTGCTTGATTTGGGGCTCTCTCATCTTTCTTCCTAGGCCTTTGCCTTAATTCCACCAACCCCTTGTAGGTGGTTGTGTCTTCCTAAGGAAGACTATCTCTTATCTCTTTCCGCATCTTCTCTCAAATATCCATGATCCCATATCATTCTTTTGACCCTCAGGGTCCTCCGTCTCCCAACCCAACCATGATTTCAACTCCTCCTGGTTGGGAGACTCATCCTAACCAACTGTGATATGATTATCCTTATCCCCCAGCTTATTTAGAACCTAAACCTCATGGATCCGACCCTTATCTAAATCAGAACCAATTGAAAGCTATAGTTGCTGAATTCCAGAAATATAACAAGGACTATACAGATCAATGTGCCAAGCTCCTGGAGCGAATTAGATAATCCCAGGCACAATCTCAAACTTATCACTCCTCCCAAGGATAAGACACTTGGAACAACCAGCCTAATGGGTCTAGTGACCCATACTTTGGATCCACTAGCTACTCTACTGATTCTTGCTACCATGGGGAGGCATCCTGGACTTAGCTAACCCAAAAGGCACCTTTGGACCTAATCTGTGATTTGGGTAGATCACTTGAGAAATGCACTATTTCTAGTACACCTGTACCTAATGAGATATCACTAAGGAATTGGAATAATGGATCACAAGTACAGGACCACATAACAAGTTCCCAATCAACACCCTCTATAGTCAGCCCCACTCAGGGTGATACACCTATTGATTCACATCCAAATTTGTATAACCCTGAGTGGAGAAATAATCCTAATCTTTCATGGCCACCACAGAGACCGACTTAGACTGAACATCAATCTAGGCCAGCCCAATACTCCACTCAATCCACTTTAGGGCAACCATCTAGTCTAGCCCAACCTGCAACCACCCTTGAAGATATCATGAACATTTTGTTGGACTTTGATAAGAAAAATGAAGAAAGGCTAACTAAGTTGGAAAATCAAGTGAAATCTCAAAGGGATCACATCAAGAGACTTCAAGAATCATTTTATCCCTGGATGCACACTCCTGTTCACTCCAATTCTCCACCTATTCTTTTGACCCATCCAATTTATCATGCATGCCATTGTGCAGGGGCCAAATCTATGGCCTCTAAAAGGAAGAGAAAAGCTAAGAGCCCATCCAAATGATCTAATTCGGGCTTAACCAAAAATCATAAGACCAAATCCACATCTAGCTCTGACTCAGACTCTAGGGACAAAAGGAAGAAAAAGGCTTCTAAAGTTGATTTGACCTATTTACCCTTTCCTGAGGCCTTAAAGAAAGAGTCACAAAAGAAGAAAAAGACTTGCACACCTAAAGAGGTGGTTTTATCAGCTAACATAAGTGCATTTGTTTCTGGCACTCTATCACCCAAAATGACTGACCCTGGAAAACCCTTCATATCTTGTGCCATCAAGGGATTCACCTTTAATAGAGCCCTTGTGGATCTAGGGCGTTCCATTAGCTTGATTCCTACCGCTCTTTTTGACTGCACCAAACTTGGAGATCTGCACCATACACTTGTCACCATTAGAATGGCAGATGGCTCCATCAAAACACCTAAGAGGGTAGTTCAGGATGTGATTATTAAAGTGCAAGGTCATAGCTTTCCAGTTGATTTTATTGTTTTGGACATGGATATACTGGAAAAGCTAAGTAATTCACCCATCATTCTGGGTCGACCTTTCTTGGCTACGGCCAATGCACGGATTGACTGTTACTCAGGATGTATGGATATGAGTAGCAGCAATGACAAGACTCACTTTGATATGTATACAACTGCTAAGAAAACAAAGTCAGGGTATTTTCTGGATGACATGGAAAGTGAGTCAGAGGGTAATTCGGAAGAAACTATGGCAATTGACACCTGGGTAGAACCACATGACCCGAATCAACAATCCACTAGATCACATAAGTCACCATCAATACAAGATAAAATTTTTGATAGCATGATTGACTATCTTGACCGACCTAGCCCAATTCAAACCCTTGCCCCTTGCAATGAATCCCAGATTACCCAATTGATCAAAATGGTTCATGAAATAAAAGAAGCTAGTGTTAAAGAATATGATGATATAAGAAAAGAGCTTCATAGAATCTGTGCTGAGCAACAAAAATCAGAAACATTTGAATTTGGGTCAGGTGTGCCACAACCAATTTGTGATTCGGTGGTGGTCATACAAGATTCTGTTGATCAAACACCCGAGGTGGATGATATTGTTAATCTTATTAAAGTCGAGAATGGAGATTTATTTGAGAATCTTGATCTTGATTTAGGCCTGAGTACCAATCATTTCATTTTGAGGAACTGAGTACTAAGGGACCTGAATATGATTTTGTTGTATTTGAGAATACCCATGGAGACATTGATGAATTAATTCAAATGATCTCATACACGGAGCAACAAAATCAAAACGACTATAACAACTCCTCAATCGATGATTCAGCCCATTCCACTTTCACGGAGGGACTCACTACAAATCTAATGACCAATTTCATCTAAGTGAGAAGGAAATATCCCCTTATGAAAAGGATATTCAAGAGATTGAAAGGCTATTGGGGATAACATATGATGAGTTATTAGAGGAAGCTAAAAATTTTGGGGAATCATGTGAAAATTGGAAATTGGCATTGGAAAATTTGGAAGAGATAAAAGAAGATGATACCCAAACATCTTTGGTAGAGACAGAGACTGATCAGTGGACCTTGATTTCCAGATCTGACCACATCACTTGGGTCATGCCTTCCATTCATCATCATTATCATGACCCATATGATTTCACACCACACGACTCCACCCAAACCCCTACCACCCCTATCTGTCTTTCTTCTGTGGCATCTGGCTGCAGATAATCCCAAGCCCCATCTACATATTTTTTTGATTATTTGGACTTGGAATTCATGGATAGTTGGTCCACATTTGTGGCCCGCTGTTGGAAAATGAGATTAAAATTCTTATCATCGTACTCGCCATTCTCAATACTGTATTGATATATCCCTTTTTAGTGTACACCCAACTGGAGGCATTAATCTCAGCACTTATATATGGCATATTTTATTTGGCATATTTTCCTGCATATTCAATTTCAGGTGTTGGAATAAGTGGAACGTCAAAATTCAGGAGTCATTCCAGGTAATTCTACCCATTTACTCCCTGTCTTAATTTATTTTTCATTGTATTCATGCATGAGGACATGCAAGGAAGTAGGCATGGGGGGGGGGGGGGGGGGGGGTAGTAATTGTAAACTAAAATTTTTCTACCAACACCTAGGAGAAACCTTTCGTACATCATGCTAATTGCACTTTAGGGTCCTTAAATTGAGAACAACCGACTCCACCTCCAATGCTCGCATTAGAGATAAAAATCGTCTGCAACAGCCACTTTCAACTCATCCACTCACCTTTTTGTTTTAAATTTAGGGTCAAGCTGAATATAACCCGAATTAGGGAAATTTTCGAAGTGCAACTTTGAAAGGTTACAAATAGCATTTATATATATTGCATTCATGAATAAGATTTTTATCAAGAGAATGTATTAAGGATTTCATCCTCTAGTAGATTTCTGTAATCTGAAATCCAGTATAATTTTCACTCACATGTAGAATTTGCAATGGATTCACGGTGAAGGCTGATAAACATCATTAGTTTGTCGAGAAGGAGCGGTGCTTCTTTTCCTAAACCCCTAGACAGTGTTTTGGGAGTTAGGCAGATTTTCTTTCAAAAATCCACCAAATAATGTGCGATGAGAGTAAAATGTATTGGTGCTCTAAGATTAGTACAAGGAATATGGAATCCTAGATAATTAGGTAATGATACTCAGAGATTAGGCATAGTTTTTACTCTCGGATCCTGCGTATACATTTTTGTGTGAAATATTGAGAGCCACCAAATAAGGGAATTACGTGGAGAGCGAGTTTTCATAAAACTAGGGCTAAGGTGAATGGTTACGACCATTCTTTATGGAATCCTTAGCTGAAGGAGGGTATTGATGTCAAGGTTGGAAATACACCGTCTTATTCATCTCTCCTGGTGCTGTGAGTGGGCACTTCGACCAAATAAGCCACCCAATGTCTCTTGAGTATCATCAATCCCTAATAATGCTTCCTCGATAAAGTTCATGAATATATGCCAGCTTGTGTTATGTTGAAAAAAAAAATTATTATACATAGAAAAAAAGGGAAGAAGAAAAATGAATGAAAAAAAAGAGAAAAATTGAAAAAGAAAAAAAATAATAAAGGAAGAAAAAACAAAGAAAAAGAGTGTGTGAATATTTAGTGTTTATTTCAATTGCATTAAGGTAATACCACCAAATAAATTTGAGATCCACCAAATAAGGCCTTAACCTATTTTTCTGTGTTTCTGATCGCTCGAATACTGGCTGAGGAATTCCAACTTAGTGTTAAGGTTATGAGAACTCAATTAAAATCTTAATGCCAAGTAAGACCACCAAATCGTCTGATTTTGAGATGTGGTGGAAGTTCCTGGATGCTGAGGCTGAGGTTCCTGGTGGGGGATGCTGTAACAAAGCAGCTTAAGTCGTCTGAACCTACAGCTGATGAGGAGACGACTGCTCAGGAGCTATACATGATTCATGGAGATAAATCCCTAGCTGCCGAGACATGTAAGGACTTGTGTGATGGGGAGACGGGGATGCTTCAGAATGAAGAAATGGAGGAATTGGGCAGAGGGGAATTGGCAGGACCGTCGACCACGGTGGCAGGGGATGTACTGTCATGTGGTAGGGAGACTCAGGAGCAGGGGAACCTCGATACGCAGCCTGAATCTCTGAAGGGCAAACAGGTCTTGCAGGGGAAGGAAGACCATAAATGTGAAGGGGGATCATGCACAAAGATCAATAAGGGGAGATCACCATACAGCCTTCGACAAAGAAAATCAAAGGCTATCATTCTGATGGATGAAGATGAAGTTGCCAAAGTTATGCAAGTGTGTAGTTGCCAGACCCTCAGGGGAGAGGGTTCCAATGAGGAGTGATGAGAATCCTCACTTGGAACGTGCGTGGGTTGCGCGACAAATGCCGGAGGGCATCTCTGATGAGATACTTGAGAGAATGGGGAATTGAATGTGCGCTCATTCAAGAGACACACATTGAAAGTAATTCTGATAGACTTTGGTCCGACTTGCTAGCCGTAGGGATGAATGAATGTGTACAGATTGATGCACATGGGAGGTCGGGGGGCATTGCTATCTAGTGGAGGAAGAGGTGGGCTCAGTGCTTGGAAGTTCACAAAGCCAGACATATGCTAACATGCAAGTTTCTGATTCACCAAGGGCAGGAGTGTATCTGGATTACTGGGGTATATGGACCTTGTATTGCTTCTGCCAGGCAGGAGCTGTGGGAGGGGTGGTCTACAGTAGCTGAGTTGGTGCAGGGGGAAATGTGGCTGACGGGTGGGGATTTTAATTATGGGTTAATAGGGGCTGATAGGCCTATTGGAAGCACAGACAGTTCGGCTATTGGATTTCAGATGACGATTCAGTCTCTGCAGTTGAGTGAATACCCATCCTCTGGTGTGGAATTTACTTGGCGTAATGTAAATGGGCTGGCTTCCAGGCTTGATAGATTTTTTGGGAATGTGGAAATCCTTGTCAGATTCCAATTGTCAACTGTGAATGGGTTGAGCTGACCTTTCTCTGACCATACCCCTTTGGTATGGGACAGTGGGGAAGAAACCCTAGTTGGCTCCTATTTCAAACTGAAAAGATCATGGTTGACTGAACCGGGTTTTTGCTAGATGATCAGTTCTTAGTGGAGAACTAGAAAGGTACAGGGGTCTACTATTGTCAGATTGTCAACTAAGCTGGTTAGATTGCGTGTGATCTTAAAAGAGTGTGGATATGTTGTTACCTTGATGAGGGAACAAAGGAGAAGGGAAGCTCTGAGTAGAATCCAAGAGCTGGATTCCAAGGAAGCTGCTGGCCCTCTGTCTGAAGATGAACAGGCTAACAAGAAAATGTGGCAAGGTGTGGTACTGGATGAAGACCTTAAATAAGAAATCGATTGGAGGGAGAGATCCAGGCAGTTATGGCTTAAGGAGGGGCATGCCAATACGAAATTTTTCCACCTTGCGGCTAGCTCTCGGAGGTGCTTTAGCTTCATTTCCTCTATTCTTTATTATGGACATAGGGTCTCCTCTAATCAGGAGATTAAATCTGAAGCCAGCAAATATTTCAAGGAAGCTTCTCGGGCAGCTAGGAGGGGGAAATGGAGAATGGCAGGAGACAATGGTCCCAGGGTGACAAGCGAACAAGCCGAGCAACTGACTGCACTAATTACAGAACAGGAAACCTTACAAGCAATCAGAGAATTAAATGTGGAAGGCTCCCCAGGCCCGGATGGAATACAAGTTTTCTTTTACAAAGAGATGTGGTGTGTGGTGTGTAAGGAGGTGATGGATGTTATCAGAGAATTTGAGGTGGGTAATGCTGGTTTTGAGAGGATTAATAAGTCATATCTTTTCCTCTTGCCTAAATCAATGGGAGCCGAACAATTTTCATATTTCAGGCCGATTGCCCTTTCGAACTCCATCTATCTTATCATCAGCAAGGTCTTGGCTAACAGGCTAAGAATTGTTCTACAAGACCTGATTCATTCGATACAGGCTGCTTTCTTGCCCAACAGATCACTTTAGGGGTCCTTTATTTTGGCTTAGGAAATGGTCAATGGTTGGCACCGGAGCAAATGCAAGGCCTTCTTGTGGAAAGTAGATTTCCAGAAAGCCTATGACTTGATTTTTTGGCCGTATCTTTGGGAGGTGTTTAGAAGAAGAGGCTTCCCCTCCCTTTGGATCCAATGGATGAAACGCTGTATCACCACCGCTTCATTCTCTCCTTTGATCAATGGGAAGCCATGTGGAGCCTGGATCCAGCCTTAGCATGGGGTTAGACAAGGGTGTCCCTTGGTCCCATTGGTTTTCAACCTTGCGGTAGATGGGCTTGCAAGGTACGCTTGCAAATTGGTAGAGGTGGGTATAATTAAAGGGTACTCGCTATCAAACAGGAGACACTTGGCCCCCATTTTACAATATGCAGATGACACTGTGTTCTTTGTGGAAGGGTCCAAGTTTAAGGCACATGCTTTGGGATTATTGGTGAAGATCTTTGGTGATATTTCAGGTTTATGTTTGAACAAAGACAAGTCTATTTCGATCTGTTTTGGTATGAATGAACAGGAGCAGATGGAATTGGAGGGTACACTGGGCTCACCCCGTACTAAATTGCCTCTGAGATATCTTGGATTACCTTTAAGGGCTACAAAACTGAAAAAATCAGACTAGAATGTCCTGTTCAACAAGGTGGCTGGAAAGCTAAAAGGGTGTAGTAAATTCTTATCTAAGGGTGGGAGACTGATTTTGCTCAACTCGGTTATTACTGCCATACCAGTCTTTTATTTCAGCATTTTTAAGGCCCCTAAATGCATCTAGAAGAGATTGGATATTATGAGGAAGAGATTCTTCTGGAAAGGAGCAGGACACGAGGACAGGTTCATGCAGCCCATCAGATGGAATACTATCTGCAGACCAAAGGAGGCTGGGGGGTTGGGAATTAAAGTACTAAAAGAGTTCAATGAGGTGCTACTGCTGAAATGGGCCATCAGAATTTTGGATTGCAAGGAGGGGCTGATGGATGATCTGATTAGGGACAGCTATGGGGGATCCAATAGCTATCTGCAAAGGCTTCAGCCGAAGAGGCCTTCCCCCTTTTGGCGATCAGTGATATCTGCAATCACCTGCTACTGGCATCTGCTACAACCTAAGCTTGGAGATGGCAGATGTTTTAGCTTATGGAATGAGAGGTGGTTTGAATTGGGCCTGCTGAAAGAGAGCTTCCCGAGGGTGTATGGTGCTACTGCTGATAAAGATGCCACAGTTAGCAGTCTGTGGTCTCAGGATGAAGGTTGCTGGTGGCTGGAAGGGCTGCAACAGTGCAGGCTGGGCACTTGACTATGGGAAGAGAGGCAGAAATCGATGGAGAATTTGCAGCAGCTGTATCTTATGATAGATGTGATGGACACATACTGCTGGCGGGGTAATTTCTCAGTGAAGCAGGCATATGAAAAAATTTTTAGATCTAATAATGAGGTGGAATGGGATCTTATCGATAGAAAGATTTGGCTTTTGAGAATTCCTCTGAAGGTCCAGATTTTCCTGTGGCTTTGCAAACGGGAAGGGTTGATCACTGGCGATCTTAGGCACAGATGGATGGGGATTGTTCTGAATGCCTGCCCTCTATGTGGATTACATTCTGATAGTGCAACACACATCTTCTCCTCATGCTTGGTCACGGATAAAATCTGGAGGTTGGTGTGCTTAGAACCCCTCCCTCCCTGGGATGCTATGTGGTAGAGGTTCATCAACCCTGGTAAGACCTTGGGGGCAATGGCAGCCGTTCTGTGGTGTGTGTGGAGGGCCCGGAATGATAAGCTGTTTCAGGGTAGACCGGTGAGATGTGAGAATGTTGTAAAGGAATGTTGGTCTCTCATACATAGTTAGGCAACATTTTTGTAATACTCTTTTGATATGCAATACTATACCCTCCGGATCGCTATCTGTTTATGATAGCAATCCTCACTGTTTCAAAAAAAAAAAAAAAAGTAAGACCACCAAATATAGATCATATGTGAGAATCTGGTGAGATTGTGAGCTCTAAAAAAAAATAGAGTAAGAGAGAATGGATACAAAGGAACCAAAAGAGAGCATAGTTTTTCTCATCTTTCTCTGAGTTGAGTTACTTAATAATTTGGGAATCTAGATTCTATAGTACTAATTTCTATGTAACACCAAGTCAGAGTGAGTCACCAATAAACAACCATCTCCGTCTAAAATTCTCTACCTAAGCTTAAAGCCGAGGTGGAATTCATAGAATATCTTGAATACCCCGAGGGAAGAAGTCCGCCTATCCTGCTAGAATTTTACTAGGGGTCAAGCATAGACTTTAGAAGTGAATCAGGTTTTTCACTCGAATCCGTTGCGAAAGCTACATAGCTGCACTTTCACGTATCAGGATTTCAAGATTTTTGGATGAAACAAAAGGAGAGAAATCTTTAGTCAATCTCTTTGATAAAAAGAATAAGCTGTCCTTTAGGGATTAAATTTTTAAATAACTTAGTCATGCATTTAGTCTTTCATTTACTAGGCACTAGCAAAGTTTAGGCATGGGGGTATGATTGCACAGCATTCATGGGTCCTAATCAACATAAATAATGTCTGAACCTAGCTTAAATTGTGGATATTGCATTCATATCTTACATATCATGCATTGCATCAGTCTATTTCGAATAAGATGAGATATCCTGCTAGTTAATGGTTTCTATTGCTATTTGCAGGTAATAAAGTGATCCAGGATGGAGATAGTGGAATAAAGCAATAAAGGAAGAAGAAGACTGATCCAGATAAGAGGAGTGTGGAGGATAGCCTTATCCCTACCTTCAGAAACCCTAGGACAGCCTTCCCAAACCCAAAATGACCTCCATTAGGGCACCTTAGCCTCAAAACCCAAACATGGATAGCACTATCCATGTTCTTATCCACCCTATCCCTCTCCCAAACACTTAGGAACCAAAACCAACCTTAGAAAACCTAAAACCCACTCTCCAACACCTTTTAGGACGTCCAGACATTTGGCTGGACGTCTGATTTCTACAGAAGAACAATCCAGGAAGCCAAAACTCACACTGGCACAGAATTGGATGTCTAATTGAATGTCTAGATGTCCAATTTTCTAGTATAAGACATCTGACAACTATTCTGGACATCTGATACTGCTCTCTGGTTCCTGATTTTGGTGTTGGAAGCCCTAGCTTGCCTATTTTGACCCAGGAACCCCACCGGACACCCTAGGAAACCTAATTAGAGACCTCCTAAGCCTAGTCCACTATCCATAGCCCTACTTATCCTATCCTTGACCCAATTGAACCATCCCAGACATAATTGGGTGCATCTACAGTTGATTGGGTGCACCTGAGCCCAATTGGATCCACCCAGGATCTAATTGACTCATCCCTATTAAGGTTACCCTAGCCTAATCACATGCACACATCCAATTAGACTTGACCTAGATCTAATTAGGTTCACTCCTATCCAATTAGACTTTCCTAAGCCTAATTAGGTCCATACCCACTTAATCTAGATTGACCCAACCTATTTAGCACCTAATCCTACCAAAACCCACAACCTAGTCCCACGAAAAATACACACCCACCCACACACACACACCTTCCCATTCTACCCCTAGCAAACCCATGCACACTATCTTGGAAACCCTAAAAACTTGTGTCAAACCTAGATCCTAAGAATGTGTCATTAGCTAATTTTGGAGCCACCGAAAGTGGCAACCAAATGGAGCCTTCCATCAGGGAAAAGAAAGAGCCACGAAATTGAACCATCTCCACCACTCTCTTCCTCTCAACTTGCGACCACACCTCCTCCTCTCCCTCTCAAGGCCGTCCTCTTCCTCTAAGGCTCCCTCCATGGATGGCTAAAGAAGAAGCTTCTCCATGGCATCTTCATGAGGGTGGCAAGAAGAAGAAGAGCATAAGGATGCAACACCTTCTCCTTTCTTCTTGTGGGCGTGCCCTGCTCTTCCACCATAGAGGATCGATGCACCCATTTTCTTTTCTTCTTAGACGACCATAGAGAAGACCCACTCAAGGTCTTCTCAAGGACAGCCATTGGTAGAGAAAGGGTGCAACACCCTCCTCTCTCCACTTGGGTGCACACACCCATTCTCCTCTCTTTAGTGGACGGCCAAGAAAGCTTCTCAGCCTCTCTTGGTTGATCCCTTTCTTTAGTTTAGCTTTATTTTGCATGTATCCATATTTTATAGTGACTTAGTTTTTGATGCATGATGCTCTTGTCTAATGGTTTTATATGCATGCTATTATCTTCATGGCTTACAACTTTGATGCATGCTTTCATTTCGTGTTTCAAAATAAAGATCAAAAACACAAAAAGACAAAAAAATATTAGGTTAGATTAGATTTAGGTTAGATTAAGCAGATCGAAATCTTGACTTGTTTTCACACCTCCCAGAGACGAACGACCTGGACTTAAGTTATAAAAAGAAAAGAAATCTATGCGAGTTTCGTTATTATTAATATTTTTGTCAACGGGATTTCGCGACTATACTATGATTTTCGACGATTTCAAAGTACATGATTTCCACGCTTGTCTGAAGGCATTGAATTTAGCACTTAACGGGAGGCAACCCGTCATTCTGAAAACCCGAGACCCATCTGATCATCCTTTTTGAGCTACACTCCTATTTCACTTTTTCGTTCAACTTTTGAACCATCGACTCCAACTTTAATACTTGTGACAAAGCTTGAAATCATCTGCAAACAGTCATCTCGACCCATTCACCCACCCTTTAGCCCTGTTCTAAACCTTGAACCAAGCTGAATTCATACCTACCTGGTTTAAAATGAGGACATTGTAAAACTTAGGCATGGGGGGTGTTAAAGTGCAAACAAATGGAAATTCACTTCTCTATGGCGTTCTCATAGAAAAATATACATATATAAAAAAAATGGAGAAAGGAGAGGGAAATTTTGTGAACTGATTGCAAATCTTTCTTAAGGAGGAAAAGAGGGGGATACAAAATGTCAAAAGGGAGCAAAATCAGAAAAATTGCAGTCAACAATTTTTTTTTTTTGAATAGATGAGGAGTGCTATTGATGACGATAGAAGATCGTGAACATTTTATTTATGAATCTTTAAAAAAATAATTACAAGGAATCACTCCTCTCCTTTACAAACCCCCAACACTCTCTAAAGATGTTCCCTATATTTATTGAGCCCCCTCTAAACAATCGCTCATTACGAGCATGCCACACACTCCACATAACACCAACCATCTTCACATGAGGCTTTCCTTTCATCAAGAGATTTCTCCATAGGTCATCCCATGTGGGTATAGATTCCCCACTCCCCTCCAAATCTGATCAGTCACTAAGCAAGATGAGAATAGATGCACCCTACTATCCGTAGGGAAGTCGCACAAGGGACAATTTGAGCATTGGTTCCCAATCTTCTACATCTCATTTCCCAAGTAATAAGTCCATCACGTCGGCACAGTGATGTAAACATGTTTACACTGCATAAGATATCTATTTATACTTGTTCTTAAGCATAGGATTGCATTACATACTATAAATATTGCATGACATGCATCATCTTGCATTTAGATTAGTTTGAATGAAATGGAGGTTAATTGTCTCCTTTTATGTTCATGGACAAGGCAAACCTTTTATCAGGGCCTCGGATCGAAGATCCAATCATACAAATGTGATCAGGGCAACGATTGGAGTTCAACGACTCCAAGATCGCCCTAATCAGACATCTATAGCATCAGATAGAGATCGGGGAACCGTAAAAGATCAAGGGCCAAGATGGTGTGAATCTACACTTCAAACGACAAATCCGACCGCACGGATGGATTCAGATCGACGATCGTAGCCTAACGGCATGAAAATTGACTCAATCCGACAGCCGTGGCACCATCTACATCATCCAGAAGATGGACAGCCAAGATGGCACCCATGAATCTCCACCATTGAATCAAGATACAACGGCTGAGATTGCGTCCAACCGGTGCATGCCCATCCTTTGAGCCGCACCGGAAGAAGCCGCCTTAACCGTTGCATCTTGATCCAATGGTCCTGATCATGCGTGCATAAACTCTTCTCTGCGACTCAAGAGCCACTGTAGCGCAGCGGGAGAACGTGCTTATGCGAGCGGGTGGCACGCATTCGAATTGCAAGGAGCGGCGAGCGGGCACGGGCGAGCAGGCGCATGCGATCGTGCGATGAGGATCGTGCGGCTGTGGGCACTCGATAGTGCCCACGCGCTATTCCACGCTCGCACCTCATGCGAGATCAGACGTGGGTGGGTGCACGCTGAGGAGCGGGCGAGGCGCAAGATAAGCCATCCGATCGTGAGAATCGCAGATCATGGAGCGCGCTTTACACGTAAGGAGGCGAGCAGACATGCGGGCGGTGCCCCACTACACCCACAATGGGGCTTTAGTGACGGTTTTATCCGTCACTAAAGACCCCTAATTTAATGTTTTTAGAGTTGTAATGACCAAACTGCCCCCACTCCTTGCAACTATAAAAGGAGACCCCCTCCACATAAAATTCTCATATATTCCTTCTCTCCTCTACCTCTCCATAGCTTAAGAGAAGCTTGTCCCACACTTAGGATGCTCCTCGCGAGATAAAGTCAAAATTTTCGCTCTCATTTCGGAAGTAGATCCCACGACGACGACGACGTGCTACCCCATTCTCGTACCTCCTGCTTCGACCTCCTTCTTCCCGCTCCATCCTCCTTCGTCCAGGCGGCGTCTCGTTTGACTCGTCCTCCAAGCAATCGTCGAGGAGGATAACTTCTCTCTCCCATTCTTTTTTTACAGCTTTCTAGAGTAGAATTTTCCTACTTTCTAGTATAGCTGATTTCTCGCTTTCCAGTGTAATTCTTCTTTGGTTTTATTATATAAACATTTGGAATTATTGAATGCAAGTTTTCTCTCTCTCTTTCTTATTTATTCTAATTGTTATGGCTTCATTGTAATTACATCACTTTACATTTCAACAAAAATTCTAAAAAAATTATAATTATGAATATAGATCAACGTAGCCTCCCTGAGTTTGACTCAAGATTTCTATTCCAATATAAATTTTATCTGTTGAACACGAGTTCTTCGCTTTCATACTATGATGACAGCTTTTCAAACCAAACACATTAGTGTAGCGACTAGAGCGTTTCAATATTTTGGTGCCGTTGCTGGGGAGGCAACGATTTCCGTTCTTTTTTTCGCATTTCACACACTTTACTGTTTTCTAACTTGCTTTCTTTTGTGTCTATTTTTTTGCAGAGACCTCCATCAGGAATCATCAAGTGGTAGACAGGAGTAAAGTGCAGTTGAAGACAAATGTAAGTGCTCCCGATTCTTCCCCCTCCATAGATTTCATTTGCCACATTAAATCCAAATTCCAATTAACTTAGGTGTTTGCATAAATCCTAGGAATAGTTTGGTTGTTTGGATTTTCACTCACATTCATTCCACCCTCATTTATAAAAAAATAACAAAAAGATAATCTTGTGGGGCAATTTTCAACAAACATACATCGTACACCCACATTCAAGGAACTTAACCTAATTGATTTGTTTCTATTCAACCAGGTTTTGATCTATGGAACCGGTACACATAAAGCAACACATAAAAGAGTAGAAATTATTCTAGGTTAATCATCTTTGTGTGCCTAACTTAGTGGTGCATTTGTGGCCAGTTGTTTGAGTTGTTTGGGCCGCACCACTCTACTTAAAATCAACTCATCAACTAGCTCCTCCTTAGGGTTTTCAATCTAGGTCTATTCCAGGCACTCCACTTTCTTTCTGATTTTAAAGGAAAGCAATCTTCACCTGTGTTTGCCTCAAAACTTGATTGCAATCAACCTAATTTGAAACCCTAAAAGCTACTTAAGCAAGATTTAAACATTAAAACTCACACATCACAAATAATCTTGCTTGGAAACCCTGGTTGTGCATGCACTTACACAATTCTCGATCAATCATTAAGGGCACAACCCATTTTAAGGACCCATCACATTCCATAAGCACCACAATCCCAGGCCTTAATAAAATCGAGTAGACGTTGGCCTTAATGTCTGGTTCGCTCTTCAGGGCCTAGTCTGAGATTGCCTTTGATTAACCTACTTGTACTGATTAATCTGATGTCTAGCTAGGAGAGTAGCGTCAAACGACCGTAGCTGGGGGGTACACTAGGAATCGAAGGCGAAAGCCGAAGGAAGAACCTTCTCCCCAGTCCCTCCTTCTAACTGGTTGGATTGAGCAGACGCAAGTAGAGTAAATCATTTACAATTTTAAGGCAGGTTTTGGGAGTCAGCAGATCCTTATGCTACACCACTTATGGACAACCTTGTTTTGTTGTGCTGCAAGGTCCCTATCCCCAGTCCTTCTGACCTTCTTCTAGTTTATGCTAGGGAGACGGTCATTGAATCCCCAATTGGAAGGACCACTAGAGTATTCTAGGAGGTGCAAATTGGATTTTGGTCAAATTGACCCCATGGCCAACCAACAGCCACCTCTGCCTGGAAATCCACAGGAAGAATTCCGAAGGAAGCTAGAACAAATGCAGAGAATGTAGGAATGGTTTCAGAAAATGTAGGGCACTCAGCCCTTAAAGGATTTTTATGATCCTTCAAATTACGGGGAACGTCCCGGCGTCCAGATTCTAGCCGGCGATGTAGAAATCAAGCCCCAGGTGTTAAGCCTGACCAAACATTATCATGGGCTTGGCTTCGAGGATCCGTTTCAACACCTGGAGGACTTGACCACTTTGGTCCAGACCACCAAGGCACGAAACATAAACGAGGAGCAAATGATCATGAGGCTCTTCCCCCACTCTCTTAGGGATAAGGTCGCGCATTGGTATAGGACAATAGGAAGACCAATTACAACTTGGAATGAGTTGAAATTGGTTTTTCTGAAGAAATTCTTCCCAGTCAGACGTACCAATGCCTTGAGATGGGCAATCACTACCTTTACCCAATGACCGGGGGAGCAGTTTCATGTGGCCTGGGAGCGATTCCAGGACCTATTGTGAAGGTGTCCACACCACGAGGTGTCGAAATGGCAACTCGTGCAGATCTTCTATCATGGGTTGACTGAGCAACTCCGAAATCATGTGAATGCTTCTTGCGGAGGCAATTTCCTCAATAAAGATGCAGATAGTGCACACGATTTATTTGAGGAAATGAGTGAGAATTCAATCAATCATGCCTCCATGGATACATTTAACGGGTCCCAGCAGTCCAGATCAAATGTTAATGAAGTCCATGACTCTCATTCATTTGTAATGGAATTGATTTGTAACAAACTAGACAAGTTGGACTTGGTTGCTAAGAGAATGGAAGAGTGGATGGCTGGCAATTCTATGAACAACTCTCGATCCACTCAATCCCAAAATTCGGGATTTCATTCTTCACGAGCTCCTTCTGGACGGGAGTTCGTGAATCAACTCGATGCGGCTCAACCTGTGAGCCAGCATTTTTCGAAACCTCACAGGTTCCAAACTGGGGCCTTTGTTCCCAGTTTTTCTGATCCTTCCCTTTCTTTCTCTCCATCCTCACCTTATGAGGATGTCTGTGCTGTACAAGAGAATGTTAGATCCAACCCTTACTCTAATGCTTATAATCCGAGTTAGAGAAACCACCTTAACTTCTCTTGAAAAAATCCAGGGCAATAGACACAATTTTGACCCGGCAACTATGCTCCGCAACGACCAAATGGTTCAAGGTCATGTATATACTCAGTTGCCTCCAAATTAGGTTAATCAGCCAGCTTGGAATGCCTGTAGGGCAGGCTGATTTGAACCAACAAATGGTAGAGATGCAAGGATCCATGCTCCAGCTCATGCAGCAAATGAAAACCTCGCTAGACAACTTGTAGTCCGGGCTCATTGCTAACTCTCGTCAACCTGGATCTCTACCATCCGAACCCATACCCAACCCGCGAAACATTATGAATCCAGGAACCAACCCCATGGGTACGGAAATCAAAGGGACCCACACGCACATGCTCAGGTGGTTGAGCTGGGTTCCTCCTCTTCTTCTTCTTCCTCTGCAAATCAACAATTTCTGGTTAATCAAGCCCCTCCAATCTTTCCTAACCCTCCCCAAGATCCAAACTCTTATGCTTCTGCAAATTCTGTCACCTTGAGGAGGGGAAAGCAGACTTAGGATCCACAACCGCACTGTTTTGATCTACTGAATCCTGAAGAACCTGAGGAGAGAGAGGAGAATTCTGGAGGAAAAATCAAGGCTCAGGAACCTGATTACAAATATCTAACTCATGTTCCTTTTCCTGAAGCCTTGATCAAATCAAAGAAGTTTGTTGATAGCAATGAGGAGCTTTTGATTCTATTTAAGAATGTTGAGATTAATATCCCACTCCTCGATGCTATCGAGCACATACCGGCTTACACGCGATTTTTAAAGGATTTATGTACACAAAAGTGTAAGTTGAGAGAATCTATTCCGAGGAAGGTGGTACTTTCCGAGTAGGCTAGTTTTGTTATCCTGCACCACCTCCCTCAGAAAAAGAGAGATCCAGGTGCTCCATTGATTTCTTGTGTCATCGGAGATTATACAGTTGATAGAGCACTCTTGGATCTAGGTGCATCCATCAACCTAATTCCAACTTCTCTTTATGAGAAGTTTGGATTAGGTAAACTTCGGCCAACTTCAGTAATGCTATAGTTAGCGGACCACTCGGTCACAAATCCACAAGGCATTATTGAAGATGTTATAGTTAAGGTCAAGGATTTCTATTTTCCTATTGATTTTCTTATCCTTGACATGGATGTACCTAAAAATCTGAGGAACACGCCCATCATTCTGGGGCATCCGTTCCTGGCTACCACTAAGGCCAACATTAATTGTGAAAGTGGTAGCATGGAAATCGCCTTTGGGGATCAACGAATGAAATTGGATATTTTTAAGGCGATCAATAAATTTGAGGATTGTGGATTTATTGAGGAACTTGAAGAGGATAACGAAAACATTGAAACTTGTTTGATGGTTTCTTCAATTGAAAGTTCCTCCTTTGATGATGAATTTGACCCGCAACCCTCTATGGAAGAACTACCATCTTCTGAAGAGGTTATTGATTTTATTCACTCACAACCTCTTCCTCTTGTTGAGTCTTCAGCATCTTCCTTACCATCAATCATCAACCCACCCCAGCTTGAACTGAAACCATTCCCTGAGAATTTGAAATATCAATTTTTAGGACCTCAGAAGATGCTCCCTATGATCATCAGTGCTAAATTAACAAAGAAGCAAGAGTTCAAATTGATCAAGGTCCTAAAGGAACATAAGGAGGCAATTGGTTAGACCATTCATGACCTCAGGGGGATTGAGCCATATTACTGAAACCATAGAATATTCTTGGAAGATGGATCCCGCCCTTCTCGCCAGATGCAGAGGAGATTAAATCCAAATATGTGAGAAGTGGTCAAAAAGGAAATCATCAAGTGGCTCGATGCTGGAATTATTTATCCAATCTCTGATAGTCCCTGGGTAAGTCCCATGCAGATTATTCCAAAGAAAGCCAGGATTACCGTTGTGACTAACGAGAGAGGATAATCTGTCACAACTCGTTCAGCTTCCTCTTGGAGGGTTTGTATTGATTATAGGAAGCTGAACACAGCCACTAAAAAGGATCATTTTCCCCTGCCTTTCATCGATAAAATCTTGGAAAGATTAGCCAAGCAGAAGTACTTCTGTTTTCTTGATGGCTACTTGGGATACAACCGAGTTCCTATCCATCCCGAGGATCAAGAAAAAACTACTTTCACCTGTCCCTACGGAACCTTTGCTTTTCGTAGGATGCCCTTCGATTTATGCAATGTACTTGCGACTTTTCAAAGGTGTATTAGCCATATTTTCTGACATGGTGGGAGAGTTTATGGAAGTCTTCATGGATGATTTCTCTATTTTCGGAGAATTGTTTGACTGTTGTTTGGCTAATCTGGAAATGATTCTTAAGCAAGGTATCAAAACTCGATTGGTCCTTAGCTGGGAAAAGAGTCATTTCATGACCCAAGAAGGCATCGTCTTAGGTCATGTAATCTCTGAATAGGGAATCGAAGTGGATAAAGCTAAGGTTGATGCTATCGCTAAACATCCTCCTCCCACATCTATTAAACAAATCCTATCATTTCTTGGCCATGTGGGATTCTATCGAAGATTCATCAAGGATTTCTCGAAGGTTGCTCATCCTCTGAGCAATCTTCTCGCCAAAGAAATGCCATTTGTTTTCGACGAATCATGTCGAAAGGCATTTGATTTCCTGAAAACGGCAGTCACCTGTGCTCCAATTTTGCAACCACCGATTTGGACAGCCCCTTTTGAGATCATGACCGACACTTCTGATTACGCGGTCGGGGCAGTCTTGGGTCAGAAAATTGATAGAAAGTCCTCTGTCATCTACTACACTAATAAAACTCTGGATGAAGCCTAGAGGAATTATACTGTTACTGAAAAGAAATTACTAGTTGTAGTGTTCGCTTTGGAAAAATTCAGGGCTTATCTCTTAGGGTCTCATGATATCATCTATATCGACCACTCGACCTTGAGACATCTCTTGGCCAAAAAGGATGCTAAACCCCGGCTTATTCGTTGGATTCTTCTGCTTCAAGAATTTGATCTAGAAATCAAGGATAAAATTGGGATACAAAATGTGGTAGTGGATCATTTGTCGAGACTCCTAGGTGATTCTTCTTGTCTGGACATTTCGGTTGCTGACACTTCTCCAGACGAAGCTATTCTTACAATTTCAGGTGTCCACACCCCATGGTTTGCTGACATTGTTAACTATTTGGCCGTTGGTCAAATCCCCCAGGATTTGACCAAGCAACAACGGGATAGACTCAAATCTGAGACCAAATACTACTTCTCGGAGGACCCTGAGCTATACCGCATCGGCCCTGATCAGATTATTCGTCGATGTGTGCCAGAGAATGAATTCAACAGTATACTCGAGTTCTGCCATGCATTTGGGTGTGGTGGACATTTCTCAGGGAAAAAGACGGCTGCAAAAACCTTGCAATTTGGCTTCTATTGGTTGTCTTTATTTAAGGATGCCCAGGATTTCTCAAGGTCATGTTCTCGATGTCAGGCACTCGGGAGCATAACAAAGAGAGTTATGATGCCCCCAACCCAATTCTTCCTGTAGAAATTTTTGATGTTTGGGGCATCGATTTCATGGGACCCTCTCTCCCTTCATTTGGACATCAGTACATTCTTGTTGCTATTGATTATGTGTCCAAATGGATTGAGGCGATTCCCACCCAAACCAATGACCACAAGGTGGCCATCAATTTTGTCAAGAAAAATATCTTCAGTAGGTTCGAGATTCCGAGGGCCATCATCAATGATGGTGTCACTCATTTTACTAATGCCCAGTTTTAGAATTTGTTGGCTAAATACGGGGTTAATCACTGAATTTCCACACCTTACCATCCCCAGACGAATGGACAAGTCGAGATCTCCAATCGGGAGACCAAGAACATTCTGCAAAAAATGGTTAGGCCTGATCGCAAGGACTGGACTCAAAAGATTGAGGACGCTCTTTGGGCCTACCGTACGACATATAAAATGCCCATCGGCATGTCTCCATTCTTCTTGGTGTATGGAAAGGCATGCCATCTACCAGTAGAGATTGAACACAGGGCATTCTGGGCGATCAAACAGTGCAATTTAGATCTGAATTTAGCTGGGAAGACCAGGAAACTCCAACTATCTGAGTTGGAAGAGCTTAGAAATGATGCTTACGAGAAGGCCAAGATCTACAAGGCTTGGACCAAAGCTCTACATGATCAATTGATTTCCCGCAAGAGCTTTGAGCCAAACCAGAAGGTTTGGTTATTCGATTCTAAACTTAAGCTCTTTCCTGGAAAACTTAGATCTAAATGGAATGGCAAATTCATAATTGACTAGATTTTTCCAAATGGAGCCGTTCAGATTTCTGACCCAAAGATGGGTAAGACATTTAAAGTCAACAGTCAACGTCTGAAGCCTGCTATTGATCGTACTCTTTCAAAACCCGTCTCAGACACGGTTGCTTTAGCCATTCTGTGACTTCTTTGGCTAGACTTCACCTAGTAGATGGCATTAAACTCAGCAGTTGTACATATGACACAAAGCTGACACGAGCTTCATATTTCGGTGACATCTTTCATACTCTACCCTTTCTTTCATGACTCTTTCTCAATGTGGACATTGCATCAGCTAGGCATGGGGGGGTGGATTCATTTTTGAATCATTTGGTCAGCTTTGTGAAATTCATGTAAATTAATTTTCTCTTCTTATTTATACATAAAAAAAAATAAAAATGAATTAGGAAGGAATAGTTGGACATCAGGACTTTTCAACCTTAGGAAATATTACATTAAGACCTGAACACAAAGACCCTTTAGGTCTTTGGACTTAATCAGCCCGTGTATCCACTAAAATGTGGATTTGTTTTTCGAGTCCTTGCCAACCTTAATTTTATTGTAATTTGAGTAAATAAGTTTGGGTGATAAGTACACGACTTATCAACCCGCCCTCTGATTTGAGGGAACTTTGAGTTTTAAGCATCTACACACTTTCTTTGCACTGACTCATTGTTCGGCGATTTTAACGAAAATTGGGTAGCTAATGAACCTTCTAGGGTGATATGGCTGGCAAGTTATCGTGGGTAACAGCCCATAGGTAAGTTGTCCAAAGCCCAGTCACTAGACCGTTCTCTTTTTGTTGCCTATAGGTAAATTTAGACCAGGGAAGCCACCTACTTAAAAAGAGAAAAAGAAAATCAAAAAGAAAAAAAAAGGGAGAAAAAAAAAGAAATAAACCACACTTCGCCGCACGAGTATGGCTGGCAAGTTGTCGGTGGTAACAACTCATCGACCGGTTGTCCAGAACCAAGCTAACTAAATGCACTGAAAATTCCCAAAACACTTAGGAAGAAGCGGAGAAGTAGAATAAATCGGGGAGATATACACTGGATTCACCCTTGTGTTGACCTCATAAAAAGAAAAGTAGGGAGAAAGCTACCAGTTGTAAAGATACACCTTTAGGCAGAATTCTCTTTTTAAGGTCACCTAGAGGCGTAGAAACCTAAGTTCATTTTAACTGCTGATCAACGAGTCTATCACATTCACAATAAGTTGCTTAGAACTTAGGGTTCTCATCAAATCTTGGGTGAGTTGAATGGCCGTAGAAAGCTACTCTTAATCCCTAAAACTTGAAAATCCAAAAAAAATAGAAAAGAGGAAAAAGAGAATAAGAAAATTTTCTTTGAATAAGGTGAGGGCTTGAGGCAGTCTGCATTTTGGCAGATACTCGGGCACTGGTGTGTCTTGGAAAGTTTAGATCCTAAGTAAACATTTTCTTAATGATTGAAAATAACTCATGTCCAAATAATCCAACTTGATTTTTTTATAAATAGCATATAGTTTTTGCGAGGGACTAACAAAAGATAGGCATGGGGATGTGATGTAAACATGCTTACATTGCATAAGATGTCTATTTATACATGTTCTTATGCATAGGATTGCATTGCATACTATAAATATTGCATAACATGCATCATCTTGCATTTAGATTAGTTTGAATAAAATGGAGGTTAATTATCTCATTTTATGTTCATGGGCAGGGCAAACTTTTTATCGGAGCCTCGGATCGAAGATCCAACCATACAGATGTGATCAGGGCGACGATTGGAGTTCAATGACTCCAAGATCACCCTAATCAGACATCTGTAGCATCAGATAGAGATCGGGGAACCCCAGAAGATCAAGGGCCAAGATGGTGTGAATCTACACTTCAAACAACAAATCCGACCGCATGGATGGATTCGGATCGACGATCGCAGCCTAACGACGCAAAAATCGACTCAATCCGACAACCGTGGCACCATCTACATCATCCAGAAGATGGATGGCCAAGATGGCACCACGTGGTGCCATCTCGGCCGCCCAATTGACCGCCCTCAGCTACTAAAGATACCAGCACCCACGAATCTCCGCCGTTGGATCAAGATCCAACAGCTGAGATTGCATCCAACCGGCACGCGCCCATCCTTTGATCTGCACCGGAAGAAGCCGCCTTGACCGTTGGATCTTAATCCAACGGTCCTAATCGTGCATGCATAAACTCTTCTCCACGACTCAAGAGCCACTGTAGTGTAGCGAGAGAACGCGCTTACGTGAGGGGGCAGTGCATGTTCGAATTGCAAGGAGCGGCGAGCAGGCGCGTGCGACCGTGAGATGAGGATCGTGCAGCTGCGTGCACTCGATAGTGCCCACGTGCTATTCCACGCTCGCTCCTCACGCGAGATCAGACGTGGGCGGGCGTGCGCTGAGGAGCTGGTGAGGCACAAGATAAGCCTTCCGATCTCACAATCGAACGACTGAGAATCGTAGATTGTGGAGCGCGCGTTACGCGCGCGGAGGCGAGGAGCCACGCGGGCGGCACCCCGCTACACCCACGATGGGGCTTTAGCGACAGTTTTATCCGTCACTAAAGACCCCTAATTTAATGTTTTTAGAGTTGTAATGACCAAATTGCCCCCACTCCTTGCAACTATAAAAGGAGACCCCCTCCACACGAAATTCTCATCCCTTCCTTCTCTCTTCTACCTCTCCAAAGCTAAAGAGAAACTTGTCCCACACCTAGAATGCTCCTCGCGAGATAAAGTCAAAATTTTCGCTCTCATTTCGGAAGCGGATCCCGCGACGATGACAATGTGCTACCCCATTCTCGTTCCTCCTACTTCGACCTCCTTCTTCCCACTCCATCCTCCTTCGTCCAGGCGACGTCTCATCTGGTTCATCCTCTAAGCAATCATCGAGGAGGATAACTTCTCTCTCCCATTCTTTTTTTACAGCTTTCTAGAGTAGAATTTTCCTGCTTTCTAGTGTAATTCTTCTTTGGTTTTATTGTATAAACATTTGGAATTATTGAATGCATGTTTTCTCTCTCTCTCTTTCTCTTTCTCTCTCTTATTTATTCTAATTGTTATGGCTTCATTATAATTACATCGCTTTACTTTTCAACAAAAATTCTAAAAAAAATATAATTGCGAATATAGATCAACGTAGCCTCCCTGAGTTCGACCCAGGATTTCTATTCCGGTATACATTTTATCTGTTGAACATGAGTTCTTCGCTTTCATACTATGACGACAGGTTTTCAAAACCAAACACATTAGCATAGCGACTCGAGCGTTTCAACACACAGCCAGAAGAAGATCTTAATTTCTAAGGGAATCTTCAAAAACCAGATTTTGGCGTAATCCCTATCCTCCCTTGATGGGCCTGCATTCATAGATCCAACCAGCCTTTTGTACACCCTTATCGGAGTGAAAAGTCCATGCTTCCACCTGAAATAGTCCATATCATATTCATTAAGATCTGGATTAGTCGTCAAGAGGTTGAGGAACGTGTGAAGCTGATGTAGTAGGTCTAAGGCTTAAGGATTATTCGGCCCCATTGCCTGCCCTTTGATTTGCGGGACTTGGTAACCTAAGCACCCAAAATCACACACTAGTCTAGTTCAGTGCGCTTAACAAAGAAATAAAGCCAAAAGTGTTCTGTTCTAAAAAGCATTATCTCAAAAATTTAGCTTAAGAGCAGCTTGAAGACACAAATTGATTAGACGAGTTCCTAGTGGGAAGAGGTGAGAAATTCCCCTCAAAGATGCGTATTAACATATCATTTCTTTGGTGCTTGTCTCCTAGGATATCTAAATATCCTATGGAGGGCATGTAAGCACTTTGTGCTGGTTTAGTTGGCATGGGCGTGATTATCCCGAAATGTCGATTGCCAGGGCATGAATTTAGCTACAGAACTTCATGGGGGCACTATCCTGAAGTGTCGAAAGCCAGGAGTTCTGGGGGTTGCCATGGGCGATGTTATCACGAAGCATCGAAAGCCAGGAACCCTTTGAGGATTGATGGTAGGGACAAGGAATATGATGCAGACTATGTTTTGAGCCAATTCGAGGCTAGATTTAGGGAAATCTAAGAAGAAAAGAGAGATAACTCTCCGAATGAAAAAATCCTCTATCTCTCTCTTACCAAAATGCAATGGCAAACTGAACCTGGACATGATACGTCTATGCACAAGTGCTTTAACTGCTGGGTTCAACGAACCTTTAGGCAATTTTTATGAGCCTTAGAAACATTCATTGTAAACTCAGGCTGAAGGTGGTCAGGTCTGGATCGTGACTGGTACTTGAGTACCTCTAGGGCTATTGTTGGCATTTTGACCTAATTTCTAAAGAGACACACATCAGGCATCTAAACATCAAAGCATGGTCTAGAGATCTAGTTCTTTCCATAAGATTTTCCCTAGGGACTAGAAAAAGTTAGGCATGGGGGTATGATGGTAATGTCAACATTAGCCATAACTAGCTTTAATTTGTCAGAATCAAGAGACAAATGCTTCTAGATAGTCGCCTGAGAGTCATAATTCCAATCATATCCATTTTGAGAACAAAACGTTAAAACAGGTTAATTTTGCAATTTTAACATCACATCATGAATGTAGAGTAACTATAGGGTTTTCTAAGGGTTAATTAAAGGTTAATTGAGCATTAAAGTCCAAAGAGTGGGTTCACACAGATAAAATCTGGGTTTCACACTTTTTGAGAACCCAATCAGAACATAAAACCATAATTTCAGACTTGCTTGAATTAAAGAGATTGTGGTCAGGATAAAATTCATCTAAACCTCCCAAAATTCATAGAAAAATCCTCTAAGAGGTTTGGTACCCTTGGTTTGACCATTTGAACCTATTTTGACATAGAATAGAGTCATTGATGATATTTTACCCTAATTTTTGCTTCTGTGCAAATTGTCCAATCAAACGTGGTCAAAACTAAAATCTGACTTGACCATTAGATTCCATAGGTCCAAATTTGATTATACTAAAATTTGGACCCAATTAGAGTCCATCTTGACCTAGTTTACATTTAAGTCCGTTAAATCTCTATTTTTTCTCAATCTACCCCTAACTTTCGAATTAATTGTAGAAGGCCCCCTAACTTCATCTTCTTCACCATTAGCTCCTTGCTGCCATTGTTAGGTCAAAAGACCTATAGAAGACCTTTGACAGGACCAAGACAACACCAAATCAACTCCAAATCCCACCAAAATTGTTGGGATTGGTGTTTACATTGTAGGGAATCTTCTCAAGGTGATCTTGGCTTTCAATTTGCGCTGATTTGCCTTAGTGAATCCATGACACTCGTGGGTTCCTTGTAACCTAATTCCCAAGCCAAGCAAGCCTCTTTCCTAAATAAGAGCTATGTTAGGAGCTCTATAAAACCTCCTGGAGCTTTAAGTCATGCTCTTTAGTAAGATTTAGCCTCAGCTTCTTCAAATTTCTCTCCCTCCGACGACCTTTGCCGTGACTCCAGTGAGTTTCTCTGAACCACTGTTGTCTCCCTCTGCCACATACGAAAAGCAAAGGGGTCTTCTTCCTCTCCTTCGTCTGCTCTTCGCAATACCTACCAGGAGCTCTCAAGCCCCTTCCTCATCACCGTCTCCTCCACTGAAGTTTTCACCATCTCCAGTGCTGGCCAATTACAGCCGGTGCCTCTCTCTCCCTTTCGTCTGCTAGCTAGGTTCTCAACCCCTCTCTTTCCCTCTAGTGTTAGTTTAGAACCTTTAGGTCTCAATCCAATCATTGTACACCTGCCTCCCCCACCATCTTCTCCACCTTCGACGATACCTTTGGTTAGCTCACACGCCAGCTCCACTGCACCAATCGCCTTGCCACAACTTCCAAAAGCATCACTGCATAACCCATATCAAAAGCCCTCTTATTATTTCATCTTCTACCCACTCTATATCTCTCCTGAACATACCTACATCCAGACATCGTTTCTGACACTGACCGACCACACCACATGCTCTTCCACACAATTACCCCCACCATTAGCTTTGCCTCACTACAACGAAGCTTCTCTTGTGCTTAACAGGGCCTTAGGGCTGCGTTTTCTATGCAGGCAACTTCACCGTTGTCGTTGTCTCCTCCGGTGCCGACCAACATCATGAGACCACCTCCGGCCTAGCCACGACCTCCATCATGTGTAGATTGACTCCACGAAGGTGTTTAGGCCTTTAATTGGCCAAGACAGCAGCAGTAGCATCTTCAATTTCTCTAGCCTTATTCGCAGCTGCACGTGAAAGGAGACGATGATAGTCCCACGTCATATGGGGATAAACTAAAGTAAACATATAAGTTGAATTCACGCTTTGGGCTTATTACCTCAAGCACACGGGGGTGAGGTCCCCATGCACTGATGCCTATGCACCCTCTCCTATGCACACATGCACACGGGACTGCACCATTGACTCGATTACCTGATTAACCCTAAAACACAGTTCTAGAAGAAAGAGGAGAAATACTAAGGATGAGGGTGGTTTTACTCTATGGCTTTGGGATTCGTGCCCCCCCTCTCTCTCTCTCAACATTTAGCTGAAATCTGAAGATCCCCTTGCACCTCTGTGTTGGTGTGTTGCTACTAAGCCATGGCGACTTAAGTCTTCCAACCTTAGGGTCCGACGTCTCTTGTGCCTTGTGTTGTGAGGATAATTGGCTCTGTGCTTGGCTTTGGCTTGAAACTCTGATATTATGGACTTATCTGACATGGATAAGTGGTTGAAATCACTGTAGCGATATTTGAGTTAAATTGAGTTATGGGATATATGCTTAATTAGAGAATTTATGTGGTGATATAAATCACCATTATTTTTGCACTCTTCTTTTTATCACTTTATTTCTTGAGATACATTGGTTTATAATTTAATATATTTTTGAGTAGATTATTTATTGCAAATCTTTATCTTGTGCTCATTATTTCTGAATACGATTGGTGTGTGAATTCCATTTGCTTCTTGCGAATGACCTAGGACTCACATATCAATTTCGACTTTAGAAATTTAAGTGTTTGTCACATTTTTATCAACTGTACTACAATGCAAATACATTTCTTAAGAGACAACTCAAAACACTGTAAACAGGGACTTGTAAAGGTGGTCATATTTTGATCTTCTGGTTTAATCGCAACTTAATTATACCTGGAGTATCCATCCAAAAAGAAAAAGAAATTGAGTTCAGCTAACCGTACTAAGATTTGATCAATAAAAAGTAAAGGAAAATGATTCCTGTTGGTAGCCATGTTTAGTTTTCTATAACCAAAGTAAACCTGCCACGAAATCACGGTGCAGCTTGCGATGGATTCGCCCTTATCATTTTTAATGACGGTGAGTCCTATTTTCTTAGGCACGATCTGGATAGGACTCACACACTAGTTGTCAGAAATCCGATATGCAATGCTTGCATCTAGCTATTTAATGATCTCTTTCTTAACAACCTCCAGCATATTCGGATTTTACCAACTTTGAGGTTGTCTCGAAGGTTTCACCCCCTCATCCGTGTAAATATGATGAGTGCAATATGAGGGGTGAATCCCACGAAGATCAGCAATGCTCCACCCGATAGTAGCCCTATGATCTTGTAAAACCAAAAATCAATTGTTGCTCCTGTTCTGGGGTCAAGCGAGCACTGATAATAAGAGGGTTTGTGTCACTATCACCCAAAAACAAGTATTTAAGTGATTAAGGTAAGGGCTTCAATTCGATCATGGGTGGGTGGGAATCAGAGTCATGAGTGGGAGGAGAACAATCAATAGTGGAAATTTGATGATCCTGATATGTGTGAATTCTCATTGACTCCCCACCTACGAAGTAGCCAGTCATGACTACAAAAATGGGAAACTTGCTTGTCATGGTCTGATGCGAAGAAAAGCGTGATTTATAATTAGGGTTTTTAAATCATTGTAACACGCTAATTCATGATCGCTTTTAAAATTTGTAAACCAAGATAGTGGTGGTATCTAGGGTCGTCTAGGGAGGTAGGAATGTACTCTTTAAGAATCTTGCTTGACAAAATTGAAATCAAGTTTCCTTTTAGGTTTTTAGATATAAGATTTTTTTTTTGATTTTGAAATAATGGGAAGCTACGAAAATTAAAGCAGGGAAAGAGATTACACCTAACTTGCTAATACTAACACTAAAGTGACAAGCTAGCATTCTCTCTAAACTCACCCTAGGCATGTGGAGGCCTAAGGTAACTAGAGAGAGAGTGAAATGTGCTAGAAGCACCAAAAAGGATGCAACACAAATGAAGAGAAGGGAACTTTAATTAGGTAGAAAAATGTTTTACACAAGAAAAGTAGAGGAATGCTTCTACTCTAAAATAAAAATACAAAAGAAAAACACAAATCCTCTTGATGATGGTGGTAAAGAGGAGAGAGTCCTTGCTCCAAGCTAAGTTGCTCCTGGGCTTGAAAAGGGTCTCTCCAACTCCTTCCTTGAAAAACTCCTCCAAGGTGGTTGATGATAACATCATCATATGCTATATCTAGCTTTATTTAGTCATAATCGATGGATAAATGCTCCTACATAACTGCTAGAAGGCCATAACTCACTATGTATTCATTCTAAGAGAAAAGCATTAAAATAGGGGTAAAACTGCAGTTTTAAGAGTATATCACAATTGTAGAACAAGCACGGAATTTTTTAAGGGTTAATTAAAGGTCAAATGGCCATAAATATCTAATAAGTGGGTTCATGCAAGTAGAAATGAGTTTTCACACATTTCGAGAATTAATGGACATCTAAAACCCTAAAAGTAGACCCACTGAATCTACTAAGGTTTCGATCAGGATAAAATTCACCTAAAACTTCTAAAAATCATAGAAAAATATTCTCTAGGGTTTGGCACTGGTCGGGCATGTTTCACGTGTTAGAAATCAAGGTTACAAGTAACCTGTCATCGTAGTTGCAAAACACGTCAATCAGATAAAATTTATACGAAAATTCCATGGGAGTCCCAGGTCGAACACAGGGAGGCGACGTTTACTTTATTGAAAGCCATGCTTTGATTCATTTCTTTTTGGTATTTTGGGGTATTGTTATTTTTTTTTGTGTTTTTGAAATTAAAGACAAGCAGAATGAATCACAAGATAGAAATGGAACAAATATGATATATATATCAATTCAATATCGATTACAATGAACTATGAAAGCATATAAAGAGAGGGAGGTGAGAGGAAATCTCCCGAATCCTCTGTTCAGCGAGGCGATGGTGCCTAGCGGAAGCTCAGACGAAGGAGGTGAGGAGTGGGATGACGGAGGTGAGATGCTGGAGGATGTCAGGTTGAGGAAAGCTTTGGTGTAGCTCTAGAATGGTGGTGAGAAGACAGTGTTGATCTACTATCGGAATGGAGGTAAGAGGATGGCTCCAAGGCGACCTACGAAGGGAGATAGGAAGTTGGAGAAGTATTTGGTGGGGCAGAGGTTCGCTACACTAATAGGCACCTTGGGAGCTTGAGAACAAGCTCTAATGGAGTGTTGGTAGGCTTGCTAGAGCTTGGGAGTAGGTGGGAGTATAATAGGTAGAGATGGCTTGGAAGGGAGGGGGTGTGGGTACCTTTATAGTGGAGGAGAAGAGGCAAAAATAGGTATGGGACCATTATTGACATCCAGGCCACCGATGGAAACGTTGCTGTAGGCAGCTCATGCCCGCTGGTGCCCACAGCTGCCTTTGCTGGCATGAGATGAATTACCGATGGCTGTAAGCATTGCTGTAAGTCCAGCTCATGTGTCACTGTAGGTCCAACTAACGCTGCACTGGTGCCGTGCTCCTGCCTTGTCGCGCATGCGTGCGGTGCTACGTGCGTGTGTTGGCAGCCTAGGCTGCACCACGTGGCACAGTCTACGCCATCCATCTTCTTCTTGTTGTATGGGCTACTACAGAGGTCGATTGAGTTGATTTTCGTGCCACTAGGCTACGATCATCGACCCAAATCTATCCGTGCAGTCGTATTTGTCATTTAAAGCTCTGAATTATGTCTCCTAGTCCCTTGCCTGTTGATCTTCCTTGGACTGCATATGGTGCTACGGGACTCTGATTGAGGCGATTTAAGAGGCATTGGAGTCCGATCGTCGTCTTAATCAGATCCGTATGGTCGGATCATCAATCCGAGGCTTCGAAATAAATATCCTTCTCTCCTAACCACAAAAAGGATACAATTAACCTAAATTAAATACAACTACTCTAAATGTAGAATGATGCATGCTATGCAATATTTATAACATGAAATGCAAATCTAAGCCTCGGAACATGCATGAATAGGCATTTTACCCTCAGTAAATGTGTTTACATCATACCCCCATGCCTATCTTTTGCTAGTCCCTAGCAAAATTAAACTATATGCTTGTATAAAAGCAGAATTATGATTAGATCGCTTAAACCGAAGTCATTTATTAACAATAGAAAATTTCAACTAAGGTCCTAAACTACGAAAACTAAACAGTACCTGGGTGTCTGACAGAATGCAGACCGCCCAAGTTTTTTCCTTATTTGAGAAGGGAACATATATTTTTTTTATTTTCTTCTTTTCTAATTTTTTTGTACTTTTGGACTTTGAGAGTTCTGGGATAACTTTTTACGGCTACCTGACCCGCCCAAGACTCGAAAAGGACTCTAAGTACTAAGCATCTTTGTGTAAAAGTGATAGGCTCACAAAACGGCCATTAAGACAGACTTCGGGTTTCTACGACCCTAGGTGACCTTGCCTAAAGGTTTATCTTTACGATCGGTAGCTTTCTCCCAACTTTTATTTATGGGGTCAATACAAGAGCGAACCCAGTGTATATCACCCCGGTTTATTATACTTCGCCACTTCTTCCCTAAGTGTTTTGGGAATTATTGTGCATTTTTTTTTTGTCAGCTGGGTTCTGGACAACCGGCCGATGAGCTGTTACCACAGACAACTTGCCAGCCATACTCGTGCGGTGAAGTGTGGTTTTATTTATTTTTTTTATTTTCTCCCTTTTTTCTTTTTCTTTTCTTTTTGAGTGTTTCTTTTTTTTTTATGTCTAAGTAGGTGGCTTCCCTGATCTAAGATTTACCTAAAGGCAGTGCAATGAAAATGGCCTTGTGGCTAGGCTCTGGACAACCGGCCGATGAGCTGTTACCACCGACAACTTGCCAGCCATACCACCCAAGTCGCTCCATTAGCTATCCAATTTTCGTAAAAACCATCAGAAAGTGTCAGTGTAAAAAAATGTGTGTAGATGCTTAGGCTTAAAGTCCCTCCAAATCAGAGGGCAGGTTGATAAGTCGCATACTTATCATCCCAAATTATTTACCAAATTAAAATAAATTTTAATTGGCGAGGACTCAAGACTAAATCCACATTCGAGTGGACACCTGGGCTAATTAAGCCTGAAGACCTGAAGAGTCTAAGTGTTTAGGTCTTCTCGTATCATTTCCTAAAGTTAATAACTTCCAAATGCCTAAGTTCTCTTTTCTTAATTTCTTTCTTTTTTTTATCTTTTTTCAAAGTTTCAATTTTTTTTTTAATTTTATAAGAAACTAAAAGAAATTCTACGGAGTTAACATAATGATTTCAGGAATTGATTATCCACCCCCCATGCCTAAATAATGCAATGCCCTTATTGTAAAAATAAAGATATGAAAAGGGTAGAGTAAACAGAACATCACCTGAGTGTTGTGAAAATCCAGTCAGCTGTGCAGAGATTAGAGTGTATACACACGTGTTAAGTTTAATGCCTTTAGCTAGGAATAACATACATACAAAGAAGAAATTGAGAATTCACAAGTGCAGGTCAGAATCAAAATCAAAAGGTTGATCTTGAAACCCATCTGCAGAAGATGTCCACAGATGTGGATGAGATTATGGTGCAGACCCATGCCCCAGGGTCGAGTGGTTCTCAGGTTCTGGATGAAAATCACCCAGAATCGAAGGTTGTTGTGTTTATGGGGCTGGGCCTGCGATTTAGTGGTGTCCAACCCAAGACCAAAGCATCGGACAACAGGTAAAGATGGTTCAATAGGTGCGGTTGTCCACTTAACATCTAGCTCAGAAAAATAATCAGTTATTCCAGGCTTGGGTCGCACGTGAAAGATATCACAAGGGTCCGTATAGAAGATAGGTGGTTTCAGGTCAATAGGTACCCTTATATCCACATTTGTTTTTCCCACAAAATTAACCTCCCAAATTTTCATTTCCAACTTCCTATCTTCAGAAATCAAGGTTTCCAGGACCTCCAGATCATTACACACCCCATCTAAAGTACCCAAGTCTAACAATTGTGCTAAATTAGGATTGACTTGGGCACAATGATCTCAAAAGTATGTTCATTCAGCTCTTCAAGGTGTGGTTGAGGAATGGGGCTACTAATTGAGTCATCGGGTATCGGATCCTCCAAGTTAGCCCCAACCGAATCAGAATCTTCAGTAGTCGGGCTACCAAATTGGTCGTCATACTCCTCGAGCCATGATGTGCGGAAGATGCGTATATTTAAAAGATTCGTTATAGCTTGCACTCGGAACGTCAGTTTTAAAATGAAGAAATGGACGTGAGTCTGAGTGTCGATCTCAGGGAGGTGTGAAAACCAGATTTTTCTTGTCACTTAATGTCACGGAAATAATGGGTTTTTGCTTGCAAGAAGATGTGGGTGAAAAGCGAGTGAGAGAGAGAGAAAGAGAGAGAGAGAGAGAGAGAGAGAGAGAATAGGGTTAGAATTTTTCATTCACAACATGCAACTTAAACATAAAAGAGGGCAAGTAGCTAGATAGGAAACAACTTCATTTAACATGCAACTTTGGTTTTACAATTACAACACTAGATAAATGCTTAAACACAAGTAAAGTAATTCTTAAGATAAAGAGGGAAAGAGAGAGAGAAGATGGCGAGGTAGCCACGGTAGTGGAGAGGGGCTCCGTCAGCAGCTCGTCAGCTCCGGCAATTACAAAGAGAGCCAATGGTGGCTAGGAGTGGGGTAGAGCACTTGCAAGTGGATTCAATGCCCTTCCATGGGTGGTTGGATGGAGTTTATATAGGAAAAAGGGTTTTCTAATTTAAGTATGGGCTTTAGCGACATCCGGGACATCGCTAAACCCATACTAAATCCGTCGGTGTAGCCCCCTTCTCTCGCCGGTCGCCAGTGCACCAAGTGCTTCTTCTGAGGCGATCCGAATGCACATGTTGTAAGTTGTTCGATCGAAGATCGGACGGCTGAGATCTCGCGAAGGGTGCACTCGCGGATCGCTGCTGAGGTGTGCATGTCTACCGCGTCATCGCGCACGTGAGCATCCACGTGCATCCGTTGCACCACGCGGTTCGATCGTCGCTGTTTGCTACTGATCGGGCGGTTCGATTTCCTGCAGCGCACCTTCGCCTTCCAATTTCCGTGCAGCGTGATTCGATCCTGCGCCGGGTGCGTAGGCGTGAGGTGGTCGACCGCTGCATAGTCACAGCGGATGGTCACGGAGAGGGCGAGTGCGCGGGCGGCTCTCAGCCGTTCAATCGAAGATCAATGGTTGAGATTCATCCTCCAGGTGAAAGTAAAAGTGGGCGGCGGTGAGGGTGTGACGAGCGGACGCCATGTGACGCGCTGTGGGCCGTTGATCATCCGATCATCGGTCAGAACTTCTTAGGCCCATTGCAAGAGCTTCGGATGTCGGATTTGGTCGATTTCAAGTCCGTTGGACTCCGTTCGTCGCTCTGAATCCATCCGTGTGGTTCAATTGCTCATCTGAGGCCTGTTTTGACATGTTCTTGTACACATGGCCGTTAATAATGCATTATAATCAATCTTGATGTGCAATGCAAGCGATGCCCCTATTCCCATTTATGATGTGTTATCTGTGCATTTTGCTCTTAAGATAAACCCCAATTGACAAATTATCACCCGGATGCAGTGTGATCATACCCCCATGCTTACTCCTTGCTAGTCCCTAGTAAGGTTTATTCTAGCCATTATTTCATGTCAAAATTTAAGTACTTACTTGGACACTTCATCACTTGTCAATAGGAGGAAATATACTAAGATCTTAATCTACAAAGACTAAGTAGTGCCTGGGTGTCTGCCAAAATATGAATTGCCTGAATCCTTGCTTTAATGCATGTATATATATATTATTTTTAGATTTTTGGAGTTAAGAGTGTGTTGGTAACTTTTTACAATTACCCAATCCACCCAAAACTTGGACAAAACTCTAAGTGCTAAGCATCTTGGTGTGAAGATCGTGATAGACTCACTCAACGGTAATTTAGACAGACATCGGGTTTCTATGCCCCTAGGTGACCGGAAGAGGAAGTGTTTTGCCTGAAGGCGTATTTGTTCGATCGATAGCTTTCTCCTTATGTTTGTTTTACTTAGGGTCAACATAAGGATTTTTCCAGTGTATATCTCCCCAGCTTGCTCTACTTCCCCGCTTCTTCCTTAAGTGTTTTGGTTTTTTTTGTGCATTTACTAAGCTGGGCTCTGGACAACCGATCAATGGGTTGTTACCCACAATCACTTGCCAGCCATACTCGTGCAGTGAAGTGTGGTTTATTTTGTTCTCTTTTTTCTTCTTCTTCTTCTTCTCTTTTTTTTTATTTGGTAGGTGGCTTCCCTGATCTCAAATTTACCTAGAGGCAATAAAGAGGAGGTGGTCCCGTGGCTGGGCTCTAGACAACCTGCCAATGGGCTGTTACCCACGACAACTTGCCAGTCATACCACTATAGAGAGTTCATTTGCTACCCAATTTCTTCAGAATCTCTAAGGAGTGAGTCTGTGCAAAAATGTGTGTAGATGCTTAGACTAAAAGTTCTTCTAAGTTAGAGGGTCAGTTGATAAGTCGTATACTTATCACCTTATTTAGTTAGTGGATTAGAGTAGATTAAGGTTGCAAGGATTTGAAGCTAAATCCATATTTTAACGGACACCAGGGCTGGTTAAGCCTGAAGGCCTGAAAAGTCTAAGTCTTCAAGTTCTTTTCGTATTATTTCCCACTATTGACAAATTTCTAATGCCTAAGTTTTCTTCCTAAATTCAATTTTTTTTTAATTTTATCCTATTCAGACTGATTAAATGAACTCAGAATCATGCAATTTACCACCCCCCACCATGCTTAAGTTGGACAATGTCCTCATTGACAAATACATGGATGCAACAGGGGTTCGAAAAGATATTACCTGAGTAAAGTAGAATACCTGATCAGTTTGAATCTTCTGGGTTATCTCCCAGGAAGCGCTGAGTTTAACACCTCCAGCTGGGCAGTGCTTCGTGTCATCCCTCAATGAGGGTGACAATCTCCTTTGGGGGAACCTGGGCTAGGAAGTGTTTCAATCTCTGGCCATTAACTGTGAAAGTGTGCCCAGTATTCGGATCAGCGATTTCAACTGGCCCATTGGGGTGGGAATAACTACCCTAAATGGTCCTGTCCACTTGGACCTGAGCTTCCCTAGAAAGAGTTTCAAACGGGCATCAAAAAGCCAAACTTGCTAGTTAGGCTCAAAGGTCTCTCTATGGATGAGTCGATCGTGGACGGCTTTCATTTTCTCCTTATACAACCGACTGTTCTCAATGGCGTCCTAACGAATTTCTTCAAGCTCAGAAAGTTAGAGCGTCCTCTGTGCACCTGCTAATTGGGAATCCATGTTACACTGCTTGACGGCCCAGTAAGCCTGGTGTTCCAACTTGAAAAGAAATTGGCAGGCTTTCCTAAAGACCAGGCGATAAGGTGACATGCCTGTTGGGGTCTTGAAAGCAATCCTATATGCCCCACAGGGCATCATCCAGTCGTGTGGACCAGTCTTTCCTGTCAAGTCTCACAATTTTCTGTAGAATGTTCTTGATTTGTCTATTTGAGACCTCGGTCTGACCATTTGTTTGCAGATGATACGGAGTAGCGATGCGGTGGTTAACCCCATATTTTCTAAGTAGGGCACGGAATTGGGTGTGAATAAAATGACTTCCACCATCACTGATCATGGCCTTTGGTATTCCAAACCGGGAAAAGATGTTCTGCTTAACAAAGTCCATGACAGTCTTATGATCACATCGGCGAGTGGCGATAGCTTCAATCCATTTAGAGACAGTCTACTGAGACTAGGATGTACTCAAAGCCGTTGGATGGTGGGAAGGGCCCATAAAATCAATACCCTAGACGTCGAAGATCTCGACAATCAAAATGGGCTGGAGGGGCATCATATCTTTTCTGGTCATGGTCCTCAGCATTTGGCAGTGAGAGCAAGTCTTGGCAAAGTTGTTTGCACCCTTAAATAAGGAAGGGCAGTAAAATCTGGACTACAAAATCTTTGCAGCCATTTTCTTTCCTGAGAAGTGGCCACCACAAGCTTGGTCATGACGAAAAGATAGCACACTTTGAACTTTGTCCTGAAGGACACACCGCCTGATGATCTAGTTGGCACAGAGGCGAAACAACATGAGATCATCCTAGAAATAGTGCTTGGCCTCGGCCAAGAACTTGTCCCATTGCTGTCTGGACCAGCTGTGCAGGGTCTGTCCTACAACCAGGTAGTCGACATAGTCAGCATACCAAGGAAGTTTCTTGTCTTGCACAACCAAAATGTGTTCATCGGGAAAGGTGTCGGATAAAGGCAGGGAGTGTCCAATGTGGTCTGGGTGAAGTCTGGATAGGTGGTCAACCACCACATTCTTTGATCTGGCTTTGTCGCAGATTTCCAGGTCAAATTCCTGCAAGAGCAGGATCCATCTGATGGGCTTGGGCTTCGCGTCCTTTTCATCCAACAGGTGTCGGATGGCTGAATGGTCAGTATAGATGGTCACGTGGGATCCCAGTAGGTAAGATCGGACTTCTCAAGTCCGAAAACTACTGCAAGCAATTCTTTCTCTGTGACTGTATAATTTCGTTGGGCCTCGTCCAACGTCTTGCTCGCATAGTAGATCACCACGAGTTTCTTGTCTTGTCTTTGTCTCAAAACAGCACCTATGGCAAAATCTGATGCATCACACATAATCTCAAAGTCCTGGGACCAATCCGAGGGCTAAAGTACAGGTGATGTGGAAACTAAGTCCCAGAGGGTGTGGTAAGCCTTGATGCAATCAAAGGTCATGTGGAATAAGGCATTGTTGGCCAGAAGGTCGGTTAAGGGTTTGGAAAGATTGGAGAAGTCTTTGATGAACCTTTGGTAGAAACCAACATGTCCTAGGAATGAATGGATCTGTCGAACTGAGCTAGGTGGAGGAAGTTTGGGAATCAAATCAACTTTGGCCCAATCCATCTCAATGCCCCTATGCGATACGATGTGACCGAGGATGATTCCTTCTTGAACCATGAAATGGCTCTTTTCCCAACTTAACACCAAATTAACCTCGATACATCATTTCAGGATTTTTTCCAAGTTGCTCAAACATTGGTCAAATGAGTTCCCAAATACAGAGAAATCATCCATAAAGACCTCCAAGTATTCACCCACTATTTCTAAAAAAATGGCTAGCATGCAACGCTGAAAGGTAGCGGGTGCATTGCATAACCCAAGTGGCATACGACGGAATGCAAACATGTGGTACGAGCAAGTGAATGTGGTCTTCTCTTGATCTTCGGGAGCAATTTCGACATGGTTATATCCTGAATATCCATCCAGGAAGCGAAAATACTTTTGCCCTACCAATCTTTCAAGGATCTGGTCAATGAATGGCAAGGGAAAATGATCCTTCTTGGTTGCTTCATTGAGCTTCCTGTAATCAATACACACCCACCATGTGGTGGTGGTGCGGGTGGAGATGGATTCGCCATGCTCATTGGTGACAACGGTGAGCCCAGCTTTCTTCGAAACCACTTGAGTGGGGCTCACCCAGGGGCTATCAGAGATGGGATAGATGATGTCGGTGTCAAGCCACTTGATAATTTCTTTCTTAACGACCTCCCACATATTTGGGTTTAACCGTCTCTACATCTGGCGGTAGGGTCGTGCCCCGTCTTCCAGGTAAATCTTATGAGTGCAATAGGTGGGGCTAATTCCTGTTAAGTCTGAAATGGTCCATCCAATGGTGGCCCAGTGTTCCGAAAGGGTCACGGTCAACCTGAGTTCCTGATCCTTGGTTAGATGAGAGTTAATAATCATAGGGAAGGTCTGGTCAGGTCCTAGGAAGACATACTTGAGATTCTCAGGGAGTGGATTTAGTTCTGGTGCGGGTGGAACATTAGTCGAAGGAAGAGGGAAAGGCAGGAGTTGATCAACATCAATCTCCTCAAATGGTGTTGTTTGATGGTAATCAGCCCTACAGAGGTCCATGAGCAGAGATGGTGATGGGTCAGAACAGTCGTTACAGGATTGGTGGTCCGAGACAGAACTAAGGGTGAGGCATTCCTCGACCAAAGGTTCCACGGGATCATGTTCCTCGACACAGTCGCAATCAAAAGACTTAGTCGCCCATAAGATATACAACTGCATTTTCTTGCCTCCGAAGGTGATTTCCATACATCCCGTGTCACAATCGATGTTTGCCTTAGCTGTAGCTAAGAACAGTCAGCCTAAGATTATGGGTGCGTTCTATAGTTTTTCAGGGACTTCCATGTCGAGCACCAAGAAGTTGATCGGAGAATAAAAGTCCTTGACCCGCACAATCATGTCCTCGACAACCCCCTTCAGGGTCTTCACAGATCTATCAGCCAACTGGATGGTGACAGGTGTGGGCGGCAACTCTTCGAAACCAAGTTGGTGGTACAGGGTTGTCGGAATCAGATTGATGGAAGCACCTAAGTCCAGGAGTGCTCTACCAAATGTCATGTCCCCGATATTACAGGATATCAGGGGTGCTCCTGGGTTAGTCTGCTTGAGCGGAAGGTTGCTTGATATTACGGAACTTGCTTGCTTTGAGAGCACAACCTTCCTAAGTGCTGAGGTCTTGGCTTACGTTTAGGTGTACAGGCATCCTTTAGAAACTTGGCACAAACCGGGATGTGCTTGATAGCTTCGAGGAGCGAAATATTAATCTGAACTTGCTTAAAAATCTCCAAAAGCTCCTCAGTTTCCACAACACTTTTCTTTTTCTTGATTGTCTCCAAGGCCTCAGGGTAGGGTGTCCGAACGTGGATAGGATCTATTTCTGGGTCCTTGGGTTTTTCCAGTGCCTCTTCTGAGTCGGGTGTATCAAATGGTGAAGTCTCAGGAAGAGTCGGCCATCTGGGATCATGGGTTTCGGTGCCGCTTCTCAAGGTTATCGCATTCGCAGAGGCATTGGGACCAAGGGTTGATCCTTGAGAAGACGAGGACGAAGAAGCACCGAACCCACGGGGTGTTTGTGGGGCTAGCTGGACCATGTGAGCCTACCTAGGATTGCCCCAGAACCCTTGCGAATTGGGGCCTCTGTTAATCATGTTTCGCGGGTTCGATTATGGCTGGGAAGGCAAGGATCCTTGTTGTTTACAGTCCAACAGCTGCCTTAACTGTCCCTTTACTAAAGCCATTTCCTCCTGATGTTTCTAGTTCATTTCAGCCATCATCTTTATCAGGGTGTCCATTTGATTTTGTGGGGGAGGGGCCCCCCTATTCGGATTATATGGGGGTCTAACAGGTGGTCCTTGCTGATAGGGGGCAAGTTTGGCTGCTGGTTTGGCCTGGGTTGGTTCTGGAATTGAGGTGGTTTCTGGTTTGTCCAACCAAAGTTGGGGTGATTACGCCAGCCAGTGTTGTAAGTCTTGGAGAAAGGGTCAGGTTTAGCATAACCTTGGACAGCTTGTACATCTTCAAGGGTAGCAGGTGTCGATGGGGAGGGAAGAGAGTAATCAAGGGTTGAGGGAGCAAAGGTCCCTCCCTGGAACATGGTCAGGGGTTGTTCCAGGTTCAGTTGGCTTAAGGGCTGGACCAGGTCAACATTGTGAGCTCCCTTTGCTAGGGAGAAGGTCTGTAACGGGTTCCTCGTCTGGTTCAGTAGCTCATCTATCTTTTTATCCACCAATTCCACTCGATCTAATTTCTTGGTAATGATATCCATGTCAACCATTCCAGAGTTTACTTGTACCTCATAAATCCCACCATGGGGTTGACTGGATCGGCTAAACTGGGTCATGGAGGCATTGTTGAGCGAATTTTCTCTCATAGACTGAAAGAGCTCAAACGCACTCTCCTCGTCTTTGTTTAGGAAGTTCCCCCTGCATGAGGCATTGACGAAGTTCCGTAGGTTGCTATCTAGACCGTGGTAGAAGATTTGGGCCAATTGCCACCTTGGTACTTTGTGGTGTGAGCATTTCCTTAATAGTTCATTAAATCTTTCCCATGCCTCATGGAACTATTCCCCATCCTGGATTGTAAAGGTAGTAATGGCTCTTCTGAGGGCATTGGTCTTTCCTATGGGGAAGAATTTCTTTAAGAATGCATACCTCAATTCTTCCCAGGTGGTGATGGGTCTACCTAGGGTTCTAAGCCAGTGAGATGCCTTGCCTCTCAGCGAGAAGGGGAACATCTTAATCAAAATCATGTCAAGGCTAATGTTCCTAGGTTTCACAGTTCGGGCTATCCGGTTAAGATCCTCTAGGTGCTGGAAGCGATCTTCATTTGAGCTTCCATGGAAGTGGCTCTGAATCAGACTCAAGACATTTGTTTTTAGCTCAAAATCATCTCCCCCTTCGAGGATCCTAAGATGTGGCTCAACTCGAATAGCGGAAGGATTGTAGAAGTTGCAGAAGGGCCTAGGTTGGTCCTGGAATGGTGGTAGATCAAGTGGCGGTTGCCCTTGTGGGGCTTGGAAAGGTAGTGGTGGTTGCTCTTGTGGGTTTTGCAACCGGTGTATGGCTTGCATGATACTGTGGATCTATTGCTATTGAAGCCAATGGTTTACGTTAATCTAGGCCTGGATGATGGCCATTGTGTCTAGTGGGGGTTGGTCCTCAACCTCATCTACCTTAGGTTCAGGCATGTTTCTAGCAGAATTAGGTCGCTTGGATTCCCGTCCCAAAACAAATAACTCGGGATGCAGTGATCATCTCCTGTGCATACACTAGAGAAGAACAGGAGGGGATGCGGAGAGCGACAGATGCGAGAAGTGTGTGTACAACCAAGCAAACAAGCCTAGTCCTTATGGTGTATTCCTTAGGGGACCTAGAAATCTCCAAAAGGGTGATCAAGTCCATAAGCACTGGACTCCCCTTCCCAAAGCTAATCTGGCCAGGTTGATTATGAGGGGATTGTAGGGAAGGTTCTTCCTTTGGCTTGCGCCGCCAGCTCCATAGACCCCACAACCACAGTCATTTGACACTTCCCCGCAGCCTAGTCACCAGATTCTACTAAGGGAATGAAAGCCAAGCGCCCAGCGAACAAAACCTCGCCTCTCGAGAGTTAACCCAATCCTGCCTAGGGCACGTCTACTCTATTTTAAAAGGGCTAGGATAGTGCTTGTGCTAGGGTTATGTGATGAGGCGTTGAATGGGGTAGTGCCTCTTAGTTTTCCAATTTCAGTGTGTGTGTTCCTATCAAAACATGGTTTTCAAGTAAGGATTTTTTAAGATGTGGTGTCTTTTAATGTTTCATCCTTACTTTTGTGTCTTTTAGGATTGACGTGTCTTAATGTTTTCAGACAAGTTTCAGTAGGCACATCAAGTTTTGCACACAATTGGTGAAAGTAGATTCCCTTTGTTGTGTAGAGGATCTAAAACCCTAATGTACTCATCCTGGTGATCATGCAGCTTCTATTAGATGAGTTGATTTTAGGGTTGAATGGTGCGGCCCATGTCAATTCAAGGTGACTTCGCAAACACCACTCAAAAAGGAAGAAGAACACTCTAAGAATCTTAGATTATTCAAAATGTTAGAGTGTATTTTTTTTTTGTTGGGTGATAGGTTAAGGATGTGGATCAGGCAATCATGCACCATGCCAATTTTTTCAGTTTTACAATTTTTTTAGATTTTTAAGCAAGCAAACAACCATGGGTGAAGAAATACTCACAACCAGTCCTTGTTACGCTTACTCCCTCATTACCACCACGAGTTACACTGTTTCACCGTTTAAGCGCCGAATTCCTGCAACCATCAAGTAAAAGGAGACAAGGCGTTAGATGATTTGAGAATGGATGTAAAATGCAAGTGGCAAAATAAATCCGTAGCCTCCCCGGCAACGGCACCAAAAACTGACGTGCGGAAGATGCGTATGTTTAAAAGAGTCGTTATAGCTTGCACTGGCAATGTCGATTTTAAAATGAAGAAATGGATGTGAGTCCGAGTGTCGATCTCAGGGAGACATGAAAACCATATTTTTCTTGTCACTTAATGTCACGGAAATAATGGGTTTTTGCTTGCGAGAAGACTTGGGTGAAAAGCGAGTGAGAGAGAGAAAGAGAGAGAGAGAATAGGGTTAGAATTTTTCATTCACAACATGCAACTTAAACAAAAAAGAAGGCAAGTAGCTAGATGATGAGAACCTCATCATGAGCCATAACTAGCTCATTTTGACCTAATATAAAGGATAAAAGCTCCTACATAACTCAAGGAAAGGCTTAACTCAGAGAATTCTGAGTTTAAGGAGAAAACAAGTCATAAGGGGTAAAAATGCAATTTTACCAGTATAATCTGCATACAGGGTAATTCAGGGCCCAAACATAGGTCAAAGCAACTTAATAAGAATAAAAGTGGGATGAGATGATCTAGCAAGGGCTACAGCAATTCCAAGGAACTAAATGATAATCTGTAACCCTAAAACAACCCACTTCAATTCACGAGGTTCGAGGCAAAGTAAAAATAGAATAAACCCTCTAAAATTCATAGAAAAATAATCTCTAGGGTTTAGAACCTTCAATTTGGCCTTCAGAACCCATTTTGACCTACATTGAGAACCATGCCCAATTAATAACTTAATTTGGGTTTTCGCATAAATTGACCAGTCAAACAAGGTTTAATATAGAAATGAAATTCACCATCAGATTCCTTGGGTCCTAATTAGTCATGTATAAAAACTTGAGCCTAAGAAGAAACCTCCTTGACCAACTTTACACTTTGGTCCTCATATATTTACTTTTTGGCCCTCAACTTTTGAACCCTCGCATTTTGGCCCCTAACTCTCCTTCGTTCTTTGCGTTCAGGTCCCCCTGCAAAACCTGCCAGCACCATGCTCCGGCGACCTTGCGCGGAGCATGGCGCCGCGCAGGGTGAGGGGGAGAGCCTGGCAAGTAAACCGGGGGTGCCCTGCGTCGTCAGCCGTCGCAGGGACACCCCCCTGGTCGCTGTAACCCACCATACCGGCCGTGCGAACGCACGGACAGTATGGGTTTCCATCTCCGGCGTCCTCCGGCGAGGGAGACACGTCGTCTCCCTCCGCCTTCCTCCCTGATTCGGTCCCTATAAATACCCCCGTCGCTCCACCGTTCTTCCCAGCTCGGATCTGACGGAGAAAACCCCCAACTTTCCTCTCCTCTCACTCCGGCAGACGCCCACCAGCTCCGGCGGTTCCTCCTCCTCCTCCTCTTCGCTCTGCCGCAATACCAGCAGCAGAGACTTCTTCCCCTGCTCTTCCCGCGCCACGCCGCACCCAGCTGGCGCCTCTCCGGCTCTCTGCTCGCCGCCGCCCCTTCCCCTGGGCATCTTCTTCTCCGGCGACAGTCGATACGACTGTCGCCCTGCCCCGGCCCCTTTCGTCTCCGTAGCTAGGTCAGAACTCCTCCCCATCTCCCCCTCTTTCTTTTCCTCACTGTCTTTTATTTGATTAAACCCTCGACCGCTCCTGTCCACCGTCACCCCCTTCGTCTCCGACCATCCTCCGGCGAGCCGCTCCCATCACCCCAGCAACCCACACGGCTCGCCGACCACCGCAGAACCTCCGCCTCCTCACCCTGATCAACCCCCGCCCTTCCACTTCCCCCACATCACCCTCTGCAACGCCACCAAACAAACCCATCCTCCGACCCACAGTCCGACCTAGGGCAGCCCTTGCATGCCGCCCCACGCCTCGCCACCACCCACACGAGCTTCGCCGCACTCTGGCGAAGCTCCCGGCACCTTCTGATTAGGCCGAGAGGCCGTTTTGCTGTGAACAGGTCACCCGACCTCCGCCGCCATTGCCGTGCAGAAGGAGCTGCTTCCGCCTGCAGCTGCAGGCGCGCCACGCCCAGATTCGACTCCCAGGCCTTGCGAGGCATTTCGACAAAACATCAGGCTCGCAGCTGGGGCGAAGGCTTCGCGTGAAGCCGCGATCGCCCGCTGCTTTCTCCGCCGCGGGCGCTCAATTAGGGTGGGACATTTAGTCCCACCTCGGAAAAGTCTGAAGAGGCGCAGCGGTATAAAGCGAAAAAGTGCTGGAGGCTTATTGCCTCAGCACACGGGGTGAGGTCCCCTTCACCCGCCCGGTTACCCGGTCTCGTCCGCGCTCACGTCCCGCGGACTTGACCCGACCTGACTTAGACTGACCTTTACTCCTCGCCCACCACTCACGCCGGTGGGCCTGGACCCGGGCGCTACCCGTACCCGGCTACCCGGCAGCTCTGGGAGAGCTATCCTATGAGCGGATTCTGTGAGAGAGAGACGGAGGGGCAGGGGGTAGAGTAGGTTTTGCCCTCTGACGTAAACTCTGAAGTGTGCAGGCACAGGTGAAGAAGAAGGACCGCGGAAGAAGAAGAAAGCTGAGGGAGACACTGTAGCAACAAGCGGTTTAAGTCGTCTGATTGGAAAATCAGACGACGTCCTGAAGGGAAAAGAAGAAAGAAGGAGAGACGATGTCCTGACAGGAAAAAGAAAAGAAGAAAGAAGAAGATCTGAAGAAAGGAAAAGAAGAAGAACAGGACCGCTCTGCAGAAGAAAAAGGAAGAGCAGGAACAGCTGAAAGAAGAAGAAGAACATCACCACTGCAGATAAAGAAGAAGAAGATAACAGAAGATCTGAGACGAGGAGAAGCAAAGAGAAAAGAAGAAAAGACAACAAATTCTTTCTCTCTCTTTCTTTATTTTTGTAAAAGAAACATGTATATCTCTAGAATACAACTTGCTCCCTGAGTTCGACCTCGGGAACTCTTTTATTTTCCGAGTAAAAAATTTATATATTTGAAATGATGGCAATAACTGGCTATACTACAACGCTATAACAATAAAACCCGGTTATCTCTCGAAGCCATCAACGTTTCATTTTTGGCGCCGTTGCCGGGGAGCAACGACTATTCTAGAGGTAAACATTCCTGTTTCTTTTTAATTTCTGATAATCTCCTCTCTTTTGTGCAGAAAACTACAGGAAATCAAGAAGACAAGCAACCGCACGACAACCACTCCGAGGACGGGTAAATTTTTCCTCTCGCTATTAACCCCTAAACTCTAAGGAGGAAGAAAAGAAAAAAAAAACAAGCAATATAGGGCTAACCTGTCTTCCATACTTAGTAACCATAAAGAGTTGCATGTTTTCAACTCATTAGTCCTGCACACTATTAAGGGTATTTAAGGGCTAACACATTCTTGCTTGAGCCTTAATTACCCAACAAAGAACTAACTGGACCAAGTAGAGCCAACATAAGATTCAACATTAGGGTTTTAGAGACACACTACTTAAATCAAGAATGGAGAAAATCCAAAAGAAGTGTGCCTAAACCATTGATTGAAAATACCTATTCAAAAGGAAACCTAAAACAATTGGCTCTCTAAACACTTAAACCCTAAAAGACAAGACCTAAAAGCTCTCAAAGAAAACAAGAGGTAAGGTTGACCCCTTGGGTCAACCAACCTTAAATTAGGTCACTCTTTACACTTAAAAGACTAAAGTTCAAGTGAAAACCTTAAGCACCCTGATCTTAAAATTGGTAGACTTAAGAGGTCAAGATCCCCATTCTGGTCTACCTGGAACTGCAGTGACAAGAGAGGTCGGGTGGGGGAAACCCTGTAACCCGTGGGGACGCTCTACCGTGTAGGGGTCTTCGCGGGACTCTCCCTCTCTGGCTGCCCAGGTAATTCTCAGGTGGACGATCTTTCTGATCAAGGGGTCCATCTGCCCCGCACCTCTATAGTCACCCAACACATTTTTGGGTGTCTTGATTGGGTCCAGCACCTTCTAAACTTACCTCTTCCAACAGTGCATGTACGGAAGGAGGTCCCTAAGACCACCCTTAAGACCTCCTTTAGAAATTCGCTCTCGTCAAGGCCAAGCCTCGACGCCCGTGTTTGTGCAGCAACACCCTCACATTATTCTCTCTTCTGATTCAGAACCAAGTTCTTCTTCCCCCATCATGGCTCAGCCAGTTGAGGAAGAAAATAATCTGGAACACCAGCTCCAGCGACTCAATGACCTCTTCCAAAACTTCGTGCACCCACCACAGCGTCCTATGATGCGGGACCACTACAATCCTGCTGCGGTGGCCATTGAGCCTCGAGTCAGAATCCCGACTGGAGGACCTGATTCCGAATTAAAGCCCAACATGATTCATGCTATACCTAAATTCCATGGGCTTAATTCTGAAGATCCCTTCCAGCACATCAAACAGCTAAAGCATCTGGCCCACACTTTTGGATCAGATGCGCAAAATCGGGATATTCTTCTCATGAAGATGTTCTCCTTTTCTCTTATGGACAAGGCCGCCCATTGGTATCAAACTCAGACCCGGCCGATCAACACTTGGGAAGAACTTCAATCCGAGTTTTTGAAAAAGTTTTTCCCCGTTGGTCGGACCAACGCCTTGCGCCATCAGATTACACACTTCACTCAACAATCAGGAGAACCTCTCCATGAGGCATGGGATCGTTTTCAGGATCTCATGAGAAAGTGCCCCCATCACGGAGTTCCTAAATGGGAACAAGTCCAATCTTTTTACCAGGGACTCCGTGAGGACATCCGCCTTTTCGTCAATGCAACTTGCGGAGGAAACATCATGGGTCAACATGAAGACACCGTATGGGAGATTCTCGAAAACATGTGCGAGAACTCCATCAACAATGACTCCATGGGATTATTCGACAGGACGAATACCCGCGCAGCGACGAATCTTAAGGGAGCACATGAGACGCAGGGCCTGTCCGCATCAGTCGACCTGGAATTAATGGCCAGTCGATTGGACAAGGTCTCAATCATTGAAAAGAAGGTGGATGAGCTGACTCAGCACTTGCAGCGAGCCACCTCCGCACGTAACTCCTTTGCACAACCTCCTTCCACACAGGAGACTGTGCAGAACATCCTCCACCGATCTTCCCCTGGGATGGATCCATATCCATCCCCATCTGATTCTTGGATCGGAGGATCATCCGATCCTTTCTACACCAGCCGGGGGAACTCCATTCCCCCTTTCCCTGATTCTCAGGAGGTTCCTCAGACCTGCGAGGACCTCAACGCCATCCAGAACGACCCATTCTCCAACACTTACAACCCTGGATGGCGAAACCATCCCAATTTTCAGTGGGCGGGAAATTCCCAAACCCAAAGACCACCTTTTCAGTCCCGCCCACAGCCCTCTCGTCATTATCAGCCGCCTCAGCCTCAGCCCAACCCTACTCATCCATCAGGGCCAAATCAGGATCAAATGTCCCTAATCCTTCAGACTCTGGCTGACATTCAAAAAACGAATGCGGCTATTCAAAAACAGCACAAGGACGAGCTTACAGAAGTTAAAACTCAACTGGCCCAGTTGGCAAATTCTCGCCAGCCAGGCACACTCCCTTCCCAACCTCTTCCTAACCCAAATAACGTGCCAACCCAGAAGCGCGTTATGAATCCAAATTTAGGCCATGCTCAATGGATTTATCAGGCCCCTACTGCTCCATCTCCAGACGAGATGGAAGCCTCAACTTCTTATGCGGGATTTCAGCAGCAGCCACCCCTCTTACCAAACCCAAACCAAAATCAGGCCGGATTAAATTCTGTAACAACACGTAGTGGTAAAACAACTCAAGACCCGCATTATCCAAACCACTCCAAGCCTGATAACCATGACCCTAGGATAGTTATCCAAGATACTGCTGTTCCGGATCCACAACCTGGACCTATCCTAGAAAAACCAACCAAGATCCCGTTTCCCGAGGCCTTGACCAAGGGAAAGAAAACCACCAAACCCGTGGCCCCTGAGGAGGACCTGGTCAAGCTCTTTGAGCAGGTCCACATAAACATCCCCTTGATGGATGCAATCCGCCACGTACCAGCTTACGCACGATTTCTAAAGAATATATGTACACCCCAGCGTAAGCCGCGAACCAAGGGAGGGAGCCCAATTGTTCTGTCAGAGCAAGCCAGCTCTGTAATCCTTAGTAGACTCCCACCCAAGGCAAAAGATCCTGGGACTCCCCTGATTTCCTGTAAGATAGGTGGTACCCAATTTGATAGAGCATTGTTAGACTTGGGTGCATCCATAAACCTGATACCCACATCCTTACTTGACCATCTAGAAGAATCTGAGCTAAAACCAACCGAGGTGACATTACAATTAGCAGATCGATCTATAAAGTCACCAAAAGGGATTCTCGAGGATGTTATCGTAAGAGTGCGGGATTTCTATTTTCCAGTGGACTTTATAGTCTTAGATATGGATGCACCTGAGAACCCTAGGGATACATCAATCATTCTAGGGAGACCTTTCTTGGCTACTGCTAGAGCCAACATCAGCTGTGAGGAGGGCCAAATAGAGCTTAAGTTTGGAGATCAAACACTGAAAATTGATATATTTAAGGCCCAACAAGGAATTAATTGCGGCGTCATCGAACAAATTTGTGACATCAAGACTTTGGTTGATGAATCACACCTCCAGAATGACTCGATTATGCCTCATCAACCACAGAAGGATCTTGACCCGCAAACAGAGGAGTCGAATCCAGATATGAACAACCCAGTAACTCCCACCCTTGAACCTCACATCTATACTGAACCACCCGCTGCTGCTGATAACCCCATCCTCGAACTGAAACCCCTTCCTGCTCACTTGAAATACGTCTTTTTGGGTTCTAATCAGACCCTTCCTGTGATTATCAATTCCAACCTCAGTCCTGAACAGGAATCCCGTCTGATTGTTGTCCTCCAGCAACATCGCAGTGCCATCGGATGGACTCTCGATGATTTGACTGGAATAAGTCCCTCTTATTGTACTCATCATATCTATTCAGAAGAGGGCACACGACCTTCTCGTGAAATGCAGAGACGCTTAAACCCCAATCTGCAGGAGGTCGTGAAAAAGGAGATCATCAAGTGGTTAGATGCCGGAATCATCTACCCGATCTCCGATAGTCGTTGGGTGAGCCCAATTCAAGTCGTGCCCAAGAAGGCAGGACTCACCACTATAACGACTGAGACCGGAGAAATCATTCCTACCCGATTAGCCAACTCGTGGAGAGTCTGTATAGATTACCGCCGACTAAATTCCTCCACGAAGAAGGATCATTTCCCACTACCCTTCATTGATCAAATTCTCGAAAAACTTGCGGGAAATAGGTTCTTCTGCTTTCTTGACGGGTACTCCGGTTATAACCAGGTGGCAATCCATCCTGAGGACCAAGAAAAGACCACGTTCACCTGCCCCTTCGGAACATACGCTTTCCGAAGGATGCCTTTCGGTCTTTGCAATGCACCTGCTACTTTTCAGCGATGCATGCTTGCCATATTCTTAGATATGGTAGGTGATTATCTGGAAGTCTTCATGGATGACTTTTCAGTTTTCGGAGCATCATTCGACGATTGCCTCCAACACTTGGTCCAGATACTCAGGCGGTGCATCGATGTGAATTTGGTTCTTTCCTGGGAAAAGAGCCATTTCATGGTGCCTGAGGGAATTGTCCTGGGACACTCAATTTCGGAGAAAGGTATCCAAGTGGATCGAGCTAAGGTTAATCTGATTTCTCACCTTCCTATGCCTAGCTCGATCAGGGACATCCGTTCCATTTTAGGGCATGTCGATTTTTATCGACGATTTATCCCTGATTTTTCAAAAATCGCGCGCCCCCTGACCACTCTTCTCTCCAAGGATGTTCCTTTCGAAATTTCTAAGGAATGCACTCAAGCATTTGAAATCCTGCGTGACCGAGTCACCCAAGCCCCGATCCTACAGTCCCCTGATTGGTCTCAACCCTTTGAGATCATGTGCGATGCATCCGACTTCGCTGTAGGAGCGGTTTTGGGGCAGAAAATTGACAGGAAACCTGTGGTCATTTACTACGCCAGCAAAACACTCGATGAGGCTCAGCGTAACTATACGGTTACTGAGAAAGAGATGCTAGCTGTAGTATTTGCCCTAGAAAAGTTCAGATAGTACCTTCTGGGTTCCCGTGTCATCATATACTCGGATCACACAGCTGTGAGGCATCTCCTTGCAAAGAAGGACGCGAAACCTCGATTAATCCGATGGATCTTGCTGTTGCAAGAATTTGACCTTGAGATTCGCGACAAAGCGGAAAAGCAAAATGTGGTAGCTGATCACTTGTCCCGTCTTCCTTCTGAAATAACTGACCCTTCCGGACCCATCACTGAGCATTTTCCCGATGAGCATCTGCTGACTATTGGTACTAGCCTTCCATGGTTTGCTAATGTAGTAAATTACTTGGCATCTCATCAGATCCCATCCGATTGGCCGAAGGCCAAGAAAGACAAATTACGCTCCGATGCCAAGTATTACATTTGGGAAGACCCGTACCTCTTCCGCGTAGGTGCCGATCAGATCATCCGGAGATGTGTCCCGGAAGGGGAATTCAACAATATCCTCTGTTTCTGCCATGACCAGGCATGCGGTGGCCATTTCGCCGGGCATAAAACCGCATCAAAAGTCCTCCAGTGCGGCTTTTACTGGCCCACGCTGTTCAAAGATGCATACAATCACTGCAAGGCATGCAGTCGTTGCCAGACTTTGGGCAACATGAGCCATCGCGACATGATGCCTATGCAACCGATTCTAGTATGCGAAATCTTTGATGTTTGGGGGATTGATTTTATGGGCCCCTTTCCTGTTTCGGATGGTTTCGAATACATTCTGTTGGCTGTGGACTACGTGTCCAAATGGATCGAAGCCATACCGACCCGAACCTGTGATCACAAAATCGTTCTCAAATTCATTCATCAACACATTTTCTCAAGGTTCGGGATTCCTCGTGCAATAATCTCTGATGGGGGGACCCATTTCACAAATGCTCAGTTTAGGTCACTGATGACCAAATACGGGGTGTCTCACCGAATCTCTACTCCTTACCACCCCCAAACTAATGGTCTAGCTGAGCTGTCTAATCGGGAGATCAAGAAAATCCTGCAAGTCACTGTTCGACCTGACAAGAAGGACTGGTCGTCCCGACTTCCGGAAGCATTGTGGGCCTATAGGACCGCCCACAAGACCCAATTGGGCATGTCTCCCTTTAGACTGGTGTACGGAAAGGCATGCCACCTTCCCGTAGAGCTGGAGCATAAAGCCTATTGGGCAGTACGGAACTGTAATCTAGATCTTTCCAAGGCTGGAACCCACAGAAAACTCCAAATCAGCGAGATCGATGAATTACGCCTAGACGCGTACGAGAACTCGCAAATCTACAAGGAGCGGGTTAAAGCCTTCCACGACAAACACATCTCGAGAAAGATCTTTCATCCTGGTCAAAAGGTCCTACTCTTTGATGCCCGACTAAAACTCTTCCCAGGAAAACTGAGATCCAAGTGGGTCGGACCATATTTGGTCCGACAGGTTTTTGGAAATGGAGTAATCGAAATCAGTCCACTCAGCCACGATTCTGAACCTTTCATCATGAACGGTCAGAGACTCAAGCCGTTCATTGATGTAACTTCTACTGATTTGGATGAAGCATCTTATATCCTCCTTTCCCCTTGAGCTTATTGCGCCCAGCCGATGGCGTAAAACTCAGCGCTTAACGGGAGGCAGCCCGTCATTCTCTTTGAAAACCTGAAACTTGTTCTGACACCTTTTTGCACTTGAGGTTCACCCTTGTAGACAGCCGACCCCACCTCAGATGCTTGCATCTGGGATTAGAAATCGCCCGCAAAAATTCAACCCGACCCATCCACTCATCCAAATTTCTGTCTTAAGGAATGAACTAAGTTAAATAAAAACCCCCTAGGTTACAATGAGGACATTGCAAATCTTAGGCATGGGGGGGGTATGAAAGTGCAAAACTTGTAAGAAAAGGTTTCAAACAAAAAAAATCACATATGCCAAAAACACCATAAAAATTAAAAATTTTTCGAAAAAGAATAAAAGGAGAAAAGAAATAAAATGAAAAAGGAGCACAAAATTATGAGAAAAGGTGATAGTCATTAGTAAGGAACTAAGGAATTAACCTAAGTTCTAGACCTCATTCAAGAAAATAACTGAAAAGTGCACAATGAGATTAGTAAGAATGCAAACCTTAGGCATTCTTGAATAGACTCTTAGTACCCATTAAGATCTGGACACTCCTCAAGAGGTTGAGGAAAATGAAAAGCTGAAGTATTAGGTCTAAGGCTTAGGAAGTATTTGGCCTCGTTAACTAATTTTTGGTTTACGGGACTCAGTAACCTAAGCACCCTAACCTCACACACAGCCTGGTTCAGTAAGCGTAAAAATCAGAATCACGCAGAAGCGTCGCAAAATTCTGAAAAGAACACCTAGAATAGGAGCGGCCGATCAACACAAGTTGATTTGGACGAGTTCCCAGCGCGGAGAGGTGGGAAATCCCCTCGAAGATGCGTAACAAAATATCATCTCCTCGGTGCTTGTCTCTTAGGATATTTACATATCCTACTGGGGGCATGTAAGCACTCTGCTGGTTCAGATTCCATGGATGGCATTATCTCGAAGTGTCAATTGCCAGGGTCTGGATTCAGCCACGGAACACCATGGATGGGATTATCTCGAAATCTCAATAGCCAGGGTTCCGGGGGTTGCCATGGGCGGTGCTATCTCGAAGCATCGATCGCCAGGAACCCTTGAGGATTGATGATGGGAGCAAGGAATCTGATACAGACCGTGTTGAAAAGCCAATCCTAGGCTAGAACTAAAAGAAAAAGAGAGAGAAAACTCTCCAAACAGAAAAACTTTCTATCTCTCTCTTACAAAACGCACTGCGAACTGAGCCAGGGCTAAAATCATTTCAAGCACGGGTGCTTTAACCACAAAGTCCAATAAACCTTAGGTTAGTTCTTGTGGACCTTAAAAACCTTTGCTAAAGACTGAGGCTAAGGCTAGACAGATTTGGATCTTGATTGGTACTAGAGTACCTTTTAGGCCTATGGTCAGCATTCTAACCTAATCTATGCTCAAATAAAAAAGGCACTTATCTAAAACTATTAAAAACTTCATGGTCTAGAACAAGGGTTGAAACCTTAAGTTTTTGCTAAGGGACTAGCAAAAGCTAGGCATGGGGGTATGATGAGAACCTCATCATGAGCCATAACTAGCTCATTTTGACCTAATATAAAGGATAAAAGCTCCTACATAACTCAAGGAAAGGCTTAACTCAGAGAATTCTGAGTTTAAGGAGAAAACAAGTCATAAGGGGTAAAAATGCAATTTTACCAGTATAATCTGCATACAGGGTAATTCAGGGCCCAAACATAGGTCAAAGCAACTTAATAAGAATAAAAGTGGGATGAGATGATCTAGCAAGGGCTACAGCAATTCCAAGGAACTAAATGATAATCTGTAACCCTAAAATAACCCACTTCAATTCACGAGGTTCGAGGCAAAGTAAAAATAGAATAAACCCTCTAAAATTCATAGAAAAATAATCTCTAGGGTTTAGAACCTTCAATTTGGCCTTCAGAACCCATTTTGACCTACATTGAGAACCATGCCCAATTAATAACTTAATTTGGGTTTTCGCATAAATTGACTGGTCAAACAAGGTTTAATATAGAAATGAAATTCACCATCAGATTCCTTGGGTCCTAATTATTCATGTATAAAAACTTGAGCCTAAGAAGAAACCTCCTTGATCAACTTTACACTTTGGTCCTCATATATTTACTTTTTGGCCCTCAACTTTTGAACCCTCGCATTTTGGCCCCTAACTCTCCTTCGTTCTTTGCGTTCAGGTCCCCCCTGCAAAACCTGCCAGCACCATGCTCCGGCGACCTTGCGCGGAGCATGGCGCCGCGCAGGGTGAGGGGGAGAGCCTGGCAAGTAAACCGGGGGTGCCGTGCGTCGTCAGCCGTCGCAGGGACACCCCCTGGTCGCTGTAACCCACCATACCGGCCGTGCGAACGCACGGACGGTATGGGTTTCCATCTCCGGCGTCCTCCGGCGAGGGAGACACGTCGTCTCCCTCCGCCTTCCTCCCTGATTCGGTCCCTATAAATACCCCCGTCGCTCCACCGTTCTTCCCAGCTCGGATCTGACGGAGAAAACCCCCAACTTTCCTCTCCTCTCACTCCGGCAGACGCCCACCAGCTCCGGCGGTTCCTCCTCCTCCTCCTCTTCGCTCTGCCGCAATACCAGCAGCAGAGACTTCTTCCCCTGCTCTTCCCGCGCCACGCCGCACCCAGCTGGCGCCTCTCCGGCTCTCTGCTCGCCGCCGCCCCTTCCCCTGGGCATCTTCTTCTCCGGCGACAGTCGATACGACTGTCGCCCTGCCCCGGCCCCTTTCGTCTCCGTAGCTAGGTCAGAACTCCTCCCCATCTCCCCCTCTTTCTTTTCCTCACTGTCTTTTATTTGATTAAACCCTCGACCGCTCCTGTCCACCGTCACCCCCTTCGTCTCCGGCCATCCTCCGGCGAGCCGCTCCCATCACCCCAGCAACCCACACGGCTCGCCGACCACCGCAGAACCTCCGCCTCCTCACCCTGATCAACCCCCGCCCTTCCACTTCCCCCACATCACCCTCTGCAACCCCACCGAACAAACCCATCCTCCGACCCACAGTCCGACCTAGGGCAGCCCTTGCACGCCGCCCCACGCCTCGCCACCACCCACACGAGCTTCGCCGCACTCTGGCGAAGCTCCCGGCACCTTTTGATTAGGCCGAGAGGCCGTTTTGCTGTGACCAGGTCACCCGACCTCCGCCGCCATTGCCGTACAGAAGGAGCTGCTTCCGCCTGCAGCTGCAGGCGCGCCACGCCCAGATTCGACTCCCAGGCCTTGCGAGGCATTTCGACAAAACATCAGGCTCGCAGCTGGGGCGAAGGCTTCGCGTGAAGCCGCGATCGCCCGCTGCTTTCTCCGCTGCGGGCGCTCAATTAGGGTGGGACATTTAGTCCCACCTCGGAAAAGTCTGAAGAGGCGCAGCGGTATAAAGCGAAAAAGTGCTGGAGGCTTATTGCCTCAGCACACGGGGTGAGGTCCCCTTCACCCGCCTGGTTACCCGGTCTCGTCCGCGCTCACGTCCCGCGGACTTGACCCGACCCGACTTAGACTGACCTTTACTCCTCGCCCACCACTCACGCCGGTGGGCCTGGACCCGGGCGCTACCCGTACCCGGCTACCCGGCAGCTCTGGGAGAGCTATCCTATGAGCGGATTCTGTGAGAGAGAGACGGAGGGGCGGGGGGTAGAGTAGGTTTTGCCCTCTGACGTAAACTCTGAAGTGTGCAGGCACAGGTGAAGAAGAAGGACCGCGGAAGAAGAAGAAAGCTGAGGGAGACACTGTAGCAACAAGCGGTTTAAGTCGTCTGATTGGAAAATCAGACGACGTCCTGAAGGGAAAAGAAGAAAGAAGGAGAGACAACGTCCTGACAGGAAAAAGAAAAGAAGAAAGAAGAAGATCTGAAGAAAGGAAAAGAAGAAGAACAGGACCGCTCTGCAGAAGAAAAAGGAAGAGCAGGAACAGCTGAAAGAAGAAGAAGAACATCACCACTGCAGAAGAAGAACATCACCACTGCAGATAAAGAAGAAGAAGATAACAGAAGATCTGAGACGAGGAGAAGCAAAGAGAAAAGAAGAAAAGACAACAAATTCTTTCTCTCTCTTTCTTTATTTTTGTAAAAGAAACATGTATATCTCTAGAATACAACTTGCTCCCTGAGTTCGACCTCGGGAACTCTTTTATTTTTCGAGTAAAAAATTTATATATTTGAAATGATGGCAATAACTGGCTATACTACAACGCTATAACAATAAAACCCGGTTATCTCTCGAAGCCATCAACGTTCATTTTTGGCGCCGTTGCCGGGGATCGAACCCGGGTCGCCTGGAGACAAGGCGTTAGATGATGTGAGAATGGATGTAAAATGCAAGTGGCAAAATAAATCCGTAGCCTCCCCAGCAACGGCACCAAAAACTGACGTACGGAAGATGCGTATGTTTAAAAGAGTCGTTATAGCTTGCACTGGCAATGTCGATTTTAAAATGAAGAAATGGATGTGAGTCCGAGTGTCGATCTCAGGGAGACATGAAAATCAGATTTTTCTTGTCACTTAATGTCACGGAAATAATGGGTTTTTGCTTGCGAGAAGACATGGGTGAAAAGCGAGTGAGAGAGAGAAAGAGAGAGAGAGAGAATAGGGTTAGAATTTTTCATTCACAACATGCAACTTAAACATAAAAGAAGGCAAGCAGCTAGACAAGAAATAACTTCATTTAACATGCAACTTTGGTTTTACAATTACAACACTAGATAAATGCTTGAACACAAGTAAAGTAAAGCTTAAGATAAAGAGGGAAAGAGAGAGAGAGAGAAGATGGCGAGGTAGCCACGGCGGTGGAGAGGGGCTCCATCGGTAGCTCATCAACTCCGGCGATTACAAAGAGAGCTAATGGTGGCTAGGAGTGGGGTAGAGCACTTGTAAGTGGATTCAATGACCTTCCATGGGTGGTTGGATGGAGTTTATATAGGCAAAAGGGTTTTCTAGTTTAAGTATGGGCTTTAGCGACATTCGAGACGTAGCTAAACCCATACCAAATCCATCAGTGTAGTCCCCTTCGCCCGCCGGTAGCCAGCGCACCTTGTGCCTCTTCTGAGGCGATCCGCACGTGCGTGTTGTAAGCCATCCGATAGAACATCGGACCGTAGAGATCTCGCGAAGGGTGCACTCGCGGATCGCCGCTGAGGCACACGCGTCTGCCGCATCAATGCGTGCGTGAGCGTCCGCGCGCATCCGTTTCGTCGCGTGATTCGATCGTCACCGTTCGCTGCTAATCAGGCGGCTCAATTTCCCGTAGCTCGCCTTCACCTTCCAATTTCCGCGCAGTGTTATTCAATCCCGCACCAGGTGCACAAGCATGAGGCGGTTGACCGCTGCGCTGTCGCAATGGATGGTGGCGGAGAGGGCGACTGCGCGGGCGGCTCTCAGCGTTCGATCGAAGATCGACGGTTGAGATTCATCCTTTTGGTGAAGGTAAAAGCAGGCGACAGTAAGGGTGCGACGAGCGGGCACCACGTGGCATGCTGTGGGCGGTTGATCATCGTATCATCGGTCAGAACTTCTTGAGCCCATTGCAAGAGCTCCGAATGTCAGATTTGGCCGATTTCGAGTCCATTGGACTCCGTTCGTCGCTCTAAATCCATCCGTGTGGTTCTATTGCTCATTCGAGGCCTGTTTTGACATGTTCTTGTACACATGGCCATTAATAATGCATTATAAGCAATCTTGATGTGCAATGCAAGCGATGCCCCTATTCCCATTTATGATGTGTTATCTATGCATTTTGCTCTTAAGATAAACCCCAATTGATAGAATTATTGCCCCAAGATGCAGTGTTATCAAGCCCATATGTCTCACTAAAATCACTTTCCTCAAGCTTAAGTGAGACTTCACTAAGAGATTCCTCACCCTCAAAATTAAAGAATTCACGATCCTCATTTGTATATGTCTCAACATCACAAGTCATTTCATCATCAAAGGAGACATAATTTTCTTCGTTTCCCAACTTGGGGATCTCGAGTGAATCAATCAGTTCATCCTCAAAGGGTTGCTCTAGAGCAATCTTGTCATCTCCAATCTCCAAATGTGTCCCCCCCAACAGGCACTTGAGAGGGTTCAGACATTGGCTCTCCTAAAAGGGGTTCATTTTGAGAATCATCCCAAGATTTGACTAGTGCAACCACAAATTTCATCCTCAACCTCGACAATTTCCCAAGAAACTCAGCCAGGTCCTTATCCCTAACACTTTGGAGCAAATCCAATAGAGAACTATTAAGTTCATCAATCATTTTGATCATAGGTCTACTACTTCAGTGCATGGTGTTGGCTAAGCTTCTAAAGATTGTATAGTGTTCCTCAAATTAGCCAACACCCTATCCTGGATCTGGTTTACCTGAATCGACTGGTTCAATTTCGGTTTAGGTGGGTTCAGGTTAAATCTAAGGGAGTCAAGATGTCAAGGTTCTCGGATCCCTCCTTGATAGTGTTAGTACAACTACTCATATATAATATTTTGATGATTTTACAAATTGAAGAAAATGAAATAAAAAATAAGCGTAGCATATTGTTTCTTTCTGTAATAACATATTTGTAGGTTTATAAAGTTTTTCAAGATGGGAGATTAAAAGCGTGAAGACTAAGTAGCATAAGTATTAGGTCATAGGCATTTTATGTAAACTTTCAAAGGTTGTAATTTTTATTTTATTTGAGTCTAGAAATGTTGCAAAGAGACCTCAAAATATAACCTATAAATAGCTAACTTAGGCTCTCTACACTTAGGATAAATTAGAAACAAAAACCTAACACTAAGACTCTTATCAGACATCCAAAACAATTGTCAGACGTCTGATTTTCAACTTTAAGATGTCTGACAAGTGTCTCAGACGTCTAACTTCCTATAGTTCTACCTTTAGCTTCTGTCTTCATGAACATCAGTCAAAGCACTCCTCTATCAGACGTCGAAAACCTCATCCAGACGTCTAATGCTTTCCCTGGATGTCCTCAGACTAACTGTTAGGCTAAGCACCTATCTTCGTTATACAGATAACGGGCAAAAATGTATTTTCAGACATCTGGACATGCTTCCAGACGTCTACCTTTGGATCGTTGCCCATGTATTTCTGTACATATCTCATTACAAACATAAGATCTTTTGTCAGATATCGTACCGAAGTCTTTTTAGGTTTCTAGATGTCTGGTGATTCCCTCAGACATCCATAACGATGTCAGATTCTTTAAATCTAGAACCTTGTTTGGATCTGATCAAAACAAGAATGAATTCACCCTTTATTAAATGTCCAATAAACTAATCAAACATCTTATGTGAAAATATCAAACGTCCTTCTTTCGATCTAATGAAGTCAGTTCAGGATGGCCTATAGTATTAGACGACCAAAATTATAATAAGATGTCATATAAGATGTTTGGCCCTAAAATTAGACGTCTGATATTGCTGTCAGACTCATCATTACCCTGATTTGTGATGGATTTTGTCCCAATCTCTTGGGATTTGTCTCCAACGGCTAGGAGAACTCTCCCAAGTCTTCTTGAAGGTTCCAAACTTGCCTATAAATAAACTACAACCCCTCTTAGGCAAAACACATCTCTTGAGATTCAATTCCCTTAGAAAAATCACTTGCTCACTACTCTAAGCTTCATCTTGCCCTTGTGTTGTGCCAACACTCTAATCAAAGGGAAAATCCATACTCCCGGCTCACTCCGTTCTGCAAATCCTCAAGGAGTTCTTTTTATGCTTAGTAGATAAGAAAGTAATTGAAAGTATTGAGGTGCTCTATAGGTGTTGTCTTACTTTTTATTTTTGTACTTTGGGTATTCGGCCTGTCGGGTCCCCGTCTCTTCATTTTGAAGGGAGAAACCTCCATTTAGGGATCGAAGGTGGAATTTGTAATTGAGGTACACTACCCTCATTTAGGTAGTGTGGTTAGTGGATTGATCACCTTGTGATCAAAAATCCTAAGTCAAGGGATTGGCTTAGGTGGTGGTTTTCACCTAAAAATCTGGTGCCACCTTTTGTGATTGAATTTGTTGTATTACAATATTATATAATTTCACTATTCCCCCCCCTCTAGTGCAATTTCACTAGGTATCAGAGTAGGGTTTCCGCCTGCAGGAGTAACATCCGCGGAATGATCACATGGAGGGGAAAGTCATTTCCAAGGGTAGATTGGAGGGGCGGGCAATCCACCACTCGACCACCACTCTTTGAAGGGACAAACTACACTTACTGGAAGCTGAGAATGAAGATGTGGCTTCAAGCCAATGATTTCTCCATTTAGGAGAAATACGAATCCACATGCATCATTCCCGAGAAACCAGAAACAGGATACACAGTGGAGCAAATTCATCACCATGGACTGAATGCTAAGGAAATTAACTCACTCTACTACGCACTCACCTCGGAGGAATTCAACCGCATCAGCCAATGCAAAATCACCCACAAGATTTGGAGAACCTTGGAGGTAACTCACGAAGGTACGTCTAAAGTTAAATTCTCAAAGATAAACTTGTTATCGCAGGAATTCGAAGCCTTCTCTATGAAGGAGAATGAAAGACTTGGGGACATGTACACCCGATTCATGCTAATCATGAATAATCTCAAGTCACTAGGAAAGACGTTTATAAAGGGGGAGCTTCAAGGGAAGCTTGTTCGCTCCCTTGGACCCGAGTGGGAGCAAAAGGTAATGGCAATAGAAGAAGCCAACCAAGTAGAGGATCTAGACATGGAAAATCTACTTGAGAATCTCATGGCTTATGAATAAAAAATGGAGCAAAAGAAGAAATCAATCTCATCAAAGCCAAAGAAGGAGACTTTAGCCTTCAAAGCTACTTCGGATGATAAAGAATTCGTTTTATTAGCTAAAAAATTTAAAAAGTTTCTCAAAAATAGAAAAGAGATCAAGAGAAGGAAAAGAGAGGAAGAACCTCTAATTTGCTATAATTGCAAAAAGAGAGGTCACATAAGGAAAGATTGTCCCTTATTCAAAAGGGATGATGAGAAGAAAGCCAAGAAGCCTTCCGACTACAAGAAGATCTCCAAGCCGAAGGGATTCAAGAAGAAGGCGTTTCAAGCAACGTAGGATGACTCCACCTCCGAAGAAGAAGAGGAGGAAACAAATGAAGAAATGGCATGCTTGGGATTAATGGCAACAAATGATGCTTCTGAGTCTGTATCTGAGAAACCTGAGGTAAACTCCTATTCTTTATATGAATTACAAGATGCCTTTGATTCATTATATGTAGATCTTAAGAAAACAAAAACCCAAAGCAAGGTTTTAAAAGAAGAAAACTTAGAAAATAAGAAATTAATCAATGATCTCGAAGACAAGAATCTAATTCTTACAAAAGAAACCACTGCTTTAAATATGCAAATAAGAAATCTAATGATTGAGGAGTCATTAACAAATGATTTGTATATGGCAATGAGTGAACAAAAATTTCTAGATAGAGAAGAATTACTTGACAAAATCCATGTACTTGAAAAATCAAACTCCTTTAAAAAGGATGAAAATAGCTTACTTAGAGTAGAGATTAGGGCACTAGAAGATAAACTAAACATAATGAAAATAGAGAAAAATCACCTCAAAGAAAAATCAAATCAACTTCTTGAGGACCTAGCCAAATTTACAAAGGGGAAAGATAACTTGGACAAGCTCATTGCCCATCCTTCCTCAAGTAAATTTGGACTAGGCTTTTATGAACCTAGTCAAAATGAGCCGAAAAAGGACCCTCCTCTAAAGGAGACCACTAACAAATACGGGTCCACATTACAATGGATACCGAAAAGACATCTCTCACTTTGTTTTGTAGGGATGAAAGGACATCATAATGTCAAAAATTGGATATACAAAATGAAGGATGGACGACTCAAATTAGAAAGACCTATAGAAATACCAAGTCACCAACGAAGAAAGAAGACAAGGAGACCACCTCCATCAAGGAGGCCGATGGGTGATGGACTTCGGATGCTCCAAACATATGACGAGAGACAAGCACCTATTTTTGGACAACCTACGGATGGAGGAACGGTTACATTTGGCAACAACCACAAGGGCCATATTATTGGCCTTGGTAAAATAGGTAACCCTCTCTCTCCCATCTCAAATGTTTCTCTAGTTAAAGGAGTAAAACATAATCTTTTAAGTGTCAGTCAAATTTGTGATAAGGGCTTTAAAGTAGTGTTTACTTCAAAAATGTTTGAAATTATGCATGCACTAACCAATGAAACCCTTCTTAAGGGAACTAGATTTAAAGATATTTATGTCATAGAATTTGATAAAAATAGCACTTATGAATGTCTTGTAGCAAATGATGAGTTAAGTATATGGTATAGAAGACTAGGATATGTTCATATGAAGCTGGTTCAAAAACTAGCTAAACATGAACTAGTCCGAGGTCTTCCTAAAGGAAACTTTTTAAATGAGCCTATTTGTGATTCATGTAAATTAGGTAAAATTATGAAATCTAGTTTTAAAAGCAAAGAAGTTATACCCACATCAAGACCTTTAGAACTACACCTAGATCTGTTTAGACCTACAAAATATGAGAGCCTTAGTGGATGCAAATATTGCTTTGTAATTGTAGATGATTTTTCGAGGTTTTCATGGGTCTCCTTCTTGAGATCCAAAGAAGGAGTGTTTTCCATCTTTTCTGTTTTTTGTAGGAAAGTTCAAACTGAAAAAGGCTGATAAATCACTTGTATCCGTATTGATTATGGGGTCGAGTTTGAAAATTGCTTATTTGATGATTTTTGTTAAGAGCATGGTATTTCTCATGAGTTTTCTTTTCCCCGAACACCTCAACAAAATGGGGTGGTTGAGAGAAAGAACCGTTATCCCATATTTGTGGGCTATTTAAGTATCTAAATGTCTAGACATTAAGTTAATTTTAACATTTAGATAGCATACATTAGGATGTAAATAAATTATTTTTAGCTTAAGTGCATAATTCATGCATTTAGAATTAACCTAGGGTTGCATACATTTAATTAGTTAATTAATTAGGTGTAATATTTTAATTAACATAGAAGTTAAGGAGTTATGTATAAATAACCCTAATTATTTTATTCTTTTATTCTTCTCCTTTGCAGGTAACTCCTCCGTCTCCGCCTCCTCCTCCTATGCATAACATTGATTCTACAGTGTTTTGAATTTCAAATCTTTGTAGCCATGGCTACAAAAGAGAAGGAAGAGCTACTGTTGAGGAGGAGGCCACCACCCATTCCACCACCATGCAGCATTCCACCATCATGGGCCTCCACGGCCAAGCTTCGTCATACTGTCGGTAGGCGGGGTGATAGACCGCCGTGCCAAGAGGATGGACTTGACCACCACCATTCATGAGCTCCTTGAATCTCGCCTACTGTGAGTGCATCTACTGATGCACGAATTGTTACCACTGTCATCAACCATCACCAGCATCCACCTCCATCTTCTTCCCCATTCTCTGTTTTTCCTCCACTCCACCAAAAAGAATCCAAAAAACCTTGCACACCCGCTGCAGCACAAAAAGCTGCAACTCCTACTCGCACCTCAACCCTACCAAGCGCACCTGCCCTCCACATGCCCTCACCTCAGCTAGCGCACACGCCAGCACCTGCACAGCCTCGCCCGTGCACCAGCAGCCCCTCGCTCCATCAGACCATGCCCACGTGCCCTTGCGGCCTGCAGAGCGCACTCTAGCAGTGCCTACAACCCCCTAATGCCCCTACTTCAGACCTCCTCGTGCCTCCTAGCAGCACCTGCAGCCGGTACCATCAGACTCCATCGCATGCCCTTGCCTAGCGCACGTTCTCCAGCATGCCCTCTCCTCATGCCTGCAGTCCACGCGCCTTCACATCCACCTGCCCCTACTGCAGCGTCGGCGCAACGCCCACTGCAGCACCTGCAACCGCACGGCCACAAGACCCCATGCACCCAAGTGGCCTACAGAGTGCCTAAGTGCCCATGCACCCATGCATCCGCGCGCCTACAGTGGCCCTAGCGCCCGCGCGCTGTGCCTCCTCGGACTTGCAGCATGCGCGCCCAACAACAGCAACGTCCACCACCACCGCTTCTCTCCTCCATCCAGCCGACTCCGGCCATCTCACAACTTGCCGTTGCCACCGTTGCAGAGCCCTCGCTCTGGCCAATCTACACCCAGAAGAGTTCCTCGAACAATCCTTTCTCCCATGCGTAAGGAGGAGAGAGGTAGAATCCTCTGTTTATGGTGGAATTAATAATTACATTTCATGCCATTGCCACAAAATGAATTTTGATTTATGATTATTTTATTGTGGTGAATTTACGCCTTAATGCTCATGCTTCTAGATAATTATTAAACCTTATTATTCATCTCTATGTGCATTGAATTTAATTTTGAATGACATCTTCATATGCATGCAAGTGAATAGTACATGGCATACTCTTGCACATGCAGAATTTTCTGACCTAAAAGTTACATTCACACCCCTTGACTTCTCCATAAATTTAAGGTTTACTTTCAGAGCTATACAGGCATTGTTTGATCTGGCAAATAGTTTAGCGAACTTGATTTTGACCTAATTGCGAGTTTAACTAAGTCATTGCCTCCCTGTGGACACGACCCGCTCTTCTATGAGTGGTTTAATTTTAATTTTAGTTATTTTGTTAAGCGATTTTCCACCACTTTAATCCTACAACAACAAATCATCTTAATACATTATTCGAAAGCGAAAATTGACTTATTAAATGGCACCGTTGCTGGGGAGGCAATGGGATTATTAGACTCGCATTTATTTAATTATTTGTTCACATTTTATTTGAGGCATATTTAAATTCGATTTTCTATTTGGTGCGAGGTACACGTATTTGGAGACATCTTGTTGCACCTGTCTCAAAGATCAGGTGGTCCTTGACATCGTCGGTGGAGTTGCAACATTGGGAGAAGGAGCATCACACCTGCATCTTCATTTCATTCATTTAGCTGTATATATATTTTATTTCTTCTTTATTCTTTTTATTTTAGTACATTCATTTGGAAAACCCTTGTTCTAGGGTACAATTGAGGGGTTTGTTCCCTGATTTTGTTTTAGACCCGTGTTGGATAATTTTTGGGAGCCTTTTCCCTTTTTCTTTAGATCTAGGTTTTCTTTTGTGAATTGATTTTATTTTTCTTGATTGTGCATAAAAAAAAAATGAAAACACGAGCTACCTGCCCCTAGGTCATATCATTTAGGATTGAATGAGCAGCATTTAGATCTAATTTCCTATCTTGCATATTGCATGAAGAATGCTGGAATCAGGTATGCAATTCTAACTTTGCATTTCTACCTGTCATGCAAATGCATTTAGATTAATTTCATGACCACCTGATCTATATTGAATAGATCTAACAAGTGGTCACATATTTTTTGGAAAAAGGACTAATTAAAGGAGGGATATTTAAAAACCAAGGATTTGATTTTCAAACTTGGCGTGCGATTCAAAATTCAAAATCTTTTGCGGTGTATGCACACTTATATCTCTTGCACCACAGCATGCTTTTAGACACTCCTTAGGTTTGTAAATACTAGGACAAGAGCCCTCCTATTGTTAGATTATGAAGTGTTTAGAACTTAAGATCAAAGGTTTTGTAACTCCAAAGAAGGGGATACCCTGTTATAGATTTTTGGGGGTAGTTAAGAAGCACTGCGAAAGCACAGCTTCAAAGGAAGGCTTAGGCCAACTTGCATCCCTTGATCTTCCGTCTTTAGAGTTACTCTACCATTTAAGCTTTAGGGAAGAGCACTTAAGCTCCAACTAGGTCTTTTTAAGCGTATCGTAGGTCAACAAGTAGGTGCGTAATTATTTTGATAACTTGATTTGTCACCTACAAGTGGACTTAAAATCTCAAAAGCCTAACTAATAAAAGAATAAAAAGTACTTTTTGAATTGTGTTTTGCTTGGGAAATTCTGATTGAGGTGTGAGTCAGAATGGACCACATTGATTTTCATCCTTTCACATCTTGCCCACACCCTTACCCCCACTCTGCACTCTTCGATCCCATACGTCGAGATGGTCCATCCTTTGATGGACATAATGACAATCCTTGGGATCCATTTTACTCCTATTATAGGAGTATTGGCCTGGTTAAGCCCCAAATCAGTGAGTAGAACCTAGGAGCGGGATTTGCTTTGCCCAATATCCCACACACCATAGAAATACCCAACCCACCCTCCCTGTATAATTATAATGGTTGGACAGACACTCCTAGGTACTATAAGCCTGAGCCTAACTTCTCTCCTGATAGAAATGACTTCTCCTCCTTGAAGATGGAAATACAGAAAATGCAAGACAAAATGATTGAATTGTTAGGAGAATCTTTGAGAGCATGCCAACAAGAAAGAGATTAAATTAGCCACCCAATCTACCGCATTGAGGATGACGTACACCATCTACAATTGACGACCACAAGACCCGTGCACCCAAGCGGCCTGCAGAGCGCCCACGCGCCTACAGCGCTCGCACGCCGTGCCTCCTCGCACTTGCAGCACGTGCAGCCAGTAGCAGCAACCTCCACCGCTGCCGCTTCTCTCCTTCGTCCAGCTGACTTCGGCTGTCTCGCAACTTGCCGTCGCCACCGTTGCAGAGCCCTCACTCCGGCCAATCTACGCCCAGAAGAGTTCCTTGAACAATCCTCTCTCCCATGCTTGAGGAGGAGAGAGGTAGAATCCTTTGTTTATGGTGGAATTAGTAATTACATTTCATGCCATTGCCACAAAATGAATTTTGATGTATGATTTTTTTATTGTGGTGAATTTATGCCTTAATGCTCATGCTTTTAGATAATTGTTAAACCTTATTATTCATCTCTATGTGCATTGAACTTAGTCTTGAATGACATCTTCATATGCATGCAAGTGAATAGTACATGGCATACTCTTGCACATGCATAATTTTCTGACATAAAAATTACATTCACATGCCTTGACTTCTTCATAAATTTAAGGTTTACTTTCAGAGCTATATAGGCATTATTTGATCTGGCAAATTATTTAGCGAACTTGATTTTGATCTAATTGCGAGTTTAACTAAGTCATTGCCTCCCTGTGGACACGACCCGCTCTTCTGTGAGTGGTTTAATTTTAATTTTAATTGTTTTGTTAAGTGGTTTTCCACCACTTTAATCCTACAACAACAAATCATCTTAAAACATTATTCGAAAGCGAAAACTGACTTATCAGTACTCTTCAAGAGTGTGCTTGAATATTGCTCATAGACTTGGAGCTACCGAAGTACTTTTGGGTTGAGGCGGTTAACACGGCTTGTTACGTGTTAAATCGCACCTTAATTCGATCCGGGTTGCAAAAAACTAGTTTTGAACTATACTTTGGAAAAATACCTAAAATTAGTTATTTTAAAGTTTTTGGATGTCGATGTTTTGTTTTAAATACCCATTCTAATTTAGATAAATTTGAGGCCAAAGGTGAAGAAGCCATCTTTATTGGTTATTCCTCACGTAGTAAGGCATATCGGGTCTTTAACAAGACCACATTAATAGTAGAGGAAACCCTCAATGTTTCCTTCGATGAATCTCCTCACTCTTCCTCCATTGACCGAGTCAATATGGAAGATGAAGATGATTCTACTATTGATGTGTCTAACATTCCAAACTCCAATAACCATAATCTTCCAAAAGATTAGATATATCAAAGGGATCATCCTGAAAGCCAAGTCATTGGAAGTGTTTTGAATGGAGTTAAAACCTGATCTAGTTTTAGTTGCTCTTTTGGTCTCTCCACCTTTGTATCTGAAGTTGAACCCAAGAGTGTCGAGGAAGCATGCTCTAAAGAACCTTGGATGATGGCCATGCAGGAGGAACTCCACCAATTCCAAAGGAATGAAGTCTGGATCTAGTACCTAAGCATGAAGGGCAAACAGTAATAGGTACCAAATGGGTATTCTGGAACAAGTTGAATGAATCTGGTATAGTCATTTGGAATAAGGCTCAGCTGGTAGCACATGGGTACAACCAAGAAGAAGGAATTGATTTTGATGAGACCTACACTCCTGTAGCTTGACTCGAATCATTTCGCATGCTTCTTGCTTATGCCGCCTTTCTTGGCTTTAAACTCTTTCAAATGGATGTTAAGAGTGCGTTTCTTAACAGATTCATTAAGGAGGAAGTTTTCATAAAACAACCTCCTGGTTTTAAGTCTCATGATAAGCCTCATTTTGTCTATAAATTAAATAAGGCACTATATGGTCTAAAGCAAGCTCTTAGAGCTTGGTATGAAAGGCTGAAAGACTACTTGTTAAATGCAAAATTCTCTATAGGGGAAGCTGATTCCACATTATTCATTAAAAGAAAAGGAAAAGATATTTTATTAGTTCAAATATATGTGGATGATATTATATTTGGTGCTACGAATGAATATATGTGTAGAAAGTTTTCAAAAATTATGCAGGAAGAATTCGAAATGAGTTTGATGGGTGAACTCAAGTTTTTCTTGGGCTTACAAATCACTCAACTCGAATTTGGAACCTTTGTGTGTCAATCAAAACACACGAAGGAGATGCTGAAAAATTTGAAATGACCAAAAGTAAAGGGAATAACACTCTTATGAGTGTCATAACTTCCCTAGACTTGGATGAATCAGGTATGCCATAGATCAAAAGCTCTATCATAGCATGATTGGATCTTTACTGTATTTAACTTCCAGTAGACCAAACATTTTGTTTAGTACCTTCTTATGCACTAGGTTTCAATCAAACCCTAAACAATCACACCTAAATGCTGTAAAATGAATATTTAGATATCTAGTTGACACATCTGATTATGGCTTATTCTACCCTAGGAGTCCACAATTCAACTTAGTTACATATAGCGATGCGGACTATGCAGGTAGCTGCACCTATAGGAAGAGTACTAGTGGGACGTGCCAATTCTTGGGCGAATCACTAGTCTCTTGGTTCTCAAAGAAACAATCTAGTGTAGCCCTATCAACTACGGAAGCTGAATACATAGCCGCCACACTAGCATGTTCCCAAGTGCTTTGGATGAAAAATACTTTGAAGGATTTTAACTTGATATTTAATAAGATAAATATATTATGTGATAATACTAGTGCTATCAACCTCTTGAAAAATCCCGTACATCACTCTCGTACAAAACATATTGATGTTCGATATCACTTTTTGAGAGATAATGTACTTAAAGGAGAAATTGAGGTTGAATTTATTTGTACTGAATTGCAATTGGCTGATATTTTCACTAAACCTTTGAATTATGATCATTTTAATTATTTGCATAGGAAACTAGGCATATGTAAGCTAAGTGATATTTAAAGAATTTAGTGACTTAATGGAACTTCCTTTGTCATTAGCATAGATGAAGCCTTGACTTTACTAAGTTAAGAGCTTTCATTCCCAGTTCGAACATCAAAATGCACATTCTATGCAATATTAGATGTCTGATTAAACTATCAGACGTCTTATACTTAAAAATTCGTCATCTGAAGATCTGGGACAGATGACGATTTTATATCTCTAAAGAACTGATAAAAGAGCTATTTTAGACGTCCGTCATCATTCACAGACGTCTGGGACGTCATCCAGATGTGTTGACAAATGTCTATCTGTGAGAAAGAACATGTATTATGAGTCAGACGTCTGATGATGTGGTTAGACATCGTATAGGTCATCTGAACATGAAATCAGACGACCTTGTAACTTTAGAGTAAAATCCAGGAAGGTCTGTCTGTAGAAATCAGACGTCTAATTTTAGATTTAGACGTCTTATGTGTCGTTTGATACAGAGATCAGACGACAACCTGGAGAATAAATCATTTTCCAGGAAGGGATGCTACAGAAATTAGATGTCTAATTTGTAAATTAGTCGTCTGATATATCATCTGATGGTTAAAACACAAGACACCATCAAAAGGGTTAAAATCCCAAAAGTTCAATCCCGACGTCTAACAATGTCTCCAGACGTCTGATCTGCGAAAAATCTGCAGTTTGCGTCTGTTCTCTGGATGGTTTGGAATGCAAATCTCCCCAACTTCAGCGGGAGACTTGCTCCAAGACCTTGGGATATAACATCCCCATTGCAAGGTCCCACTCCCCTCTCTCAAATCCCTACAACTCTCCCTCCCACTCAACGGACCACAACTACAGTTGGCGACCTTCCTCTCACTGCCAAACGACTGTCGTGCCTCCTCGATGACTGGCTGAGCTGCTACTCCCCTGCACACGTACTCCCTGCTTCTCGACCGTGCATCTGGAGGCCTCCCCCATCCCGTGGGTATACTCTCTCAACTCTTTGGGCATCTCCACATTTTTTTGCCCAAGATTACCTTTGCCCTAGCCTTATCTTGTTTTCCTTCTTGATCCATTCGACCTACTTGCGTATTTCATGCCATTATTAGCCCTAGAGCCTAAACCCTCGGTCAAACCCTCCTGGAGCATAAAAGTTCTATGTTTTTGGCAAGGGTATTACCTCACGAGATTCAAGCTAACATTTTAGTGGCTTGAATCCAAAGGTATATTGCCACAACTTCATGGTAGCTTGTATTGCCTCAAGGCATACTGCCACACATTTTTATCAATAATGATTGCATATCTATTGGTTGAATCTAAGTAGTTGAAGTCTATTGGTTGAATGTTGTTTGGTTGAATGTTTTTGTATGGATGTTTTTGCAGACATTCTGTCCTCAAAGCGCCAACCCTTTTTTTCCAAAACCTAACCACCCATTCAACCAAATATGCCTCCCTATAGGAAGTAAGCCGAGGGCTCTTCCACCTCCTCCACCTATTTGGCAGATCAATTACGAAATGACATCACTAGGCAAGGATTTCATCGCTTCGCGAATGCCAAAGTTAAATGACCTCGTTTTATTGTTTGGAATGATTTTGCTCATTTAAACCTTCGGGAACACTTCGAAACTCTCCATCTCTTCCAATATTTTGATCGACAGTTCCACTCTGGTGTTGGAACTATTGGTGTGTTCCCTGATCTTTGCCACCTCTTTTATGCCAACATCGTTGAGGACTACAGCAATGATGAACTTGAACTCCATACCCGCTTATTTGGTCTCGAAATCCACATCACATCCAAATCTATTTCCAACCTCTAGCCATTCCAAATGATGGAAATGACTTCAATGACATTATGAGGCAATACGACTCAGAAGTCATCAATCAAGAATTAGTCCTCCCTGAAAATTATGTTGAAAATCTTGGCACCTTACCTTGCAAAAACCTCAAACCCCTTCCACGTCTACTCTCTCACATTTTTGGGTGGGACCTCCTAAACAAATCGGGAGGTTTTGATTACATCTCGCGCCAACACAAGGCTCTCCTTTTTGCGGCCATCCGTCATATTCCATTCAATTATTGCCACCTCATTGTTCGCATTATGAATGAGGATCACGGGGCATCACTTCCGTTTAGGTCTATTCTATCCAAAATTTCTTCAACCCATCGGATTTTCATAACTGACCAGGCTGTTGACAAGAAAATTGAGCCCTACAACCGGGCCACAACTGCCAAGATGCATATACTTAGGGAGCATCTTGAGCTAGCCGACGAGCCCATTGAAGAAGAGCCCCTTCCACCCTTTCCGGATTTCCATGAAGCACGACCCCTTCAAATAGAAGCTCCCTGCTTAAGCTTTGAAGAAGCATGGGATCCAGCCACAGATTCCCTCTCCTCCGACATCTCCATCCTGCTGCGTCGAACTGGCGAGATGTATACCTACATGGGAGGCATGCGCCACAACATCGACGAACTTCGGTCAGACGTTCAAAGTTTACAGATGGGACACAGACCTACTCATCGCCGCCACCACCATGATCAAGAAGAATAGTTTAGTTCTTCTATTTTTCTTTCTTTTTTTTCTTTCTTCCAAGTTTGTATTAAAGAGCCTTGACCCCATACTTAAATATTTCTTTGGGAACAATAGCTAGTCCATGCTTAAATGTTTCTATCTTCCATATTCCTAGTCAATTTTTCTTTAATGCTTTGTCATCTTTTATTAAGCATGTAATTTTATTAATGCCCTCCACTTTGTAGATGTCACTCTTGTAGTTTGGGTTTCAACTCCCTTTAAGTACCCTTCATGATGATATTCAAAAAGGGGGAGAAGAACGTAGGTAAGAACCTAGGGAATAATATAAAAAGAAAAACTTCTCAAAAAGATATAGACTGCTAAGTACAACTTTCAGGGGTAGAGAATAAAAACCTACAGCTATATTTTGAAAATCATCAAAAAGGGGGAGATTGTTAATTCAACTACTCATATAATATTTTGATGATTTTACAAAATGAAGAAAATGAAATAAAAAATAAACGTAGCATATTGTTTCTCTCTATAATAACATATTTGCAGGTTTTATAAAGTTTTTCAACATGGGAGATTAAAAGCGTGAAGACTAAGTAGCATAAGTATTAGGTCAAAGGCATTTCATGTAAACTTTCAAAGGTTGTAGTTTTCATTTTATTTGAGTCTAGAAATATTGTAAAGAGCCCCCAAAACATAACCTATAAATAGATAACTTAGGCTCTCTACACTTAGGATAAATTAGAAACAAAAACCTAACACTAAGACTCTTATCAGATGTCCAAAATAATTGTCAGACGTCTGATTTTCAACTTTTAAGACGTCTGACAAGTGTCTCAGACATCTAACTTCCAATAGTTCTGCCTTCAGCTTCTGTCTTCATGAACATCAATCGAAGCACTCCTCTATCAGACGTCCAAACCTCATCCAAACGTCTGATGGTTTACCTGGACGTCCTCTGACTAACCGTTAGACTAAGCACCTATCTTCGTTATATAGATAACAAGCAAAAATGTATTTTCAGACGTCTGGACCTGTTTCCAGACGTCTACCTTTGGACCGTTGCCTATGTATTTCTGTGTATATCTCATTACGAACATAAGATTTTTTTTCAGATATCGTAGTGAAGTCTTTTTAGGTTTCCAGCTGTCTGGTGCTTCCCTCAGACGTCCATAACAATGTCTAATTCTTTAAATCTAGAACCCTATTCGGATCTAATCAAAACAGGAATGAATTCACCCTTTATTAGACGTGTAATAAACTAATCAGACGTCCTTCTTTCTATCCAATGAAGTTAGTTTAGGATGGCCTATAGTTTTAGACGACCAAAATTATAATACGACGTCTGACCCTAAAATTAAATGTCTGATATTGCTGTCAGACTCATCATTACCCTGATTTGTGATGGATTTCGTCCCAATCTCTTGGGATTTGTCTCCAACGGCTAGGAGAACTCTCCCAGGTGTTCTTGAAGGTTCCAAACTTGCCGATAAATAGGCTACAACCCCTCTTAGGCAAAACACACCTCTTGAGATTCAATTCTCTTAAAAAAATCACTTGCTCACTACTCTAAGCTTCATCTTGCCCTTGTACTGTGCCAACACTCTGATCAAAGGGTAAATCCATACTCCCAGCTCACTCCGTTCTGCAAATCCTCAAGGAGTTCCTTTTATGCTTAGTAGATAAGAAAGTAATTAAGAGTATTGGGGTGCTCTATAGGTTGTTGTCTTACTTCTTATTTTTGGACTTTGGGTATCCGGCCTGTCGGGTCCCCATCTCTTCATTTTGAAGGGAGAAACCTCCGTTTAGGGATCGGAGGTAGGATTTATAATTGAGGTACACTACCCTCGTTTAAGTAGTGTGGTTAGTGGATTGATCACCTTGTGATCGAAAATCCTAAGTCAAGGGATTGGCTTAGGTGGTGGTTTTCACCCATCTTGGGTTTCCACCTAAAAATCTGGTGCCACCTTTTGTGATTGAATTTTTTGTATTACAATATTATATAATTTCACTATTCACCCCCTCTAGTGCAATTTCAGATAGTAGGTCATTTCAGGTTGTTTAAAGGTTGGTGGCGACCTAAATTCAGCATAATTCTGGGGAGGGTAAGTGTTATAATCAGCATATCCTTCACAGTTGTAGATCTGGTTAGGTTGATCATCAAAGGATGGAGATCTATAATCATTCTAGCTTTGGGAAGGATAGTAATCATAGTCTTGTTGTCCAGGGTTAGGCCCTGGACACTGAGGTCTGAATTCATATCCCCAATCAAAGTCATCCCAGCTAGTGGATGGATAATTACAAGTTAAGTCGGGATAGTAATCATCATGGGGGTAAGTAGTGGTAGGAGGATAGGATGTGAAATGTGTGTAGGATGTGGAAGGGTACATGGTGAAGGAGGGAAATCAGAAGAGAAAGGAGCCCTGCAATACAAAAATACAAGCCTGTCCTTAGTTTGGGTAGCCTAAAGGTCTATAGACTCTCAAAATCCGTCCTAGGATTATAGACGATTTACTTTACTTATGTCCAGGCAATCCAACCAGTTAAAAGGAGGGACTTGGGACAAGGTTCTTCCTTTGGCTTGCGCCCCCAGTTCCTGGTGTACCCCCCAGCTACAGTCGTTTGATGCTACTCCCCTAGCTAGACATCAGATTGACTAGTATAAGCAGGTTAATCGTGAACAATCTCAATCTGAATCCCGATGAGCGAACCAGTCCTTAGGGCCAACGTCTAATATATTTTAGTTAGGCTTGGGACAATGGTGCTTCAGGAATGTGATGGGCCCTTTAGATGGGTTGTGCCCTTAATGATCCGTTAAAATGTGTGTGTGTGCACAACCAGGGTTTTCAAACAAGGTTATTTGATGATGTGCCTTTTAGGGTTCACCTTGTTTAGTAGCTTTTAGGGTTTAATTCTTAGGTTAGTTCAATCAAGGTTTAGTAGAACACTCCAAGTTTTGAAAGCACAGGTAATGATATGTTCCTTTAAAAATCAAAAATAATGTGGAGTGCCTGGTTCAACCCTAAGAATCAACCCTAAGTGGCAAGCTACTTGATGGATCGATTTTAGATTGAGTGGTGTGGCCCAAACAACTCAATCAATTAGCCTATTGTACCACATAGTTAACGCACACAAGAATGCTTAACCTATTCAGATTTCTACTCACTTATGTGTATTTAGTTGAAGTGTACCGGGTCCACAGGTCAGATCTCGATTAAGTGGTAGAATCAAGTGATTGTACGCCTTAGGATAAGAAGTTGTAGGTGTTAAGTGTGTAGCTTTCAGAAAATCCCATAATCAGATAACACTCTTTTTTTTACTTTTTATTTATGTGGATGGCGAGGTGAGTGGAGGTGGAAAACAAACAACTAAATCTATCCTTGGGTTTATAAAAAGCACCTAAGTTGATTTGGGTTTGAGTTATTCGGCTATGGAATGAAAACTAAGGTAGGGGTGATGTGGAGGACACTTACAAAACACTCTTCCTACACTTTACTCTGGTCTACCGCACTTGGATCTCCATGCTAGGGTACCTGCAAGATAGTAGATCAAAGACAAGTAGGGTTAGTGCAATGTAAATGCAAAGAAAAACAATAAACAATAAAGTAAATTCCATTGCCTCGTCAGCAACGGTGCCAAAATGGTCGGGTGTGTTTCGCGTGTTAGAAGTCGAGGTTACAAGTAACCTGTTGTCGTAGTTGCAAAACACATTGATCAGATAAAATTTATATCGAAACTCCAAGGGAGTCCCAAGTCGAACACAGGGAGGCGACGTTTACTTTATTGAAAATCGCGCTTCGATTCGTTTCTTTTTGGTATTGTGGGATTTTGTTTTTTTTTTTGTGTTTTTGAAATTAAAGACAAGAGGAATGAATCACAAGATAGAAATGAAACAAATATGATATATATATCAATTCAATGTCGATTACAATGAACTATGAAAACATATAAAGAGAGGGAGGTGAGAGGAAATCTCCCTAATCGGCTGTTCAGTGAGACAACAGCACCTGGCAGAAGCTCAGACAAAGGAGGTGAGGAGCGAGACAACGGAGGTGAGATGCTGGAGGACGTTGGGTTGAGGAAAGCTTCGGCGTAGCGCCAGAATGGAGGTGAGAAGACAGAGTTGATCTGCTACCGGAATGGAGATGGGAGGACGGCTCCAAGGCAACCTACGAAGGTAGATGGGAAGTTGGAGGAGTATTTGGTGGGGCAAAGGTTCGCTACACTAATAGCCACCTTGGAAGCTTCAGAACAAGCTCTAATGGAGTGTTGGTAGGCATGCTAGAGCTTGGGAGTAGGTGGGAGTAGAATAGGTAGAGATGGCTTGGAAGGGAAGGGGTGTAGGTCCTTTTATAGTGGAGGAGAAGAGGCAAAAATAGCTATGGGACCATTAGTGACATCCAGACCGTCGCTGGAAACATTGCTGTAGGCAACTCAAGCCCGCTGGCGCCCACTACTGGTTTTGCTGGCATGCAATGAATTACCGACGGCTGTAAGCGTCGCTGTAAGTCCAGCTCATGCATTGCTGTAGGTCAAACTTACACTGCGCTGGCACCGCGCTCCTGCCTTGCCCCACGTGCGTGCGCCCACGTGTGTGTTGGCAACCTAGGCTGCGCCATGTGGCACAGTCTGGGCTGTCCATCTTCTTCTTGTTGTAGGGGCTGCTACAGAGGTCAAATTGAGTCGATTTTCGTGCTGCTAGGCTACGATCATCAACCTGAATCTATCCGCGTGGTTGGATTTGTCATTTGAAGCTTTGAATTATGACTCCTAGTCCCTTGGTCGTTGATCTTCCTCGGACTGCATATGCTGCTACGGAACTCCGATCGAGGCGATTTGAGAGGTGTTGGACACCGATCATCGTCTTAATCAGATCCGTATGGTCAGATCATCAATCCAAGGCTCCAAAATAAATATCCTTCTCTCATAACCACAAAAAGGACGTAACTAACCTAAATTATATACTACTCTAAATGTAGAATGATGCATGCTATGCAATATTTATAACATGAAATGCAAATCTAAGCTTACGAACATGCATGAATAGGAATTTTACCCTTAATAAATGTGTTTACATCAGGCACCTTTCGATTGACCATTTGAACCTATTTTGACCGAAAATAGTATCAGATGGATAGTTGCCCTAATTTGGGTTTCTAGGGAATTTACCCAATCAAACGTGGTCAAAACCTAAATTCGACTTCACCATTAGATTTCTTGGGTCCAAATTAGGTTTGTAACAAAATTTGAGCCCAATTAGAGATCGTCTTGACCTAGTTTGTATTTTAGTCCAATCTAACTCTTTCTATCCAATTTAGGCCTTCAGCTTGCAAATTCTTTTCAGATACCCCCCTAACTTTGACATCGTCTTCACAAAAAAGTCCCTCCATCATTACCACGGAGGAAATCCTACTCTAACGACCTTCAATCAGAGATTTCTCTCTGATTTCTTGACAGATTCCTTCCAAAATTGGAAGGAGAATTCCTTGTGAAATCCTCTTCCATTTGAGCCACATCTTGGGCTCTACTTCCTTCTCAAAAGCTCGTGCGAACCATTTAAAGGAATGGGTCTCCTCGTAGCGCAAGCTCCACGTGCTTCCAAGCTTGGTTTCCAAGCTTGGAAGGACCTCCTATGGCTTATAAATAGATCCCTGATGCACGGTAGAACTTCTTAGCAAGGTTTTGGCCCAAAAATCCTCTTCAAACTCCCTCTTTGGCCATCTCTTCCCTAGCTTCGGCGACCGTCCTTCCCTTCTTCCTACGACTAGCCAACAACCAAATTTGTTGGTTCTCCATCCCCGACATCGTCCGCTCCTAAACTGCCAACTTAGGAGCTGCCTTCCTCATCATCGTCGCCGCCCTCCCTTGATAGAGACTACATCTTCCCCACGTTCGACCATCACACCGCCTTGGAAATCTCCTTCCTATTCGTCCTTAATTTAGGCCCTCTCCACTCCCTTTTCTTCCTAAGGTAGGTTACACCTCTTCCAACCCCAATTCGATGCATGATCACTCGTCTCCTCCTTCGCCTTGGTGGCGACCTTCCTCTATAGTTCTATTATTTCGTCGTAGTATAGTATAGAGAAGTGATTACCAGTTTAATATAATTTGTTACTCGGAAATAAAAGAGTTTCCGAGGTCGAACTCAGGGAGCAAACTGTATTCTAGAGATACAAATTCTTATTACAAAAATAAAGAGAGAGAGAGAGATGAAAATTTGGCTTCTTCTTCTTCTCTTCTCTTCTTCCTCTTTGGCTTTTAGTTTCTTTATCTCCTTGTGGTCTTCTTCTTCCTTCTGTTCTTCAGATCTTCCTCTCGTGCTCTCTTCTTCTGCTTTTGCTGTCAGGACGTCGTCTCTCCTTCTTTCTTCTTTTTCTTTCTGTCTTCTTTATCTGCAGCAGTGGGTGATGCTCTTCTTCTTCTTTCAGTTCTTGTTTCTGCTCGTCTCTTTCTTTTTCTTCTCCCTTGCGGTCCTGTTCTTCTTCTTCTTCTTTTCCTTTCTTCCGATCTTCTTCTTCTCGTGCTCTTCTTCTTCTTTCAGTTCTTCCCTTGGCCTCTCTGTGTTCTCCTCTGCCTCGCCTTCCTTCTCCTTCTTTGCCTTCAGGACGTCGTCTGATTTTCCAATCAGACGACTTAAACCGTTGCTGCTACAGTGCTCCTCCTTCCTTCAGCTTTCGTCATCCTTCTTCTCTGCCTCGCTCGTCTTCTTCTTCTTCGCCTGTGCCTGCACACTTCAAAGCTCTCGTCAGCGGGCAAAAACCTACTCTACCCTCCCCCCACGTTTCTCTCTCACAGAAGTCGCTCTTAGGAAAGCTCTCCCAGAGCTGCCGGGTAGTCGGGTACGGGTCGCGCCCGGGTCCAGGCCCACCGGCGTGCGGTGGTGGGCGAGGAGTGCAGGTCAGGCTAAGTCGGGTCGGGCCAGGTCCGTGAGGCGTGCGTGCGGACGAGGCCGGGTAGTCGGGCGGGTGAAGGGGACCTCACCCCGTGTGCTGAGGCGATAAGCCTTCAGCACTTTTTCTATTTGTACCGCTTTGTTCCTTCAGAGCCTTCCGAGGTGGGACTAAATGTCCCACCTCAATTTGACGCCTGCGCGGAGGAGGCAGCTGCGGTCGAGGCTTCGCACGAGGGCTTCGCCTCAACTGCAGCCTGACGCTTTGCGAAGACACCTCGCACAGCCTGGGAACGTGACCTGGGCGCGGCGCGCCTGGAGCAGCAGGTCGAAACAGCTTCTTCCGCACAGCAATGGCGGTGGAGGACGGGTGACCTGTTCATAGCAAAACGGCCTCTCGGCCTAATCAGAAGGAGCCGGGAGCTTCGCCAGAGTGCGACGAAGCTCGTGCAGGTGGTGGTGAGGCGTGGGGCGGCGTGCAAGGGCTGCCCTAGGTCGGACTGTGGGTCGGGAGATGGGTTTGTTCGGTGGAGTTGCAGAGGGTGATTTGGGGGAAGTGGAAGGGCGGAGGTTGATCAGGGTGAGGAGGCGGAGGTTCTGTGGGGGTCAGCGAGTCGTGTGGAGTGGCGGAATGACGGGAGCGACTCGCCGGAGGATGGCCGGAGGTGTGGAAGATGACGGTGGTCGGGTCGGTCGAGGGTTTAATTGAATGTAAAATAGCGAGGAAAAGAAAGAGGGGGTAGAGACGACTAATTCTAACCTAACTAAAGTGACGAAGGGGACGAAGTGGCTGCCGGCTCGTACCTACCGGAGCTGGAGAAGAAATGCCCAGAGGGAGAGATCGGCGGCGACGACGGGGCTGAAGCAGCGCGCGCCGGTATTACGCGACGCGGAGGAGAATCAGGAAGGAGTCTCTGCTGCTGGTATTGCGGCAGAGCGAAGAGGAGGAAGGGGAGAGGCCGCCGGAGCTGGAGGGCTGCCTGTCGGAGTGGGAAGAGAGGAAGTGGGGGTCTTTCTCCGTCAGGTCCGAGCTGCTCAGAACGGCGGAGCGACGGGGGTATTTATAGAGGCGGAATCAGAGAGGAGGGCGGAGGGAGACGACGTGTCTCCCTCGCCGGAGGACGCCGGAGATGGAAACCCATACCGTTCGTGCGTTCGCACGGCCGGTATGGTGGGTTGCAGCGACCAGGGGGGTGTTCCTGCGACGGCTGACGACGCAGGGCACCCCGGGTTTACTTGCCAGACCCTCCTCCTTACCCTGCGCGGCGCCACGCTCCGCGCAAGGTCGCCGGAGCATGGTGCTGGTCAGGTTTTGGCAGGAGGGACCTGAATGCAAAGAACGAAGGAGAGTTAGGGGTAGAAATGTGAGGGTTCAAAAGTTGAGGGCCAAAAAGTAAATATATGAGGACCAAAGTGTAAAGTTGGTCAAGAAGGTTTCTTCTTAGGCTCAAGTTTTTATACATGACTAATTAGGACCTAAGGAATCTGATGGTGAATTTTATTTCTAGATTAAACCTTGTTTAGTCGGTCAATTTACGCAAAAACCCTAATTAAGTTATTAATTGGGCATGGTTCTCAATGTAGGTCAAAATGGGTTCTGAAGGCCAAATTGAAGGTTCTAAACCCTAGAGATTATTTTTCTATGAATTTTAGAGGGTTTATTCTATTTTTACTTTACCTCAAACCTCATGAATTGAAGTGGGTTTGTTTTAAGGTTACAGATTATCATTTAGTTCCTTGGAATTGTTGTAGCCCTTGTCAGATCATCTCATCCCACTTTTATTCTTATTAGGTTGCTTTGACCTATGTTTGGACCCTGAATTACCCTGTATGCAGATTATACTGGTAAAATTGCATTTTACCCCTTATGACTCGTTTTCTCCTTAAACTCAGAATTCTCTGAGTTAAGCCTTTCCTTGAGTTATGTAGGAGCTTTTATCCTTTGTATTAGGTCAAAATGAGCTAGTTATGGCTCATGATGAGGTTCTCATCATACCCCCATGCCTAGCTTTTGCTAGTCCCTTAGCAAAAACTTAAGGTTTCAACCCTTGTTCTAGACCATGAAGTTCTTAATAGTTTCAGATAAGTGCTTTTTCATTTGAGCTTAGATTAGATTAGAATGCTGACCATAGGCCTAAAAGGTACTCTAGTACCAATCAAGATCCAAATCTGTCTAGCCTCAGCCTTAGTCCTTAGCAAAGGTTTTTAAGGCCCACAAGAACTAACCTAAGGTTTATTGGACTTTGTGGTTAAAGCACCCGTGCTTGAAATGATTTTAGCCCTGGCTCAGTTCGCAGTGCGTTTTGTAAGAGAGAGATAGAAAGTTATTCTGTTTGGAGAGTTTTCTCTCTCTTTTTCTTTTTAGTTCTAGCCTAGGATTGGCTTTTCAACACAGTCTGTATCAGATTCCTTGCTCCCATCATCAATCCTCAAGGGTTCCTGGCAATCGATGCTTCGAGATAGCACCGCCCATGACAACCCCCGGAACCCTGGCTATTGAGATTTTGAGATAATCCCATCCATGGTGTTCCGTGGCCGAATCCAGACCCTGGCAATTGACACTTCAAGATAATGCCATCCATGGAATCTGAATCAGCAGAGTGCTTACATGCCCCCAGTAGGATATGTAAATATCCTAAGAGACAAGCACCGAGGAGATGATATTTTGTTACGCATCTTCGAGGGGATTTCCCGCCTCTCCGCGCTGGGAACTCCTCCAAATCAACTTGTGTTGATCGGCCGCTCCTATTCTAGGTGTTCTTTTCAGAATTTTGCGACGCTTCTGCGTGATTTTGATTTTTACGCTTACTGAACCAGGCTGTGTGTGAAGTTAGGGTGCTTAGGTTACTAAGTCCCGTAAACCAAAAATTAGTTAACGAGGCCAAATACTCCCTAAGCCTTGGACCTAGTACTTAAGCTTTTCATTTTCCTCAACCTCTTGAGGATTGTCTGGATCTTAATGGGTACTAAGAGTCTATTCAAGAATGCCTAAGGTTTGCGTTCTTACTAATCTCATTGTGCACTTTTCAGTTATTTTCTTGAATGAGGTCTAGAACTTAGGTTAATTCCTTAGTTCCTTACTAATGACTATCACTTTTTCTCATAATTTTGTGCTCCTTTTTCATTTTGTTTCTTTTCTCCTTCTCCTTCACAAAATTTCCTTCTCCTCTTTTCCTCTTATTCTTTTTCGAAAATTTTTAATTTTTATGGTGTTTTTGGCATATGTGAATTTTTTGTTTGAAACCTTTTCTTACAAGTTTTGCACTTTCATACCTCCCCATGCCTAAGATTTGCAATGTCCTCATTGTAACCTAGGGGTTTTTATTCAACTTAGTTCATACATTAGGACAGATGTTTTGATGAGTGAATGGGTCACGGTGGCTGTTGTGAACGATTTCTAATCTCAGATGCAAGCACCTGAGGTGGAGTCGGCTGTCCTAAAGTGTGAACTTCAAGTGCAAAAAGGTGTCAGAACAAGTTTCAGGTTTTCAAAGAGAATGACGGGTTGCCTCCCGTTGAGCGCTAAATTTGATGCCTTCAGCCAAGCGAGAAATGCGATGGAGAGGGGATGGTGAAATCAGTGGAGTTTTGTAAGACAAGCACCTTGATTAAGAGCCTGGTTGGTCCAACCAGGTGCTTGTTCAGATCGACAGGCTGATGATGTAGCCCAAACCCAATCAATCTGGTGGGTTGATAAATGTGGATAAAAAGGTGTGGAACCCACCATATACTATGAATCTCAGATGGATGAGGAAGTGAAAACGCAGGGTTTGGCTGAGTTGAATCAGCCTGGTCAGAGTAGGGACCCGTAGAATAATCAATGAATGACGCGGAAACCCTACAGGGGTGATCAGAGAATGATAGAGCATGGTATGTATTCTGATCAATGTTCGAAACCCAATGTGGAAATGCAATCGGCTCGGTGAGAGGTGAATCTGAATAGAAATTGAGTCCGGTTGCGGGTCGGGGTTGGGAAGAGGTTTTGATTAGTTCTGTGTGTGCAGACGAGGTGGCAACTGTGTATGAGGGCTCTTTTAGAAAGGAATAACAGGTGATTTTTTGTAAAGAGTCCTCTGGGTAACTATCAAATGCCTGAAGAGTGTCTGTAGGATGAAAGAAATCTGAATTGAGAAAAGATTTGAATTCTGGGTTGCAATCACTCTTGGCATTTTCTGTTTTTGGTTCCTGAGGATCAAAAAGGAATGATTCTGTGTTATCAGTGATCTCGGGAATCAGGACCTCAAAGTCGGAGTCCGAGTCATGTGAACTGAGGTCGTAGATGGGCCTGGCGTGTTCAGGAAGGAAAGTTTCTCCGTAATTATAGTCAGATCTGAAATTGTCGGAGAGTTGGCGAAAATGAGATTCATGATCATGAATTCCACCACAGCAAAAATCATCAGATGTGGAATCAGCAGCCTGACTGGGTTCTAGCCTATATGTCAATTCTGGGCTAAAAAAGGTGTTCTGTTCAAGCTCGAAGCTGGTAGGATAGACCCCATTAAAACCTTGCTCATCCAACTCCTCAGTTTCTGTATCATAAATTGGCATGATTTTCGAAAAATCGATCAGATTTCCTGAAGATGTTGGAGAGGGGTATCCATCAAATAGAGGCCCGGAATCATATCCTATAAAAATTTGATCTTTCTCATAAGGGGCCTCATAATCTTCCCAATAAGTTTCAGATCCAGGTTCTAGGCTTAGGATGTGGGTAGAATTATTAGAACCTAAGTCCGAATAACCTTCGAGGGCCACCTTATCAAAATAAGGGGCGGAATTTATACCCTCAAAAGGTTCAGTTCTGATCTCATTATTGCAGGAGTTTTGGAATTCTAGGCTTGGCAATTCATGGTCTAAGTTTGGCTCATCATTGTGTTCTCCTGCAATATCCCAACCTAATTCAACATTGTCTTCTATCTGGGTTGGGATTCCACAACCACTTTGTGCCTCAGTCCCGAGATCTGGGAAACTGGATTGTTCCTTAATACTGTTCCAAGATGGTTCATCCTCTATTTCTGGTATATACGGGTATTTCTGGTTGATAATTTGTTCTACTGATTTCATCATTTCTACCCGTTTTGTAAGGGCATCTTGGTGTTGTTCCCAAAGTACAGGATTTGTCAAGCATTGAAGGTATTCAGATTGGTGTAATTTTTCTATCTCAATGTATCCTGTCATGAGCATATCTCGGGTTGATCCTTTTGAAATTTCAGTCAATAGAATTTGGGCACAGTTTATGATGAAAGCTGTGGTTGTTGGGACATCAACCTGAATGTTTTTTATTGGTGTTGAGGGTTTATATTTGATTTCATAGAATTCAAGGGCATCCTCAATCATCTTATCTTTCATGGATCTCAGATATTCAGGTTTTTTACATGGTAGTCTTGCTAGGTAATTAGGCTGCATCTTCGAATCAGGTGGTGGAATCAAGATATAGAATCAGAAGTTTGAATTAATGGAAGGCTTAGCTTCGGGGAGAGTGAATTTCTATAGGAGGTTTCAAGGACCTCCTGCAAAATACTGAGGGACTGGATGAGATAAGCAGGTGCTGGACCCAATCAAGACACCCAAAATTGTTGGGTGACTATAGAGGTGCGGGGCAGATGGACCCCTTGATCAGAAAGATCCTCCACCTGAGAATTACCTGGGCAGCCAGAGAGGGAGAGTCCCGCGAAGACCCCTACACGGTAGAGCGTCCCCACGGGTTACAGGGTTTCCCCCACCCGACCTCTCTTGTCACTGAGATTCCAGGTAGACCAGGATGGGGATCTTGACCTCTTAAGTCTACCAATTTTAGCTTAAGATCAGGGTGCTTAAAGTTACACTTGATCTCTTAGGTATTTTGAGTGAGAAAGTGACCTAATTTTAAGGTTGGTTGACCCAAGAAGTCAACTTTACCTCTTGTTCCTTTGAGAGCTTTTGGGTCCTTTCTTTTTGGGTTCAAGTGTTTAGAGAGCCAATTGTTTAGGGTTTCTCTGAATAAGTATGTTCAATCAATGGTTTAGGCACACTTCTTTTGGATTTTCTCCATTCTTGATTTAAGTAGTGTGTCTCTAAAACCCTAATGTTGAATCTTATGTTGGCTCTACTTGGTCCAGTTAGTTCTTTGTTGGGTAATTAGGGCTCAAGCAAGAATGTGTTAGCCCTTAAATACCCTTAATAGTGTGCAGGAATAATGGGTTGAAAACATGCAACTTTTTATGGTTACTAAGTATGGAAGACAGGTTAGCCCTATATTGCTTGTTCTTTTCTTCCTCTTTAGAGTTTAGGGGTTAATAGCGAGAGGAAAAATTACCTGTCCTCGGAGTGGTTGACGTGCGGTTGCTTGTCTTCTCGATTTTCTTGTATTTTTTTCTACACAACAAAGGAGAGATTGTTAGCAATGTAAAAACAGGAATTTGATTATCTCTAGAATAGCCGTTGCTCCCCGGCAACGGTGCCAAAAACTGGTGGCGACCTTCCTCTATAGTTCTATTATTTCGTCGTAGTATAGTATAGAGAAGTGATTACCAGTTTAATATAATTTGTTACTCGGAAATAAAAGAGTTTCCGAGGTCGAACTCAGGGAGCAAACTGTATTCTAGAGATACAAATTCTTATTACAAAAATAAAGAGAGAGAGAGAGATGAAAATTTGGCTTCTTCTTCTTCTCTTCTCTTCTTCCTCTTTGGCTTTTAGTTTCTTTATCTCCTTGTGGTCTTCTTCTTCCTTCTGTTCTTCAGATCTTCCTCTCGTGCTCTCTTCTTCTGCTTTTGCTGTCAGGACGTCGTCTCTCCTTCTTTCTTCTTTTTCTTTCTGTCTTCTTTATCTGCAGCAGTGGGTGATGCTCTTCTTCTTCTTTCAGTTCTTGTTTCTGCTCGTCTCTTTCTTTTTCTTCTCCCTTGCGGTCCTGTTCTTCTTCTTCTTCTTTTCCTTTCTTCCGATCTTCTTCTTCTCGTGCTCTTCTTCTTTCAGTTCTTCCCTTGGCCTCTCTGTGTTCTCCTCTGCCTCGCCTTCCTTCTCCTTCTTTGCCTTCAGGACGTCGTCTGATTTTCCAATCAGACGACTTAAACCGTCGCTGCTACAGTGCTCCTCCTTCCTTCAGCTTTCGTCATCCTTCTTCTCTGCCTCGCTCGTCTTCTTCTTCTTCGCCTGTGCCTGCACACTTCAAAGCTCTCGTCAGCGGGCAAAAACCTACTCTACCCTCCCCCCGTGTTTCTCTCTCACAGAAGTCGCTCTTAGGAAAGCTCTCCCAGAGCTGCTGGGTAGTCGGGTACGGGTCACGCCCGGGTCCAGGCCCACCGGCATGCGGTGGTGGGCGAGGAGTGCAGGTCAAGCTAAGTCGGGTCGGGCCAGGTCCGCGAGGCGTGCGTGCGGACGAGGCCGGGTAGTTGGGCGGGTGAAGGGGACCTCACCCCGTGTGCTGAGGCGATAAGCCTTCAGCACTTTTTCTATTTGTACCGCTTTGTTCCTTCAGAGCCTTCCGAGGTGGGACTAAATGTCCCACCTCAATTTGACGCCTGCGCGGAGGAGGCAGCGGCGGTCGAGGCTTCGCACGAGGGCTTCGCGTGAGGGCTTCGCCTCAACTGCAGCCTGACGCTTTGCGAAGACACCTCGCACAGCCTGGGAACGTGACCTGGGCGCGGCGCGCCTGGAGCAGCAGGTCGAAACAGCTTCTTCCGCACAGCAATGGTGGTGGAGGACGGGTGACCTGTTCACAGCAAAACGGCCTCTCGGCCTAATCAGAAGGTGCCGGGAGCTTCGCCAGAGTGCGACGAAGCTCGTGCGGGTGGTGGCGAGGCGTGGGGCGGCGTGCAAGGGCTGCCCTAGGTCGGACTGTGGGTCGGGAGATGGGTTTGTTCGGTGGAGTTGCAGAGGGTGATTTGGGGGAAGTGGAAGGGCGGAGGTTGATCAGGGTGAGGAGGCGGAGGTTCTGTGGGGGTCAGCGAGTCGTGTGGAGTGGCGGAATGACGGGAGCGACTCACCGGAGGATGGCCGGAGGTGTGGAAGATGACGGTGGTTGGGTCGGTTGAGGGTTTAATTGAATGTAAAATAGCGAGGAAAAGAAAGAGGGGGTAGAGACGACTAATTCTAACCTAACTAAAGTGACGAAGGGGACGAAGTGGCTGCCGGCTCGTACCTACCGGAGCTGGAGAAGAAATGCCCAGAGGGAGAGATCGGCGGCGACGACGGGGCTGAAGCAGCGCGCGCCGGTATTGCGCGACGCGGAGGAGAATCAGGAAGGAGTCTCTGCTGCTGGTATTGCGGCAGAGCGAAGAGGAGGAAGGGGAGAGGCCGCCGGAGCTGGAGGGCTGCCTGTCGGAGTGGGAAGAGAGGAAGTGGGGGTCTTTCTCAGTCAGGTCCGAGCTGCTCAGAACGGTGGAGCGACGGGGGTATTTATAGAGGCGGAATCAGAGAGGAGGGCGGAGGGAGACGACGTGTCTCCCTCGCCGGAGGACGCCGGAGATGGAAACCCATACCGTCCGTGCATTCGCACGGCTGGTATGGTGGGTTGCAGCGACCAGGGGGGTGTTCCTGCAACGGCTGACGACGCAGGGCACCCCCGGTTTACTTGCCAGACCCTCCCCCTTACCCTGCGCGGCGCCATGCTCCGCGCATGGTCGCCGGAGCATGGTGCTGGTCAGGTTTTGGCAGGAGGGACCTGAATGCAAAGAACGAAGGAGAGTTAGGGGCAGAAATGTGAGGGTTCAAAAGTTGAGGGCCAAAAAGTAAATATATGAGGACCAAAGTGTAAAGTTGGTCAAGAAGGTTTCTTCTTAAGCTTAAGTTTTTATACATGACTAATTAGGACCTAAGGAATCTGATGGTGAATTTTATTTCTAGATTAAACCTTGTTTGACCGGTCAATTTACGCAAAAACCTGAATTAAGTTATTAATTGGGCATGGTTCTCAATGTAGGTCAAAATGGGTTCTGAAGGCCAAATTGAAGGTTCTAAACCCTAGCGATTATTTTTATATGAATTTTAGAGGGTTTATTCTATTTTTACTTTGCCTCGAACCTCGTGAATTGAAGTGGGTTTGTTTTAAGGTTACAGATTATCATTTAGTTCCTTGGAATTGCTGTAGCCCTTGTCAGATCATCTCATCCCACTTTTATTCTTATTAGGTTGCTTTGACCTATGTTTGGACCCTGAATTACCCTGTATGCAGATTATACTGGTAAAATTGCATTTTTACCCCTTATGACTCGTTTTCTCCTTAAACTCAGAATTCTCTGAGTGAAGCCTTTCCTTGAGTTATGTAGGAGCTTTTATCCTTTGTATTAGGTCAAAATGAGCTAGTTATGGCTCATGATGAGGTTCTCATCAGCCGTCTTCAACTCTGGCGAAGCTCCAGTGATGCCAATCCACTGCTCCACCGCACAATTCTCGCTGCTATCACCCCCACCAGCATCACCGCGCTCCCACCAACTAAAGCCCTAACCTTATGCACTCGATTAGCTGCCCTACCATCCCCCTGAACACACTTACTGTTGTAGTACCACTCTGACTTCGCCCCACACACAGACCACGTCACACCATGAAACTACCTCCACCACATTCGTTGTGCTCCGGCAGACCTTTTGAGCTTGTCTAACAAGGTCGAAAGATCGTATTCATCTTTTTCAGGTCTCAAGTCACAGCACCAGTATTGACAATGCTTCAAGCATGCTCGAAGCTTGCTTCGCAGCCAATAGCTCCAGGTCATGAGCCCAGACGAAGTGGATTTGGTCCAGGAACACGCTCGCCCAATCAATTGTAGTCGTTGACCGCTCCTTGCAAGCAAATTGGACGAAAGCATCAGTAGCAGCACACGCGAAGAAGGGGACTGAAGAAATTCCCACATTGTGGGATTTGGAGGCTCTAAAGATGAAAAAAGTGAATTTGTGATATGCCCTTAGCCCCTCAGTACAGCGAGGTGAGGTCCCGCTCACCATGCACACATACTCGACCTACTTAGCCCTCTCACTACATTGCTGCGATCACTTCCTAGAGCCCTGGACCTGGATATATGATTCGAATACCCGATAAGCTTGGTTTGAGAAGAGAAGAGGAGTAAGGAAAGAAAGAGAGAGTGGGGTATGGGGGGTTTTGCTCTGTAGGGTTCTTGACACTTAGCCGATTTGAGGAAAGGTTACTCCCCCTTGTATTTGAGAAGGGAAGGCTAAAGAAGGAAGAGGAGAAGGGTCGTACCTCTGAGGCTGAAGGAAGAAAGGAAGAGAAGAGGAAAAGTGAAGGTTGAAGAGAAGGAAGAGAAAAGAAGAGTCGAAGAAGAAGAACCCAAGAAGAAAGGCAAGAGAGTAGAGAAGAAGACAGAAAGAAGAAGAGAAGAATAGACGAAAATCAGAAGAAGAAGAGTACTGTAGCACAGAACATTTAAGTCATCTGATTCTCAAATCAGATGTTTGAGTACTGTTTAGGCATTTGATATTATTGAGTATTTGATATACATGTGCTTAGGCCAATAATTGGTGATCTAAATCACCATTATTTTGAGCTAGGTTTCTTTTTGTCTCTTTAACTACTCATGTTATGCATTGATTATCAGTTTTGAGCAATTATTATCATGCTCATTTATATATTAATTGAAGATTAGCATTTGAATTCCTATTTGCTCCTTGTGTTCGACCTCAGACCTCCGTTCGAGTTATAAATCTTATCTGTTTTCGTGCTATTTCAACCTATATTGCAACGAAGTGATTTTAAAACCCAATTTCGCACATTAGCAGTGTTGTCTTCCTTGGCAAGCCTTAGGGGGCATGCCCTGGCTCCTCCAAGAGTGGATAGTCTCCACCCACAAGTCTCCTCCTATGGTGGCATGTAGCACCCTCAAGACCTCTTCCTAAGGTCTTCCTTGCCCAGCTGCTCCTCTGGCTATTAGGGGCACAAGAGACAAGGGAAGAAAGGAAGGCACCAAGGGGATAGAGTGTCCCCTTAATCTTCTTCTTCTCCTTCTTCTCTTGGTTATGAGTATAATGGGATGAAGGTGGGAATATTAAGCCAAATGATGAAGGAATTGGTGGTGGTTAAAGGGGGTATATATAGGGCTTATGAAGGGAGAGCTTGGCTTGGAACATGTAGGGTTAGAATGGGTTTATGAGGGTGGTTAGATGATCCTAGGGCTAGGTTTAGGTAGTGCCAAACCAAGGGATATGAAGAGGGTTTAGTGGCCTTTGGTTGGATAGCTAGGATGGTATGATGGAAGTGGTTAAATGATCCTAGGGTGGAGACTAGTTGGTGCCAACAAGGAGGTGTGGAGGGGAGGTAGTTAAGGGTTTAGGGCATCCTTTGGTGTTCATCCATGGTGGATGGTTTCCACCATTTTGGCGCCAAGGGCGGTGGCATCTATAAGGTGGAAAATGGAGGGAAAAAGTGGAGGGTTGGATGTGGATTTAAGGGTAGGTGTAGGGGTGAGATAAAGGGATTTTTGGAGGGAATTTGTGGCACCAAAACAAGTGTGGTTATGGGGGTTTTGGAACCACCTTTTTGGTGGGTTTTGGAGGTGGTGATGGGGTGAAGAGATGCATGTTGGTTAGCATGAACATGGGTAGGAGTAGGTGGAGCTTGATGGTCTTAAGTAGGTGGACTGGTTAGGTGGATAGGTGGAGTTAGGTTGTTGTTGGTGGATGGTCGGTGGAAGCTAAGATGTAGCTAAGCTAAGCTAGCTAAGTTAGCTTAGCTAGTAGTTGAGTAGAGGAGGAGGTGGGATGGAGCTAGGGTTTAGGGAAGAGGAGCTAAGGAAGGAATGTCTAGAGCGAAAATAGAGCTGGTAGCTGTTGAAGGGAGTTGTAGGGAGCTACTTTAGTTGGCTTAGCTAGCTATTTCTTTGCCAGCTGCTAAGCCAAGCTAAAGTAAGCTGGCTTCTACTGAAATATGCTGAGGTGAGCTAGGTCTGATTTTCCCAGGGAGGATCTAGCTAGCTGGAGTAGCTAAGGTAGCTTAGCTTAACTAGGTTAAGCTAAGTGGAGTCTCCGAGAGCTGGACTTGAGCTAGCCTGAGTTGTATGAAGTCATCTTTAGATGACTTGAGTTGAGTGGAGCTAGAAGTAGTTGGACTTGAGCCAAGGTGGACTCCAGTCAACTTAGCTAAGCTAGCTGGAGCTCCTAGTGAACTGATTGGAGCTAAAGTGAGCTAGGGTGAGCTAAGATGAACTGCCATGAGCTACCATTCAACTAAGATGAGCTGAATGGAGTTTAATGGAGATAACCCTAACTCAAGTGAGCTGGAATGAGCTTCCCCTTCACCAGTTGCCTTCTTGAGTGCTAGGGTTTTAGGGATCTGTTTATCTATTTGTCCCTAACAGTCAAACAATCGTGCCAAAAACACAACAAATTATGCAATGCATGCCTAACCTAATTGATGCCTAAATGCAGCCTAAAAACCCATTTGTGGAGTTAAAATCCTAAGAGATATGTTTTTTTAGGGCATAAGAATGATGAGAAACTATCGTTTATCATGGTCATGCCATCCTGTGCCAGCAGGGGCAAATCAATAATTGATGGTTCAGGATAATCAGAATTAGGGGTGTCGTGATTAGATGAACACCCCAGACAATCAGATCCGTGGGAGGAAATGTGCAACACAGTCGTCTCAGTCATGTATGGATGAAGGTCCAAAAACCCTGACAATGAATACGAATGTGACGTGGGTCATTACAAAGGAGCCCTATGTTACCACAAAAAGCTGATTCTTCTTCTTCATTGTCCTCTTCAGTAAGATCACAGTCAATGTTCCTTGATGCGCAGAATATGTGCAGTCTAAGTCTTTCATTTCCTAGGGCAATCTCCATACACTCGGATGCACAGTCGATGTTTGTGTGGGCTGTCACCAAAAACAAGCAACCCAAAATAATCGGTGCATCACGGAGATTAAGAGGAACCTCCATATAGAGAATGAAAAAATCGACAGGAATCAGAATCCTCGGACATTACGAATCACGTTCTCAACCATCCCCTCGATGTTTTGACTAATCGATCAACCAGCTGAATGGTAACTGAGGTGGGCTTCAATTCCTTGAATCAAAAATGATCATATACGGCGATGGGAGTTAGGTTGATGGATGAACCCAAACCAAGATGAGCCCGATCAAATGGAGAATCCTTCAAAAAGTTGGAAATGAGTGGGGTACCAGAGTCTTTCTTCATAGGTGCTAAGTTAGCTAGAATCACAGCACTAGCTTCTTTTGACAATACCGACTGTCGTTCACTTTTCTGTTGTTGCTTTGAGGTACAATAATAGTCCTTAAAGAACCTAGCAACAGAAAGGATGTGATTTATAGCCTTAAGGAGAGGGACCTGAATATGAACTTCTTTGAACATCGCTTTCAGGTCCTCGAAATTGCACGTACCCTTTCTCTATGCTAAATCTCATGTCAGCGCCTCAGGAAAAGGGATGGGAATCTAAGGGTCAATTGGTCTTTTACCCCTGTATACCAAAGGTGGCTCTTGAGAAGAGGAAGAAGATGAGCTATCCTGCGGTAGAGGGCTCGAAAAATCATGACCCACCTACCAAATGGTGGGTCATGTGTCTTCTTCCCACTCCTCAATGTAACAGCCTTCGCATCCAAGTGCTATCCAAGAGGTGGCGGAGGAGCGAAAGGGGCATAATAGGCAGGATTTTGTAGCAAAGGCGGCTGACCCTAAACATAACCAGGTGGTGTAAGAGGCACCTGTAATATGGCATGTGGCTATCCCTACGGTGCCTTGAACCTGAGTAGGGCACCCTGGTTCTGTACATATCTCGGATTAGGGACACGTTGGGAGGGCAAGGCTCCCTATGATCTATGCACCTACAATAACTGATTTTGCATGTTCTATATGCTCTGTATCTATTCAGCCATAACCTTCATTATCCGCAAGCTGTCTAGAGTAGATTTCTGCATAGATTCTTGCAGTTCCTCTTTCAATGCCTACAGAGGGTCAGCCTGCTTTGGAGGGTGACTGGCAACTTGATGCAACGGCTGATCTATAGAACGAGATTGCTACTGTGATGGGAATGGTTGCTGCCTTGGGTACATGCTTTGTGGAATCCCATATTGTCTGGCTTGGTAGTGTGGATCTTGATTTGATCTCTATGAGTTTCCAGACCAGGAGAAATTCAGATGCTGGCGCCAACCATGGTTATGCATCTCCACCCATATCCATGGATAGCATTAACATCTTCTTAGGCTGAAGATGTCTGAGACATATATACATCAAGGGAATATGCATTAAAATCATCATGTGGTACATAACCCTGATTATACGGTGCCAGATCGAGGTTATTCATAGATTCCTAATATGTAGATCCCACAAAGTTGAAGATGCATCCCGAGCGAGTAAATTTACTCGAGCAGAAGGGACTCAGGGTGCATAGGATGATCTAAATGGAGCAAAATTACCAGAGAATTTGAGTCGAGCTTGAATCAATTCATCGAGCTTCTTGTCGAGCAAATCCACCTAATCTAGCTTCTTGGTGATAATGTCCATATCAACTTGGGCAGATTCGGTGTGAGCTTCATGGACCTAACTCGTTGCTATCCAGGTTGCTAGAATTGGTTCATTCATGCAGCATTCATAGAGTTCTCTGCCAAGGACTCAAACAACTCGAATGTGCTATTCTCATCCTTTGCGAGGTAATTCTCTCCACTAGATACATCGGTCAGATGCCGATGTGCGTCATCAAGCCCATGGTAAAAGATCTGAGCAAGGTGTCATCTGGGCACACCATGGTGTGGGAATTTCCTAAGAAGATCATGAAATCGATCCTAGGCATCATGCAACTTCTACCCTAGTCCTTAGGAGAAAGTAGTAATCGCATGCCTCATTGGGTTCATTCAACCGATTAAGAACTTTTGAAGGAATTCACGACGTAATTCGACCCAAGTTCCAATCAGCTTCCTGATGGTCTTGAACCAATATGAAGTTTTATCATTGAGAGAAAATGGAAAAAGCTTCATGAGAAGAATTCCCAAATCAACATTCCTAATGATCTCGAAAATACATCATTTGTAAAATTTGGGAATTAAGTTGTTGCAACACACAATTTCGATGGCTTTTAAATTTGTAAAAATCGAGTACTTGGGAATGTATTCGGGTCATCCAAAGGGATGTAGGAATGCTTTTAAAAAATTCTCACTTGATATTAGGAAATCAATTTTTTTTTTTGGTTTTTAAAATATGTAATTTTTTAGGGTCTTGAATAAGGGCAAACAATTACAGAGAAGTGGGAATTGGAATTACGAGAAAATCAAAGCAACAAATGCCTTAAATCTCCAACTCACTCCAAGAAAGGGAGGCTTGGAATAATGGAGAAACAAGTAACAATAAAGAATCACAAGCTATCTAAAAGAATGGTAGAGGAATGATTCTTGAAAAAGGAAATTGTTTTGCATGGAGTTGGAGAACTCACAAGTAAGAAGAATTCCTACTTGTAATCTCCAACAAGAAAACTCAAAACACTAAACTACCATGCAACAAAATACAAAAAAATTGTAGAAGGCTTATGAAGAAGATGATGATGGTGTAGTAGAGTTTCCGCTCCAACTCATGTTGCCTTAGGTTTGAAGGAAGCTTGCTCTTAGCGCTTGGCTCTCCTTCCTTTTGGCAAGCCCTAGATGAGAGTGCGTAGTCCACCTAGAGTGGAAGATTTCCACTCCAAAAACTCCTCCTTAGGGTGGCATGGACCATCCTCCTTACTCCTCCTCTGGATGTCCTCTTTGCCTGGCCTTCCTCCTTGGTTAGGTGATGACACAAGAAGAAGAAGAAGCTAAAGCCACCAAGGAGATAGAGTTTCTCCTTGATCTTCTTCTTTCTCTTCTTTCTTCCTTGGTCATTGGTAATGGTGGATCTAAGTGGAGAATATATGTAACCAAGGATGAATTTGTTGGTGGTGGTTATGGGTCATTATATAGGCTAAGGGTGTTGGTGGTTGGCACCAATTAAGGTAGTGGTAGGGTTAAGAGGCGTGGAGTGTAGGTGTAGGGTTAGGATGGCGTTTTGGGTGGTGGCACCAAAGGAAGGGATGTATGGAGTGGTGGTTATGGTTGGGTTAAGTGAAGTTGGCACCAACTCTTTGTAGGTTAAAGGTTATGGGTTGGTGTGGAGGTGGATGAAGGGTTAGGATTAGGTATCTAGGTGGTGGTTGTTAGATGGAGGGTCATGTACGGGAATTCATTGTGAAAGATTTTAGTTTAGAAAACTTGTCATTATAGTACGTTTCGCAAGATAATCCGCTAATCAAATAATTTTTACCAAAACTCAAAATGAGTCCCGGGTCGAACACAAGGAGGCTACGTCAATTTGAAATCTGCAGTTATATTTTTTTTTTGTAAATTTTGTTTATAAATGAGACATTCACAATGATTACTATTCTATTTCCAATATAAACACTAGAACTAAAGAAATAGAGAAAGAAAGAGAGAGAGAGAAACAACATTTATACTAAAAATAATGGCATTACAACTACAACTAGAAAGTGGGAAATCAAATCTAAAAAGCGATAAAGAGAAAGGGGAGAGAAGTTATCCTCGATGGTTGCTTGGAGGACAAGCCGGACGGACGTCGCCTAGAAGAAAGAGAGCGAAGATGGATGATGGAGGATGAATCAGGAAGAACCAGGGGTGAGGTAGGGCATCGACGTCGTGGGATCCACTTTCAGAACAGGGATGAGAAGACAGATGGTAAGAGCTCCGCAAAGGGGATGAGAGGTGGAAAATTTTGTTTTTAACTCTAACAGAGCTTCCTGTAGCTTGTGAGTACTAGAGCAAGCTTTAGAACTTGAGTTCTTAGCTCTTAGAGGAGAGAGATGATGGAAGGGATGAAGAAAATGTGGTGGGCGTAGGGCCTTTTATAGGCAAGGAATAGGGGCAAAAAGGTCCTCTTACAAGCTTTAACATTAATATCAGGACCTTTAGTGACGATTATGAGCATCACTGTAGGCGCACGACGCTGTAGCCGCGTGCTCCATCTCCATCGTGCGATAGGGATCCAATCACCCAAAGCATGCTACGTCACCGACCGCTGCTCTTCAACCAATGAGGTGCGCTCCCACGACCCCGAGATCTCAGCTGTTCGATCCCTTAAAAGACTCGAGCGCCGCTTCATCTTCAGACGTTAAAAGTGTCCGCGTGCGATGGCGCATTTGATTGCATCTGATCTCACACGTGCTTGATGAACATTTCTCCACGTGTGGCATTGCCGCTTGATCGACCGTCCATGCTTCATCCAACGGCTGAATTTACCCGCGTGCGCTCCTTCAGCTAATTTAAGGCGAGGTAGGGTTTGAACCGATGCCTCCCTATTTGCGAACGTGCGCTCGACCACGGTGCCAAGGCTTCAACTATGTCGTGTGAAGGATTTTGTGCTCAACCATTCGTGGCCATTGGATATTCATCAAACGGCCGAGATCCTTCATCGCTTAAGCCTTCAAAAGTCAAGTAGAGGGGTGCGGGCAGGTTTAGCTAGTTGGATGGTGCCCTGCAACACCATCCTGGCCATCCATCTTCATATGCTTGTAGGTGGTGCCACGGATGTCAAATTGGAATAATTTTCACGACATTGGGCTGTGATTGTCGATCCGAACACATCCGTGATGTTGGATTTTTTGTCTGAGGTATGGATTTACACCACCTGGCACCTTAACCTCTGATCTTTCTCGAACTATATCTGATGCTACGGAGGTTCGATCGGGGAAATCTTGGAGTCGTTGAACTCTGATCATTGCCTTGATCAGATTCGTATGGTTGAATCTTCAATCTGAGGCCTCGATAAATGTTGCCCTATTCCTGGGCACAAAAAGAGGCGAATTACTTTTCAATTTACACAAATTGACCTAAATGCATGTTGATGTATGTTATGCACTATTTATAATGCATGATGCTTCTATAATGCTAAGAACATGCATAAATAGACATTTTAGGCTACTTGGATGTATACACATCACGCTCACATGCCTATCTTTTGCTAGTCTCTAGTAAAAACTATATGCTATTTATAAATAGAATTAGGAAAAATTACTTGGGCAAATTTTATTTTTCAACACTAGGATCAAATTACTACGGACCTGAACTACAGAGACAGTGCCTAGGTGTTTGCCAAAATGCAAACCGCCCAAGCCCTCGCCTTATTCAAAACAGAAGCATCTATCTCTATTTCTTCTTTTCTATGTTTTTTGGAATTTTAAGTTTAGGGTTTCGAGGCAGCTTTTTATGGCTACCCAACACACCCAAGACTCGAAGAGAACTCTGAGTACTAAGCATCTTTCTGTGTGAAATGTGTAGACTCACTAATCGAAGATTAGAATGGACTTTGGGTTCCTATGCCCCTAGGTGACCTTGAAAAGAATTCTACCGTAAGGTGTATCTATATGACCGATAGCTTTCTCCCTACCTTTTATTTCTACGAGGTCAACACAAGGGCAAACCCAATGTATATCTCCCCGGCTTATTCTACTTCTCCGCTTCTTCCTAAGTGTTTGGAATTAAATGTGCATGATGTAAACACGTTTATATCACATAAACTGTCTATTTTTGCATGTTCTTAGGCGTAGATGATAAGTCTACTTTTGTGGACTATTGTTTAGCTTAGGTACTATTTAATTATTTGTTCTTAGTTGTTAATTAATTAGGAGTTATATGGCAATTCACCTTGGCCTGCATTTAATTTTATGCTTCAATTTTACATTTAATAGCAGATGTTATGATAATATAATTTATTTGATAAATGCAGGTTAGGTACAAGAATCAGGAGCTAATTTTCACTTATATAAGATGTCTGAGACTTAGATTGGACGTCTGGAATTACTGTCACAAATTCATGGCATTATATATTTTTTTAAGACATCTGATGCTCTAGTTAGACATTTGAAGAAGGAATCGCCTGTGCTTATCTACCGTTCCAACCACTCGCGATCGTCGCGAGTAGTTGGAGATACTTGCGGCCGAAGGAAAAGGAGGAGAGTTTGGTTCAAAAAGAAGTCGCGTCCACCGAGTAGAGGATCTAATCCATCATCCCCCCTGCGGGGAACTGGTCCATCTTCTCCACTTTGAAGCAAGCAGGCACCGTGGATCGAAGCAAATTCTCGCCGCTCCTCTACTTGCCTCCGACGAGGTGGTGCTAGATGACAGAGAGCACCACCACCACCAAACGTTACCCTAAACCATCCATCAACCATCTTCTTCCTCTTCTCCACCTGCAAAAGAACCCTACAGCACCACCTTCTCCACCAAAAACCAAATTTCCACCACCATCCACCCTCTCCTCACCGCACCTCCCTCATCACAGACACACCCAAAACACCAACCCCCCTCACCAACACAACCCATAACGCTAACCACACTTTTTCCCTTCCCCCTCTCTATCTTCTTCTTCCTCGTCCTCCTCTTTTTTTCATGAAAAATAACCCACCACCCTTCCATGCATAGTCACCTCACCCGCTTCCTCTGACCACAAGCACAACATCGTTGTTCATCTCTCCTCGCTTAGCAATCCTGTGCCTCCTCTTCACCTTCAGTAGCCATCTTCTCGTCACTGTTCACCATCTTCCTCAACAAAAGAACTCAACACCACCACTACGATCCACCGTTTGACCTCCCGCCTCAACAAGATGACCATCAGGCCGCTAACGCTTCACACCGCCATCCCAAGTGACCGACGGGCAACTTCACATGCACCGCCAGGACCTACTGACGCCAGGCTCCCAACACTCCGGTGGCCTGCCTCTAGCCATCATCACAGGTCGTCGCCGGCGAGCTCCTCCTCCGTCGGCCAGCTACCTCCGGCCATCTCCATCGACGCTGCGGCCTCCATCGGATCGGCCTCATCTTCGCCAACCTTCCTCGCATGTCAACAGCCCCACCGACGCTCCTTCCCGTATGCAAGCAAGAGAGAGCAAATGCTATGTTTTGGTGGGTATTAAAAATTACAACATATGCCATTGTGAGGTTCACTATTCATTTATTTTTGAGGCATTAATTATTGAGGTGAATTTGCATAGGCATCCTTCTACTTAATCAAAATTGCATGTATATGAATGTCTCATGAATGATAGAACGCATGGATTATGGAGAACAAGTTATATTTTAGAAATTAGTATTTACAGTGCTTACCAATATAGAGATCACTATTTTATATGATATTATATTATGGTGATTTTGCATCTAAACACCCACATTCTTGATTAATTGGTTAAAACGAGCATTTATGTGAGAAAAAGAAAAGCACAAAGTAGCATGCACACCCATTGAGTTTTCCGAATAAACGAGACACTATTTACTAGTTTAAATAGGCTAATTCCTCCCTGTGGAGACACCTAACTATTCGTGGTTAGATTCTGAAAATTAAAATGTTTGGAAAAGCAATTTTCTACCACGCGATTAAATACAACGACACATCATTTTATGTTAAAGTTTTCAATGAAAATGAAGATCGTTCTTTCAGTAGAGTTGCATCATACATTATAAATATTACATAACATGCATCATCTTGCATTTAGGTTAGATTGTATAAAGTTTAGGTTAATTTTCTCTTTTTGTGGTCAGGTAACAGGGTGATATTCAATCGGGGTCTCGGATTGAAGATCCAACCATACGGATCTATTCAGGGCGACTATTGGATTTGAACGACTCCAAGATCGCCCCGATCGAACTTCCTAGCATTAGATATAGTCCGAGGAAGCTCAGAGGTCAAGGACCAAGATGGTGTCAACCCTCACTTCAGATGACAAATTCGACAGCACGGATGGGTTCAGATCAACGATCTCAACCCAACGGCGTGAAAATCGGTTCAATCCAACATCTATGGCACCATCTACAACTCATAGAAGATGGACGATCCAAATGATGCCATGTGGTGCCATCCAGACCCTCCAAATCGATCACTACCCTGCCTTCTCATCCAATGGTTGAGATTTGATCAGGTTGCCTCTCTCAGGCCACACCTCATGTGAGAAGAATTCCACATCTAATCTCAACCATCGAATCAAGATCCAATGGTCAGCATTAAATGGTACAACAATACTCTTCTTGTCTATCCACACACGTAGCACGGTGGATAACATCCTTCAGTGTGTGAGGTTGTGAGATCGAATCCCCGTAGTGCACCTCCTGAGTGCAGATCCAATTTGAATCAGGGCACCACCCGATCTCCTGCGGACGACTCTGATTCGTCCGCATCATGCACTCAATGACTAAAGCAGGCATGCAATGGGGTGCGAATATGCATCTTAAGTCATCTAATCTCACGATCGGAGGGTTGAGATCGCGAGATCATGGCCTTTAAGTGTTGAGGAAGAGAAGATGAAGGCACGGGCACGATGTGATATAAGCTGTTGGATGCGAAATGGATGATTAAGATCACGCAATCGTGGATGAGCGTTGCATGCATTGAAATCAAAGGAAGAAGAAGAGGCACGGCTGGGGCATGCATGTTGCCCACATTTAGGCCTTTACTGACGGATAAATCCATCACTAAAGACCTTGAAATTAATTTTTAAAGTGTAATGACCCATTTGCCCCCTCAAATCTTCACCTATAAAAGGCCTTACGACCCTCACACTATCTTCATCCTTTCCTTCACCTCTCTCCCTCTCCAAAGCTCTAAAGAAGCTTGTCCCAAACCTTAGATGCTCCTCTAGAGTTAAAATCAAAGTTTTCTTGCCCCTGTTCCAGAAGTGGATCCCACAACAATGACGCCCTACTTCACCCCCGGTTCTTCCCGCTCTGTTCTTCGTCTTCCATCTTCATCCACCATCTTCCAGGCGTCGCCCTGTTCGACTCGTCCTCCAAGCAACAGTCGAAGAGGATAACTTCTCGCCCTATCCATGTCATGCGCTCAACAATTAAAGGAGGCAAGTGATGAGGTGCAAATGTGCATCTTAAGTTGTCCGATCTCACGAATGGACGGCTAAGATCATGAGATCGTGGGCTTTAAGCATTGAGGAAGAGAAGATGAAGGTGCAGGCGTGATGCGATCTGAGCTATTGGATGCGAGATGGACAGCTAAGATCACGCAATCGTTGATGAGCATTGCATGCATTGAAATCAAAGGAAGAAGAAGAGGCATGGTCGGGGCACGCATGTTGCCCACGTTTAGGCCTTTTGTGACGAATAAATCCGTCACTAAAGACCCTGAAATTAATTTTTAAAGTGTAATGACCCATTTACCCCCTCAAATCTTCACCTATAAAAGGCCCTACGACCCTCACACTATTTTCATCCCTTCCTTCGCCTCTCTCCCTCTCCAAAGTTCTAAAGAAGCTTGCCCCAAACTCGAGATGCTCCTCTAGAGTTAAAATCAAAGTTTTCTTGCCCCTGTTCCAAAAGTGGATCCCACGACAACGACGCCCTGCTTTGCCCCCGGTTCTTCCCGCTTTGTTCTTCGTCTTCCATCTTCATCCACAATCTTCCAGGTGTTGCCCTGTCTGACTCGTCCTCCAAGCAACAGTCGAAGAGGATAACTTCTTGCCCTATCCGTGTCATGCGCTCAACAATTAAAGGAGGCAAGCGATGAGGTGCGGATGTGCATCTTAAGTTGTCCGATCTCACGAACGGACGGCTAAGATCACAAGATCGTGGGCTTTAAGCATTGAGGAAGAGAAGATGAAGGCGCAAGCGTGATGCGATCTGAGCTATTGGATGCGAGATGGACGGCTAAGATCACGCAATCGTTGATGAGCGTTGCATGCATTGAAATCAAAGGAAGAAGAAGAGGAGTGGTCGGGGCACGCATGTTGCCCATGTTTAGTCCTTTAGTGACGAATAAATCCGTCACTAAAGACCCTGAAATTAATTTTTAAAGTGTAATGACCCATTTGCCCCCTCAAATCTTCACCTATAAAAGGCCCTACGACCCTCACACTATTTTCATCCCTTCCTTCGCCTCTCTCCCTCTCCAAAGTTCTAAAGAAGCTTGCCCCAAACTCGAGATTCTCCTCTAGAGTTAAAATCAAAGTTTTCTTGCCCCCATTCCAGAAGTGGATCCCACGACGATGATGCCCTGCCTCACCCCCAGTTCTTACCTCTCCATTCTTCGTCTTCCATCTTTGTCCTCCGTCTTCCAGGTGTCGCCCAGTCCGACTCATCCTCCAAGCATCTGTCGAGGAGGATAACTTCTCTCCACCTACTTTTTATCGCTTTCTAGAATAGATTTTCCCTCTTTCTAGCTATAATATTTCCCGCTTTCTAGCTATAGAATTTCCTGCTTTCTAGTTGTAGACATTATTCAGTTTATAAAGTGATTGTTCTCCCTCTCTCTCTCTTTTTTAGTGTTAATATCGAATTCATTATAATTATCTTGCTTTCTCATAAAAAATAACAAAAAATATATTACCGCAGAATTCAAATCAACGTAGCCTCCCTGTGTTTGACTTGGAATTCTTTTCAAGTTTCTGTGAATTTATCTATTGACAGATTTCTTTGCAAATCATACAACATCAACGGGTTTTCAAAACTCAATTCCGATTGTGTAGATTTTCCGATTCAACATTTTAGCGCTGTTGCCGGGGAGGCAACGATTCTCAATTTTCTTTCCACATTTCGTGCATTTACTTGTTTTCTGACTTGCTTTTATTTCTCTTCTATTGTTTTGCAGGTACCTCAACAGGAAATCTTCAAGCGATAGAAAGGAGTAAAGTTCAGTTTAAGACAACTGTAAGTACTCCCCATTCCCCCCTCCATAGATTTCAATCCATGGCCCTAATTCAAACCCTAATTAACCTAGGTGTTCGCATAAACCCTAGGATTAGTTTGGATGCTTTGATTTCCACCACCACTCATCTCACCCTTGTAAAAAAGAAAAACAAAAAGATACTTCTTGTCGTACAAAACAACATGCACACTACATACACCCACATTCGAGACACATAACCTAACTTGATTTTTATCTACTCAACTGGGATTCTGACCTATGGAACCGGTACACACAAATCAACACATAAGAGAGTAGAAATCCATCTACGTTAATCATCTTGTGTTCCTAACTCAATGGTGTATTTTGTCCAATTGTATGAGTTGTTTGGGCCGCACAACTTAATCTAAAATCAACTCATTCAGTAGCTTCCAATTAGGCTTTTCAATTTAGGTCAATACAAGGCACTTCACTTTACTTTTTGATTTCAAAAGGAAAAGGTCTTCACCTGTGTTTGAACATTTGGTTTGCCTCTTGAACTTGATTGAACTCACCTAATTCTAAACCCTAAAAGCTACTTTAGCAAGATTTGAACATTAAAATCCACTCATCTAAATAATCTTGCCTGAAAACCCTAGTTTTGCACACACTCACACATATTCAATCAATCATTAAGGGCACAACCCATCTTAAGGGCCCACCACATTCCATAAGCACTACAATCCTAAGCCTAAGTTAAAATCAAGTAGATGTTGGCCTTAAGGACTGATTTTCTCTTTGGGGCCTAGATTGAGATTATTCACGATTAACCTGCTTGTACTAATCAATCTAATGTCTAGCTAGGGGAGTAGCATCAAACGACCGTGGTTGGGGGGTACACTAGGAATCGAAGGTGCAAGCCATAGGAAGAACTTTCTCCCCAACCCCTCCTTCTAACTAGTTGGATTGATTAGATGCAAGTAGAGTAAATCGTCTGTAATCCTAAGACATTCTGAGAGTCTGTAGATCCTTAGGCTACACAACTTAAGGACAGGCTTATTTTATTGTGCTGTAGGGTTCTTATCCCTAGTCCTTTCGACCTCTTCCTAGTTTATGCTTGGAAGGAGGTCATTGAATCCCCGATTGGAAGGACCGTTAGAGTATTCTAGGAGGCATATATTGAATTTTGGCCAATTTGATCCCATGGCCGATCAACAACCTCCTCTACCTCAGAAACAAAAATAGATGTTTCAAAGGTAGCTGGAACAAATGCAGAGAATGCAAGAATGGTTCCAGAGAATGTAAGGCGCTTAGCCCCTGAAGGATTTTTATGATCCTTCAAATTACGAGGAATGTCCTGGCATCTAGATTCTAGTCGGAGACATTGAAATCAAGCCCTAGGTGTTAAGGCTGATCAACATTTCCATGGGCTTGGCTCTGAAGGCCCGTTTGAGCATTTGGAGGACTTGACCACTTTGGTCCAGACCACCAAAGCATGAAACGTGAATGAAGAACACATGATCATGAGGCTCTTTCCCCACTCTCTTAGGGATAAGGCCACTCATTGGTATAGAACCATAGGAAGACTGATAGCAGCATGGAATGATCTGAAATTGGCCTTCCTGAAGAAATTTATCCCAGTCGAGCATACCAATGCATTGAGATGGGTGATTACGACTTTCGCCTTGCAACCAGGGAGCGATTCCAGGACTTATTGTGGAAGTGTCCACACCACGAGGTGCCAAAATGGCAACTCGTGAAAATCTTTTACCATGGGTTTACTGAGCAACTCAGAAATCACATGGACGCTTCTTGTGGAGGCAATTTCCTTAACAAAGACGTAGATAGTGCACATGATTTGTTTGAGAAAATGAGTGAAAATTCAATCAACCATGCCACCATGGATACTTTTAACCGGTCCCAACAACCCAGATCAAATGTTAATGATGTCCATGACTCTCATTCAATTGATATGGAGCTGATCTGTAATAAAGTGGATAAGGTGGAGCTGGTTACCAAAAGGATGGAGTGGATGGCTGGAAACTCGGTGAACAATTCTCAATCCACTCAATCCCAGAATTTGAGATTCCATTCTTTGCGAGCTCCTTCTAGACGGGAGTTCGTGAATCAACTGGATTCGGCTCAACTTGTGAGACAGCATTATTCAGAACCCCACAGGTTCCAAACTAGTGCCTTTGATCCCAGTTTCTCTGATCCCTCCCTTTCTTTCTCTCCATCCTTGCCTTGTGAAGATGTCTATGCTGTACAGGAGAACGTTAGGTCCAACCCTTACTCCAATGCTTATAATCTGGGTTGGAAGAACCACCCTAACTTCTCCTGGAAAAGCTCGAGGCAGCAGACCCAATTCTAACCCAGTAACTATGCTCCACAAAAACCAATGGGTAAGGGTCATGTTTATACTTAGTTGCACCCAAATCAAGTCAATCAGCCAGCTTGGAATGCTCGTCAACCCGTAGGGCAGGCTGATTTGAACCGTCAGATGGTAGAGATGCAACAATCTATGATCCAGCTCATGTAGCAAATGAAAACCTCGCTAGACAACTTGCAAACCGGGTTCATTGCTAATTCCCGCCAACCCGGATCTCTGCCATCTCAACCCGTACCCAACTTGTGCAATATACAGAATCCAGGAAATCAAGCCTAAGGTTACGAAATCAGAGGGACCCACACGCACATGCTCAGGTGGTTGAGGAAGGTCCTTCCTCTTCTGCTTCTGCAACAAATCTGAGGTTTCTGGCTAATGAAGCCCCTCCAATCTTTCCTAACCCTCCACAAGACCCAAACCTGTATGAATCTGCCAACTCCGTTACTTTGAGGAGTGGAAGGCAAACCTAGGACCCACAATTGCCCTGTTCTGGTCAACCAAATCTTGGTGAGCCTAAGGAAAGAAAGGAGAACTCTAAAGAAGAAATCAAGGCTCAGGAATCTGATTCTGAAGATCTAACTCATGTTCCTTTTCCTGAGGCCTTGATTAAACCCAGGAAGAAGAAGCTTGTTGATAATAACGAGGAGCTCTTGAATATATTCAAGAATGTCGAAATCATTATCCCGCTCCTTGATGCTATCAAACACATACCGAGTTATGCTAAATGTTTAAATGATTTATGCATACAGAAGCATAAGTTGAGGGAATCCGTTCCAAGGTAGTACTCTCCAAGCAAGTTAGTTCTATTATCTTGCATCACCTTCCTCCGAAAAAGAGATATCTAGGTGCCCCTTTGAATTCTTATGCTATTGGAGATTACAACTTCGATAGGGCACTTCTGGATCTAGGTGCATCCATTAACATAATTCCGACTTCTCTTTACGAGAAGTTCAAATTAGGTGAACTTCGGCCGACCTCAATAATGCTACAGTTAATGGACCATTTGGTCACAAATCCGAGAAGCGTTATTGAGGATGTTATTGTTAAGGTTAAGGACTTCTATTTTCCTGTAGATTTCCTTGTCCTTGACATGGATGTACCTAAGAATTTAAGGAACACACCCATCATTCTAGGGCATCCATTCCAAGCTATCACTAAGGCCAATATTAATTGTGAGAGCAGTAGCATGGAAATCACCTTTGGGGATCAGAAATTGAAACTGGATATTTTTAAGGAGATTAACAAATTTGAGGATTGTGGATATATTAAGGAACTCGAGGAAGATAACTTGAATATTGAGACAAGTATGGTTGTTTCTGTAATTGAGAGTTCCTCCTATCTCAATGAATCCAACCCGCAACCTCTGTGGCAAACTCGCCACATTCTGAAGGGGTTATTGATTTTGTTCACTTTCAACCTCTTACTTTTGATGAATCTTCATTAGCATCATCCTTACCTTCCATCCTAAACCCGCCCCAGCTCGATCTGAAACCATCGTCTGAGAGTTTGAAATATCAATTTTTAGGACCTCAAAAGACGCTCCTTATGATTGTCAATGCTAGATTAACTAAGGAGCAGGAGTTTAAACTAATCAAAGTCCTAAAAGAACACAAGGAGGTAATTGGTTGGACTATCCATGAGCATAGGGGTATCGATCCATCTTATTACAATCACAGAATTTTCATGGAAGATGGATCCCACCCTTCTCACCAGTTGTAAAGGAGATTAAACCCTAATATGTGAGAAGTGGTCAAGAAGGAAATAATTAAGTGGCTCAACGTAGGAATCATTTATCCGATCTCAGATAGTCCTTGGGTAAGTCTCGTGCAAATTATTCCCAAGAAAGTCGACATTACTGTTGTGACTAACGAGAAAGGAGAATCTATCACAACTCGTTCAGTTTCCTCTTGGAGGGTCTGTATCAATTCCAGGAAGCTGAACACAGCCATGAAAATGGATCATTTCCCTTTGCCCTTCATCAATCAAATCCTTGAAAGACTAGTCGGGCAAAAGTACTTTAGTTTCTTAGACGGTTACTCTGGATACAATCAAGTCCCTATCCATCCTAAGGATTAGAAAAAAATGACTTTCACCTATCCCTATGGAACCTTTGCTTTCCGTAGAATGCCATTCGGCTTATGCAATGCACCTGCGACATTTCAAAAGTGTATGCTAGCCATATTCTCTGACATGGTGGGAGAGTTATTGGAAGTCTTCATGTATGATTTCTCTATTTTTGGAGAATCATTTGATTCTTGCCTGGCTAATCTTGAAATGATCCTTAAAAGATGCATCAAAACAAGATTGGTCCTTAGCTGCGAAAAGAGACATTTCATGACACAAGAAGGTATCGACTTAGGTCATGTAATCTCTGAATGGGGAATTGAAGTTGACAAAGGTAAGGTTGATGCTATCTCCAAACTTCCTCCTCCCACATCTGTCAAACAAATTCGATCATTTCTTGGCCATGTGAGATTCTATAGGAGGTTCAACAAGGACTTCTCTAAGGTTGCTCGCCCTCTGAGTATCCTTCTCGCCAAAGATACGCCATTTGATTTCAACAAATCATGTTGCAAGGCATTCGATTTTCTTAAAACGGCAATCACTTGTGCTCTGGTGTTGTAACCACCATTCTGGACAACCCCATTTGAGATTATGACCGACGCTTCTGATTATGCGATCGAGGTTGTTTTGGGTCAAAAGATTGATAGGAAACCCTCTGTCATCTACTACGCTAGCAAAACTCTGGACGAGGCCCAAAGGAATTTTACTATTACTGAGAAGGAGTTGCTAGCTGTAGTATTTGCTTTAGAAAAATTCATGGCTTATCTCTTAGGGCCTCACATCATAATTTACACCAACCACTCAGCCTTGAGACATCTCTTGGCTAAAAAGGATGCCAAACCCCAACTCATTTGATGGATTCTTCTACTTCAAGAATTTGATCTTGAAATCAAAGATAAATCCAGGGCACAAAATGTGGTGGCGAATCATCTTTCGAGACTTCTAAGTGATCCTCTCGTCCGAATATTCCGATTGCTGATACTTTTCCAGATGAGACTATTCTGACAGTTTCAGGTGTTCAAACCTTGTGGTTTGCCGACATTGTAAACTATTTGGCTGTTAGTCAAACTCCCAAGATTGGACCAAGCAACAATGTGATATACTCAAATTTGAGGCTAAATATTACTTCTGGGAGGACCCTGAATTGTACCACATTGGCTTTGATCAGATTATTCACCAATGTGTTCTAGAGAATGAATTTCAAAGTATACTCTAGTTCTAAATCAGGAGCATAAAATGTGGTGGCAGATTATCTTTCGAAACTTCTAAGTGATTCCTCTCATCCGAATATTCCGATTGCTGATACTTTTCCAGACGAGACTATTCTGACAGTTTTAGGTGTTCAAACCTTGTGGTTTGCTGAAATTGTAAACTATTTGGCCGTTAGTCAAATAACCCAAGATTGGACCAAGAAACAACAAGATATACTCAAATCTGAGGCCAAATATTACTTCTGGGAGGATCCTAAACTGTACCACATCAGCTCTAATCAGATTATTCACCAATGTGTTCCAGAGAATGAATTCCAAAGTATACTCTAATTCTACCATGCATCTGCTTGTGGTGGACATTTCTCCAGGAAAAGGACGGCTGCAAAAATATTGCAATCTGGATTCTATTGGCCATCTTTATTCAAGGATGCCCAGGAATTCTCGAGGTCGTATTCCCGATGCCAGGCACTTGGGAGCATAACTAAGAGAGATATGATGCCTCTAAACCTAGTTCTTCCTGTCGAAATTGTCAACATTTGGGGCATCAATTTCATGGGACCCTTCCTCCCCTCATTTGGACACCAGTACATTCTCGTCGTTATTGATTGTATCCAAGTGGATTGAGGCTATTCCCACCTGAGCCAATGACCACAAGGTGGTCATCGATTTCGTCAAAAAGAACATCTTTAGTCGGTTTGGGATTCCAAGGGCCATCATCAGCGATGGTGGTACTCACTTCACTAATGCCCAGTTCCATAGTTTACTAGCAAAATACGGGGCAAAGCACAGAATCTCCACACCTTACCACCCTCAGATAAATGGATAGGCTGAGATCCCCAATCGGGAGATCAAGAATATCCAGCAGAAACAGTTAGGCCTGATCGTAAAGATTAGACTCAAAAGCTTGAGGACGCTCTTTGGGCCTACCATACGGCGTACAAAATGCCTATCGGCATGTCACCATTTCGTCTGGTGTATGGAAAGGCATGCCATTTACCTGCAGAGATTGAACATTGGGCATTCTGGGCGATTAAGCAGTGTAACTTGGATTTGAGTTTAGCCGGAAAGACTAGGAAACTCCAACTATCTGAGTTGGAGGAGCCTAGAAACGGTGAATGCCAAGATCTATAAGGCTCGGACCAAAGCTCTTCATGATCAATTTATTTCCCCCAACAGCTTTGAGCTGAACCAGAAGGTCTGGCACTTTCATTCATGACTTAAGCTCTTTCCCAACAAACTTAGGTCAACATGGAACGACCCATTCATCATCGATCAAATATTTCCAAATGAGGTTGTTCAGATCTCTGACCCAAGGACGAGTAATTCTTTTAAAGTCAACGGTCAATGTCTGAAGCCTTTTGTTGACTGTGTTATTCCAGAACCCATCTCAGACACGGTTGCTCTAATCTTATCATGATTTCTTTGGCTGGACTTTGCTTTGCTAATGGCATTAAACTCTGCACTTGTATAGTCTGACTCAGAGCTGACCCGAGCATCATAAACAAGTGATATTTTCTTTATTCTACCCTTCTTTTCATGCCTTTTTATTTTCAATGACATTGCATCAGCAAGGCATGGGGGGGTGGATTCATTTCTGAATTATTTTGTCAGATCTGTAGAATTCTTGTAAATTCTACTTATTTTTCTCTTTATTTAAAAAAATTGAAATAGGAAAGAATTCTTGGGCATTAGGACTTTTTTAACCTTAGGGAATAATACGGGAGGATCTGAACGCTTAAACCCTTCAGGTCTTTGGGCTTAATCAGCCCGGGTGTCCACTAAAATGTGGATTTGTTTATCGAGTCCTCGCCATTTTGAATTCAATTTCAAATTGATTAAATAAGTAGGGGTGATAAGTACACGATTTATCAACCTGCCCTCTGATTTGAGGGAACTTTAAGTCTAAGAATCACACACTTTTCGCATTGACTCACTGTTCGGTGGTTTTAATGGAAATTACGTAGCTAATGAACCTTCTAGGGTAGAATGGCTAGCAAGTTATCTTGGGTAATAGCCCATTGGTAGGTTGTCTAGAGCCCAGCCATAGTACCATTCTTTTCCTACCTTCTTTAGGTAATTCGTACCTCAGGGAAGCCACCTACTTAAAGAAAGAAAAGAAAAATATCCAAAAAGAAAAGAAAAAGAAACAAAAGAAATAAGTCACACCTCACCGCACGAGTATGGCTGGCAAGTTATTGTGGGTAACAACCCATTAGTAGGTTGTCCAGATCCCAGCTAAAGAAATGAACATATAATTCCTAAACACTTAGGACGAAGTGCAGAAGTCGAATAAGCTTGGGAATACACTAGGTCCGCTCTTGTGTTGACCCCAAAAAAATAAAAGTAGGGAGAAAGCTACCGATCGTATAGATACATCTTTAGGTAGAATTTCTTTTAAGGTCACCCAGGGGAGTAGAAACCTGAAGTTCATTCTGATTGCCGATCAAAGAGTCTATCACTTTACACGAAAAGATGCTTAAAACTTAGAGTTCTCATTAAGTCTTGGGTGGGTTGAGTAGCTGTAGAAAGTTGCTCCAAAACCCTAAACTCAAAAAAATAAAAAAAAATAGAAATGAAGGAAAAAAGAAGAAAAAGATCCTTCTTTGAATAACGCGAGGGCTTGAGGTGGCATGCATTTTGGCAGGCACCCGGGCATTGTTGTGTCTTTGTAGCTCAAATCCATAGTAAAATTTCCTAATGTTGAAAAATGACTCTTGCCCATGGAATCCAATCCTAATTCTTTTATAAATAACATGTGATTTTGCTAGGGAAAAGCAAAAGATAGGCATCAGGGTGTGACGTAAACATGTTTATATCACATAAATTGTCTATTTATGTGTGTTCTTAGGCGTAGAGTTACGGTCAACATTAAATGGTACAAGAATACTCTTCTTGTCTATCCATACGCGTAGCGCGATGGATAACATCCTTCAGCACGTGAGTCACAGGATCGAATCCCTGTAGGGCACCCCTTGATTGTAGATCCAATTTGAATCTGGATCACCCGATCTCATGTGGACGATTATGATTCGTTCGTGTCATGCACTCAACGGCTGAAGCAGGTGCGTGATGAGGTGTGGATGTGCATCTTAAGTCATTCGATCTCGCGATCGGAAGGCTGAGATTGGGAGATCGTGGGCTTTAAGCATTAAGGAAGAGAAGATGAAGGCACGGTCGCGATGCGATCTGAGACATCAGATGCGAGATGGACAGCTAAGAGCACGTAATCATAGATGAGTATTACATGCATTGAAATCAAAGGAAGAAGAAGAGGTGCGGCCAAGGCATGCATGTTTGCCCATGTTCAGGCCTTTTAGTGATGAATAAATCCGTCACTAAAGACCCTGAAATCAATTTTTAAAGTGTAATGACCCATTTGCACCCCTCAAATCTTCACCTATAAAAGGCCCTACGACCCCCACACTATCTTCATCCTTCCTTCACCTCTCTCCCTCTCCAAAGCTCTAAAGAAGCTTGTCCCAAACCTAGGATGCTCCTCTAGAGTTAAAATCAAAGTTTTCTCGGCCCCATTTTGGAAGTGGATCCCATGACAACGACACCCTGCCTCGCCCCCAATTCTTCCTGCTCCGTTCCACTTCTTCCATCTTCATCCTCCGTCTTCTAAGCGTCGCCCCATCTAGCTCATCCCCCAAGCAACCATCGAGGAGGATAACTTCTCTCCACCTTCTTTTTATATATTTCTAGAATAGATTTTCCCACTTTCTAGTTGTAATATTTCCCACTTTCTAGCTATAGAATTCCCTGCTTTCTAGTTGTAAAGACATTATTCAGTTTATAAAGTGATTGTTCTCTCTCTATCTTTTAGTGTTAATATCGAATTCATTGTAACTATCTCTCTTTCTAAGTAAAAACAACAAAAAAAATATTACCACGGATTTTAAATCAACATAGCCTCCCTGTGTTCGACCCAGAATTCTTTTCGAGTTTCAGTAAATTTATCTCTTGACGAATTTCTTCGCAAATCATACTACATCGAGGGCTTTTCAAAACTCAATTCCGATCACGTAGATTTTCCAATTCAACAGTGCATTTTTGTGAGCTGGGTTTTGGACAACAGGCTGATGAGCTATTACCACTGACAACTTGCCAGCCATACTAGTGCGGTGAAGTGTGGCCTATTTCTTTCTTCTTTTCTTCTTTTATATTTCTTTTTTTCTTTTCTTTTTTTGTCAAGTAGGTGGCTTCCCTGATCTAAGATTTACCTAAAGGAAGCAAGAAGAGAATGGTCGTATGGTTGGGCTCTAGACAATCGGCCGATGAGCTGTTACCACCGACAACTTACCAGCCATACCACCTTAGAAGGTTTATTAGCTACCCAATTTCCTTTCAAACCATCGAAAAGCAAGTCAGTGCAAATAATGTTTAGATGCTTAGACTTAAAGTCTCCTTAAATCAGAGGTCGGGTTGATAAGTCGCATACTTAGCACCCAAACTTATTTAACCAATTTGAAATGAATTTTCAAATGGCAAGGACTCGAGAAATAAGTCCACATTTTAGTGGATACTCGGGCTGATTAAGCCCGAAGACCTTAAGGGACTAGGTATTCGGGTCCTACTGTATTATTTCCTAAGGTTGAAAATTTCTAAAGCCGAAGTTTTCTTTTCCAAATTCATTTTTTTTAATAAAAGAAAAAATAACAAAAATTTACAAGAAATCCATAGAGCTAACAATATGAATAAAAAATGAATCCACCCCCCAGTCTTAGCTCATTCAATGTCCTCATTTAAAATAAAAGACATGAGAAATGGGTAGAATGAAAAAGTATCACCTATATTCCATGATGCTTTGGTCAGCTTTGAGTTAGACTGTACAAGTGCTGAGTTTAGTGCCATCAGCGAGGCGGGATCCAGCCAAAGAAAGTCAGATTAAGGTTAAAGCAACCTTGTCTTAGATGGGTTCTGAAATAATGTGGTCAACATAAGGTTTCAGATGTTGTCCATTGACCTTTAAAGAATTACCCATCTTTGGGTCAGAAATCTCAATGGCTCTGTTTGGGAATATCTGATCAATGATGAACGGGCCGTTCCACTTTGACCTAAGCTTGTCTGGAAAGAGCTTAAGTCAATAATCAAAGAGCCAGACCATCTGGTTTGGCTCAAAGCTCTTACAGGAAATTAGCTGGTCATGAAGTGCTTTGGTCCTAGCCTTATAGATCTTGGAATTCTCATATGCATCATTTCTAAGCTCCTCCAACTCAAATAGTTCAGAGTTTCCTGGTCTTTCTGGCTAAACCTAAATCAAAGTTACATTTCTTGATTGCCCAAAATGCCCCATGTTCAATCTCAGTGGGTAAATGACATGCCTTTCCATACACCAGACGAAATGTTGACATGCCAATAGGCATCTTGTGCATCGTACGGTAGGCCCAATGAGCATCATCAAGCTTTTGAGTCTAGTCTTTTCTATCAGGCCTAGCTGTCTTTTGCAAGATGTTCTTGATCTCTCAATTGGAGATCTCAACCTGTCCGTTCGTTTAGGGGTGGTAAGGTGTGGAAATTCTGTTATTTATCCCATATTTTACCAGTAAATTGTGAAACTGGGCATTAGTGAATGAGTTCCACCATCACTGATGATGGCCCTCAGAATCTCGAACCGACTGAAGATATTCTTCTTAACAAAATCGATGAACACCTTGTGGTCATTAGTTCGGGTCGGAATAGCCTCAATCCATTTGGACACATAGTCAACAACTACGAGAATGTACTGGTCTCCAAACGAAGGAAGAAAGGGTTCCATGAAATCGATGCCCCAAACGTCGAAGATTTCAACGGGAAGAATCGGGTTTGAAGGCATCATGCCTCTGTTGGCTTTGCTCTCAAGCGCCTGGCATCAGGAACATGACCTGGAGAATTCCTGGGCATCCCTGAATAAAGACAGCCAATAAAATCCAGATTGCAAAATTTTTGCAGCCAACTTTTTCCCAAAGAAATGACCACCACACGTAGATGCGTGGCAGAAGTCAAGTATTCTTTGAAACTCATTTTTCAGGACACATCGACAGATAATCTGATTAGGGCCGATGTGATACAGTTTAGGGTCATCCCATAAGTAATATTTGGCCTCAAATATAAGTCTATCCCGATGTTGCTTAGTCCAATCCTGGGGGATTTGACCAACGGCCAAATAATGTACCATGTCTTCAAACCAAGGGGTTTGGACACCTGAAATTGTAAGAATAGTCTCGTCCGAAAAAGTATCAGTAATTGGAATATCTAGATGAGAAGAATCACTTAGGAGTCTCGAAAGATGATCTGCCACCACATTTTGTGCCCCGGATTTGTCTTTAATTTCAAGATCGAATTCTTGAAGTAAAAGAATCCATCAGATGAATTGGGGTTTGGCATCCTTTTTAGCCAAGAGATGTCTCAATGATGAGTGGTCGGTATAGATTATAACATGCAATCCTAAGAGATAAGCCCTGAATTTTTCCAATGAAAATACTATAGCTAGCAATTCCTTTTCGATAAAAGTGTAGTTTCTCTGGGCCTCGTTGATAGTTTTGCTAGAGTAGTAGATGACAGAGGGCTTCTTGTCTATCTTTTGACCCAAAATAACCTCGATCGCATAATCAGAAGTGCTAGCCATGTTCTCAAATGGGGCTATCCAAATCGTTGGTTGCAACACTAGAGCATAAGTGATTGCTGTTGTAAGAAAATCAAATGCCTTGTTGCATGATTCATCAAAATCAAACAACGAGTCTTTGGCCAGAAGGTTGCTAAAAGGTCGAGCAACCTTAGAAAAATCTTGATGAACCTCCTATAAAATCCCAAATGACTAAGAAATGATCATATATGTTTAACAGATGTGGGAGGAGGAAGTTTGGAGATAGAATCCACCTTAGCTTTATCAACCTCAACTCCTCGCTCAGAGACTACATGACCCAAAACGATGCCTTCTTACGTCATGAAGTGACTCTTTTCCCAGCTAAGGACCAATCATGTTTTGATGCATCTCTTAAGGATCAATTCAAGGTTATCTAGGTAAGAATCAAATGAGTCTTCAAAAATGGAGAAATCGTCCATGAATACTTCCATAAATTCTCTCACCATGTTAGAGAAAATGGCTAGCATACATCTTTGAAAAGTCGTAGGTTCATTGCAAAGCCCGAATGGCATTCTACGGAATGCAAAGGTTCTGTAGGGATAGGTTAAAGTCATCTTTTCCTGGTCCTCAGGATGGATAGGTGAAGTTTTGTCCCTAGGAGGGGGTGAGATCAGCGTAACGTAAAAAATGCGGAATTGAAATATAAACAATCTCACAAGATGCAATCACACAAAGTACACAAAGTATTTTTAGGTGGAAACCCAAATCGGGTGAAAACCACCACCTAACCCTCTCGAGTTAGGATTTTCCGATCAACCAAGTTGATCAAAATCCACTAAACCGAATCACTTTAAAACGAAGGTGATTCAACCTCAATTACAACCACGCTACTTAGACGAGGGTAGCGTACCTCAACCCCTTCTCTTCATGGGAAGGATTTTGTCTCGCGAAGGAGACGGGAATTCGCAAAGCGAATACCCAACCAAATAACAAAGATAAAACAAGTAATCCTATAGAGCCAACAAAGTAATATTTAAACTAAGCTTCTATAGGAAATAGGATGCTTCCCTTTGAAAGGAGTATGTCGACGACGCGGATGCGTGTACCACGCGACGGTGCAACGTCGCTCTCGTGAACAACGGCGGGAGAGCGGGTGCGCAACAGCTTGATGCTCTCAAGAGAATGGAGCTTGAGCTTGGAGAGCAAGAGCTAGCTAGGACACAAGAGAGTGGAAAGTGTATTACAAAGTGTTTCGTGTGTATCTTGGTGTGTTTCTGTGTTGCAAAGGTTCCCCTCTATTTATATAGGACTTAGGAAGGCTTTGGAAGGCTTAGGAAAGGTTCTATAGCCGTTGGGTGCAAAGCCCAAGAGAATCAGCCCGAAATCAGGAACAATCATTGTTCTAACAGGCTTATCAGACATCTAATTCTGGCATCAGACATCTGGAAGATCACTTTAAGACGTCTGATTTTGGGCGGGTTCCTTCCTGACTTGAATCAGATCTAAACAGGGTTCTTGTGCAAGTCCATCAGACGACATATAGGATGTCTGGCACTATGTCTGGACGTCTGGAAACCTACTTTTTCTGTGGGAATGGATTTCCAAACATTACAACGGCTAGAAAATCTCTGAGAAGAGATTTTGGGTCAGCCGAGGCAAAACGGTCAATTATCAGACGTCTGGAAAGTCCTATGGACGTCTGATAAGGCTCAAACGGTCACATTCTTGACTGTTCGCTAAGCCAGCCAATGGTCCACTAATTGGACGTCTGGCAAAGTCATCAGACATCTCCTAAGACATCTGGTCTAAGGTTTGGACGTCTGATTTCATCAGACAGAACTATGTCCAGCCTAATAGTTATCAGACGTCTGAATCAACAGTCAGACGTCTTAAAACACTTTATCAGACGTCTGATTTGGGAATTAGACGTCTGGAAACTCTGTTTTAACCCTATATTGGTTTTCTAAGTATTCTACAGAAAACCTAAGTATCCTAGGGTTGTGCAGGTGTTCCTAGGACTACTGTTAGGGTACTTTGAGGCTATTTAACATAATATTCTAAGGAAATAAAAAGAGCAAGCAAAATAAAGATAAAAGTACATGAAAGGATTAAACAAAATTCTATCCTATTCTTCTTGTCCTTCCATCTTCAATCTAGCACTCCTCGCGAATCTCCTCTGTTCTCCATCAAGCTCCTCCAATCCGTCCTGGATGCGAGCTCGAATTCCGTCTAAACACGTCTACATTTGCAATTGACCTGAAATCTAAGACTCCAAGTGCAAATGTTAAATAACACGTCTTTTGTTATCATCAAAACAAATGATCGTGGTGCTCTAGCACCAACAATATGGACTTGATTGTATCTTAAGTAACCATCCAGGAAACAAAAATACTTTTGCCTGGCTAGACTTTCAAGGATTTGATCGATGAAAGGAAAAGGGGAATGATCCATTTTTGTGGCTGTGTTCAGCTTCCTGTAATTGATACATACTCTCTAAGAGGAAGCTGAACGAGTTGTGATAGATTCTCTTTTCTCGTTAGTCACAATGGTAATCCTAGCTTTCTTGGGAATAATTTGCACAGGACTAACCCAGGGACTATCCAAGATTGGATAAATGATTCCTGCATCGAGCCACTTAATGATTTCCTTCTTGACCACTTCCCACATATTAGGGTTCAATCTCCTCTGCATCTGGCGAGAAGGGTGGGATCCATCTTCCATAAAGATTCGATGATTGCAATAAGATGGCTCAATCCCCTTAAGGTCAAGGATGGTACAACCAATTGCCTCCTCATGTGCTTTTAGGACCTTGATTAGCCTCATCTCTTGCTCCTTCGTCAGTTTTGCATTTATAATCAGAGGGAGCATTTTCTTAGGTCCTAAAAATTCATATTTCAGACTCTTAGGCAATGGTTTCAGTTCAAGCTAGGGTGGGTTTAGGATGGAGGGTAAGGATGATACTGATGAAGATTCATCAGGATGGACTAATGGAGGAGGATGGAAATGAACAAAATCAGTAACCACTTTAAGGTATGGAATTCTCAAGGATGGTAAAATCCATACAAGTCTCAACATTCAAATCATCATCCTTAAGCTCCTCAATATATAGACAATCCTCAAATTTGTTAATCACCTTGAAAATATCAAGTTTCATTTTTCTATTCCCAAAGATTTCCATACTAGTGCTTTCATAGTTAATATTGGCTTTAGCAGTAGCCAGGAATGGATGCCCAGAATGATGGGTGTGTTCCTTAAATCTTCAGGTACATCCATGTCAAGGACAAGGAAATCTATATTAAAATAGAAGTCCTTAACCTTGATGATAACACTCTCAATAACGCCTTTCAGGTTTGTGATCGAACGATCTACTAATAGAAGCATTACTGAGGTCGGCCTATGTTCACCTAATCTGAACATTTCATAAAGAGAAGTCAGAATTAGGTTAATGGATGCACCTGGATCCAAAAGTGCCATGTCAAAAGTGTAGTCCCCTATAACACATAAAATCAATGGGGCATTAGGATCTCTCTCTTCTTGAGGAAGGTTGTTGTAGTGGAAAATCATCACAAAGAGGAATGAGTTTTGAAAACTTGTCGTTGTAGTGTGATTTGCGAAGAAATCCGTTAACAAATAAATTTTACCGAAACTCAAAAAGAATTCCAGGTTGAACACAGAGAGGTTACGTCTATTTGAAATCCGCGATTATTTTTTTTTTTGTTCTTGTAGAAAGTGAGATAATCACAATGAATTCGGTGTTAACACTAATGGAGAGAGAGAACAAGCACTTTTATAATGAGAATATTGTCTTTACAACTAGAAAGCTGGAAATTATACAACTAGAAAGTTGTAAATCTAGTCTAGAAAGCTGTAAAGGGAAGGGAGATGAGAAGTTATCCTCCTCAACGGCTGCTTGGAGGATGAGTCGGATGGGGCAATGCCTGGAAGACGGAGGGCGAAGATGGAAGATGGAAAATGGAGCTAGAAGAACTAGGAGGTGAGGCAAGGTGTCGTCGTTGCGAGATCCACTTTCAGAATGGGGGCAAGAAGACAACGATGGGAGCTCCACAAATGGGATGAGAAGTGGACAAAATTATGCTTTTAACTCTACAGGAGCACCCTAGGTTTGGGAAAAGCTTCTTTAGAGCTTTGGAGAGGGAGAGAGGTGAAGGATGGGATAAAGAAGTGGAAGTCGTAGGGCAATATAGGTGAAGATTGGAGGGGCAAATAGGTCATATCACTTTAAAACATTAGAAAATGGGTCGTTAGTGATGGATAAAACTGTCACTAAAGCCTTGAATGTGGGCGTAGTGTGCTTGCCCATGCGTGCCTCTTCTCCTCTATCCTAAACGAATACGCACATTCTTGCATTATTAGTCATCCAATCGCGAGATTAGATGACTTAAATGCACCGCGCCTGCGCCTCTTCAACACATGCACACGCCGCTCCTCATATATGGGTGCACCATGTGGCACCCTCTGGAGTTGCACAATCCACATCCGACGGTGTAATTTCACCGTGTACGACACCTTGCTCAATTTGAGGCTTGCGGGGGCTCGACCCCACGACCTCTACCTTCGCGAACAAGGCACGGCCAACATGCTACAGCCAACTTTAAGGTATGCTTTTGAATTAACGAACATGTGTCCTCAGCCGTTGGATCTCGATCCAACGGTTGAGATGACGCCTCACCAGTGCCTTCAGAAGCTAAGCGGAGATGATGGGCCAGTATGGGCGGTTGAGATGGCACCACATGGCACCATCTTGGCCATTCATAATCTCTGAGTTGTAGATGGTGCCACTGATGGAAACACCATCATGAGCCATAACTAGCTTAATTTAATCTGATTAAGTCATTAAATGCTCCTACATAACCGCCAGAGGACTGTAATTCATTACATACTCATTCTAAGAGAAAGAAAAGAAACTAAGGTTAAAATAATAATTTACCATCATATCATGAATGCAGTACAACCACGGGTTTTCCTAGGGGTGAATTAATTGTCAGATGGATCTAAAAGGCTAACAAGTGGGTTAGAACAAACAAAAAATGGTTTCCGCATGTTCCAAGAATTAAATGACTTCTGAAACCCTAAAAACATACTCGCTTAATTAAATGAGGTTCTGGTCAGGATAAAATTTACCTAAACCCTCTAAAATTCATATAAAAATATTCTCTAGGGTTTGATATCTTCAATTTGACCATCAGAACCCATCTTGACCCAAATCAGAGTCTCAGACTGACATTTACCCTAATTTGGGTTTCTACAAAAATTCTCAACCAAACAAGGTCAAAACCAAAATCTAACTTCACCATTGGATTCCTTGGGTCCAAATTAGGTTTGTACCAAAATTTGGGCCCAATTTGCGATCATCTTGATCAAGTTTGCACTTTGGTCCAGTCAAACTCTTTCTATCTCATTCTAACCCTTAACTTTTGGATTCCATTAAAAATAGCCCCCCATCTTCTTTGTCTTCTTCATAAGTAGGTCCCCATACCATTTTTGGAAGGTTAAACCTTCACTGTCAAGTTTCGAGCGAGGATTTCTCGCTCGATTCTTAATTAATCAATCCCTAATATAAAACATAGATTCCTTAGGAAATTTCCTTTCAAATGAGCCCATCCAAGGATCCCAACTCCTTCCCAAAAGCTCATGAGAACCTTTAGAAGGAATGGAAACATTCGTTTATGTAAGCTCCAAGGCTTCCAAGCTTGTTTCCAAGCTTGGAACCTCCTCTTAAGCCTTATATAAGCACCTCCAAGGCCTTGCGCAATTTTTCAGCAAGTTCTGGGGGCCAAACCACCCTAACTTACCCTCTTCGCCACCAAGAAACTCTGCTCCGGTGGCCTCCTCGGATTCCCCTCCTCCGGCTGTCCAACCATCAAATTGGATAGCCTAAGCTCTTCCTCTCTTCGTCGTGACCCTCTCCTACCAATGAAAGGGTGTTCCTTTGTCTGAATCATCATCGCCTCCTCGCCAATTCTACCTCCTTCTCCAACTCTGGTTGACCAACACCGGAGCCCTCCACCTCCCTTCTGCGTTCCTAAGTCCCTCTATAACTCCCTCTCATTATGTTTCACTCTCCCACTCTCGCAACACACGCACGACCACCGATTCTCCCTCAACACCGTCATCTTCTCCAACTCTAGCGACACTCCGGTGATGCCTACACACCACTACACTACTCAAAACTCATTGCTACCAGCCTCATCAGCTTTGCCTCAACTCCTCCGACTAAAACCCTAACCTAAAACCACCTATTGCTCACCCTAATCACCTACCGAACACACCCACCTGCACAACTCTGCCCCAACCTCACCCTGCTCACACAGACCATGACACAGCACGAAACCATCCCTGCCACGTCTGCCGTGCTTCGGCAGACCTTTTTAACTTTTTTGACCAGGTCGAAAGACCGTATTCATCTTTTTTAGGTCTCAGGTCACAGTGCCATTGATGCCAAAGCTTCGAACACGCTTGCAGCTTGCCTCCTAGCCGATAGCCCCAGGTCTTGAGCACTGACGAAGAGGATTTGATCTAGGAATGCACGCAGCTGGTCAATTAGAGCCTTTGACCACTCCTTGCACACCAATTCGACAAAGGTCATCTGCAACTGCAAACATGCAAAGAAGGGTGGGACTTTAGTCCTACCTTGGTAGCTGATGAAGCAGCATAGGTGCATAAGTTGAATTCTTACGATAGCCTGTTCGCCTCAGTAGCACGAGGTGAGGTCTCCTCTCACGTGCCCACGCACGCCCTCGCCTGCGCTCACACCCCACAGGTTGGGGCTTGGTCTGATTACCTGGATACCCATGTCTGGTCTGGTCTAGTTTGTTTGGTCAGAGAAAGGAAGAAGAGAAAAAGGAGAGGAGAGGGGGGGTTTTGCTCTGCTACCCTCCTCTTGACTTGTGAGATCTAAAGAGGCCGTTGCCTCTGCTGGTGTGCTAAGTCCTGTGATGCAAGCTAAGCGAAGAAGAAGAAGAGGAAGAGAAGAAGAGGAAGTGACGAGGCCTTTGTCACTGTTAAGGCATTTGAGCCTAAATATGTCGTCTGATATCTGATACCTTGGTTCTATTGGATAAATTGAGTTATGCTTGGCTTATCTGATCCATTACTTTGAGTAGCTTGGTAAGCTTAACATTGTAGGGTAATTTGGTGATTCAAATCTTCATTTTACCCTCTCTTCCTTTTGCATTAATTGACATTGAATATCATTTATATATTGCTTGCAAATTCTTACATCTTTAATTGTGATCTTGTGTTTTAAATTGCCATATTGCTCCTTGTGTTCGACCTCGGATTTCATTCGAGTAATAAATTTTATATGCTTTCACACTGATTTGAGCTATACTGTAATGCGACAATTTTAAAACCTATTTAAGATCGAACACTAGGAAAGGTAGGACTATCTGAAAATATAAGTGCCACAATCCAAAATAGTCTACCCCCTAAGAAATCTGATCCAGGCACCTCGCTAATTCCTTGCTATATCAGTGATACAAACTTCAGGCGGGCTATACTAGACCTAGGCGCTTCAATCAACCTTATCCCTACCACCCTATTCGAAAAATTACGGATTTATAGCTAAAACCTGCACATGTCACTTTGCAACTAGCTAACCAAACGCTGATCACACCAATGGGGATGGTAGAGGATGTGGTAATTAAAGTTAAGGATTTCAGCTACCTAATAGATTTCCTAATTCTTGACATGGAGACACCACACCAGATACAAGATATGCTTGTGATTTTGGGAAGACCATTCTTGGCCACTGCAGGTGCCATAATCAATTGTGAATCAGGGCATATGTCAATTGCCTCAAGAAATCAATGGGATGAGATTAATATTTTTGAGGAAACAAAGAGGAAATACTTGACAGAAAACTAGGTTTTATACAGAAGCTCATGACTATATCCTCTATAGAAACCCTAGAACCTGATTAGAAACTTTTCACATCCTAGATGATGATCTAGTCGAGCATAATAATACAAGTACAGTGAGGGCTTTCACCTTTGAACTTGAGGATATACCCACGAATGATGAGAAACACAGTGACACACCAGATTCAGAGTCCATGGATATGGAGACTTTTTGTTTTGAGGACCACCAGGAATCAGGGTTGGCAGATACTGAGAGTGACCCGCATCTAGAATGTGGATCCTTTACAGAATTTGAGCTACATGATCCAAGAGGCACTCTTCAAACATTCACTTTTGACTAGGAGGAGAATTATAGTAAAGATTTACTGAAAGATTCGAGTTATGAGTCATTTCTTGAGGAGACAATCTCACATTTAGCAGGAAACAATCTCGTTTGCTCACTGAGGATTGATCTATTAGGTCACATAGCACGAGAGGAACCACACATCTAGGATAAACTAACTAAATCCATTTCTATTGAGCATTGGAATCACCATGATCCTATTGCAGAACCCCATGACCACTATTTCTTCCAAATGATTCCTCCGCAAAAACTCAAGAAAGAATAGCCAGAAACAACGCATCCTAACTTATATCAGAGACATTCTGAAATGACTCTACACCATACTTATCTGCAGCCATCCAATTCTCATACATCACAATCATATTTCTCTCAGATCATTGATCACATCTCTTTGAGCTCATTGCACCCAGCTGATGGCGTTAAACTCAGCGCTTAATGGGAGGCAACCCGTCATTTTGTTGAAAATCCCGAAACCCTTCTTGCCACATTTGATGATGAACTCATATTGCACTTTAGGGTTCATCCATTAAAACAGTCGACTCCACCTCTAGTACTCATACCCGAGCTTGAAATCATCTGCAACAGTCACCCTGACCCGTCCACCCACCCAAAACCTATTCTAATGTATGATCTTGCTAAACTCGAACCCACCTAATTTACAATGAGGACATTGCAAATCGTAGGCATGGGGGGGGTATTAAATTACAAAACGCTGTGAGAATCACTTCACAAGAAAGGGTTTCATAAAAAATAAAAAAATTACATATCCCAAAAGCAAAAAAAAAATAAAATAACTAAAAAGAACAAAAGAATGGAGAATGGAGGAAATTTTGAGTGAATGAATCGCATATCATTTTTTAGGAGGAAAAGGGGGAGGTGATATAAATGTCAAAAAGGAGCACAATTTGAAAAAGGAAAAAGAGATAGTCATTAGTAAAAGAATAAGAATCAACTTAGTTCTAGACCAAATCAAAGCGAAAGGAAATGAAAGACAAAAGGTGCTAAGAGACAAAAAGAGATTAGTATGAACTCTAATCTTAGGCCTCTTGGGTTGTGATTTTAGGCATAAAAATTCAAGTATACGTTAAGATCTGTATAGTCCTCAAGAGGTTGGGGAAAATGAGAAGCTTAAGTATTAGGTGTAAGGCTTAAGGATTATTCGATCTCGTTAACTGACCTCTGGTTTGCGGGACTCGGTAACCTAAGCACCCCAATCCACACACAGTCAGGTTCAGTGTGCTTAATTATCAAAATCACGCAAATGCGTTAATTCTATTCTGAAAATGTTACCTAGATTAAAAGCAAAAGGTCAACACAAGTTGATTTGGAAGAGTTCCTGACATGGAGAGGCAGGAAATTCCCCTCGAAGATGCACAAAAACATACCGCCTCCTCTGTGCTTGTCTCCTAGGATATCCAAATATCCTACTGGGGGCATGTAAGCACCTTGTGCTGGTTTAGATGCCATGGGTGGTAATATCACGAAATATCGATTGCCAGGGTCTAGATTTAGCTATAGAACACCATGGGCAGAATTATCCTGAAATCTCGAAAGCCAGGGTTCTAGAGGTTGTCATGGGCGGTGCTATCTCTAAGCATCGATTGCCAGGGACCCTACGACGATTGATGGTGGGAGCTAAGAATCTGATACAAACCATGTTGTAAAGCCAATCTGAAGCTAGAAATAAAGAAAGAAAAGAAGAGAGAAAACTCTCCAAAAATAAAAAAATCTTCTGTCTCTCTCTTACAAAAAGTGCATTGCAAACTGAACCTAGGCTAAAACAAGTTACAAGAACAGATGCTTTAACCGCGAAGTTCAACGAACCTTAATTTAGTTCCCGTGTGCCTTAGAAACCTTCACGGCAGATTGAGGCTAGAGCTGGTCAGGTCTGGATCTTGGTTGGTACTTGAGTACCTCTAGGCCTACTATCGGCATTTTGATCTAATCTACAAAAGAAAGCACACAATAGAAATCTGAGTACAAAAAGGCATGGTCTAGAATTTATGTTAATTCCATAAGATTTTACTAAGGGACTAGCAAAAGCTAGGCATGGGGTATGATGGGAACACCATCATGAGCCATAACTAGATCAATTTGATCTGATTAAGTCATTAAATGCTCCTACATAACCGGCAGAGGACTGTAATTCATTACATAGTCATTCTGAGAGAAAGACAAGAAATGAGGGTTAAAATTGTAATTTCACCATCATATCATGAATGCAGTACAACCACGGGCTTTCCCAGGGATTAATTAAGGGTCAAATGGTTCTAAAAGGCTAACAAGTTGGTTAGAACAGACAGAAAAGGGTTATCACGTGTTTTAAGAATTAAATGACTTCTGAAACCCTAAAAAGAGACTTGCTTAATTAACTGAGGTTTTGGTTAGGATAAAATTCACCTAAACCCTCTAAAATGTATAGAAAAATATTTCCTACAGTTTGGTACCTTCAATTTGACCATCAGAACCTGTTTTGACCAAAAATAGAGTCTCAAATTGACATTTGTCCTAATTTCGATTTTTGCATAAATTACCTAATAAAACGAGGTCAAAACCTAAATCTCACTTCACCATTGGATTCCTTGGGTCCAAATTAGGTTTGTACCAAAATTGGGCCTAATCTGAGATCATCTAGACCAAGTTTGCACTTTGGTCCAGTCAGACTCTTTCTATCTCATTCCGACCCTTAACTTTTGAATTCTCTTATAAATAGCCCCCCCACTTCCTTGTTTTCTTTACAAGCAGGTCCCCGTGACATTTTTGGAAGGTTAAACCTTCATCGTCGAGTTTTGAGTGAGGAGTTCTCACTCAATTATCAATCAATCAATCCCAGATTTGAAACATAGATTCCTTAGGAAATTTCCTTCCAAATGAGCCCATCCAGGGATCCGAACTCCTTCCCAAAAGCTCATGCGAACCTTTAGAAGGAATTGCTATCATTCGTTTATGTAAGCTCCAAGGCTTCAAAGAATGTTTCCAAGCTTGGAACCTTCTCTTAGGCCCTATATAAGCACCTCCGAGGCCATACTCAATTTTTCAGCAAGTTCTGGGGGCCAAACCACCCTAATTTACCCTCTCTGGCCACCAAGAAACTCTGCTCCGGTGACCTCCTCGGATCCCCCTCCTCTGGCCATCAAACCATCAAATTGGATAGCTTAAGCTCTTCCTCTCTTCGTCGTGACCCTCTCCTACCAACGGGGGGGCGTTCCTCTGTCTGAATCGTCATCACCGCCTCGCCGATTCTACCTCATTCTCCGGCTCTAATCGACCAACATCGGAGCCCTCCACCTCCCTACCATGTTCCTAAGTCCCTCTATCACTCTCTCATTCTATTTCTCTCTCCCACTCTTGCAACACACTCATGACCACTGATTCTCCCTTAATGCCATCATCTTCACCTCCGGCGATGCTCCGGCGATGCCTACACACCGCTACACTGCTCGAAACTCGCCGCTACCACCCTCATCAGCTTCGCCACAACTCCGACTAAAACCCTTACCTAAATCCATCTATCGCTCACCCTAATCACCTACCAAAGACACCCACCTGCGCAACTCCGCCCCAACCTCACCCTACTCACATAGACCATGGCACAGCACGAAACCATCTCCACCACATCCGGCATGCTTCGACGGACCTTTCAAACTTGTTTGATGAGGTTGAATGACTGTATTCATCTTTTTCAGGTCTCAGGTCACAACGCCATTGATGCCAAAGCTTCGAGCATGCTTGTAGCTCGCTTCCCAGCCAATAGCCCCAGGTCCTCAGCACAAACAGTATATTTAATCGAGGAATGCATGCTGCTGGTCAATTGGAGCCTTTGACCACTGGTACACCAATTTGACGAAGGTCATTTGTAGCTGTGGACAGCCGAAGAAGGGTGGGACTTTAGTCCCACCTTGGTTGCTGACGAAGCAGCACAGGTGCATAAGTTGAATTCTTGCCACAGCCTTTTGCCTCAGTAGCACGGGGTGAGGTCCCCTCGCATGTGCCCACGCACGCCCTTGTCCGCGCTCATGCCCCGCAGGTCTGAGTTTGGTCCGATTACCCAGATACTCGGGTCTGGTCTGGTCTAGTTTGCTTGGTTCAAGAAAGGAAGAAGAGAAAATGGAGAGGAGAGGGGGGGTTTTGCTCTGCCGCCCTCCTCTTGACTTGTGAGATCTGAAGAGCAATTGCCTATGCTGGCATGCTAAGTCCTGTGCTGCAAGATAAGGGAAGAAGGGGAAGAGAAGAGGCTTTTGCCTCTATTAAGGAGTCTGAGCCTAAATCTGTCATCTGATATCTGATACCTTGGTTCTGTTGGATAAATTGAGTTGTGCTTGCTTATCTAATCTATTACATTGAGTAGCTTGCTAAGCTTAACATTGTAGGGTAATTTGGTGATTCAAATCACCATTTTACCTTCTCTTCTTTTTGCATTAATTGACATTGAATATCATTTATATCTTGATTGTAAATTCTTACATCTTTAATTGTGATCTTGAGTTTTAAATTGCCATATTTCTCCCTGTGTTCGACCTCAGATTTCATTCAAGTAATAAATTTTGTACTACAGCGCGACAATTTTAAAACCTATTTAGAGCAAACAACAGCCACGAATGTCGGATTGGACCAATTTTTACGCTGTTGGGCTGCGATCATCGGTCCGAACCCATCCGTGTGGTCAGATTTTTCGTTTGAAGTGCAGATTTACACCATCTTGGCCCATGACCTTCGATGTTTCTCGGACTGCATTTGATGCTACGGAGGTCCAATCGGGGCGATCTTGGAGTCGTTGAACTCCAATCGTTGCCCTGATCGAATCTGTACAGTTTGATCTTCAATCCAAGGACCCGATTAAATTTCATTTGTCCCTGGCCACCAAAAAGATAGTAAATTACAAGACAATTTATACACTTGACCTAAATGCATGAAGATGCATGTTATGCAATATTTACAATGCATGATGCTTCTATGACATTAAGAACATGCATAAATAGACATTTTAGGCTATTCAGATGCATACACATCACACCTCCATGCCTATCTTTCGCTAGTCCCGAGCAAAAACTATATGCTATTTATAAAATAATTAGGATTGGATTTCTTGGGCAAAAGTCATTTTCCAACATTAAGAGATTTTTACTAAGGACTTAAACTACAAAAACACAACAGTGCCCGAGTGTCTACCAAGATGCAGACCGCCTCAAGCCCTCACCTTATTCAAAGAAGGATCTTTTTTTCTCTTTCCTCTTTTTCTAATTTTTTTGGATTTTTGAGTTTAGGGTTTCGGAGTAGCTTTCTACGGGTACTCAACCCACTCAAGACTCGATGAGAACTCTAAGTTCTAAGCATCTTTTTGTGAATGTGATAGACTCATTGATCAGCAATCAAAATGGACTTCAGGTTTCTACGCCCCTAGGTGACCTTAAAAAGAATTATGCCTAAAGGTGTATCTATTCGATCGGTAGCTTTCTCCCTACTTTTATTTTTATGGGGTCAAAACAAGGGTGAACCCAGCGTATATCTCCCCAGCTTATTCTACTTCTCCTCTTCTTCCTAAGAGTTTACGAATTATAGGTGCATTTCTTGAGCTGGGATCTGGACAACCTATCAATGGGATGTTACCTACGATAACTTGCCAACTATACACGTGCGTTGAAGTGTGGCTTATTTGCTTTTTTTTCCTTTTTTTCTCCTTTTCTGTTTCTTTTTCTTTTCTATTTGGATATTTTTCTTTTCTCTTTTCTTTCTTTAAGTTGGTGGCTTCCCTAATCTAAGATTTACCTAAAGGCAATAGGAAAAGAATGGCCCTATGGCTAGGTTCTGCACAACCGACCAATGGGCTGTTACCCACGATAACTTGTCAGCCATATCATCATAGATGGTTCATTAGCTACCCAATTTCCATTAAAATTGTTGAGCAACGAGTCAGTGCAAAAAGTGTGTAAATTATTAGACTATAAGTTCCCTCAAATCAGAGAGCAGATTGATAAGTCGTGTACTTATTACCCCAACTTATTTAACCAATTTGAGGTAAATTAAGAATGGGAGGACTTGATAAACAAATCCACATTTTAGTGGACACCCAAGCTGATTAAGCCTAAAGATCTGAAGGGTCTAAGTGTTTAGATCCTACTATATTATTCCCTAAGGTTGAAAAGTCCTAATGCCCAAGTATTCTTTCCTAATCCTTCTTTTTTCAATAAAGAGAAAAATAAGTCGAATTTACAAGAATTCCACAAAGCTAACAAAATGATTCAGAAATAAATCTAGCCCCCCACACCTAGGTGATGCAATGCCCTCATTAAAAATAAACGGCACGAGAAGTAGGGTAGAATGAAGAAAATATCACCTGTATTCCATGATGCTCGGGACAGCCCTGAGTCAGACTGTACAAGTACTGAGTTTAATGCTATTAGCTCGGCGAAGTCCAGCCAAAGAAATCACGATAAGGTTAAAGCAACCTTGTCGGAGATGGGTTCTGGAATAACATGATCAACATAAGGTTACAGACATTGTCTGTTGACCTTAAAAGAATTACCTATCTTTGGGTCAGAGATCTCAATGGCTCCATTGGAAAATATTCGATCAATGATGAATGGGCCACTCCACTTTAACCTAAGCTTGCCGGGAAAGAGCTTAAGTCGAGAATCAAAGAGCCAGACCATCTAGTTCGGCTCAAAGCTCTTGCGGGAAATCAGTTGATCATGAAGAGCTTTGGTCTGAGCTTTATAGATCTTGGCATTCTCATACACCTCATTTCTAAGCTCTTCCAACTTAGATAGTTGGAGTTTCCTGGTCCTTTCAGCTAAACTCAAATATAAGTTGCACTGCTTGATTACCTAAAATGCCCGATGTTCAATCTGTACTGGTAAATGGCATACCTTTCCATACACCAGATGAAATGGTGACATGCTAATAGGTGCTTTGTATGCCATACGGTAGGCCGAAAGAGCATCCTCAAGCTTTTGAGTCCAATCTTTTCCATGAAGACTAACCGTCTTTTGCAGGATGTTCTTAATCTCCCGATTGGAGATCTCAACCTATCCATTCGTCTGAGGGTGGTAAGGTGTGGAGATTCTGTGATTTACCCCATATTTTTCCAATAAATTATGGAACAGGGCATTTGTGAAGTAAGTACCACCATCGTTGATGATGGCCTTCGGAATCCCGAGCTAACTGAAGATGTTCTTTTTGATAAAATTGATGACCACCTTGTGGTCATTAGTTCGGGTGGGACTAGCCTCAATTCACTTGGACACATAATCAATAGTGACAAGAATGTACTAGTGTCCAAATGAATGGAGGAAGGGTCCCACGAAATCGATGCCTCAAACATCGAAGATTTCGATGGGAAGGATTGGGTTTAGAGGCATCATATCTCTCTTGGTTATGCTCCTGAGTGCCTGGCATAGGGAACACGACCTCGAGAATTCCTAGGCATCCTTGAATAAAGACGACCAAAAGAATCCAGATTGAAGTATTATTGCATCCTTCTTTTTCCCAAAGAAATGTCCACCACATGCAGATGCATGGCAGAATTCAAGTATGCTTTGTAACTCATTCTCAGGAACACATCGGCTAATAATATTATCAGAGCTGATGCGATACAGTTCAAGGTCCTCCCAGAAGTAATATTTGGCCTCAGATTTGAGACTATCCCATCTTTGCTTGGTCCAGTCCTGGGGGATTTGACAACAGCCAAATAATTTACTATGTCTGCAAACCAAGGGGTTTGGACACCTGAAACTGCCATAATAGTTTTGTCTGGGAAAGTATCAATAATCAAAATATTCAGATGAGAAGAATCGCCTAGAAGTCTCGAAAGATGATCTACCAGCACATTCTATGCCATGAATTTATCTTTGATTTCAAGATTGAATTCTTAAAGCAAAAGAATCCATCAGATGAGCCACGGTTTGGCATCCTTTTTGGCCAAGAGATATTGATGTAAACACATTTACACTACTTAAAATGTCTATTTATGCATGTTCTTAAGCATAGGATTGCATTTCATGATATAAATATTGCATAACATGGATCATCTTGCATTTAGAGTAGTTTGAATAAAATGGAGGTTAATTGTCTCCTTTTATGTGCTTGGACAGGTCAAACATTTTATCGAGGCCTCAGATCAAAGATCCAACCGTATGGATGTGATCAGGGCGACGATTGGAGTTCAACGACTCCAAGATTGCCCTAATCAGGCATCCGTAGCATCAGATAGTAACCGGGGAACCCTAGAAGATCAAGGGCCATGGTGGTGTAAATCCTCACTTCAGATGATAAATCCGACCACACGGATGAATTCGGATAGACGATTGCAGCCCAACGACGCAAAAATCGAGTCAATCCGACATCCATGGCACCATCTACAACTTCCAGAAGATGGACGGCCAAGATGGCCCCACGTGGCACCATCTCGGCTACCCAAACGGCCGCTTACATTCTATGAAGACCGCGCACCCACCCCCTCTCCGCCGTTAGATCTCGATCCAACGGCTGTGGATGCGGCTCTTTAAAACCATCCGTGTGACCTTTTGGGCGAGGCAACACAGTGGTCCAGCGCCTTATCGCGAGGCACTGGCGCACGTTCGAGCCTCGCCAAGCGGTTTCTGAGGCGAGTAGGCACGTTTGGATCAACCTTCAGATCGCAATCCAACGGACGCGCGTGCCCGATAGCGTTCACATGCTATTGCATGCGCGGTGTCACGCAGCATCGTACGCGCCAGGCAGGAGCGGTAGCGAGCGAAGATGCGTCTTAAGCCGTCCGATCTCGCGATCGGATGGCTGAGACTCAGCGAACGTGTGCAGGCGTTGCATGCGCGAGCAGGTAAGCAGGCGCATGCGAGCCGCCCACGACGCCCACGAAGGAGGCTTTAGCGATGGTTTTATCCTTCACTAAAGACCCCTCATTTATTATTTTGAAGATGTAATGACCATTTTGCCCCCACTCCTTGCAACTATAAAAGGAGACCCCCTCCATACGAAATTCTCATCCCTTCCTTCTCCTCTCTACCTCTCCAAAGCTCAAGAGAAGCTTGTCCCACACCCGGGATGCTCCTCGCGAGATAAAGTCTAAATTTTTGTCCCCCTTCGAAAGTGGATCCCACGATGACGATGGCGTGCTACTCCATTCCCGTCCTTCTGCTTCGTCCTCCATCCTGCTTCATTCTCCTTCGTCCAGGCGTCGTCCCGTCTGGCTCGTCCTCCAAGCAATCGTCGAGGAGGATAACTTCTCTCTCCCATTCTTATTTACAGCTTTTCTAGTGTAGAATTTTCCTGCTTTATAGTGTAATTGATTTCCCGCTTTCTAGTGTAACTTTTATTTAGTTTGATTGTATAAATAGTTGAAATATTGAATGCATGTTCTCTTTCTCTCTCTCTCTCTCTTTCTTTTAGTCTGATAGCTCCATTGTAATTATATCGCCTTGCTTATCAAAAATCCTAAAAAAATATAATTGCGAATATAGATCAACGTAGCCTCCCTGTGTTCGACCTGGAATTCTTTTCGGTATAAATTTTATTTGTTGAACATGAATTCTTCGCTTTGAAGCTACAACAACAGGTTTTCTAAAATCAAACACGTTAGAGTAGCAATTCGCACGTTCAACAGATGTCTCAAGGCCGAGTGGTCGATGAAAATTATGACGTGAGACCCTAAGAGATAAGCCTCGAATTTTTCTAGAGCAAATACTACAGGTAGCAATTCCTTCTCAGTAACAGTGTAATTCCTCTGGGCCTTGTCTAGAGTTTTGCTAGCGTAGTAGATGACAGAAAGCCTTCTATCGATCTTTTGACCCAAAATAGCCCCAACTAGTAATCAGAAGCGTCAGTCATGATCTCAAATGGGGCTGTCTAGATCAGTGGTTGCAAGACCAGAGCACAATTGACTACCATTTTAAGAAAATCAAATGCCTTACGTCATGATTCGTTGAAATCAAATGGCATATCTTTGGTGAGAAGGTTGCTCAGAGGGCGTGCAACCTTAGTGAAGTCCTTGATGAACCTCCTATAGAATCCCACATGACCGAGAAATGAGAAGATTTGTTTAACAGATGTGGGAGGAGGAGGTTTGGAAATAGCATCAACCTTAGCTTTATCGATGTCAATTCCCCTTTCAGAGATTACATAACCCAAGATGATACCTTCATGTGTCATGAAATGACTCTTTTCCCAGCTAAGGACCAATCTTGTTTTGATGCATCTTTTAAGGATCATTTCGAGATTAACTAGGAAAGATTCAAATGAATCTCCGAAAATGGAGAAATTGTCCACGAAAACTTCCATAAACTCTCCCATGTCAGAAAATATGGCCTACATACACCTTTGAAAAGTCACAGGTGCATTGCATAAGCTGAACGGCATTCTACGGAAAGCAAAGGTTCTGTAGGGACTGGTGAAAGTTGTATTTTCCTGATCCTCGGGATGGATATGGACTTGACTAGATCCCGAATAACCATCCAGAAAATAGAAATACTTTTGTCTGGCTAGTCTTTCAAGGATTTGATCGATGAAGGGAAAAGGGAAATAATCATTTTTCGTGGCTATGTTCAGCTTCTTGTAATCGATACAGACCCTCCAACAGGAAGCTGATCGAATTGTGATAGATTCTCCTTTCTCATTAGTCACAATAGTAATCCCTGCTTTCTTGGGAACAATTTGCGCGGGACCTACCCAAGGACTATCTAAGATTGGATAAATGATTTCTATGTCGAGCCACTTAATTATTTCTTTCTTGACCATTTCTCGCAAATTCGGGTTCAGTCTCCTCTGCATTTGGCAAAAGGGTGGGATCCATCTTCCACAAAAATTCTGTGATTGCAGTAAGATGACTTGATCCCCCTAAGGTCATGGATGGTCCAACAAATTGCCTCCTTGTGTTCCTTTAGGACCTTGATCAGATTAATCTCCTGCTCCTTAGCTAATCTAGCACTGATAATCATAGGGAGCGTCTTTTGAGGTCCTACAAACTAATATTTCAAACACTCAGGCAATGGTTTAGTTCAAGCCAGGGTAGGTTTAAGATGGAAGGTAAGGAGGATGTTGATGAAGATTCATCAGGACGATCGAGAGGAAGAGGTTGAAAATGAACAAAATCAGCAACCTCTTCAGAATATAGCAGGTTTGCCACGAAGGGTTGTGGGTTGGGTTCATTGGTGCAAAAGGTACTCTCAATAGCTGATATAATCATACATATCTCATTATTCAAATTATCTTCCTCGAGTTCCTCTATAAATCCATAATCCTTAAATTTATTAATCGCCTTGAAAATATCCAATTTGAGTTTACGATCCCCAAAGGTGATTTCCATGCTACCACTCTCATAGTTGATATTGACCTTAGCAGTAGCCAGGAACGGATGCCCCAGAATGATCGGCGTGTTCCTTAAATTCTTAGGTACATCCATGTCAAGGATAAGGAAACCTACAGGAAAACAGAAGTCCTTAACCTTGGCAATAACATACTCAATAATGCCTCTCAGATTTGTGACCGAACGATCCACTAACTGTAGTGTTACTGAGGTCAACCAAAGTTCACCTAATCCGAACTTCTCATAAAGAGAAGTTGAAATTAGGTTAATGGATGCACCTAGATCCACGAATGCCCTATCAAAAGTATAATCTCCGATAATACATGAAATCAAAGGGGCACCTAGATCTCTCTTTTCGAAGGAAGGTGATGCAGGATAACAGAACTAGCCTGCTTGGAGAGTACCACCTTCCTCGAAACAGATTCCCTCGGTTTATGCTTCTGTGTGCATAAATCCATTAAGAATTTGGCATAAGCCGGTATGTGTTTTGATAACGTTGAGGAGCGGGATATTCATTTCGAAACTCTTGAATATATTCAAGAGCTCCTCGTCAATATCGACAAGCTTCTTCTTCTTGGGTTTAATCAAGGCCTCAGGAAAAGGAACATGAGTTAGATATTTAGAGTCAGGTTCTTGGGCCTTGATTTATCCTTCAGATTTCTCCTTTCTTTCCTCTGGCTCACCAGGGATTGGTTGATCAGAATAGGGTACTTATGGGTCCTGGGTTTGCCTTCCACTAGTCAAAGTAACGAAGTTGGCAGATGCATACGGGTTTGGGTCTTGACAAGGATTAGGAATGATTAGAGGGGCTTGATTATCCAGAAACCCCAGATTTGGTGAAGAAGTAGAAGAGGAAGGACCCTGCTCAACCACCTGAGCATGAGTGTATGGGTCCCTGTGATTCCCATACCCTTGGGCTTGATTGCCCAGATTCTGTATATTCCGCAGGCTAGGTATGGGTTGAGATGGCACAGGTCCGAGTTGACGAGAATTACCAATGAACTTGATTTGCAAGTTGTCTAGCGAGGTTTTCATTTGCTACATGAGCTAGAGCATAGATCCTTGCATCTCTACCATCTGACTGTTCAAATTAGCCAACCCTACGGCTTGATGGGCATTCCAAGCTAGCTGATTGACCTGATTTGGGGGTAGCTGAGTATAAGCATGCCCCTGACCCATTAGTCTTTGCGGAGCATTGTTGCTGGGTCGGAATTGGGTCTGCTGCATCGAGTTTTTCCAGGAGAAGTTAGGGTGGTTCCTCCAACCTGGATTATAAGCATTGGAGTATGGGTTGGACCTAACGTTCTCCTACACAGCATAGACATCCTCATAGGGAGGGGATGGAGAGAAAGAAAGGGAGGGATCAGAGAAACTGGGCTTTCCAAGCTGATAGGCATTCCAAGCTGGCTGATTAACCTGATTTGGGGGTAGCTGAGTATAAGCATGACCCTGACCCATTGGTCTTTGCGGAGCATTGTTGCTAGGTCAGAATTGGGTCTGCTGCACCGAGTTTTTCTAGGAGAAGTTAGGGTGGTTCCTCCAACCCGGATTATAAGCATTGGAGTATGGGTTGGACCTAACGTTCTCCTACACAGCATAGACATCCTCATAGGGTGGGGATGGAGAGAAAGAAATGGAGGGATCAGAGAAACTGGGATCAAAGGCCCCAGTTTGGAACCTGTGGGGTTCCAAGTAATGTTGGCTCACAGGTTGGGCCGCATCCAGTTGATTCACGAACTCCCGTCCAGTAGGAGCTCGCGGAGAATGGAATCTCGAATTCTGGGATTGAGTGGATCGGGAATTATTCACAGAGTTTCCAGCCATCCACTCTTCCATCCTTTTGGTAAGTAGGTCCACCTTATCTAGTTTATTACAAATCAACTCCGTATCGAATGAATGAGAGTCATGGACCTCATTAACATTTGATCTGGGTTGTTAGGACCGGTTAAACGTGTCCATGGAGGCATGACTGATTGAATTTTCACTCATTTCCTCAAACAAATCATGCACACTATCTGCATCTTTGTTAAGGAAATTTCCTCCGCAAGAACCATCCTCCTGATTTTTGAGCTACTCAATCAACCCATGGTAAAAGATCTGCACGAGTTGCCATTTCGGCAGCTCATGTTGTGGACACTTCCACAATAAGTCCTGAAATCACTCCCATGCAACATGAAACTATTCCCTCGACCGCTGGGTGAAAGTAGTAATCACCCGCATTAGTGGAGTGGTAGTTCCAACTGGGAAGAATTTCTTCAGGAAAGCCGATGTCAGATCATTCCATTTTGCTATCGGCCTTCTTATGGTTCTGTATTAATGAGCAGTCTTATCCCTAAGAGAGTGGGGAAAGAGCCTCATGATCATCTGCTCTTCATTCACTTTTCGTGCTTTGGTGGTCTGAACCAAAGTGGTCAAGTCCTCCAAATGCTGAAATGGGTCTTTAGAGCCAAGCCCATGGAAATGTTTAATCAGGCTTAACACCTGGGGCTTGATTTCAACGTCTCCGGCTGGAATCTGGATGCCGGGACATTCCCTGTAATTTGAAAGATCATAAAAATCTTTCAAGGGTGAGTGCCTGGCATTCTTTGGAACCATTCTTGCACTTTCTGCATTTGTTCCAGCTACCTTTGAAACATCTCTTGTTGATTCTGAAGCAGAAGAGGTTGTTGATCGGCCATGGGATCAATTTGGCCAAAATTCAATCTACACCTCATAGAATGATCTAATCATCCTTCCAATCGGGGATTCAATGACCTCCTTCCATGTAAAAACTAGGAAAAGGTCAGAAGGACTGGGGATAAGAACTCTGCAGTACAACAAAACAAGCCTGTCCTTAACTTGGGTAGCCTAAGGATCTATAGACTCTCAGAATCCATCTTAAGATTATAGGTGATTTACTCTAGTTATATCCAATCAATCCAAGTAGTTAGAAGGAGGGGCTGGGGAGAAGGTTCTTCCTTTGGTTTATGTATCCGGTTCCTAGTGTACCCCCAAACCACAGTCGTTTGACGCTACTCCCCTAGCTAGACATCAAATTGATTATTATAAGTAGCTTAATCATGAACAATCTCAATCTGGGCCCTGAAGAGCGAATCAGTCCTTAAAGCCAATGTCTAATCAATTTTAACTTAGGCTTAGGATTGTAGTGCTTATGAAATGTGGTGGGCCCATAAAATGGGTTGTGCCTTTAATAATTGATTGAATATGTGTGAGTGCGTGCACAACCAGGGTTTTCAAGCATGATTATTTGGATGAATGGATTTTAAGGTTCAAATCTCGCTTAAGTAGCTTTTAGGGTTTAGAATTAAGTAAATTCAATCAAGTTCAAGTGGAAAACCAAACTTTCAAAACATGGGTGAAGATCTTTTCCTTTTGAAATCAACGGTAAAGTGGAGTGCCTGGTATTGACCTAAATTATAAACCTAAGCGGAAGCTACTTGATGAATTGATTTTAAATGAAGTGGTGCGGCCCAAACAATTCAAACAATTGGCCTTAATGCACCACTGAGTTAGGCACACAAGTGGTTACCTAATCTGATTTCTACTCAATTATGTGTTTGGGTGTGTGTACTGGTTCCAAAGATCGGTTGACCAGTTGAGTATGAAAATCAGAAAAGGTCATGCACCTCTGTGTTTTTTTTTTTAGATTTTCTTTTCCCTTTTATAAGCAGAGGGTGGGATAGGTGGAGGTGGAAATTAAACAATCAAAACTAATCCTAGGGTTTATGAGAACACCTAGGTTAATTAAGGTTTGAATTAGGGTTGTGGAATGAAATTTATGGAGGGGGGAAGAATAGGGAGCACTTACAGTTGTCTTCAATAGCACTTGGCTCCTTTCTACCACTTGAAGATTCCTTGTTGAGGTACCTATAAAATAATAGAAAAGAAATAAAAGAAAGTTAGAAAGTAATTAAGTGTGCAGAAATGTGGAAAGGAAATCAAGATTCGTTGCCTTCCCATCATTATCAGATATCGAGATTTGTTGCCTCCCTGCCAAAATGTTGCAGCGGAAAATCGTCGCAAAGAGGTTTGAGTTTTGAAAACCTGTCATTGTAGTGTGATTTGAGAAGAAATCTGTCAACAAATAAATTTTACCGAAACTCGAAAAGAATTCCAGGTCGAGCATAGGGAGGCTACGTCGATTTGAAATCTGCGATTATATTTTTTGTTGTTTTTGTTTAGAAAGAGAGATAATCATAATGAATTCGATATTAAGGCTAAACGAGAGAGAGAGAGAGAAGGAAAGCAAGCAATTTTATAATGAGAATATTGTCTTTACAACTAGAAAGCTAGAAGTTCTATAGCTAGAATGCAGTAAATCTAGTCTAGAAAGCTGTAAAGGGAAGGGAGATGAGAAGTTATCCTTGATGGCTACTTGGAGGATGAGCCAGATGGGGCGACGCCTAGAAGACAGAAGGCGAAGATGGAAGATGGAGAATGGAGTGGAAATAACTAGGGGGCAAGGCAGGGTGTCATCCTCTCAGGATCCACCTCCGAAATGGGGGCGAGAAGACGACCACAGGAGCTCCACGAATGGGATGAGAAGTGGATAAAATTTTGCTTTTAACTCTAGAGGAGCATCCTAAGTTTGGGACAAGCTTATTTGGAGCATTAGAGAGTGATAGAGGTGAAGGAAGGGTTGAAAAAGAAGTGGAGGTCGTAGAGCTATATATAGGTGAAGATTGGATGGGGAAAATAGGTCATATCACTTAAAAACATTAAATAAGGGGTCTTCAGTGACGGATAAAACGGTCACAAAAGCCCTGAACGTTGGCGTAGTGCACCTGCCCATGTGCATCACTTCTCTTATGTGCTCAAGGCATATGCATATTCGTGCATTATTAGCTGTCCAATTGCGAGATCGGACAGCTTAAATGCACCGTGCCTGCACCTTTTCAATGCAAGCGCGTGCTGCTCCACGCATCTGGGCACACCACATGGTGCCCTCCGAAGCCACACGATCCGCATCCGATGGTGGAATTTCACCGTGCACGTGCTCCCCGCTCGATTTGAGCCTCGCAGGGGCTTGACCTAGCAACCTCTGCCTTCACAAAGAGGGCGCGACCAACACGATACAGCCAATGTTGAGGTGCACTTTTGAATTAACGTACACGTACCCTCAGTCGTTGGATCTTGATCCAACAACTGAAATTTAGCCTCGCCCGCACCTTCAGAAGCTGAGCGGAGATGATGGGTCAATATGGGCGGCTGAGATGGTGCCACATGGCACCATGTTGGCTGTTCATCTTCTTTGAGTTGTAGATGGTGCCACGAATGTCGGATTGGACCAATTTTCACGTTGTTGGGCTACGATCGTTGATCCAAACCCATCCGTGTTGTTAGATTTGTCGTCTGAATTGTGGATTTACACCATCTTGGCCCATGACCTTCAATCTTTATCGGAATGCATCTGATGCTAGGGAGGTTCGATCAGGGCGATCTTGGAGTCGTTGAACTCCAATCGTCACCCTAATCAAATCTGTATAGTTTGATCTTCAATTTGAGGCCCTAATTAAATATCTCCTATCCCTGACCACCACAAGGAGAGTAAATTACTATACAATTTATACACTTGACCTAAATGCATGATGATGCATGTTGTGCAATATTTACAATGCATGATGCTTCTACGACACTAAGAACATTCATAAATTGACATTTTAGGCTATTCTAATTCATACACATCAAAGGTGATGCAGGATAACAGAACTATCCTACTCGAAGGGTATCACCTTCCTCGGGGTAGATTCCCTTAGCTTACGCTTTTGAATGCATAAAGCCTTTAAGAATCTAGCATAAGCTAGAATGTGTTTAATAGTGTCAAGGAGTGGGATATTGATTTCAACATTCTTGAATATATTCAAGAATGTTGAAATCAATATCCCACTCCTTGACACTATTAAACACATTCTAGCTTAAGCTCCTCCTCTCTATCAACAGAAGAAGTCTTCCTTGGTTTAAGCAAGGCTTCAAGAAATGGAACTTGAGTGAGATCTTTGGAATCAGGTTCCTGAGCCTTAATCTCTTCTTCAGTGTTCTTTTTTCCTTCCTCAGGCTCACCAGGGTGTGATTGACTAGAAGAGTGTAATTTTGGGTCCTAGGTTTGCCGTCCACTCCTCAAGGTAAGAGAATTTGCAAAAGCATGTGGGTTTGGGTCTTAGGGAGGGTTAAGAAAGATTGGAGGGGCTTGATTATCCAAACATCCCAGATTGGATGAAGAAGTAGAAGAGGAAGGACCCTACTCAACCACCTGAGCATGTGCATGTGGGTCCCTTTGATGCCCGTACCCCTGGGCTCGATTGCCCTGATGCGAGGGTTGAGTACGCATTGAGATGGCAGAGATTTAGGCTAACGAGAATTAGCAATGAGCTCGGATTGCAAGTTGTCCAGTGAGGTTTTCACTTGTCGCATAAGCTGGATCATAGATCCTTGCATTTCCACCATCTGTCAGTTCAAATCAGCCTGTCCTACAGGTTGACAGGCATTCCAGGTTGGCTGATTGGGGGCAGCTGAGTGTATACATGATCCTAACCCATTGGTCTTTGCGATGCATAGTTGCTAGGTCAGATTTGGGTCTGTTGCCCTGGATTTTCCTAGGAAAAGTTAAGGTGGTTCCTCCAACCCAGATTATATGAGTTAGAATATGGGTTGGACCTAACATTCTCCTGTACAGCATACACATCCTCATAGGGTGAGGATGGTGGGAAAGAAGGAAAGGGATCAGGGAAGCTGGGATTCAAGGCCCTAGTTTGGAACCCGTGGGGTTCCGAGAAATGTTGGCTCATAAGTTGAGCTAATTCCAGTTGATTTACGAACCCCCATCCAGTAGGAGCTCGTGAAGAATGGAATCCTGAGTTCTGGGATTGAGTGGATCGCGATGTATTTGCAGAGTTTCCAGTCATCCATTCCTCCATTCTTTTGGTAACCAAGTCCACTTTATCAAGTTTATTACAAATCAGTTCCAAATCGAATGAATGAGAGCCATGGACCTCATTAACATTCGATCTGGGTTGTTGGGACTGGTTAAAAGTGCCCATGGAGACATGATTGACGGAATTTTCACTCATTTCCTTAAACAATTCATGGACACTATCTACATCCTTATTGAGGAAATTGCCTCCGCAAGAAGCGTCCAAATGATTACAAAGTTGCTTAGTCAACCCATGATAAAAGACCTGCACGAGGTGCCATTTCGGTACCTAGTGGTGTGGATAATTTCGTAAAAGATCCTGGAATCGCTCCCCGGCGCCATGAAGTGGTTCCCCCGGCCATTGGATGAAGGTAGTAATTGCCCATTGCAAAGCATTGGAACGCCCAACAGGAAGGAATTTCTTTAGGAAAGCCGATTTAAGATCATTCCAAGTTGCGATCTACCTTCCAATAGTCCACTACCAATGTGCGGCCTTATCCCTAAGAGAGTGGGGGAAAAGCCTCATGTTCATCTGCTCCTCATCCATGTTTCGCGCTTTGGTGATCTGGACCAAAGTGGTCAAGTCGTCCAAATGCTGAAACAGGTCTTCAGAGTTAAGACCATGGAAATGTTTGATCAGGCTTAACACTTGGGGCTTGATTTCTAAATCATCGGCTAGAATTTGGACACCGGGATGTTCCCTGTAATTAGAAGTATCATAAAAATCATTCAAGGGCTGAGTGCTCTAACCATGCATTTGCTAGAACCATTCTTGCATTTGCTGCATTTGTTCCAGCTGCCTACGTAGCATCTCTTACAGATTCTAATGCAAAGGAGGTGGTTGATCAGCCATGGGATCAATTGGATTAAAATTCAACCTTACACCTCCTTCAATGGTCTAATGGTCCTTCCAAGCATAAACTAGAAAGGGGTCAGAAGGACTAGGGATAAGAACCCTGCAGCAGAACAAGACATGTCTATCCTTAAGTTGGGTAGCCTAAGGACTAATGCTCCAAAATAGACTCAAACCACAACACGAATTTTTGTGTTTTCCTTAATCCAGAAATTGGTTATGTTGGGATGGCTAGATAGGGGGAGCGTGTTCCAAAGGCCTCTCATTATGCCAAACCCCTGCTTGCTTAAGCCGTTTGACAATCAGGCCACCCAATTTAGCACCTTTTGGAGAAAGTAGATGTCACAAATTCGCACCATAGTATGAGAAATATCCTGAAATGGACTGATGAGTCCTAGGGCCAACGTCTACCTGATTTTAGATTAGCTTTGGGATAGTAGTGCTTTTGAAATGTGGTGGGCTCTTAAAATGGGGTGTGCCCTTATTGATTGATTAAATAAGTGTGAGTGCATGCACAACCAAGGTTTTCAAGCAAGATTATTGGATGAGTGGCTTTTAGAGTTCAAATCTTGCTTAAGTAGCTTTTAAGGTTTAAATTAGGGTGATTTCAATCAAATTGAGGAGGCACACCAAGATTTACAAACACGAGTGAAGATATTTTCCTTTGAAATCAAGATAAAGTGGAGTGCCTAGTTTTGACCTTAATTGTTAACCCTATTGAGCAAGCTAATCGTGAGTTGTTTTTATATGAAATGGTGTGGCCCAAACAACTCAAGCAATTGTCCTTAATGCACCAAGGCACACAAATGATCACCTAATCTGATTTCTACTCAATTATGTGTTTAGTTGTGTGTACTGGTTCCAAAGATCGGGATACCAGTTGAGTATGAAGAATCAAAAAAGGTTGTGTACCTCTGTAATTTTTTTAGATTTTCTTTTTTTTTTAAGTGGGGGTGAGGTGGGTGGAGGTGGAATCAAAGCAACAAAACTAATCTTAGGGTTTATGAGAGCACCTAGGTTAATTAGAGTGATGCAATGAAATCTATGAAGGGGGAAAGAATGGAAAAGCACTTACAGTTATCTTCAACTGCACTTTACTCCTTTCTACAGCTTGAAGATTCCTGATCGGGGTACTTGCACGACAATAGAGAAGAAATAAAAGAGAGTTAGAAAGCAATTAAGTGCACAGAATGCGGAAAAAAAATCGAGATCCATTACCTCCTCAACAACGGCACCAAAATGATGTATGGGAATTCGTTGCAAAAAGATTTTAGTTTAGAAAACCCGCCGTTGTAGTGAGATTTGCAAGAAAATCCGTCAATCAAATAATTTTTAGGGAAGCTCAAAATGAGTCCCAGGTCGAACACGGGAAGGCTACGTCGATTTGAAATCCGTAGTTATATTCTTTTTGTAATTTTTGTTTATAAATGAGACATTCACAATGATTGCTATTCTATTTGTAATGTAAATAGTACAACTAAAGAGAGAGAGAGAAATAACTTTTATACTCAAAATAATGTCAGTATAGCTACAACTTGAAAATGGGAAATCTAATCTAGAAAGCGATAAACAGAAGGGGGAGAGAAGTTATCCTTCTCGACTGCTACTTGGAGGACGAGCTGGATGGACATTGTCGGGAATAAGGAGAGTGAAGATGGATGACAGAGGACTAATCGGGAAGAACCGGGGGTGAGGTAGGGCATCGGCATTGCAGGATCCACTTCCAGAACGGGGATGAGAAGACAGCTGATGAGAGCACTTCGAAGGAGATTAGAGGTGGAAAATTTTATTTTTAACTCTAGTGGAGCTTCCCGTAGCTTGGGAGCACTAGAGAGAGATTTAGAACTTGAGTTCTTAGCTCTTATAGAGGGAGAGAGATGATGGAAAGGATAAAGAAAATGTGCAGTCCATAGGGCCCTTTATAGGTGAGGAATAAGGGCAACAAAGTCCTTTTACAATCTTTAACATTAATACCAGGACCTTTAGTGATGTTTATGAGTGTCATTGTAGGCGCACGACGCTGCAACTGCCATTCCATCTCCGCCGTGCGTTGAGGATCCAAGTGCCCAGAGCGCGCCATGTCACCGACCACTGCTCTTCAACCGATGAGGCGCACTCCTATGATCTCAAGATCTCAACCGTTCAATTAAGAGATTAGACGGCTTAAAAGACTCGAGCACCGCTTCCTCTGCAGACGTTAAGCACGCTTGTGTGCGATGGCATGTTTGATTCCATGTCATCACGTGCGTGCGTGATGAACATTTCTCTGTGCTCCACGTCGCCACTTGATTGACCATCTACACTTCATTCAATGGCTAAATTTAGCCATGCACTCCTCTTCAGCTGATTTGAGGCGAGGTAAGGTTTGAACCTACGCCTCCCTCTTCGTGGACGTGCGCTTGACCATTGCGCCAAGCCTCCAACTATGTCGCACATAGGCTTTTGTGCTCAACCGTTCGTGGCCGTTGGATATTCACCCAACGGCCAAGATCCTTCATCTCTTAAGCCTTCATAAGTCGAGCAGAGGGGTGCGGGTAGGTTTGGACTGTTGGGATGGTGCCACATGGCACCATTCTGGCCGTCCATCTTCATATGCTCGTAGGTGGTGCCATGGATGTCAGATTGGATCGATTTTCGTGCCGTTGGGCCGAGATCATCGATCCAAACCCATCCGTGTGGTTTGATTTTTCATCTGAGGAATCGACTTACACCACCTAGCCCCTTGACCTCTGATCTTTCTCGGACTATATCTGATGCTACAGAGGTCCAATTGAGGTGATCTTGGTGTCATTAAACTCTGATCGTTGCCCTGATCAGATCCATATGGTTAGATCTTCAATTCGAGGCCTTGATAAATGTTGCCCTGTCCCTGGCCACAAAAAGAGGTGAATTGCTTTTCAATTTATATAAATTGACCTAAATGAACGATGATGAATGTTATGCACTATTTATATTGCATGATGCTTCTATAGTACTAAGAACATGCATAAATAGACATTTTAGGCTACTTAGATGTATACACATCAGTGGTGGTGAGGGTAGGTATGGTTGAAGGGAAGTTGGCACCACATTTGATGTGGTTAAGGTTAGCTGTTGGCGTGGACATGGATGGATCGATAGGATTAGATTAGGAGGATGGTTAGGTGATCTAATGGCTAGGGTTAGTTGGTGCCACCTAAATAGGTGTTATGGGGGTAGTTAAGGGTGGCTAAGGGACACCTAGGTTGGCTCTAACCATGGAAGGGTGCCATGGTTTTGGCTCCAACTAAGGATGGTTCTAGAAAGGGGATATGTGTGGGGTGCGGATATCTTGTAGAGTAGGTGTATGGTGGTGATGAAGGGGGTGTTTGGAGGGAAAGTGTTGGCGCCAAGGTAGGGTGGTTATAGGCTTGTTGTCACCAACTCTTTGGTGGCTTTTGGAGGTGGTGGTGTGAAGAGGTGTGAAAGTTGGTGGCGCCTACTTTAAGGTGGAGTAGGTAGCTTAGGTGGTGGACTTGGAATAGAATTAGGTTGGGGTTAGGTGAGGATTTTATGTAGATGGTGGATGAGGGATGACCATGGAGTGGAGAGCTTAACTAAGCTAGCTAAGCTAGCTTAGCTAGTAGGTGAGTAGTGTAGGGGGTAGGAGGAATTACGGTTTAGAGAAGAGGAGCTAAGGAAGTAGCCTCGAGCTGCTCAAAAGCTTGCAGGAGCTGACAGGTGCTGAAGAAGTTTTCTTGGGAGCTTAGCTACTCAACTTTAGCTTGCTAGTTCTTTGCTAGCTACTAAGTTGAATAGGTTGAGCTAATTTCAGCTTGTCTCAACTATTCTAGAGCTGGGGGAAGCTGGCTGTTAACTTCTTTTCTGACCTAGCCTAACTAGTTGAAGACTAGTAGCTAAGCCAAGTTGACTGGAGCTCCTGTGGGCTAAGTAGAGCTAGGATGAGATGGAATTGCCTCTAATGAGAACTCCTGAGCAAGCTTAGCTACAAAGTAGGCAAGTAGTAGCTAAGTTGGAGGGAGTTCAGCTGCTATGAGCTAAGTGAAGCTGGGTAAAGCTGGACTTGAGTTGAGGTGAACTCCTATCAACTAAGTTAAGCTAGCTAGAGCTCCCAGTGAACTGATTGGAGCAAGGATGAGCTAGACTCAACCAAGTTGAGTTGGATCTGAGCTGAGTTGAGGTAGGTTTAGTTAAGTTGAGCTACCTTGAGCTACCATTCAGCCAAGATGAGCTGAATGGAGCTTGAGAGAGCTAAACATAACTCAAGTGTGCTAATTGCCAGCTGAGATGAGCTGGTTCTAGCTAGGGTTTAGTTGAAGTGATCTTCTTCTTCACTTTCTTTCTTCTTGAGTGCTAGGGTTTTAAGGGTTTGAAAATCTACTCATCCTTAACACTCAAGTAAACATGTTAAAAATACAAAAGAAGAATGCAATGCATGCCTAACCTAGATTATGCCTAAATGCAACCCGAAAACCCATTTGCGAAGTTAAAAACCTAAGAGCTAGATTTGTTTTAGGGCATAAGAATGATGATAAACTAGTGTTTATCACCTAGGTCAAACTATTTCCATGATTCAACTCAAGTCCTCAATGTGCTAGAAGGGATCCTCATTCGAGTTTCCATAAAAAAAGTCTGAATCAGACTTATTACATTCAACTTCATCTCGAATGCATCTCTGCCTGTAGGATTTTGGACTCGAGGTGCTAAAAATAGAGTCACAAGATCATAAAAATCCTACAGCTGTTCTCCACGTGGTGGATGCAGCATTAGGTCAGAATTCTATCGATTTCTGCTAACTCTATTTTGATACAATAACCCAGGCTTCCCGATGAGCCATTGGGTCTAGTGATGATAACATCATCATAAGCCATAACTAGCTTTAATTAGCCAGGATTAATTGACAAATGCTTCTATATAATCACCTAAGAGCCATAACTCACTTAATATCCTTTCTGAGAAGAGTGCATTAAATCAGGAATAATTCTATAATTTTAACAGCACATTATGAATGCAGAATAACGACGAGATTTCCCAGGGGCTAATCTAAGGTCAAATGTTCATTAATGACTAATAAGAGTGTCCACACAGATAGAAACAGGGTTTCACGAACTTCAAGAACTGATTCATTACCTAAAACCCTAATTTTAGACCTGCTTAAATAATAGAAGTTATGGTCAGGATAAATTCCATCTAAACCTTCTAAAAATCATAGAAAAATATTCAATGAGGTTTGGTATCTTTAATTTGACCATTGGAACCCATTTTGACCTTAAATAGAGTCATAGACACAATTCTACACTAATTTAGGTTTCTACACAAATTGCCCAGTCAAACTTGGTCAAAATGAAAATCCAAGTTCACCATCATATTCCTTTGGTCCAAAATAGGTTTTAGCAAAATTTGAGCCCAATCAAAGATCATCTTGACCTAGTTTGCATTTTAGTCCAATCAGACCTTTCTCTCTCAATTAGCCCCTCAACTTTTGAAATCCTTTCAATCTAGTCCCTAACTTTGTTGTTTCTTCGCACGAAGGTCCCTTTTTCCATTGAGGTCAACCCAACCTCCAAGCAAGCTTTGACCTAAGCTAAACCTATTCGAATCTTCATCAAATCCCACCAAAATTGGTGGGATTGATGTACACACCTAAGAGAATCATCTAGGATCAATTTTGAGTCCTAAACCTATGTTGATTGCTCGTGTGAATGCACAAGAATCAGGGATCCTATTCCTCCAATCCTAAGCTTTGGAATCCCTCCTTCCTATTCTAGAGCTCACCTTAAAGCTCTATAAAACCTCCTCATGTACATCCGCTCAAAACTAGCTAGGTTTGGCCTAAAAAACCTCTTCCTTCCCTCACTTTCGGCCTCCTCCAACCTAAGTGCCAGTGGCCTTCCTTCTCCATCAGCCTACGAATAGCCAATGGCTAAATTGGCCCATCCTACTTCTTCCTCATCGTCTTCTGCCCCTCGCCAGCCACAGTAAGGGCTACCTCCCCATTTCCTCGCCACCGTCTCCCTCAATAGAGTAACTTTCATCTTCGACGCCGACCAGTCATAGCCGATGCCAAACCCTCACCTTTTCATCCCATAGTTAGGCCTAGAATCCGCCTCTTCGTCTGCTTAATGTCCCTAACCCTTCTTCTTCTTAAATCAACTGCCAACTCACCCGTTCCATCTCTATCTTCCCCACGTCTGGCGTACCTTTGACAACGCTTCCCCAATGCTAGACACCACCAAATGCCACCGCTCCACCTCCATAACCTCTGCCTCACCTCACCGCACAAAACCCCTCACCTAGTTCCTTGATTCACCTGCTCAAACACACCACCGAACACAACCTCCATCGCACTCCATCCACGACCTCGCCTAACCTCCACGTCCACTCCCACATCGTGCAAGCACCACGACCACCTTTGTCAACACTTGGCAAGTCACCTGAGATGTTTTAATGTGGCCATGAGGCCGTATCTCATGTTTCAGGTCTTCGCTAGACAATCGCCATGGCCCTCGTCGTCTCTGTCACTGTCAGCATCACTCCAACCACCAACCACCCAAGTGCTGCTCTCAATAGCTGTGGCCCAGTACTAGGAATCATCCCAGGGCTTTTGTTGGGACTCAAGGCCTCAGCAGCTATGCCAATTGGAGAAGCCTCTCTGCTGATTGCGCACACGAAGGAAGGAGGGGGACAATAGTCCCACCTCGTGAAGTAAAGTGGCAATAGTAGAAAATATAATTATTTTATGCTCTGGGTTGTTTGCCTCAAGAACACGGGGTGAGGTCCCCTTACACATATGCCTTCACTCCTTGGTCACCCATACCTCTGTTGACCCTGGTCAAATTCGTTTACTCACTTACCCGCATCCGAATCTGATTACATGCTGGGTCTTGAGAGAGGAGAAAGAGATAGGGATTTATGAGAGAGTGGAGGAGGGTTTTACTCTCTGAAGACTTGGCCCTGTGCAACACGGAGCTGTTGGAAGAAGAGAGGTCGTGCCCTTATGCTGTGAAGAAGGAAAGGCTTTGAAGAAGAAGAAGGGCCACTTAAGGAAAGGAGAAACTTGTGAAGAAGTAGGAGAGGCTTGTGCCTCAAGGAAGAAGAAGAAAAGGCATTGGCCTTTGATACTGTGGCATCACTTGAGTGGTTCACGACCACTGTGCATTCAAATGGTTGGGATATATGCTAAAATAAACTAGAATAATTGGTGATTTAAATCACCATTCTTTTATCTTCTTAATTTCTTTTTATCCCAATGAGAGTTTGAGAGACTATTGCTTCTTATTGAATACATTTTTGAGTGATTGATTCATTGAATATCTTTATTGTGCTCATTCATTTTAATTCAAGATTAATGTTGTGAATTGTCATTACTTGCTCCCTATGTTTGACCTCAGACTCTTCTTTGATTCTGAGTTATAAATTTCATTATTTTTGAGCGATTGAGGCTTTGCTACAATGAAATGATTTAAAACTCCTTGATAGCCCGTTAACATCTACCTTTTCTAGATCCTAACTAGGACTAGGTCCAGGGTTAGCTAACTTGGCTAATCGAGTAGAAGGAGAAGAAGATAGAGAAGAAGAAGGTCCAGGCGATGTGATGACTCACCTTCACCTCCTTGGGATTGGTTCCCAAGGTCCAACCAATTAAGGTCTAAGTGACCTCCTCCCTTGCATACACCAACTAGCCAAGATTGGTGTAGCCAAGCCAAACAGGGCTAAGGCCTTGTCAATCAATCGGTCCTTAAGATCACATGACTAGATTTTTCGTAAAGATTTTAAAATATTGAATTAAAATTTGTTACAAAATTGACTGAAAGTAATCCCAACCCCTTAAGCTGGCCCAGCCAATTTGTTACAAGGGGACTAAGGAGAAGGTTCTTCCTTTGGGTTTTGCCTCTGGGTCCTTTGTACCCCTTAAACACAGTTGTTTGACGCTACCCCGCATATTCAGCAATGGGTTCGACTAAAGTGGTTGTGATGACCCATTCATTCGATAACAAATTCAGGTTACTTAATGTATTTTACAAAAAAAATTTTACTTAACAATTTTTCGGGTGTTGGTGAGTGGTCCGCAAGGTAACCTGACTCACCAACAAGTCACTGACTTGATTAAGTCCAAGCTAGTATAATATGGTCTCTAGTTATGACTCTAAAAGTTGAGCCTAGGGTTCATCGAATTGTTTAAGTGTTTAGGCAGCAGACCACAATTAAGTTAAAAATATTCTCTAAGAAACAATTTAAATCCAAATGATCTCAAAATTGATAGATAGATTTATTTTTAATTAAATTTTTAAAGAATATTTTTTAGAATTTTTACTATTTAAAATAAATAATTACAAATTTTTAACTAATAGAGGGTTAGATCTAAAATTTTGATCCATTGTTGGTTTTTCTTTTGGAAACAGCACCAATCATGCTCCAAAAATTAGGGGAAAGTATGGAATTGAAAGCTAAGTTGATAATATTTCAACCCCACCATTTTCAGTCAAATCAAATTTGTGTACTACTCGAAATCACTTTTTTAAATTATGACAAATTTGGATCTGAGTCTGTTTGACCCTCTTGCAATTTGCAAAATTTTAAAAATTCCAAAAATCAAATTTTTTCAAATGAATGGTGCTGTTCAAAAGATAATTTGAAAATCCAACTTCAAGCCAAATTTAAAAATTTTTTGGATCATAAAATATTTTAGCAAATGAATTTTGAAATCATTGAAAATATTTAGTCGAATTTTAGAAAGTAATAAGAAGGCTTTTCAAATGATTTTTGAAAGAGATTAGCCTTCTACTCAAGTGATCTTTTTGCTTATTTTGCAAATTTTTTTCCATTTTTTCAAAATTATTTTTTATTTTAGAAAGAAATTTTTCAGGTTTTTTTTTTCAAAAAGCAAATCTAATCCTAGGATTCAAAAGAAACCCTAACCTATGATTTTTGGTGTGTACCTGATCTTTTTCTTCAACTGCGCCTAATGTGTGAGTATTATTTGCTCTTTCCTGTTCCTACACACCAAAAGCAAGAAGAAGCAAATATGTTAGGATTAATCTCGGAAATCAAAAATCAAAATCGCGTTGCCTCCTCGTCAACGACATCATTTGTTGAAATCGTTAAATGTGGATTTGATTAGGAAAATGTCATAGTATAACATGAAATACGATTCAAACAAAACATTTATAATGAGATGGTGAGTGTCCCAGTCAATCTCAGGGAGGAGTGATTGCAAAATTGATTTTTAATTTCTTTAGTCTCTTCTTTTGCTTGCTTAGAATTGGATGTCGATATCAATTTTGCGAATGTAGGATTCTCCTGTCATGTTACTAACTCTTACAACATGTGTGTGCCAAAAAAATAATAAATGTGAAAGTGAGAGTACTTGTTCGCACGATTCTCACTTCACGATGGCTATTGCTAGAAAACATATCAATTGCTAGATCATTTACATCTTTTGGAACCAACATCTTTTTATTGCAATAAAGTAGACATGTGAAGTAGGCAACTTTATTTTTATTTCCTTAAAAGTTATGATGTCATTACAACTTGCTCTAGAGAAATGCTTATACAAGGAAATTGAAAATGACACAATCTATGCTAACAGAAGATAGATGTACACATGGAACCCATGAAGAGTTTATGCGTGCACTCTAGAAGGTAGTAATACTACCCAACTAAGCAAGAAAATAATGCACAAATTAAACTATGAAGAATAACAAATCTACGAGAAATCGAGCCACTAGAGGTGGTCTCTGGTGGGCGTGTGGCTTTAGGTGCTACGAGGGAATAGAGGGACAACCAAGCTAGTTGGTTGTACTTTTGAGAAGGTGGTGGAGGTGGTTGCTCTTGGACGTCCAATGGTGGTGTGGGGGTGGTGATGGAGCTTGTGGACGAAGATGGGGATGGGAACAACTAATGGAGAGTCCATGATGGGGGTCTTGGCCGTCCACTTCGGTCCTTAAATAGACTAAGGGGGATGGCCAAGGGCTCTCAAGAGAAGTCTCTAGACTTTTCTAGAGTGGCCGACCATGGGTCTAAAAATAGGTCTTCCTATATCCCCATTTTGTGGATCTAAGAATGACCATGTGTGGCCATTCTAGATTCTTCTCTAGATTACCAAGTTGGTGTGGGTGCATGTGTGTGTGTGTGTGAGTGAATGTGTGGGTGTATGTGTGCATCAATAGGTTGTCAAGTGGACCACTTGGTCCACTTTTAATTAGGTCCTAGGTGGGTCCTATTAAAGTGTCTAAAAATAGGATTAAGTGTAACCTATTATTGAATGCTTAATCCAATTAAACTTAAGCATGTTTAATTGGGTAAACATGTATCCAATTGGGAGATAAAATTCCCAATTAGATTACCTTGGGTCAATTGGGCTCTCACTGAGTCCAATTAGACTTGTGTTAGTTGAGATTTGAGCTCAATCGGACTCTATGAGTCCATTGACTTGGTCAAGTGCAATTGACCCAGATCCATGTCAATTGGGCTTAGTGAGAACCTAATTAGGTTCTTAAGAGAGTCTTAGGGTAGTGTTCTAGGCTTAGGATACCTTAAATTAGGTTTCCTAGGGTGTAGGATTGGGTTTATAGGCCTTACGATTGGTACTCAACTCACAGGGCAGATCAGGTGGTATTGCTTTTTGATGGAGAAAGGCATGTTTGCAAGTGGTGGAGGTACATAGAGCCAGGCATATGATAACATGTAAATGCAAGAGAACTCAAGGGGAGGCTCAATACTTCATTACAGGTGTGTATGGCCCATGCACTGCCTCTGTTAGACACGAGTTGTGGGAGGATCTGACTACAATAGCAAAGTATACACAAGGGGTTCCTTGGCTTGTGGGCGGGGATTCCAACTGTGTTCTGATAGGGATGGACAAACCTAACGGATTGATGGACAGTGCCTCTCCTGGGTTCCAGCTGATGATACAAAACTTAGGCCTAAGTAAGTTCCCCTCTTCTGAAGTAGAGTTCACATGGAAAAATGGAAATGGCCTGATGTCAAAGATAGATTTTTTGGGAATGCAAACCTATTAGACAAATTTCAAAACTATCATCTATGTTTAGGCTAGAATGCCCATTTTCAGATCACACGCCCTTGGTCTAGGACAGTGGCAAGCATGTACACATAGGGTCCTACTTCAAGTTTAGAAGATCATGGCTTAGAGGGCCAAGTTTCCGTGAAATGGTTGAGGTGTGGTGGGGGACCAAGTAGGTTGAAGGGTCATCTACAATCAGGCTAGCTTCTAAATTGGCTGCCATGCGCACCATGCTTAAGGAGTATGGGTCTATGATATCTACATTATGAGACCAAAGGCATCACAAGGCTTTGATGGAAATTCAAGGTCTAGGTGCAAAAGAGGTAGCATCCCCCCTATCCGATCAAGAAATAGATGCAAGGAGGAATTGGCAAAAGGTTGTTGCGAAAGAGGATCTAAAACTTGAAATGGACTGGTGAGAACGGTCAAGGAAACTCTAGCTTAAAGAGGGGGATGCCAACACCAAATTCTTCCACCTCATAGCCAGCTCAAGTAGAAGGTTGAATTTAATATCGTCTATTGTCAAGGATGGTCAGAGAATATCTTCCATGCAAGAGATTAGATCTGAAGCCATCAAATACTTTAGGGAGACATCATGGGCAGTAGAGAGGGGAATATGGAGAATGGCTGCGAATGACTCTCCTCGAGTTCCAGATGAACAAGCTACCAGGCTGACTGCAACTATCTTTGAAAAAGAGGATGTCGATGCAATAAATGAACTGAATAATGAAGGGTCACCTGGCCCTGATGGGGTTCAAGGTTTTTTCTACAAAGAAATGTGGAGTTTGCTTGGTAAGGAAGTGATGGAGGTTATCAAGGAGTTTAAGAGAGGTAACTTTGGGTTTGATAAGATAAACCAGTCATATATTTTCCTTCTACTGAAGATGCAAGGGGCAGATAGGTTTTCTGATTTCTGACCTATAGCACTCTCGAATTCCATATACTCGGTGGTGAGCAAAATATTGGCAAATAGATTGAGGGTGGTCCTACAAGATCTAATTCACCCTGATCAATCAGCATTCCTTCTTAACAGATCTCTGCAAGAATCCTTCATTATGGCTCAAGAGATGGTGAGTGGATGTCATAGGAGGAAGTGCAAAGCCTTTAAGTGGAAAGTGGACTTCCGGAAGGCTTATGACTGTTTCTCTTGGACATACTTGTGGGAGGTGTTTAAAAGAAGAGGTTTCCCACCTCTATGGATTCAGTGGATGAAGCGCTACATCACCACTACCTCCTTCACCCCCTAGTCAATGGTAAGCCCCGCGAGGCTTGGATTCAACTGCAATGCAGAGTTAGACAAGGCTGCCCACTTTCTCCTCTGGTGTTTAATCTTGCAGTTGATAATCTAGCTAGATATGCTTGCAAGCTATCTAAGGCCGATATTATCAGAGGGTACTCCATATCTAGTAGGAGAGCCATGGCTCCAGTACTTCAGTATGCAAATGATACGGTCTTTTTTGTTGAAGGGACAGAATTCGAAGCTCAACTTTGTGGCATATGGTTAAGATCTTTGGGGATATCTCAGGTTTGAAATTGAATGGGGAAAAATCATCCTTCTTATGCTTTGGACTTAGTGATCATGAACAAGATGCACTTTCATCTATTCTAGGCACTCCACGCACTACACTTCCAATCAAGTACTTGGGGCTGCCTCTAAGATGCTCCAAGCTGAACAAGAGTGATTGGAATATTCTATTTGATGAAACCTCTATCAACCTAGAAAACTGGAACCACAGGCTCTTGTCCAAGGGAGGAAGACTCAATTTGTTAAACTCTGTCATTACCTCTATCCCAATCTTCTATTTCTCCATTTTCAAAGCCCCTAAATTTGTTTGGAAGGACATTGATGTGATGCGAAAGTGGTTCTTCTGGAAGGGTGTGTGCCATAAGGGAAAATTTATGCAACCGCTGAAGTGGGATTAGTTGTCTCTACCCAAGGAATATGGAGGTCTGGGTATAAAAGCATTGAAGGAGTTCAATGAGGCTTTGCTACTCAAGTGGGCAATTAAAATCCTCAGTGGTGAAGGGAAGCTATGGACTGAGCTCATTAACGAAAGCTATGGCAGCTCCAACAATGCACTGAAGAGACTCTATCCATCTAAGCCATCTCCTTTATGGCAATCTGTAATTCAACCTTAAAGAATAACTGGCATCTGCTGCAACCAATGTTAGGAGATGGTAGCGCATTCAACTTCTTGAAAGTGGAATGGTCCCCGCTAGGTACATTGAAGGAGATCTATCCAAGAGCGTATTTTGCTGCTGCAGATAAGGAGAGTGTGGTGTGTAGATATTGGTCTGAACAGGAAGGCTACTAGCTGGTGAATGGGACTGAAATGAGTAGGGATGGAACTTGTTTATGGGAGAAAAGGCTGAAATAGATTTTAGACTTACATTGCTTCAGACCAAGGGCTGGATTGGAGGATAGTTATGTGTAGGATGGCATTTATACAACGGCACGTGCATATGGGAAGATTATGGGCATCGTCAGGAGTATGGAGAGTGATCTAATTGCCAAAAAGCTTTGGCTTTTGAAAGTTCCACTCAAAGTTAAAATATTTCTTTGGCTATGTAGAAGGGAGGGCCTGATTATAAGGGACTTGAGACATAGGAGAATGGGTGCTGCCTTGCATGAGTGCCCCCTGTGTAGATTACACGCTGACAGGCTAGACCACATTTTCTCTTCATGTCTGATTACGAATGCGTTCTGGAGGAGGACTTGCCGTGAACAACTTCCTCCATGGGATTCCCCATGGAAAAACTTCCTACTGCAAGACAAACTGCACATGCACATGGCAGTGACACTATGGTGTATGTGGAGGGCAAGGAATGAGAGTTTGTTTCAGGAGAGACTAGTGTGCGTTGAGCAAATTGTAAATGAGTGCTAGTCCCTCATACATATGTGGGGATCTATATTGTAACTCTCCTTGCTTTTCTTTTTTATAAGATAAATTAAAAGCCCTCCCGGATTGCTATCGTAGCACGATGGCCTTCCTTGCAGTTTCAAAAAAAGAAAAAAAAAGGAATCAAGATCTTGGCATGATTTTCAAAACAGCAACAAGAGATGGGTTCTAGACATCTGATCTTAAGATCAAATGACTTATACCTGAAAATTAGAAGTCTATGTCCTTAGTCTGGACATCTAATACTGAATCGGTATGGAGTTTAGGTTCTGTCTTGGTTTTCTGCAGAAATTGGATGTCAACACATTGTCTGGACGTCCAATTTTGCATCAGATTGGGTTTTATGTCTTGTGGGTGGAATCTAAGGAGCTTGGACGTCTAGCATCCTACCTTGACGTCCAGAGGTGGACTGGAAAGTGGGTTTTGAGGTGTTTTAGGCTAAGGTGACCTAATAGGAAGGTGGCTAAGGCTTGAGAAGGTGTCTGAGGCTATCCTAAGGCTAGGGATAGGTGTAGGGATGTCCTTTGTTCTTCATAATTCAATCTAAGCATTAAAATCCTACAAGTAATGCAGTATACCTCTTCCCAACAATATGTCTTTAGCTTGAGTTCAGCTTTATTCCATGGCTTCTGCTCTAGCTCTACTGTAGCTCTAGCCACTATCCTACTTCAAAGCTAGCTATGGTCATCTCCTGATCTCTTATTGCTTGCAAACCAAGTAATATATGATAAATGCCAGTTTATCATCATTTTTATGCATTTAAACAAACCTAGCTCTTAGGATTTTACACTACAAACGGGTTTTTGGGCTACATTTAGGCATAAATTAGGTAAGGCATGCATTGCATTTTTTATTGTCTTTTTAATATGTTTTTGTGAGTGTTAGGGATGTACAGATATACAGATCCCTAAAACCCTAGCACTCAAGAAGGCAAATGGTGAAGGAAGCCCAGACTAGCTGGAACTCAGCTTGATCAAGCTCACCACAACTGGAACCTAGCTCACTTGAACTAGGGTTAGCTCATCCCAGCTCCATTCAGCTAATCTCAGCTGAATGGCAGCTCAAGAGAGTTCATCTTAGCTCACCCTAGCTCAAGTCATCTCAGATCCAGCTCAACTTAGCTGAGTCTAGCTCATCTCAACTCCCACTAGTCCACAGGGAGCTCTAGCTAGCTTAGCTGAGTTGACAGGAGTTCACCCCAGCTCAGATCCAGCTACATCCAGCTCCACTCAACTCCAGCCAGCTGAAGAAGAACTCATCCCAGCTCAGGAAGCTCAAGTCTAGCTCCCGGAGACTTAGCTTAGCTCAACTCAGTTGAGCTAAGCTACCTTAGCTACCTCAACCAGCTTGATTCTCCCCGAGAGCACCAGACCTAGCTCACCTCAGCTCATTATGGTAGAAGCTAGCTCACTTTAGCTTGGCTTAGCAACTAGCAAAGAACTAGCAAGCCAAGCCAGCTAGAGTTGCCCCAAGCCAGCCTCTTCAACAGCAGCCAGCTCCAACTCTAGCTCCAGACTTCTCCTCAGCTCCTCCCTCCAAACCCTAGCTCCAACACCTTCTCCTCTACTCCACCTTTAGCTAAGCTAGCTTAGCTTAGCTTAGCTTATCTTAGCTAGCAACCAGCTCCTTGGCCATCCACCAACTTCAAATTCAACCCTAGCTAGCTCCACCAACTTAAGCCTACCTAAGCTAGCTACCCTACACAAGTTGGAGCCACCTCCTAGCCATCTCTTCACCCCATTATCACCACCAAAAGACACCATAAGTTGGCACCAAAAACTACCCCTAACCACCTCTATATTGGTGCCAACTTTCAGCCCTTAATCCACCCTACACCTACCCACATAATCCATCCTAACCATCCACCTACCCCTCCTTCTAGAACCCTTCTTGGCGCCAACTTAGACCCCCTTCTAGAAGCCATTTCAGCACCAATATCAAGGGATGCCAACACCCATAACCACCCCCTAGGTGTCCCTTAAGGTGGCGCCAATTCACCTTGGCCATTGGATCCTTAACCACCTCCATCTCTTCATCTTAGCCCTCCATTCCAAGAGTCACCGTAGCCCCCTTCCTATTCTATAAAAACCCACCACCTACCACCATTTTGGGGCATCCTCCATTAGTGTATTTTGCTACCTAAACCACCTATACCTACAGCCAAGAAGAAGGAGTAGAGAAGGAGCTTAAAGGGGCACATCACCAGCCCTTTTGGTGCCTTCTTCTCCCCACTCTCTTCAACTTGGGCCACGCCAAGGAGGAGGACTCTTCCACTTCAAGGAGGATGGCCAGGCAAAGGAGAAGAACCTAGGGTGGATGTCCACCCTTGGAGAGAAGCTTAGGGCACGCCCCTTAGGGCTTGCCTTGGAGGACATCACCTTGGCGGAGCACAACAAGGAAGGAGTTGGAGGACTCTTTTCAAGATTGGGAGCTACCAACCTTGGAGCAAGAAGACCTCTTCTTCACCATCTATCTAGAGGATTTGTATTTGCTTTTCTTTATTTTAATTTTTCTAGTAGTAGAAGCATTCCTCTACTAGGCCTTTTTGTAAAACACTTTTCATTAATCTAGTTGCCTTCTTTGCAATTTTCTATTTTGCATTTCTACTTGCTTTGTTTTTAGAATTTTTCACTCCCTCTCCCTAATTATTCTAGGCCTCCACTTGCCTAGAGTGAGCTTAGGGAGAGGCTCTACTTGCCACTTAGAAGTAGTATTTAAATTTGAAGTGTAAATCACCTTCCCGCCACCAATTCGTATGTTGTCTTAACTCAAAAACAAAAAAAATGATATATTGAAAAATACCAAAAAGAAAGTTGAGATGTGTCTTTAGCAAGAGAGTTGAATTGCAATTTTTGCCTCCTTGGACGCCCTAGATACTCCCCTATCTAGGATATAAATTTAAAAGCGAAAGCGGATTCGCGTGTTGCAACGATGTTAAAAATCGGCTTTTACAAATCACGCGTATTTCGCTATCACTTTTTGGCGCCGTTGCCGGGGAGGTACGGCTTTGCATTCGTCAATTTTCTCTTGCTTGAAGTGGATCTCATCCCCTTCTCTTTCTTTTCTTTTTTTTTGTGTGCAGGAACTATTGCAAGAAGAAAGCGGGAATCTGGAAGCGAGAGCTCAAAGATCCTTTTCTTCCTGCGAAATTCAGGTTGGTTCCCCTAACTTGTCACAGTTAACCTAAAAAAACTACCAAAATACACTAAACTTGGCTTTCAAGACCCTAGAAAATTTAATTAAGTGGAGTGGTGCATTTTAAAATCCATTTTTTGCTTGAATGCTTCTTTCACACCACTCCATTACAAGTATTGTTCTGTTTTTCAGGTCCAGATTTCTGTCTGGAATTAAAAAATTGATTCCTAACACCACAGGCTTCCTTAAATCATAACATTTCATACAGTGATCCCCAATTAGGTTAGGAACATCTGTTCTAAATTTCAGATCATTTAGATTTGTATTTAATTTTTAAAAATTCGTGGACTGTAGAGGGGTCACACCCTCTAATCTTCTTGTTTTGCTACTATCTGCGAATTTTTAGAATTTTTATACTCAGCCAATTTTGGTGAAATTTATCTTGTTGGAATCCTTGTGAAATTTTAGATATCATACAAAATCATCAAAATTTTCTGAATTCGGTGATAATACTGAAAAGTCTAGAATACCCACGGGTATCATTTCTGGACTTTGACACCAGTACAATTAAAAATTTAAAACAATTATCAAACAAATTCCTAAAATATTAAAAAAATCTTTTCTGGAATCCTTGTTTGATTTTCTTCAAAGTAGTGGTGTTGATTGACTTGATTGGACCACTACTTCATATAGAAAGCCTAAAATTAATTCATTAGTAGTAATTTTCTGTCTTAGGGATAATTGGCTTAGGGTTTCTTTCTTTCTTTTTAGAGACTCACATTAAAGGAAATTAACCATCACCAATACAACTTGTCTTTCCTTTGACTATGGAGTTTCAAACTTGTTTGAAAATTTAAAAAAAAACCCTAAAACACATTTAATTAAATCAAATCCTAAAAGACAAAAATACAAAAAAATTGTGTGACAACTTGATTTTCATTAGAGCCACTCTCCAATTCTTGCACACACATAAAAAAATTTTGAAATAACAGGACAACAACCCCATAAACGCCCTCCACATTCCGTGTGCACTATAACATCCTAGACCTAATTAAAACTTGTAGCAACTTGACCCCTAAGGCTTCATCAACTTAGGCAAGCTATCTAGGTCTTAAGTTTTCTTTAGTTAATACCAATTCTGTCATCTATATCTGGTGTTCAGGCTGAGGGGCCGTGTCAAACGACCAAGCGTGGGTTTGTACAAGCACTTGGGGTTTTCCCTGGGAAATGTTTGGGCCCAAACCTCCCCTTAAGCAACTTGGCTAGATTTGTTGACAGAACGGGTATTCACTATTGACTAAATTCCTACATAGACCAAGTCTTAGGTTTATTTTTTAGGAAGTCACACTTAAGTTAGGTCTAGAATTTGATTGCTTGTGTGCACACTTCTCTCATCCCCATCTCTTCTCCTCCCCTACCATTTCTTCCATTTTGCACGGGCGGCAGTCCAAAACTCCACACTTGGAGGGACCACTTGATTTTGCCTCCCCAAAAAAGGACTTTTCCTGCAGTCTTCCTCTTCTTTAAAAATGGAAAATCAAAATTGGTCCTCTAACCTGCATGCTAATTTTTCTTTCCCTTATTTCTCCACCCAGGAGCTACTTAATCAGGCCCCTCCACCTAATCTCTACTCTATCATGGCTCAGCTACAAGTTAAGCAACAACAGTTGCATAAGGATTTAACAAACCTGGCCAACCAAGGGAATCCTGCCACACTTGCCCAAGCTCCACACATTCCACATCTCACCCCTTTTAACACCGGCAAGGGAGAAAATCTGCATAAATCCTGTGCTGAGTATAATTATTATTCTGAGGCTTTCTATGGTTCAACAGGGAATTATGTTTATCCCAATCATCACCCCACCCAAAATATCCCTACTTTCCAGGAGAAATTGAAAAATTCCTCTAATTGGGGGAATTATCCATCTCACTCCTGGACCAATCCGGTTCCACACCAACAACAGAACCCGTTTGGAGGGTATGGTTCAAATCAGACTTATCAATCTGGGCAATCTCAAGAAGACATTAATGCCCAAATGATGAAAACCCTGCAAGAGTTACAAAGAAAAACAAAGGAAACAACCCGTCTTATTAACAATCTCAATGATCAAATTGGGGATATTCCGACTCAAAGACTTGCAGGACACTCACCATCCCAACCCACACCAAACTTTATTAATCACAGGAACCAACACCCGGGTGGCTACCAACATCAGAACCACATGGTCCAGCCTCCTATTAACCCAATATCACAGCACCAACCCAATTTCTATCAAAATCAGGCCCCCCCACCTCCTCCCAGTGATCACCAAGCTGCGTATGCAGAGACTTTGAGGAGTAAGGAAACCACCATGGATTTAAGGCCTTCACAATCAAATGATGAAACTGATTCTCAACCAATGTAGATTGACCCCCTAACCTCAATAAGGAAGAAGAAAAAGAAATCCCAAAAACACTTGATTCAAACCCTATTTCCCACTCTCAAAAATTGCAATCCAACAATCCAAAATCAGAACCCTCTAACCACAATCCTTTGGACTTATTTGAGCAAGTCAAGAGGAATATTCCTTTCTTAGATTCTCCCCATGCCTCTAAAAAATTTACTACAAAAGGGCATGATCAAAATCTAGAAAGATTGATCCTTTCAAAGACAGCCAGCTCAGTTTTTCAGAGCAAGCTGCCTTTCACAAAAAAGGACCAGGGCACATCACTCATCTCAGTTGTCATAATTGAAACCATTTTTTTTCGTGCCTCTCTCGACTTAGGTACCTCTAGTAATCTCATCCCCCTGGTCTTATTTGAGGAATTTCGATTCAGTGATTTAAAACCTACTAAGGTTCAATTTCAATTGGAAGACCGATCTACCATTCAACCGTGGGGAGTTGTTGAGGATAGTATCATCAAGGTCCAGAATTGTCTATTTCCGGTAAATTTTCTGGTCCTTGACATAGAGGTATCTAAGGCTCTCATTAATGCCATCCTTGGAAGACCTTTTCTGATTACCGCAACAGCTAATATCCATTCTGGGAAAATGAATATAAGTTGTAGTAACCAGACCTTCTCATTATATTTATTTCTAGCTTCCAAGAGGTCCATTAATCATAAATTTTTTTAGGACACTAATAATAAAATGGAAGCAGTATTTGAAAAGTATATGTTGATCCAATCTCATTCAACTTTGACCACTATTGATCTAGATTTTATTGATTCTTATTCTAAGGATAATTATGTGGTCCAAGACTTTCCAGATCAACTAGGGTTCGACTTTCCCCCTTTTCATCTTCCTGATTTTTCACCAAAAATATTCACACCAACTTCACGCATCTTACATCTCACTAACTCCTTTCCCCTCCCTTTTCTATTGGACCTACCACCTGAGTTTGGCCTTCATCATCAATTCAAACCATGGCCAGACCGGGGTCCTTTTTCCATTTCTCTATTTTATTTTGATCCCTTTATCTTTACCACTCATCTTTTTAGGGATCTTGAGGAAGACACTTTTAGTAAAGACATTCAAGTGTCCAACTTTTTACATGATTTTCCGTCTTCTATGCATACCTTCACGCCCAGCTGAATGGCGTAAAAGATAGCACTGGATGGGATGTAACCCATCATTTTTTTCCTGCTTTCCTTTCTTCTTCTTTTTCCAGGTTTTGATCATCCTAAACTCGACCGTTCTTCACTAAGGTGATCCTTTTTCCCTCATAATGCATGAGGACATGGCATATCTTAAGCATGGGGGGTGTTTTTAAATTTGACGATCGATTTAGGATTTTCAAAACCTAAAAATATGCATTTTTCTTTAATTTATTTCTTGCTTGAATACCAAAAAATAATAATAATAATAATAAAAATGTTGAAAACTTTTTGAGGAAAAATTTTGATATCGGGACTAAGGTCGAAAAATTCACTTTTGCTACAATGGGATTTAATCTTTAACAAACTAAGGATGAGGACATGGATCTGATCATTAGAATTCCAGGGTCTATTTTTGACTAGATCAGATATCCTTCTCTAAGATTCCACCTGAACTCATGATAGTTCAGGTGACTTGATCCTATTTTGTAATACGAAAAGTATTTGACTTAGTTTCTGATTCAAAAACTTGCGTGTCTTGAGAAACTTCTTGTGTCAATTTTCACACACAAGCCAATACCTAAAAACAATCAAAAATTTGGAAAACTCCCTTGTTTGGACTTAGTAAAAGTCTGAAGCAGACCATTGGTTTGAGTTCCCACCACCGAGAAGGAGGAAAATACCTCCTTTGAGGATGCGATGTCAACATGTTACCGCCTCGACGTCACTCCATATCTATATTTCACATTTTTAGATGGAGCATTAAAGCACATTTTAGCAGCTCAAGTGCCTTGGACGGTGCTCTACCTATAGTGTCGGAGCAAGAGCTTGAGTTTGCTTGGAGCGCCTCTTTACACCGCATCGTGTTTTGGGGTTGTGAGCTCTTGGGTGGTGTCATGGACAGTGCTATCCCAAAGTATTGACGCCAGAGACCCCTCGAGGAATGGTAACGGGAATGATAATCCCGACACATCTGTTGTAAGACTAAGCTAAAAATAAGGATGGGGGAGAAAAAATAATAATAATAATAACACATCCTTATAAATGTTGGCTTTTCACAAGAACAGACATAAGGTTTTAAAGGATTTTGCAAGTTGCGAATCAAATTCATAAGCCAGAAAAATCCAAAAAACAAAAATTTCAAGTCATCTGAATTAACAAAGGGTTAATTTGTGAATTTTCTAGAGGATATATTGATCCCGTCTTGTCTAATGGTTGGATCCAAAAACATATCCTGATGTTTATCTTTAACAAATCCCGTACCTCCTGTGTTTTAATCTACCAAGGTCCCTTAATCTCTTTTTCTCCTCAAAAGTCAAAAAATTAGATTTCCCAAAAATTTCGTTTTCCAAAAAATTGAAGTTTTGCTAAGAGACTAGCAAAAGATAAGCATGGGGGTGTGATAAATGCCAGTTTATCATCATTTTTATGCAATTAAACAAACCTAGCTCGTAGGATTTTACTCCGCAAATGGGTTTTTGGGCTACATTTAGGCATAATTTAGGTTAGGCATGCATTGCATTTTTTATTATCTTTCTAATACGTTTTTGTGAGTGTTAGGGATGTACAGATATATAGATCCCTAAAACCCTAGCACTCAAGAAGGCAAATGGTGAAGGAGAAGCACAGACTAGCTGGAACTCAGCTTGATCCAGCTCACCACAGTTGGAACCTAGCACACTTGAACTAGGGTTAGCTCATCCCAGCTCCATTCAGCTAATTTAAGCTGAATGGCAGCTCAAGAGAGTTCATCTTAGCTCACCTTAGCTCAAGTCAGCTCAGATCCAGCTCAACTTAGCTGAGTCTAGCTCATCTCAGCTCCAACTAGTCCACAGGGAGCTCTAGCTAGCTCAGCTGAGTTGACAGGAGTTCACCCCAGCTCAGATCCAGCTACATCCACCTCCACTCAACTCCAGCCAGCTGAAGAAGAACTCATCCCAGCTCAGGAAGCTCAAGTCCAGCTCCTGGGGACTTAGCTTAGCTCAACGCGGTTGAGCTAAGCTACCTTAGCTACCTCAACCAGCTTGATTCTCCCCGGGAGCACCAGACTTAGCTCACCTCAGCTCATTATGGTAGAAGCTAGCTCACTTTAGCTTGGCTTAGCAACTAGCAAAGAACTAGAAAGCTAAGCCAGCTAGAGTAGCCCCAAGCCAGCCTCCTCAGCAGCAGCCAGCTCCAGCTCCAATCCAGACTTCTCCTCCTCAGCTCCTCCCTCCAAACCCTAGCTCCAACACCTTCTCCTCTACTCCACCTTTAGCTAAGCTAGCTTAGCTTATCTTAGCTAGCAACCAGCTCCTTAGCCATCCACCACCTTCAAATTTAACCCTAGCTAGCTCCACCAACTTAAGCCTACCTAAGCTAGCTACCCTACTCAAGTTGGCGCCACCTCCTAGCCATCTCTTCACCCCATTATCACCACCAAAAGACACCATAAGTTGGCACCAAAAACTACCCCTAACCACCTCTATATTGGCGCCAACTTTCAGCCCTTAATCCACCCTACACCTACCCACATAATCCATCCTAGCGATCCACCTACCCCTCCTTCTAGAACCCTTCTTGGCGCCAACTTAGACCCCCTTCTAGAAGCCATTTTGGCACCAATATCAAGGGATGTCAACACCCATAACCACCCCCTAGGTGTCCCTTAAGGTGGTGCCAATTCACCTTGGCCATTGGATCCTTAACCACCTCCATCTCTTCATCTTAGCCCTCCATTCCAAGAGTCACCTTAGCCCCCTTCCTATTCTATAAAAGCCCACCACCTACCACCATTTTGGGGCATCCTCCATTAGTGTATTTTACTACCTAAACCACCTATACCTACAGCCAAGAAGAAGGAGTAGAGAAGGAGATTAAAGGGGCACATCACCAGCCCTTTTGGTGCCTTCTTCTCCCCACTCTCTTCAACTTGGGCCACGTCAAGGAGGAGGACTCTTCCACTTCAAGGAGGACGGCCAGGTAAAGGAGAAGAACCTAGGGTGGACGTCCACCCTTGGAGAGAAGCTTAGGGCACGCCCCTTAGGGCTTGCCTTGGAGGACATCACCTTGGCGGAGCATAGCAAGGAAGGAGTTGGTGGACTCTTTTCAAGATTAGGAGCTACCAACCTTGGAGCAAGAAGCCCTCTTCTTCACCATCTATCTAGAGGATTTGTGTTTTCTTTTCTTTATTTCAATTTTTCTAGTAGTAGAAGCATTTCTCTACTAGGCCTTTTTGTAAAACACTTTTCATTAATCTAGTTGCCTTCTTTGCAATTTTCTATTTTGCATTTCTACTTGCTTTGTTTTTAGCATTTTTCACTCCCTCTCCCTAATTATTCTAGGCCTCCACTTGCCTAGAGTGAGCTTAGGTAGAGGCTCTACTTGCCACTTAGAAGTAGTATTTAAATTTGAAGTGTAAATCACCTTCCCGCCACCAATTCGCATGTTGTCTTAACTCAAATACAAAAAAAATGATATATTGAAAAAATACCAAAAAGAAAGTTGAGATGTGTCTTTAGCAAGATAGTTGAATTGCAATTTTTACCTCCTTGGACGACCCTAGATACTCCCCTATCTAGGATATAAATTTAAAAGCGAAAGCGGATTCGCGTGTTGCAACGACGTTAAAAACCCGCTTTTACAAATCATGCGTATTTCGCTATCAATATACTTGTCAGTACATTATTTTGGCATTATTTCATGAATATCTAAATAAAGCAGGAAAGATGTAAGGTATGCTACTAATGCATGAATTATACTACAATTATGCTAAGTTCTAACTTAATTCAGGACATTTAAGTCCTATAATTGCAACGCAATCAATGCATGCACCATGGTGTTCCCAAATGGCACTTAGCTCGACTTAGATTTTCTGGCTGCATCTCACTCTTCTTTCTCATCCCGAGTCCCTCCTGCTCGAGTACATTTACTCACTTGGGATGCATCTTCTCCATCTTCACTGGATCCTACGTATCAGGAACCCATGAATAATCTGGATCTGACACTGTATGATCAGGGTTACACACCCCATGATTATTCTAGTGTGTATTCCTTTGATGAATATGCATCTTAGACATCTTCGGCCTATGAAGATGTCAGCACTATGGAAGGTTACGAGCATAATAACCAATATTCGGAGACGTATAATCTTGGTTGGCTCTAGCATCCTAACTTTTCTTGGTTTGGTAACTTGTAGGGACTAAATCAAGATCCACACTAGCCGACTAGACAATACGAGAATACACAAAACACATACCCTTGGTAGCCTCCAATCCCATCTCAGCAGCAATCTTGCTATATTTATCAACCACTCAGCAAGTTGCCAATCACCCTCCAAAGCAGGCCAGCCCTTTGGATGCACCAAAAGAGGAACTGTAAGAGTCTATGCTGAAATTTACTCATGACAGTGATGTAGACACATCTATATCACACAAACAGTCTATTAATACGTGCTCTTAGGTGTATAATTGCATCATGCATTATAAATATTGCATAACATGCATCATTTTGCATTTAGATTAGTTTGTACAAATTTTAGGTTAATTTGCCACTTTTTGTGGTCAGGGAATAGGGCAATATTTATCTGATCCTCGGATTGAAGATCCAATCGAACGAATCTAATCAGGGCAACGATCGGAGTCCGATGCCTCTGAGACCCGGTCGGACCTCCGTAGCATCAGATGCAATCCAACGAAGATCAAAGGTCAAGGGCAAGATGGTCTAAATTCGTACCTTAGATGACAAATCCAACCGCATAGATGGGTTCGGATCGACGATCATAGCCCAACAACATGAAAATCAACCCAATCCGACATCCGTGGCACCATATACAAGCATTGAAAAAAGGACAACCCAGATGGTGCCACGTGGCGCCACTCAAGCTACCCACCGCCATCGGCCTCCTCCTTCTTCATCTGCACCATTAGATTTCTATCATTGGATCGACATCCAACGGTCGAGATACATTCTTGCTGCACCCTCACATCTTCAAAAGATATGCCATCACGCGATCTAAACCATCGATCCATGATCCAACGATCACAACCGCTCGCCCATCTGATCGTCTTCTTGCCAATCCATGCACGTAGTGCAATGGAAAGAGTCCTTCATCAGCAGTTGTCGCGAGTTCGAAACCTGATCCACGTTCCCAACTAACGAGTAGAATTGATTGAACCGTGCAATCTCGAATAGACGGTGGAGATGAGAGCCACATTGCACATAGCGTGAACACGTGATTCGATGCACAAGGAGATGCACGATCGTACGTTCCCCAGCGCACGATCTCAGCCCTTCCTCAATGATCGAACGGCTGAGGAGGTGCTGTTGAAGTGATCTATCAGGGATTTAAATCAAAGTATTGTAATCGTAGTTTGAAATCCACAATAAATAAAATAAAAAATAATATTTATAGGCTCAGAATGTCAGAAATGAAGTCCAAGGTCATTCACTAGGAGCAAATATCAAATTCACGTGCTAATCTCAACAAATAATATAAATGGGCACAATTGATTACTCAAAAACTAATATGCAATGTATAACATGAGTATATGAGGAGTCAAAAAGAACTTTAGACAAAATAATGGTGATTTGGATCACCGATTATTAGCCTAACACATATATAGTATTTACTGAATATAATCAAATGAAGAAACAGATAATCAGACGACTTAAAGTGCGTTGCTACAGTGCTCATTCTTTCTTTTTCTTCTACTGTTCTTCTTCGTCTACGATCCTCTTATTCTGCCTTGCCTCTTCTTTCTTCTTCTTCTCCTGGCTTCTTCTTCTGCCACCTCCTCTTCTTCTCTAATTTCCTTTGGATCTTCTCCTTTTACACCTTCTCTTTACACATAGGGGAAGCTCACCTTCGAAATCGACTAAGTGTCAAGAACACTTACGAGCAATACCCCCTACCCCGCACTCTCTCTCTCTCTCTCCTTTCCTTCTTCTCCTCCGCAAGGTTAACTAGGTATTCGAATATTAGATTAGAGCATACCTAAGACCAGGGTTGTGTGCTTGAGTGCCACAGTTGAGGTGTGAGAGGTATAGGCAGGTAATTGGACCAAGCTCGCGTGGTGGTGTCACAGGCAAGGTGTGAAGGATTGTGGGGACCTCACCCCCAACTGTTGAGGCAATAACCCTCAACACTTTTTCAATTTATCCCCTACCGCCACCTCTTCTCTTCACGAGGTAGGACTAACTCCCACCTTCTCCTTTGCATATCTGGAACTAAGGAGGCCTCCCCAATTGGAGCAGTAGCTGGAGGTAATTCCTTCAATTGAGGACCTGAAGATGGTCCTGGAGCTTATCTGCGTAGCTCGAGGGTAGTAGCAAGCCAAGTATTCGCCAGAGTATGGCCGTCGATGTCAAAGAAGGAAGTGGTGACGACGGCTATCCGTTGATACCTGAAAATCAAAATACGGGCTTATAGCTCCAATCAAACAAGCTCACAAGCATCACCGTGGTGTGAGGAATGTGATGGCGGTGGTTTTGTGGTGATTGGTGAAGCGTGGAGGTCAAATGAACTCAAACGGAGAAGCAGAGATGATGGTGGTCGTGTTGGGGATCGTATAGTGCATTTTTGATAAGAAAAAGCGTCATCGTATAGTGCGCAATACGATCAACAAAAATAATTTATAAGAATAACGAGACTTGGGTCCCGGTCGTTCATCTCTGGGAGGTGTTTATGGAAATGCAGATTTGAAATCGAACTCTTTCGCTCTACTTGCTTAAAATCTCATGTCAATTTATGGTAATTTACATATTAATGTACAACATGCTAGTTGCCAAAAGATAGTAATTAAAAGCAGGCAACTTCAATCACGCAAAATATATTGCAATAAGCTCATGGTGATTCTCAACACATAGATATATATATATATATAGAAAAAGATCTTTCATTGATTCATCATGGTGTTTGCAACATGGAACTCGTGGAAAGCTTATAGAGGAATGCTTAGAAACACAAATCTAGCTAGTAGGAAACGATTTCATGCATGAATCTAAAGGGGGATTATGCATGCATCATTGGGGGAGAATATAGAGCTACACTACTAAGCAGTAAATAAAGCATGTAAACTATGAAGAACTAAGCTACTAATCTAGCAGAAATAAGGGCATTCGGAGGTGGGCTCTGATGGCCTTTGATTTGGTTGAGAGGAGGAGAGGTGGCCAATGGTGCTTAGGCTAGCCCTTGGAGAGAGGTTGAGGAGGTGATCCAACATCTTGGCGTGGAGATGGTGGTGGCCATGGTAGCAACTCATGAAGGTGGAGTGGAAGTGGAATGTAGCTAAGCTAAATGGAAGCCAAGAGTGAATGAAGCTAAGAATGGATGAAGCCAAGAGTGGGTGGGTGAAAATGGCCACCCCTTAGGTCTTTTTATAGACCTAAGGGAAGCTCTCTAGAGAATTATGGAACTCTCTAGAGAGGCCTATGGTGGGATCTCGTGGGAGAGTGAGAGAGAGAGGATGGATGGTGGTTTTTAGATCCACCAAATGTGGATCTAAAAATTGAATGGCTCTTGCTTGCTAATTTTAGCAACCAAGGCAACAACACATGGTAGAGAGTTCTAGAGAACTCTAGGCTAGGTATTTTCGTGTAGATGGTGTGCATGGGTGTGTGTTGGTCGAAACTTAGGTGGCCAGGTTGATTAGGTTAGGTTCTAGTGGGTTTAGGTCAAGGTAGGTCCCAAATTAGGGCTGTAAACCCTAATTCACTAAGGTAAAGTGCAGTTAAACTTAATACAAGTTTAATTGGGTGTGTGCAAACTTAATTGAGAGAAAAATAACTCAATTAAGTTAGGTCCATGTCAATTGGACTCTCACTGAGTCCAATTGGACAGTGTGTGCTGAGATCAAGGCTCAATTGGACTCAATGAGTCCAATTGAATAGGCTGATGGAATTGACTAAGATCCAAGTCAATTAGGTTTAGTGAGGACCTCAATAGGTCCTTTAGGAGGTCTAGAGGTGATGTACTAGGGTTAGGGCACCTTAATTTAAGTTCCTATGGGGTTGGAATTGGGTTTAGGGACCTAGAGATCCAAGATCAAGGCTTGAATCTCAAAACAGGGTCTGGAGGGCAGTTCTGGACATCCAATAATAGTGTCAGACGTCTTATAGTGAAAAATCAGAAGTCCAGACTGTTGGTGCTAGAGCACCACGATCATTTGTTTTGATGATAACAAAACACGTGTCATTTAATATTTGCGCTTTGAGTCCTAGATTTCAGGTCAATCGCAAATGGATACGTGATTAGATGGAGTTCGAGCTCGCATCCAGGATGGATTGGAGGAGCTTGATGGAGAACATAAGAGATTCGCGGGGAGCGATATATTGAAGATGGAAGGACAAGAAGAATAGGATAGAATTTTGTTTAATCCTTTCATGTACTGTTGTCGTTATTTTCTTGCTCTTTATTTCCTTAGAAATTCATGTTAAAGAGCCTCAAAGTACCCTAACAGTAGTCCTAGGAATACCGGCAAAACCCTAGGATACTTAGGTTTTCTGTAGAACACTTAGAAAACCAATATAGGGTTTAAACAGCACTTCCAGACGTCTAATTCCCAAATCAGACGTCAGATAAAATATTTTAAGACGTCTGACTGTTGTTTCAGACGTCTGATAACTATTAGGCTGGACATAATTATTTCTGTCTGATGAAATCAGACGTCCAGAACTTAGACCAGACGTCTTAGGAGACGTCTGATGGATTGGTCAGACGTCCAATTAGTGGACCGTTGGCTGGCTTAGCATACACTCAAGAATATGACCATTAGAGCCTTATCAGACGTCCATAGGACTGTCCAGACATCTGATAATTGACCGTTTTGCCTCGGCTGACCCAAAATCTCTTGTTAGAGATTTTCTAGCCATTGCAACATTTGGAAATCCATTCCCACAGTAAAAGTAGGTTTCCAGACGTCCAGACATAGTGCCAGACGTCCTATATGTCGTCTGATGGACTTGCACTAGAACCCTGTTTAGATCTGATCCAAGTCAGGAAGAGACCTGCCCAAAATCAGACATCTGACCTTGGAATCAGACGTCTTAAAGTGAACTTCCAGACGTCTGATTCCAGAGTTAGACGTCTGATAAGCCTGTCAGAGCAATGATTGTTCCTGATTTCGGGTTGATTCTCTTGGGCTTTGTTCCCAACGGCTATAAAACCTTTCCTAAGCCTTCCAAAGCCTTCCTAAGGCCTCTATAAATAGAGGGGAACCTTTGCAACACCAATACACACCTAGATACACAAGACACACTTGGCTACACACTTTCACACTCTCTTGTGTCCTAGCTAGCTCTTGCTCTCCAAGCTCAAGCTCCATTCTCTTGAGAGCATCAAGCTTTGCGCACCCGCTCTCTCGCTGTAGTTCATGAGAGCGACGTAGCACCATCGTGTAGTTCACGCATTCGCGTCGCCGATGCACTCCTTTCAAAGGGAAGCATCCTAATTCCTATAGAAGCTTTGGTTAAAAAATTATTTTGTTGGCTCTATAGGATTGTTGTTTATTTTATCTTTGTTATTTAGTTGGGTATTCGCTTTGCGAATTCCCGTCTCCTTCGTGGGACAAAATCCTTCTCGTGGAGAGAAGGGGTTGAGGAACGCTACCCTCGTACTTGTAGCGTGGTTGTAATTGAGGTTGAATCACCCTCGCTTAAAGTGATTCGGTTAGTGGATTTGATCAACTAGGTTGATCGGAAAATCCTAACTCGAGAGGGTTAGGTGGTGGTTTTCACCCGGTTTGGGTTTCCACCTAAAAAATACTTGTGTACTTGTGTGTTTTTTTATTTTGTGAGATTGTTTATATTTATTTCCGCAATTATTACGTCACCCCTCTTAGAAGGGCAAGAAACTTCACAGACTTGTTGTTTGGACGTCCAATCAGAGTCAGGAGGGATACTAGCTTCTGTCTTGGGTATTCTGCAGAAATTGGACGTTTGACCAAGTGTCTGGACGTCCAATAACACTGCAGAAGTGGGTTTAAGGTGTGCAGGAGTTGGCTAAGGGTTCTGGACGTCCTATAACTCATCTGGACATCTAGATAGAGGTTAGAATTAGGCTTTTAAGGTTTCCTAGGGTGCGATGACCTAATCTAAGGGTGGCTAAGGCTTGGGGAGGCTTCTAGGTTGTCCTAGGACTAGGATGGACCTAAGTTCTTCACAATTTATTACTTTTTTCCTACTTAATAGAATAGCATACCTTAACTCCCTTACAATATTATCTACTACATCTAATCTAGGTCTTCCGCTCTAGCTCTGTTGCAACACTAGTTATTCTTTATTCTTCAGATCCAGCTTTAGATCCAGCTTCAGATCTAGCTTATGATCAGTTTATTATCTGCAATTGACATATTGCACCTAATCAGTACACTATAGCATTATTTTATGCATAGATAAAAGAAAGCAGTAAAGGTGCTAGTAATGCTTATGCATGCATGAATTACCCTAACTTATGCTAGGTCCTAGCCTAATTTAGGTCAATTAAGACCTATGATTGCTGTGTAATCAGGTCAGTGGAGCGTTTTTGAGTGCAAAGTCCTAAATTTGTTTAGGGCTTTTACCCTACATGACACCGCGGAGCTAATGGAAGCTGTGACGTGGCGAACGGTGGCATGTAGCGATGTATTGGCATCACCAGAGCATCGCTGAAGAGGAAGAAGATGGAGGGGAGACATGTGGTCAGCAGTCATTTTGAGAGACAGAGAGAGGGAGAAGGAAGTAGGGGAAGAGAGGAATCTAAGGGACCTAGTTTAGGGACAAAAGGGGGAAAGATTCCCACGCTGATGTGATGGCCGGATGTGGAGAAGACGAACCTCCGAAGGGAGAGACGGCGAGGAAGAAGGGTCTAAGGAACCTCTGATGTGGTCATCGAGAAGCAAAGAAAGTTGGAGAGGGTCGTGGCCTAGCGAATTTGGCTGTTGGTCGACTGTAGGATGAAAGGGAGGACGGTTTCCGAAGCTTAGGTCGGAGGAGGTAGGAGTTTTAGAAGAAAGATGATTTTTGGCTCCAAACCTTGCTAAGGGGCACGACCTTGCATTGGGCGTGCTTATATAGGCCAAAGAAAGCCCTTCCAAGCTTGGAAGGCCACACACTTGGCGAATACCCATATCTCTCAAGCATTCGCATGAGAGATTGGGGAAGTCTTGGAGCACAAGGCCGGATCCATTGGAAAGAGGATTTCCTAAAGAATCTCCAGTTCAATTTTGGGAAGGTTTCATCAATCAATCAAGGAGAAATCCTTGATTGATTGTCGCCGGAGTGTTTAGGATTAGGAGTTCTGGCGGTTGAAGGTGGTAGGGACCCATTTGAAGAAGACGATAAAGTTGGGGACCCAAATGCAAAGAATTCAAAACTTATGGGCATAGATGTAAGGAAAAGAGTCAGACTCAATTAAATTGCAAACAAGGTCACGATGATCTCTGATTGGGCCCAAATTTTGGTACAAACCTAATTTGAACCCAAGAAATCTAATGGTGTAGTTGTATTTTGATTTTGGCCAACTTTTCTTAGGTAAATTACACAGTTACCCAAATTAGGGCAACTTTCTATCGAAGACTCTATTTTAGGTCAAAACAGGTTCTGATGATCAAATCAAGGATGCCAAACTCTAGGGAATATTTTTATATGATTTTGAGAGGGTTTAGGTGAATTTTATCCTAACCAGAACCTCAGTTAATTAAGTGGGTCTGTTTTTAGGATTTCAGATGTCATTTAATTCTCGTAAAGCACAAAAATCGTTTCTGTCTGCATGGACCCTCTTGTTAGTCATTTAAGACCATTTGACCTTTAATTAACCCCTGAGAAAACTTGTGGTTGTTCTACATTCATGATATGATGGTAAAATTATAGTTTTAACCCTGGTTTCCTATTTATCTCTAAAAAAGGATGTGTAATGAATTTCGGCTCTCTGGCGGTTATGTGGGAGCAATTATTGGTGGATTATGACTAAATAATGCTAGATATGGCTGATGATGACGTTATCATCATACCCCATTGCTTAAATTTTGCTAGACCCTTAGCAAAATCTCATGGAATTAACTCAAATTCTAGACCACGATTTCAGATCTATGATGTGTGCTTTTTTCTTATAGATTAGGTTAGAATGCCAATAGTAGGCCTAGAGGTACTCAAGTACCAACTAAGATGCAGACTTAACCAGCTTTAGCCTCGATCTACTACTAAGGTTTCTAAGGCCCACAGGAATTAACCCAAGGTTTATTGAACTCCACGGTTAAAGCACCTATGCAAAAAACATAGATAGTCCTAGTTCAGTTTGCAGTGCGTTTTCATAAGAGAGAGATAGAAGAATTTTTGTATTTTTAGAGAGTTTTTCTCTCTCTTTTTCTTTATTTCTAGCTTCGGATTGGCTTTACAACATGGTCTGTATCAAATTCCTAGCTCCAACCATCAATCCTCACAGGGTTCCTAGCGTTCGATGCTTCGAGATAACATCGCCCATGGCATCCCCCAGAACCCTAGCTTTCAACACTTTGAGATAGTGCTGGCCATGCCATTTTGTAGCTCAATTCAGGCCCTGGAAGTCGACATTTCAAGATAATCCCTCCCATGGCACCTAAACCAGCACAAGGTGCTTACGTGCCCCTAGTAGGATATTTACATATCTAGGAGACAAGCATGCGAGGAGATGGTATGTTATTGTGCATCCTCGAGGGGAATTTCCCACCTCTCTGTGCTAAGAACTTGTCCAAATCAATTTGTGTTTATAAGCTGCTCCTAATCTAGGTAGCATTTTCATAATAAAATTAACGCTTTTTGCGTGATTTTGATATTAAGTGCACTGAACCAGACTGTGTGTGGATTATAGTGCTTAGGTTACCGAGTCTCGCAAACCAGAGGTCAGTTAACGAAGCCGAATAATCCCTAAGCCTTGGACCTAATACTTAAGCTTCGCATTTTCCTCAACCTTTTGAGGACTATCCAGATCTTAGCGGATACATGAATTTTTAAGCCTAAACAAAGCCCAAGATGCCTAAGATTAGCACTCAAACTAACACTTGTGTCTCTTAGCACTTTTGACTTTTATTTCTTTCTTTTGATTTGGTCTAGAATTTAAGTAGATCCCATAATCTTTTACAAATGACTATCTCTTCTCTTTCACATTATGCTCCCTTTTGAGTTTTAAAACACCTCCTCCCATCCTCCTCAAGACTGATATGCTTTTAATTCACTTAAAATTTCCTCCCTTCCCAATCTTTTTGTTCTTTTTCAATTTTTTTTTATTTTTTTGATTTTTTGGAATATGTATTTTTTTGTGAGAACCCTTCAAAACTTTGGATTTTTATGTGCTTGCACTTTAACACACCCCATGCCTAAGTTTTGCAATGTCCTCATTGTAAATCGGACGTTATTAAATCAGTTTTGGTTTAGGGATTAGAACAGGATAATCGGGTGGGAGAACGGATCGACATGACTATTGTGGATGATTTCAAGCTCTGGTATGAATACCAAAGGTGGGATGGACTGTTCTAAAACTGAACTCATAGGGCAATAGACGTGAAGTTGAAAAGGATAATCAGAATGATCTCATGTTTTTGGAATGATGGGTCGCCTATCGTTAAGTGCTAAATTCAATACCTTCAGCCAAGAAGAAAATGGTATGGAGAGGGAGTGGTCAAATCAGTAGAATTTTGTAGAGCAAGCACCTTGATCAAAAGTCTGGTTGGTCCAACAGTCTTTTGATGATGTAGCCTAAACCCAATCAGTTTGGCGGGTTGATGGATGAAGATTAGTGGATGTGGAACCCACCAGATGGTCTATGACTTAGAAAGATGTGGATGTGAAAAACTAGGGTTTGGCTGAGTCCAATCAGCCTGGTCAAAGTAGGGATCCTCACAAGATAATGGATCTATATATAATATTGAATAAAAATCCCTCTAGTTCACTATCATAACATGATAACTTTCCTTTCAGTGTATAAAAGAAAAGAGAATGGATCTATGGAGGATGTGAGATCCCTATAAGGGTGATCAAAGAAGGATGGAGCGTGATTTGCGGTCTAACTAAAATCCGAAACCCGATTGAAATGTAGAGGAGAATCATGTGCAATCGGTTCATTGAGAGGAGAATCAGAATAGAAATTGAGTCCGATTGCGAATCAGGGTTGAAAATAGGTTTTGGAAGGATCTGTATGTGTCGTAGAAGAGGTGGCTTCCAAGAGAACTATGTGTGAGCACTCTTCTAGGAATGGTTCAAAGGTTGGAGCATTTAGAGAGTCTTCATCGAGCCCATTAAAATCAAATGTAAAGGCCTAGAGAGTGCTTATAGGATCATGGAAATCTGAGTCAATAAAAGATTCGAATTTTGGTTGTTTCCGATTCCTATAGATCAAGAAGGAAAGGTTCTAATTCATTGAAATCTGATTTTGAATCAAAGATCTCGAGATCAGGGACCTCAGCATCAGAGTCGAAGAATGGGTCATGGGTGCTGAGGTCGTAAATTAGCTCGTAGTCATCAGGAAACAAAGGTTCTCCGAAATCAGAGTAAGATTTGAAATCATCAGAGAACTTGCGAAGATTGTGTTTTGAACTTGATTCGGGATCAAAGGTTCCACCATGAAATAAATCGAGATGTGGAGAAATTGCAACCTAACTTGGATCTAACCAAAACTTAGAGTCTAAACTCAAAGAGGTGTCCCTGTAAGGTATGGGCATGGGTTCTGGGCTCCTAGGGTAGACCTAATCGAATCCCAACTCTTCCAACTCCTCAATTTCTGTGTCATAAATTGGTGTGATTTTTGACAAATCGATCTGTATCTTGGAGGAGTTTAGAGAGTTGTAGTTATCAAACATAGGCCCTGAATCATAGTTTAGATTGAAAATCAGATTCTCATCACATAGGGCCTTGTAATCATCCAAATAGGCTCAAATCCAGATTCTAGGTTAAGGGTATGGAATGGATCACTAAAATCTAGGCAGGGCTCTATTGGGATGTCAGAATCTTCCTCGGGAATTGCCTTAACAGGATAAGGTTCATGATTTACATTCTCGAGGAGTTATGTTTTAAGCTTATCATTACATGTGTCTAGGAATTCAAAGCTAGGCAAAGCAGGTTCTTATGTCTTCAGGGCTAGCTCGAAATTGAGAACACCTGCAATTGGATCATCCCAACCCAACTTAAGATCAAGTGTATCAGTCGGCACATAAGTTGGATTGTATTCCATCTGGGTTGGGGATCTACAACAACCATGATTCTCGAACTCAGGATTTGGGAAATCAGATTGATCCTCAATATTGTTCCAAGATGTTTCTCAAAATACTTGGGGAATATACAAGTATTTTTTATTGATAATATGTTTCAACAATTTTATCTTCTCTTCCCATTTTTCAAGATCATCTTGGTGTTTTTCCCAAAGTACAGGATTTGTCATGCATTGGAGATATTCGAAGTTATGCAATTTTTTTAACTTAATGTATCCTATCATGAGAATATACTGGGTCGATCCATTTGTTGCTTGTGTCAATATTAATTGGGCACAGATTATGATGAAGGTTGTTACCGGCACATTAACCTGAATTTCGTCAACTGGTTTTTAGGTTTTATCATAAATCTTATAAAATATAAAGGCATCCTTAACCATTCTATCTCTCATAGACATTCAACATTCAGGTTTCTTAGATGGTATTTCTAGAATGCCAGGTTGCATTTTCAAAACCAGGTGGTGAAATCAGGATTTAGAATCAAATTCAGGTTTAGATTTGAAGTTGATCAGATCAGATTAGAACTCCCTAAGAAGATCAAATGGGGTCTCTTAGGTTAGAAACCTAATGACCTTACCATGTGTGGTCTAGATAAAAGATGAGGGACTAGATGTTATTGGACCCAATCAAGGGACCCAAAAATTTTTGGATGATTAAGGAAGATTTTGTAATTCCCTACTTGGACAGGGTGAGATATACGTGACGTAAAAAAAATGCGGAATTAAAATAGACAATATCACAAAGATAAACAATCACACAATGTACACAAGTATTTTTAGGTAGAAACCCAAACTGGGTGAAAACCACCACCTAACCCCCTCAAGTTAGGATTTCCCGATCGACCTAGTCGATCAAATCCACTAAACCCAGTCACTTGAACGAGGGTGACCGAACCTCAATTACAATAACACTACTTAGACCGAGGGTAGTGTATCCCAAAACCCCTTCTCTTCACATGAAAGATTTTGTCTCGATAAGGAGATGGGAATTCACAACCCAAATACCCAACCAAAGACAATAAAATGCACAATAATCCTATAGAACCACAAATATTTAAACCTAGCTTCTATAGCAGTTAGGAAACTTCCTTTGGTGGAAGTGCGTCGATGTAACGACGCGGGTGCATGAACCACACTTTGGCACAACGACGTTCTCGTAAACGCAGAGGGAGAGTGGGTGCACAACTCAGATGAAGCTTTCTAGATGTGGAATAGATGCTTGGAGAGCTAGAGCTTCTACTACTTCTCTTCGACACAAAAGATGTGGAAAGTGTGTTGTTAAGTGTGCCTTGGGTGTATTAGTGTCTTTTGCAAGCCAATAGGTCCTCCTCTATTTGCAGAGGACCCAGGAAGGCTTTGGAAGGCCTTGGAAGGCTTCCATAGCCGTTTGATGCTAATCCAAGGCAAATCAGGCCATAGTCAGAATCAATCATGATTCTGACAGGGTCATCAGACGTCTGGTCCTAGCATCAGACGTCTAGAAAACCTGTTTAAGACGTCTGATTCTAAGTCAGACATATGATTCTAAGTGGGTTTCCTTCCTAACTTGAAACAGACCTAAACAGGGTTCTAGTGTATGGCCATCAGACGATATACAGGACATCTGGCAAAGGGTTTGGTCATTTGGAAACCTATTGTTCTGTAGAAATGGATTCCCAAGGAAGTACAAAGGCTAGAAAATCTCTAAAAGAAGATTTTGGGTCAACCGAGGCAAAACGGTCACATATCAGACATCTGGGGTCCTCTACGGACATCTGATACAAGGCTAACGGTCATTTCCTCGATGTTTATGAAGGCAGTCAATGTTCCACTAATTGGACATCTAGCAAAGGCATTAGACGTCTTCTAAGACTTCAGAACTAAAATCTGGACGATGGATTTTATCAGACAGAACTTATTAAGTCCAGCCTAAATGTTTTGGACGTCTGATCAAACAGTCATACCTCTTAAAAGTCAATATCAGACGTCTGATTTCCGGATTGGACGTCTGATAAGGCTGTTTGAACCCAATTTTGGTTTTCTAAGTTCTTTACTAAAAACCTAAGTATTCTAGGGTAGTGCAGGTGTTCATAGGACTAATTTAAGGGTTCTTTGAGGCTCTTTAACATAAGATCTAAGACAGAAACAAAGAGCAAAACAAAGAAACAAAAATATAAAGAACAAGATAAGAGGAAATCTATCATATTCTTCATCTCCTTCCATCTTCAAGCTTTCGCTCCTCGTGAAGCTCCTCTGCCTCTGTCTAGCTCTTCCAATCCACCATGGATTCGAGCTCGAACTCCGTCTAAACACATGTCTCCATTTGCAATTTGACCTGAGAACTAGGACTCAAAAGCAAATGTTATAAGGCACATGTTTTGTTATCATCAAAACAAATCATCGTGGTGCTCTAGCACCAACAATCTCCCCCTTTTTGATGATGACAAAATCATAAATAGTAATATAAAAAATTCTCCCCCTTTTTGACATTATCAAAAAGGTTTTTGTCAATTTTAAGTTTCCTATAACTCCCCCTTAAAACATGCTCTTCTATAATTGGGTTGAATTTCTTTTAACACGAGTAATGTCCTCCCCCTTGTAACAACAAGATAGCTATTATTTTTCCTCCCCTTTCTAAAGGAAATATAGCTAACTTAACAAGATCTCTCCCTTAATGGTCGAAAAATAGCTCATAATTTTAACTTCCCCCATCTATATGCTAGTGATAGAAAGATAGGGTTAAGAGTTACCTCACCTACCATGGCCAATAGAATGGCCCAAATGGAGGTGGTGGATGCCACATCGGATGGGGCTCCCATCCGTAGCTTGGAGGTCCAGCATCGGCACTGGTCTCCAATCTAGCGGACGACGTGCGATGAGTTGTTTGGTTGTTCGCCGTCTCATCGGTCTTCTCATTCCCCTTATTGGTCTACGCCTTATTCCTCCCAACTCGAGTTGATCATTCTTGAGCTTGTAAGTCCAGTCCTTTACGTTGAAATCCACTTTGAAACCTACAAAACAAGATTCCAACTCTTTCTTCGATATCCAAGTGAGCTTGGATCTGGATCCATTAGCGAGTCTCCTTGACGGAGATCCTTTCTCAATCTTAGGGCTATATAAATTATCTACCTTGTTGATTAATTTGTTAGAATTTTCCCTAAGACATGTAATTTCCTCTTCTATAATGTGCATCTTAGTTTTTAAATCAGAAATTTCAATTTTTAAACTAGTATTTTCCTCAATCAACTTATTATTTTCAAAGATTAGGTTATGATTTTCAAACAATAAGCCATCATTTTTGGGACTAGTTTCTAGGTCCTTAAGTAGCTTCTCTAACCTATCATTTTCATATTTTAACATGTTAAGTTTCTTTTTCATGCTTTTATTTTCTACTTTTAATGATTGACTAACATCAAATATTTCATTAAAAGATTCTTGTAAATATGAGTTTACCTCATCTTCAGAGTAGCTTCTGTTGTCGTTTGTTGTAGCCATGAAGCCCATGCAGGCAATTTCTTCCTCTGGATTCACCTCTTCTTCTTCCTCCGAGCTCTTATCATCCCAAGTTGCTTGGAATGCCTTTTTCTTAGGCTTCTCCTATTCCTTCTTCTTCTCCTTCTTGAGAAGAGGGCATACTGGTCGTAAATGACCTTTTTCGTTGCAATGGTAGCAACGTCTCGGGCTATCCTTCTTTTCTTTCTTCGTGTCTCTACAAAACCCTGAAAATTTCTTAAGTAAAATTTTAAAGTCTTCATCGTCGGAACTTACCTCGGTATCCGATGTAGCTTTGAAGGTGAGAGTCTTCTTAAACTTAGATTCTGGTGTGTCCTTCTTCTGCTTTAGTTTCGTCTCGTAGGCCATTATGTTAACTAGGAGATCCTCCATATTGAGCTCCTCTACTTCGTTTGCCTCCTCGATCGTGGTGATCTTCTGCTCCCATTCCGATCCAAGGGAACGGAGTAGTTTTCCTTGAAGCTCCCCCTTGATGAAGGTCTTACCTAAGGCTTTTAAATTATTTACAGTGAGAGTGAACCTAGTGTTCATATCACTTAGAGATTCGTTAAACTTCATTGAAAAAGACTCAAATTCTTGAGAAAGTAAATTGATTTTAGAAGTCTTTACCTTAGAGGAACCCTCGTGAGTTACCTCGAGTGTGTGCCAGATCTCGTATGCGGTGATGCATTGCGAGATTCTACAGAACTCCTCCAGGCTGAGTGTGCAATACAATGCGTTCATCATTTCTACGATGAGTGAGAGTTCCCGGATCTGCTGTTGCGAGTATCCTGCGGCGGGTCCCTCTGGGATGTCGAAGGGGGTCTCGCATCGGTCCCATATTGTGAAGTCATTGGCTTGAAACCATGTCTTCATCCGTAGCTTCCAGTACAGGTAATTGCTCTAGTCAAAGATTGGCAGACGGGCTGTAGACTGCCCCTCAGAAATCCTGCTTGCGGAACTGCTTTCCTCCATGATCTTCTTGCTTGGTTGTTACGCCGAAACAGCATGAGCCTACTCTGATACCAACTATAATTCCCTACTTGGAGGGGATGAGATATGCGTGACGTAAAAAAAAATGCGGAATTAAAATAGACAATATCACAAAGATAAGCAATCACACAATGTACACAAGTATTTTCAGGTGGAAACCCAAGCCGTGTAATAACCACAACCTAACCCTCCCGAGTTAGGATTTCCCGATCGACCTAGTCGATCAAATCCTCTAAACCCAATCACTTGAATGAGGGTGACTGAACCTCAATTACAACAACACCACTTAGACCGAGGGTAGTGTTCCTCAAAACCCCTTCTCTTCACAAGAAGGATTTTGTCTTGATAAGGAGATAGCAATTCGCAACGCGAATACCAAACCAAAGATAATAAAATGTACAACAATCCTATAGAGCCATAAATATTTAAACCTAGCTTCTATAACAGTTGGGAAACTTTCCTTTGGTGGAAGTGCGTCGTTGTAACGACGCGGGTGCGTGAACCACGCTTTGGCACAACGACGCTCTCATAAACGTGAAGGGAGAGCGGGTGCACAACTCAGTTGAAGCTCTCTGTATGAGGAATAGATGCTTGGAGAGCTAGAGCTTCTACTACTTCTCTTGGACATAAAAGATGTGGAAAGTGTGTTGCTAAGTGTGTCTTGGGTGTATTCGTGTCTTTTGCAAGCCAAGGGGTCCTCCTCTATTTACAGAGGACCCAGGAAGGCTTTGGAAGGCCTTGGAAGGCTTCCATAACCGTTGGGTGCAAATCCAAGGCAAATCAGGTTGTAATCAGAATCAATCAAAATTCTGACAGGGTCATCAGACATCTGGTCCTACCATCAGACGTCTGGAAAACTTGTTTAAGATGTCTGGGAACTAAGTCTGACATCTGATTCTAAGCGGGTTTCCTTCCTGACTTGAAACAGACCGAAACAGGTATTAGATGACATAGAAGATGTCTGGCACAGGATTTTGTCGTCTGAAAACTTACTGTTCTGCGAAAATAGATTCCCAAGGAAGTACAACAGCTAGAAAATCTCTAAAAGAAGACTTTGGGTTAGTCGAGGCAAAATGGTCACATATCAGACGTCTGGGGCCCTCTACGGACATCTGATACAAGGCTAACGGTCATTTCCACAATGTTTACGAAGGCAGCCAACATTCCACCAATTGGACATCTTGTAAAGGCATCAGATGTCTTCTAAGACTTCTGGACTAAGGTCTGGACGATGGATTTTACCAGACAGAACTTATTAAGTCCAGCCTAAATGTTTTGGACATCTGATCAAACAGTCAGACGTCTTAACAGTCAATATCAGACGTCCGATAAGGCTGTCTGAACCCTATTTTGGTTTTCTAAGTTCTTTACTAAAAACCTAAGTATTCTAGGGTAGTGTAGGTGTTCATAGGACTAATTTAAGGGTTCTTTGAGGCTCTTTAACATAAGATCTAAGACAGAAATAAAGAGCAAAACAAAGAAACAAAATTATAAAGAACAAGATAAGAGGAAATCTATCATATTCTTCATCTCCTTCCTTCTTCAAGCTTTCGCTCCTCGTGAAGCTCCTCCGCCTCGGTCTAGCTCCTCCAATCCACCATGGATTCGAGCTCGAACTCCATCTAAACACATGTCTCCATTTGCAATTTGACCTGAGAACTACGACTCAAAAGCAAATGTTAGAAGGCACGTGTTTTGTTATCTTCAAAATAAATCATTGTGGTGCTCTAGCACCAACAATCTCCCCCTTTTTGATGATGACAAAACCATAAATAGTAATATAAAAAATTCTCCCCCTTTTTGACATTATCGAAAAGGTTTTTATCAATTTTAAGTTTCCTATAACTCCCCCTTAAAACATGCTCTTCTATAATTGGGTTGAATTTCTTTTAACACGAGTAATGTCCTCCCCCTTGTAACAACAAGATAGCTATTATTTTTCCTCCCATTTCTAAAGGAAATATTGCTAACTTAACAAGATCTCTCCCTTAATGGTCGAAAAATAGCTCATAATTTTACTCCCCCTATCTATATGCTAGTGATAGAAAGATAGGGTTAAGGGTTACCTCACCTACAATGGCCAATAGAATGGCCCAAATGGAGGTGGTGGATGCCACATCGGAAGGAGCTCCCATCCGTAACATGGAGGTCTGGCATCGGCACTGGTCTCCAATCTAGCAGACGACGTGCGGTGAGTTGTTTGGTTGTTCGTCGTCTCGTCGGTCTTCTCATTCCCCTTATTGGTCTACTCCTTATTCCTCCCAACTCGAGTTTACCATTCTTGAGCTTGTAAGTGCAGTCCTTTACGTTGAAATCCTCTTTGAAACCTACAAAACAAGATTCCAACACTTTCTTCGATATCCAAGTGAGCATGGATCCGGATCCATTAGCGGGTCTCCTTGACGGAGATCCTTTCTCAATCTTAGGGCTATATAAATTATCTACCTTGTTGATTAATTTGTTAGAATTTTCCCTAAGACATGTAATTTCCTCTTCTATAATGTGCATCTTAGTTTTTAAATCAGAAATTTCAATTTTTAAACTAGTATTTTCCTCAATCAACTTATTATTTTCAAAGATTAGGTTATGATTTTCAAACAATAAGTCATCATTTTTGGGACTAGTTTCTATGTCCTCAAGTAGCTTCTCTAACCTATCATTTTCAGATTTTAACATGTTAAGTTTCTTTTTCATGCTTTTGTTTTCTACTTTTAATGATTGACTAACATCAAATAGTTCATTAAAAGATTCTTGTAAATATGAGTTTACCTCATCTTCAGAGTAGCTTTTGCTGTCGTTTGTTGTCGCCATGAAGCCCATGCAGGCAATTTCTTCCTCGGGATTCACCTCTTCTTCTTCCTCCGAGCTCTTGTCATCCCAAGTTGCTTGGAACGCCTTTTTTTTAGACTTCTCCTTTTCCTTCTTCTTCTCCTTCTTGAGAAGATGGCATACTGGTCCTAAATGACCTTTTTCGTTGCAATGGTAGCAACGTCTCGGGCTATCCTTCCTTTCTTTCTTCGAGTCTCTACAAAACCTTGAAAATTTCTTAAGTAAAATTTTGAAGTCTTCGTCGTCGGAACTTACCTCACTATCTGATGTAGCTTTGAAGGTGAGAGTCTTCTTAAACTTCGATTCTGGTGTGTCCTTCTTCTTCTGCTTTAGTTTCGTCTCGTAGGCCATTATGTTAACTAGGAGATCCTCCATATTGATCTCCTCTACTTCGTTTGCCTCCTCGATCATGGTGATCTTCTGCTCCCATTCCGGTCCAAGGGAACGGAGTAGTTTTCCTTGAAGCTCCCCCTTGATGAAGGTCTTACCTAAGGCTTTTAAATTATTTACAATGAGAGTGAACCTAGTGTTCATATCACTTAGAGATTCGTTAAACTTCATTGAAAAAGACTCAAATTCTTGAGAATGTAAATTGATTTTAGAAGTCTTTACCTTAGAGGTACCCTCGTGAGTTACCTTGAGTGTGTGCCAGATCTCGTATGCAGTGGTGCATTGCAAGATTCTACTAAACTCCTCTGGGCTGAGTGTGCAATACGATGCGTTCATCGTTTCTACTTTGAGTGAGAGTTCCCGGATCTGCTGTTGCGAGTATCCTATGGCGGGTCCCTCTGGGATGTCGAAGGAGGTCTCGCATCGGTCCCATATTGTGAAGTCATTGGCTTGAAGCCATGTCTTCATCCATAGCTTCCAGTACGGGTAATTGCTCCAGTCAAAGAATGGCGGACTGGTCGTAGACTGCCCCTCAGAAATCCTGCTTGCGAAACTGCTTTCCTCCATGATCTTCTTGCTTGGTTGTTACGCCGAAATAGCATGAGCCTACTCTGATACCAACTATAATTCCCTACTTGGAGGGGATGAGATATGCGTGACGTAAAAAAAAATGCGGAATTAAAATAGACAATATCACAAAGATAAGCAATCACACATTGTACACAAGTATTTTCTGGTGGAAACCCAAACCGTGTAAAAACCACAACCTAACCCTCCCGAGTTAGGATTTCCCGATCGACCTAGTCGATCAAATCCACTAAACCCAATCACCTGAATGAGGGTGACTGAACCTCAATTACAACAACACCACCTAGACCGAGGGTAGTGTGCCACAAAACCCCTTCTCTTCACAAGAAGGATTTTGTCTTGATAAGGAGATAGGAATTCGCAACGTGAATACCAAACCAAAGATAACAAAATGTACAACAATCCTATAGAGCCAGAAATATTTAAACCTAGCTTCTGTAACAGTTAGGAAACTTTCCTTTGGTGGAAGTGCGTCGATGTAACGACGCGGGTGCATGAACGACGCTTTGGCACAACGACGCTCTCGTAAACATGAAGGGAGAGCGGGTGCACAACTCAGATGAAGCTCTCTGGATGAGGAATAGATGCTTGGAGAGCTAGAGCTTCTACTACTTCTCTTGGACATAAAAGATCTGGAAAGTGTGTTGCAAGCCAAGGGGTCCTCCTCTATTTACAGAGGACCTAGGAAGGCTTTGGAAGGCCTTGAAAGGCTTCCATAACCGTTGGGTGCAAATCCAAGGCAAATCAGGTTGTAATCAGAATCAATCATAATTCTGACAGGGTCATCAGACATCTGGTCCTGCCATCAGACGTCTGGAAAACTTGTTTAAGATGTCTAGGAACTAAGTTAGACATCTGATTCTAAGTGGGTTTCCTTCCTGACTTGAAACAGGCCGAAACAGGTATTAGATGACATAGAAGATGTCTGGCACAGGATTTTTTCGTCTGGAAACTTATTGTTCTGCGAAAATAGATTCCCAAGGAAGTACAACAGCAAGAAAATCTCTAAAAGAAGACTTTGGGTCAGTTGAGGCAAAATGGTCACATATCAGACGTCTGGGGCCCTCTACGGACATCTGATACAAGGCTAACGGTCATTTCCACAATGTTTACGAAGGCAGCCAACGTTCCACCAATTGGACATCTAGTAAAGGCATCAGACGTCTTCTAAGACTTCCGGACTAAGGTCTGGATGATGGATTTTATCAGACAGAACTTATTAAGTCCAGCCTAAATGTTTTGGACGTCTGATCAAGCAGTCAGATGTCTTAAAAGTCAATATCAGACATCTGATATGGCTGTCTGAACCCTACCTTGGTTTTCTAAGTTCTTTACTAAAAACCTAAGCATTCTAGGGTAGTGCAGGTGTTCATAGGTCTAATTTAAGGGTTCTTTGTGGCTCTTTAACATAAGATCTAAGACAGAAATAAAGAGCAAAACAAAGAAATAAAATTATAAAGAACAAGATAAGAGGAAATCTATCATATTCTTCATCTCCTTCTTCAAGCTTTCGCTCCTGGTGAAGCTCCTCCGCCTCTGTCTAGCTCCTCCAATCCACCATGGATTCGAGCTCGAACTCCGTCTAAAAACATGTCTTCATTTGCAATTTGACCTGAGAACTAGGACACAAAAGCAAATGTTAACAGGCACATGTTTTGTTATCATCAAAATAAATCATCGTGGTGCTCTAGCACCAACAATCTCCCCCTTTTTGATGATGACAAAACCATAAATAGTAATATAAAAAATTCTCCCCCTTTTTGACATTATCGAAAAGGTTTTTATCAATTTTAAGTTTCCTATAACTCCCCCTTAAAACATGCTCTTCTATAATTGGGTTGAATTTCTTTTAACACGAGTAATGTCCTCCCCCTTGTAACAACAAGATAGCTATTATTTTTCCTCCCATTTCTAAAGGAAATATTGCTAACTTAACAAGATCTCTCCCTTAATGGTCGAAAAATAGCTCATAATTTTACTCCCCCTATCTATATGCTAGTGATAGAAAGATAGGGTTAAGGGTTACCTCACCTACAATGGCCAATAGAATGGCCCAAATGGAGGTGGTGGATGCCACATCGGAAGGAGCTCCCATCCGTAACATGGAGGTCTGGCATCGGCACTGGTCTCCAATCTAGCGGACGACGTGCGGTGAGTTGTTTGGTTGTTCGTCGTCTCGTCGGTCTTCTCATTCCCCTTATTGGTCTACTCCTTATTCCTCCCAACTCGAGTTTACCATTCTTGAGCTTGTAAGTGCAGTCCTTTACGTTGAAATCCTCTTTGAAACCTACAAAACAAGATTCCAACACTTTCTTCGATATCCAAGTGAGCATGGATCCGGATCCATTAGCGGGTCTCCTTGACGGAGATCCTTTCTCAATCTTAGGGCTATATAAATTATCTACCTTGTTGATTAATTTGTTAGAATTTTCCCTAAGACATGTAATTTCCTCTTCTATAATGTGCATCTTAGTTTTTAAATCAGAAATTTCAATTTTTAAACTACTATTTTCCTCAATCAACTTATTATTTTCAAAGATTAGGTTATGATTTTCAAACAATAAGTCATCATTTTTGGGACTAGTTTCTATGTCCTCAAGTAGCTTCTCTAACCTATCATTTTCAGATTTTAACATGTTAAGTTTCTTTTTCATGCTTTTGTTTTCTACTTTTAATGATTGACTAACATCAAATAGTTCATTAAAAAATTCTTGTAAATATGAGTTTACCTCATCTTCAGAGTAGCTTTTGCTGTCGTTTGTTGTCGCCATGAAGCCCATGCAGGCAATTTCTTCCTCGGGATTCACCTCTTCTTCTTCCTCCGAGCTCTTGTCATCCCAAGTTGCTTGGAACGCCTTTTTCTTAGACTTCTCCTTTTCCTTCTTCTTCTCCTTCTTGAGAAGATGGCATACTGGTCCTAAATGACCTTTTTCGTTGCAATGGTAGCAACGTCTCGGGCTATCCTTCCTTTCTTTCTTCGAGTTTCTACAAAACCTTGAAAATTTCTTAAGTAAAATTTTGAAGTCTTCGTCGTCGGAACTTACCTCACTATCTGATGTAGCTTTGAAGGTGAGAGTCTTCTTAAACTTCGATTCTGGTGTGTCCTTCTTCTTCTGCTTTAGTTTCGTCTCGTAGGCCATTATGTTAACTAGGAGATCCTCCATATTGAGCTCCTCTACTTCGTTTGCCTCCTCGATCGTGGTGATCTTCTGCTCCCATTCCGGTCCAAGGGAACGGAGTAGTTTTCCTTGAAGCTCCCCCTTGATGAAGGTCTTACCTAAGGCTTTTAAATTATTTACAATGAGAGTGAACCTAGTGTTCATATCACTTAGAGATTCGTTAAACTTCATTGAAAAAGACTCAAATTCTTGAGAAAGTAAATTGATTTTAGAAGTCTTTACCTTAGAGGTACCCTCGTGAGTTACCTTGAGTGTGTGCCAGATCTCGTATGCGGTGGTGCATTGCAAGATTCTACTAAACTCCTCTGGGCTGAGTGTGCAATACGATGCATTCATCGTTTCTACTTTGAGTGAGAGTTCCCGGATCTGCTGTTGCGAGTATCCTATGGCGGGTCCCTCTGGGATGTCGAAGGAGGTCTCGCATCGGTCCCATATTGTGAAGTCATTGGCTTGAAGCCATGTCTTCATCCATAGCTTCCAGTACGGGTAATTGCTCCAGTCAAAGAATGGCGGACGGGTCGTAGACTGCCCCTAAGAAATCCTACTTGCGGAACTTCTTTCATCCATGATCTTCTTGCTTGGTTGTTACGCCGAAACAGCAAGAACCTACTCTGATACCAACTATAATTCCCTACTTGGAGGGGATGAGATATGCGTGACGTAAAAAAAAATGCGGAATTAAAATAGACAATATCACAAAGATAAGTAATCGCACAATGTACACAAGTATTTTTAGGTGGAAACCCAAACCGGGTGAAAACCACAACCTAACCCTCACGAGTTAGGATTTCCCGATCGACCTAGTCGATCAAATCCACTAAACCCAATCACTTGAATGAGGGTGACTGAACCTCAATTACAACAACACCACTTAGACCGAGGGTAGTGTGCCTCAAAACCCCTTCTCTTCACAAGAAGGTTTTTGTCTTGATAAGGAGGTAGGAATTCACAACGCGAATACCAAATCAAAGATAATAAAATGTACATCAATCCTATAGAGCCACAAATATTTAAACCTAGCTTCTATAACAGTTAGGAAACTTTCCTTTGGTGGAAGTGCGTCGATGTAACGACGCGGGTGCGTGAACCATGCTTTGGCACAACGACGCTCTGGTAAATGTGAAGGGAGAGCGGGTGCACAACTCAGATGAAGCTCTCTGGATGTGGAATAGATGCTTCTAGAGCTAGAGCTTCTACTACTTCTCTTGGACATAAAAGATGTGGAAAGTGTGTTGCTAAGTGTGTCCTGGGTGTATTCGTGTCTTTTGCAAGCCAAGGGGTCCTCTATTTACAGAGGATCCAGGAAGGCTTTGGAAGGCCTTGGAAGGCTTCCATAGCCGTTGGGTGCAAATCCAAGGCAAATCAGGCCGTAATCAGAATCAATCATGTTTCTGACAGGGTCATCAGACGTCTGGTCCTGCCATCAGACATCTGGAAAACCTGTTTAAGATGTCTGGGAACTAAGTCAGACGTCTAATTCTAACCGGACAAGACGTCTGACACAGGGTTTTGTCGTCTGGAAACTTATTGTTCTGCGAAAATAGATTTCCAAGGAAGTACAACAGCTAGAAAATCTCTAAAGGAAGACTTTTGGTCAGTCGAGGCAAAATGGTCACATATCAGACGTCTGGGGCCCTCTACGGACGTCTGATACAAGGCTAACGGCCATTTCCACAATGTTTACGAAGGCAGACAATGATACACGAATTGGACATCTAGTAATGGCATCAGACGTCTTCTAAGACTTCTGGACTAAGGTCTGGACGATGGATTTTATCAGACAGAACTTATTAAGTCCAGCCTAAATGTTTTTGACGTCTGATCAAACAGTCAGATGTCTTAAAAGTCAATATCAGACGTCTGATTTCCGGATTGGACGTCTGATAAGGCTGTCTGAACCCTATTTTGGTTTTCCAAGTTTTTTTCTAAAAACCTAAGTATTCTAGGATAGTGCAGGTGTTCATAGGACAAATTTAAGGGTTCTTTGAGGCTCTTTAACATAAGATCTAAGACAGAAATAAAGAGCAAAACAAAGAAACAAAAATATAAAGAACAAGATAAGAGGAAATCTATCATATTCTTCATCTCCTTCCTTCTTCAAGCTTTCACTCCTCGTGAAGCTCCTCCACCTCTGTCTATCACCTCCAATCCACCATGGATTCGAGCTCGAACTCCGTCTAAACACATGTCTCCATTTGCAATTTGACCTGAGAACTAGGACTCAAAAGCAAATGTTAGAAAGCACGTGTTTTGTTATCATCAAAATAAATCATCGTGGTGCTCTAGCACCAACAATCTCCCCCTTTTTGATGATGACAAAATCATAAATAGTAATATAAAAAATTCTCCCCCTTTTTGACATTATCAAAAAGGTTTTTATCAATTTTAAGTTTCCTATAACTCCCCCTTAAAACATGCTCTTCTATAATTGGGTTGAATTTCTTTTAACACGAGTAATGTCCTCCCCCTTGTAACAACAAGAAGGCTATTATTTTTCCTCCCATTTCTAAAGGAAATATAGCTAACTTAACAAGATCTCTCCCTTAATGGTCGACAAATAGCTCATAATTTTAACTCCCCCTATCTATATGCTAGTGATAGAAAGATAGGGTTAAGAGTTACCTCACCTACCATGGCCAATAGAATGGCCCAAATGGAGGTAGTGGATGCCACATCGGATGGGGCTCCCATCCGTAGCTTGGAGGTCCGGCATTGGCCTGGTCTCCAATCTAGCGGACGACGTGCGGTGAGTTGTTTGGTTGTTCGTCGTCTCGTCGGTCTTCCCATTCCCCTTATTGGTCTACTCCTTATTCCTGCCAACTCGAGTTGACCATTCTTGAGCTTGTAAGTCCAGTCCTTTACGTTGAAATCCTCTTTGAAACCTACAAAACAAGATTCCAACACTTTCTTCGATATCCAAGTGAGCATGGATCCGGATCCATTAGCGGGTCTCCTTGACGGAGATCCTTTCTCAATCTTAGGGCTATATAAATTATCTACCTTGTTGATTAATTTGTTAGAATTTCCCTAAGACATGTAATTTCCTCTTCTATAATGTGCATCTTAGTTTTTAAATCAGAAATTTCAATTTTTAAACTACTATTTTCCTCAATCAACTTATTATTTTCAAAGATTAGGTTATGATTTTCTAACAATAAGTCATCATTTTTGGGACTAGTTTCTAGGTCCTTAAGTAGCTTCTCTAACCTATCATTTTCAGATTTTAACATGTTAAATTTCTTTTTCATGCTTTTGTTTTCTACTTTTAATGATTGACTAACATCAAATAGTTCATTAAAAGATTCTTGTAAATATGAGTTTACCTCATCTTCAGAGTAGCTTTTGCTGTCGTTTGTTGTCGCCATGAAGCCCATGCAGGCAATTTCTTCCTCGGGATTCACCTCTTCTTCTTCCTCCGAGCTCTTGTCATCCCAAGTTGCTTGGAACGCCTTTTTCTTAGACTTCTCCTTTTCCTTCTTCTTCTCCTTCTTGAGAAGATGGCATACTGGTCCTAAATGACCTTTTTCGTTGCAATGGTAGCAACGTCTCGGGCTATCCTTCCTTTCTTTCTTCGAGTCTCTACAAAACCTTGAAAATTTCTTAAGTAAAATTTTGAAGTCTTCGTCGTCGGAACTTACCTCACTATCCGATGTAGCTTCGAAGGTGAGAGTCTTCTTAAACTTCGATTCTGGTGTGTCCTTCTTCTTCTGCTTTAGTTTCGTCTCGTAGGCCATTATGTTAACTAGGAGATCCTCCATATTGAGCTCCTCTACTTCGTTTGCCTCCTCGATCGTGGTGATCTTCTGCTCCCATTCCGGTCCAAGGGAACGGAGTAGTTTTCCTTGAAGCTCCCCCTTGATGAAGGTCTTACCTAAGGCTTTTAAATTATTTACAATGAGAGTGAACCTAGTGTTCATATCACTTAGAGATTCGTTAAACTTCATTGAAAAAGACTCAAATTCTTGAGAAAGTAAATTGATTTTAGAAGTCTTTACCTTAGAGGTACCCTCGTGAGCTACCTCGAGTGTGTGCCAGATCTCGTATGCGGTGGTGCATTGCGAGATTCTACTGAACTCCTACGGGCTGAGTGTGCAATACAATGCGTTCATTGTTTCTACTTTGAGTGAGAGTTCCTGAATCTGCTGTTGCGAGTATCCAACTGCGGGTCCCTCTGGGATGTCGAAGGGGGTCTCGCATCGGTCCCATATTGTGAAGTCATTGGCTTGAAGCCATGTCTTCATCCGTAGCTTCCAGTACGGGTAATTTCTCCAGTCAAAGAATGGCGGACAGGTCGTAGACTGCCCCTCAGAAATCCTGCTTGCGGAAATTCTTTCCTCCATGATCTTCTTGCTTGGTTGTTACGCCAAAACAGCAAGAACCTACTCTGATACCAACTATAATTCTCTACTTGGAGGGGATGAGATATGCGTGACGTAAAAAAAAATGCGGAATTAAAATAGACAATACCACAAAGATAAGCAATCACACAATGTACACAAGTATTTTTAGGTGGAAACCCAAACCGGGTGAAAACCACAACCTAACCCTCCCGAGTTAGGATTTCCCGATCAACCTAGTCGATCAAATCCACTAAACCCAATCACTTGAATGAGGGTGACTGAACCTCAATTACAACAACACCACTTAGACCGAGGGTAGTGTTCCTCAAAACCCCTTCTCTTCAGAAGAAGGATTTTGTCTTGATAAGGAGATAGGAATTCGCAACGCGAATACCAAACCAAAGATAATAAAATGTACAACAATCCTATAGAGCTACAAATATTTAAACCTACCTTCTATAACAATTAGGAAACTTTCCTTTGGTGGAAGTGCATCGATGTAACGACGCGGGTGCGTGAACCACGCTTTGGCACAATGACGCTCTCATAAACGTGAAGGGAGAGCGGGTGCACAACTCAGATGAAGCTCTCTGGATGAGGAATAGATGCTTGGAGAGCTAGAGCTTCTACTACTTCTCTTGGACATAAAAGATGTGAAAAGTGTGTTGCTAAGTGTGTCTTGGGTGTATTCGTGTCTTTTGCAAGCCAAGGGGTCCTCCACTATTTACAAAGGACCCAGGAAGGCTTTGGAAGGCCTTGGAAGGCTTCCATAGCTGTTGGGTACAAATCCAAGGCAAATCAGGCCGTAATCAGAATCAATCATGATTCTGACAGGGTCATCAACATCTGGTCCTGCCATCAGACGTTTGGAAAACCTGTTTAAGATGTCTGGGAACTAAGTTAGACAACTGATTCTAAATGGGTTTCCTTCCTGACTTGAAACAGACCGAAACAGGGTTCTAGTGTATGGCGATCAGATGATATACAGGACATCTGGCACAAGGTTTGGTCGTCTGGAAACCTATTGTTCTGCGGAAATGGATTCCTAAGGAAGTACAATGCCTAGAAAATCTCTAAAGGATTTTGGGTCAGCCGAGGCAAAACGGTCACATATCAGACGTCTGGGGTCCTCTACGGACGTCTGATACAAGGCTAACAGTCATTTCCTCAATGTCTACAAAGGCAACCAATGTTCCACTAATTGGACATCTAGCAAAGGCATCAGACGTCTTCTAGGACTTCTGGACTAAGGTCTGGATGACGGATTATATCAGACAGAACCTATTTAGTCTAGCCTAAATGTTTTAGATGTCTGATCAAACAATCAAATATCTTAAAAGTCAATATCAAACGTCTGATTTACATATTGGATGTCTGATAAGGCTGTCTGAACCCTATTTTAGTTTTCTAAGTTCTTTACAGAAAACCTAAGTATTCTAAGGTAGTGCAGGTGTTCCTAAGACTACTTTAAGGGTTCTTTGAGGCTCTTTAACATAAGATGTAAGACAGAAATAAAGAGAAAAACAAAGAAACAAAATTACAGAGAACAAGATAAAAGGAAATCTATCCTATTCTTCACCTCCTTCCTTCTTCAAGCTTTCGCTCCTCGCGAAGCTCCTCCGCCTCTATCCAGCTCCTCCAATCCGCCATGGATTCGAGCTCGAACTCCGTCTAAATACCTCTCTCCATTTGAAATTTGACCTGAGAACAAGGACTCAAAAGCAAATGTTAAAAGACACGTGTTTTGTTATCATCAAAATAAACCTTCGTGGAGCTCTAGCACCAAGAATCTCCCCCTTCTTGATGATGAAGAAATCATTAATAGTAATATATAAAATTCTCCCCCTTTTTGACATTATCAAAAAGGTTTTTTTATCAATTTTAGGTTTCCTATAACTCCCCCTTAAAACATGCTCTTCTATAAATGGGTTGAATTTCTTTTAACACGAGTAATGTCCTCCCCCTTGTAACAACAAGATAGTTATTATTTTTCCTCCCCTTTCTAAAGGAAATATACCTAACTTAACAAGATCTCTCCCTTCATGATTGACAAATAGCTCATAATTTTAACTCCCCCTATCTTTATGCTAATGATAGAAAGATAGGGTTAAGGGTTACCTCACCTACCATGGCCAATAGAATGGCCCAAATGGAGGTGGTGGATGCCACATCGGATGGGGCTCCCATCCATAGCTTGGAGGTCCTGCGTCGGTGCTAGTCTCCAATCTGGCAGACGATGTGCAGTAGGTTGTTCGGTTGTTCGTCGTCTCATCGGTCTTCTCATTCCCCATCTTGGTCTACTCCTTGTTCCTCCCAACTCGAGTTGACCATTCTTAAGCTTGTAAGTCCAGTCTTTTACGTTGATATCCTCTTTGAAACCTACAAAACAAGATTCCAACTCTTTCTTCGGTATCCAAGTAAGCTCGGATCTGGATCTATTAGTGGGTCTCCTTGATGGAGATCCTTTCTCAATCTTAGGGCTATATAAATTATCTACCTTGTTGGTTAATTTGTTAGAATATTCCCTAAGACATGTAATTTCCTCTTCTATAACATTCATCTTAGTTTTTAAATCAGAAATTTCAATTTTTAAACTAGTATTTTCCTCAATCAACTTATTATTTTCAAAGATTAGGTTATGATTTTCTAACAATAAATCATCATTTTTGGGACTAGTTTCTTGTCCTTATGCAGCTTCTCTAACCTATCATTTTCATATTTTAACATGTTAAGTTTCCTTTTCAAGCTTTTGTTTTCTACTTTTAATGATTAATTAACATCAAATAGTTCATTAAAAGCTTCTTGTAAATCTGAGTTTACCTCATCTTTAGAGTCGCTTTTGTTGTCGTTTGTTGCCGCCATGAAGCCCATGCAGGCGATTTCTTCCACAGGATTCACCTCTTCTTCCTCCTTCGAGTTCTTATCATCCCATGGAACTCCTTTTTCTTAGACTTCTTTTCCTTCTTCTTCTCCTTCTTGAGAAGAGGACATTCTAGTCGTAAATGACCTTTTCTGTTGCAATGGTAGCAACGTCTCAGGCTATCCTTCTTTTCCTTCTTTTCTTTCTTTGAGTCTCTACAAAACCTTGAAATTTTCTCAAGTAAAATTTCAAAGTCTTCGTTGTCGGAACTTACCTCGCTATCCGATGTGGCTTTGAAGGCGAGAATCTTCTTAAACTTCGATTCTGGTGTGTCCTTCTTCTGCTTTAGTTTCATCTCATAGGCCATTAGGTTAACTAGGAGATCCTCCATATTGAGCTCCTCTACTTCGTTTGCCTCCTTGATCGCGGTGACCTTCTGCTCCCATTCCGATCCAAGGGAACGGAGTAGTTTTCCTTGAAGCTTCCCCTTGATGAAGGTGTTACCTAAGGCTTTTAAATTATTTACAATGAGAGTGAACCTAGTGTTCATATCACTTAGAGATTCGTTAAACTTCATTGAAAAAGACTCAAATTCTTGAGAAAGTAAATTGATTTTAGAAGTCTTTACCTTAGAGGTACCCTCGTGAGTTACCTTGAGTGTGTGCCAGATCTCGTATGCGGTGGTGCATTGCAAGATTCTACTAAACTCCTCTGGGCTGAGTGTGCAATACGATGCATTCATCGTTTCTACTTTGAGTGAGAGTTCCCGGATCTGCTGTTGCGAGTATCCTATGGCGGGTCCCTCTGGGATGTCGAAGGAGGTCTCGCATCGGTCCCATATTGTGAAGTCATTGGCTTGAAGCCATGTCCTCATCTGTAGCTTCCAGTACAGGTAATTGCTCCCGTCAAAGAACGGCGGACGGGTCGTAGACTACCCCTCAAAAATCCTGCTTGCAGAACTGCTTTCCTCCATGATCTTCTTGCTTGGTTGTTACGTCGAAACAGTAAGAACCTACTCTGATACCAACTATAATTCCCTACTTGGAGGGGATGAGATATGCATGACGTAAAAGAAAAATGCGGAATTAAAATAGACAATATCATAAAGATAAGCAATCACACAATGTACACAAGTATTTTTAAGTGCAAACCCAAACCGAGTGAAAACCACCACCTAACCCTCTCGAGTTAGGATTTCCCGATCAACCTAGTCGATCAAATCCACTAAACCCAATCATTTGAACGTGGGTGACCGAACCTCAATTACAACAACACCACTTAGACTGAGGGTAGTGTACCTCAAAACCCCTTCTCTTCACAAGAAGGATTTTGTCTCGATAAGGAGACGGGAATTCGCAATGCAAATACTCAACCAAAGACAATAAAATGTACAACAATCCTATAGAGCCACAAATATTTAAACCTAGCTTCTATAGCAATTAGGAAACTTCTTTTTGGTGGAAGTGCATCGATGTAACGACGCGGGTACGTGAACCACGCTTTGACACAACGACGCTCTCGTAAATGCAGAGGGAGAGCGGGTGCACAACTCAGATGAAGCTCTCTGAATGTGGAATAGATGCTTGGAGAGCTAGAGCTTCTACTACTTCTCTTGGACACAAAAGATGTGGAAAGTGTGTTGCTAAGCATGTCTTGGGTGCATTGGTGTCTTTTGCAAGCCAAGGGGTCCTCCTCTATTTGTAGAGGGCCCAGGAAGGCTTTGGAAGGCCTTGGAAGGCTTCCATAGCCGTTGGGTGTAAATCCTAGGCAAATCAGTCCGTAGTCAGAATCAATCATGATTCTGACAGGGTTATCAGACGTCTGGTCCTGGCATCATGCGTCTGGAAAACCTGTTTAAGTCATTTGGGAACTAAGTCAGATGTTTGATTCTAAGCAAGTTTCCTTCCTAACTTGAAACAAACCTAAACAGGGTTCTGGTGTATGGCCATCAGATGACATACAGGACTTCTGGCATAGGGTTTGGACGTCTGGAAACCTATTATTCTGTGGAAATGGATTCCTAAGGAAGTACAACGGCTAGAAAATCTCTAAAAGAAGATTTTGGGTCAGCCGTGGCAAAACGGTCACATATCAGACGTCTGAGGTCCTCTACGGATGTCTGATACAAGGCTAACAGTCATTTCCTCAATGTTTAGGAAGGCAGCCAATGTTCCACTAATTGGACATCTTCTAAGACTTCTGGACTAAGGTCTGGACCACGGATTCTATCAGACAGAACCTATTAAGTCCAGCCTAAATGTTTTGGACGTCTGATCAAACAGTCAGACGTCTTAAAAGTCAATATCAGATGTCTGATTTATAGATTGGACATCTGATAAGGCTATCTAAACCCTATTTTGGTTTTCTAAGTTCTTTACAGAAAACATAAGTATTCTAGGGTAGAGTAGGTGTTCCTAGGACTACTTTAAGGGTTCTTTGAGGCTCTTTAACATAAGATCTAGGACAGAAATAAAGAGAAAAACAAAGAAACAAAATTACAAAGAACAAGATAAAAGGAAATCTATCCTATTCTTCATCTCCTTCCTTCTTCAAGCTTTCGCTCCTCACAAAGTTCCTCCGCCTCTGTCCATCTCCTCCAATCCACCATGGATTCAAGCTCGAACTCCGTCTAAACACTTGTCTCCATTTGCAATTTGACCTGCAAACTAAGACTCAAAAGCAAATGTTAAAAGACACGTGTTTTGTTATCATCAAAATAAACTATCGTGGTGCTCTAGCACCAACAGATTTGAGGTGGATGATACCTCTGAATCAGAAATTCGCACACACCTGAGAAGTACCTGGGCAGCCAGGAAGGGAGATCCCTGTAAAGACCCCTACATGGCAGAGCATCCCAACGGGTTACAGGGTTTCCCCAACCCAACCTTCCTTATCACTGTGGTTCTCGGTAGATCGAAATGTACGAACTTAAGACCTTAAGTCTACCATTGTTAGCTTAATTAGTGCCTTGAATTTCACTTGATTAACAATTGATTTGACTTGTGACCTAATTTGGAGGTTGGCTGACCCACAATGTTGGTCAACTTCACCTAACCTGCCCTAACGATGGTCGAATGAATTCTAGGTCAAGACCCAGAAATCACCTTGATTTACTCTCAAGTTATTAGGTTCAAGGTTTTATGATTCAAGTGAATTTAGAGCCTGATTTGTACGATTTTTGTAGATTAGATCTTTTCAAATAGGGCTTGGGTAGCACACAAATGCGAGAGGGTTTATTTCCTTTTATGCAGGCAAAAATGTGTATTAGCACCCTAAAACCCTAGGGTTGAAACCCTAATTGGCTCTATTCTAAGTCCAATTTGATCTCAAAATGTACACCTTGGACTTAAACAAGAAGTGTGTTAGCCAAAGGTGATTTAGTGATTATGTGTAGTCCCTAATAGGTACAGGAAATCAAGGATGGGAATTTCGAATAGAATCGCCTCAAGCTTCAATCAGATTTGAAATTTTTTTGCAAATTAGGAAACTTGCCTTTAAATGATGATTTACTAAGAAAATAAGGTAGGTGATTCCTAATTGATTATTTCCTTTTTTATCTTCCTTGGATTAAGAGATTGATTAGGGAAGAAAAAGAGATTTCCTGCCCCAGGAGTGGTTGATTTACGCGGAAGATCTCCTTGTGAAGTACCTCGCAAAATCACAAGAAACAAACAGGGCAAGTTAGTGCTCAAATATAATCAAATAAAATAGAGAATAGCAGAGAATTACACATTGCTCCCTGGCAACGGCACCAAAATATTGGAACGATCTATCGGGGATTTAAATCAAAGTATTATCATCGTAGTTTGAAATCCACAATAAATCAAATAACAAATAAAATTTATAAGCTCAGAATGTCAGAAATGAAGTCCGAGGTTGTTCGCTGGGAGCAAATATCGAATTCACATGCTAATGTCAACAAATAATATAAATGAGCACAATTGATTACTCAAAAGCTAATATGCAATGTATAACATGAGCATATGAGGAGTCAAAAAGAACTTTAGACAAAATAATGGTGATTTGGATCACCGATTATTAGCCTAACACATATATAGTATTTACTAAATATAATTAAATGAAGGATCAGATAATCAGACGTCTAATTTTAAAATCAGACGAATTAAAGTGCGTTGCTACAGTGCTCCTTCTTTCTTTTTCTTCTGTCGTTCTTCTTCTTCGATCCTCTTGTTCTGCCTTGCCCCTTCTTTCTTCTTCTATTGGCTTCTTCTTCTACCACCTCCTCTTCTCCTCTGACTTCCTTTGGATCTTCTCATTTTATGCCTTCACTTTATGTACAAGGTGAACTCACCTCCAAAATCGACTAAGTGTCAAGAACACTGAAGAGCAAAACCCCCTACCCCATGCTCTCTCTCTCTCTCCTTTCCTTCTTCTCTTCTGCAAGGTTAACTGGGTTTTTGGATATTAGATCAGAGTGTACCCAAGACCAGGGCTTTGTGCGTGAGTGCCACAGCCGAGGTGTGAGAGGCATAGGCAGGTAATCGGACCAAGCCTGCATGGTGGTGTCATGGGCGAGGTCGAAAGGATAGTAGGGACCTCACCCCCAAGTGTTGAGAAGATAAGCCCTCAACACTTTTTCAATTTATCCCCTACCGCCACCTCTTCTCTTCGCAAGGTGGGGCTAAGCCCCACCCTCTCTTTTGCATATCTGCAGCTGAGGAGGCCTCCCTAATTGGAGCAGTAGTAGGAGGTGATTCCTCCAATTGAGGACCTAAAGATGGTCCTGGAGCTTGTCCACGTCACTCGAGTGTAGTAGCAGGCCGAGTATTGGCAGGACTATGGCCGTCAGTGTCAGAGAAGTGGCGATGGCAGTTGTCCATTGATACCTGAAAATCAAAATACGATCTTATAACCCCAATCAAATAAGCTCACAAGCATCGTCGTGGTGTGAGGACTGTGATGGCGGTGGTTTTGTGGTGATTAGTGAAGCGTGGAGGTCGGATGAACTCAAAACAGAGGAGTTGAGATGATAATGGTCGATGGAGCATTTTGGAGCCCAAAGTCTTAAATTTGTTTAGGGATTTTACTCTACATGACATGGCGGAGCTAATGGAAGATGTAGCGCGGCGAATGATAGCATGTAGCGGCATATTGGCATCACCGGAGCATCATCAAAGCGGGAGAAGACGGAGGGGGAGACATGTGGTCGGCAGTCATTTTTAGAGATAGAGAGAGGGAAAAGGAACTACGGGAAGAGAGGAATCTAAGGGACCTTGTTTAGGGATGAAAGGGGGAAAGATTCCCACGTCGGTGTGATAGCTGGACATGGGGAAGACAAACCTCTGAAGGGAGAGACAACAAGGAAGAAGGGTCAACGACACCCCTAATGTGGTCGTCGAGAGGCAGAGGAAGTCGGAGAGGGTCGTGGCCTAGCCAATTTGGCCGCTGGCTGGCCGTGGGACAAAAGGGAGGACTGTCGTCAGAGCTTATGTCGGAGGAAGCTGGAGTTGAAGAAAGATGATTTTTGGCTCCAAACCTTGCTAAGGGGCACGGCCTTGCATTGGGCATGCTTATATCGGCCAAAGGAAGCCCTTCCAAGCTTGGAAGGTCATGCACATATCGGATACCCATATCTTTCAAGTGTTCACATAAGAGATTAGGGATGTCTTGGAGCACAGGGCCGAATCTGTTGGAAAGAGGATTTCCTAAAGAATCTCCGGTTCAATTTTGGGAAGGTTTCAACAATCAAGGAGAAATCCTCAATTGATTGTCATCAGAGTGTTTAGGATTAGGAGTTCTAGTGGTTGAAGGCAGCAGGGACCCATTTGAAGAAGAAGACGATAAAGTTGGGGACCCAAATGCAAAGAATTCAAAACTTAGGGGCATAGATGTAAGGAAAAGAGTTAGACTTGAGTAAATTGCAAACAAGGTCAAGATGATCTTTAATTGGGCCTAATTTTTGGTACAAACCTAATTTGGACCCAAGAAATCTAATGGTGTAGTTGGATTTTGGTTTTGACCAAGTTTGACTGGGTAAATTGCATAATTACCCAAATTAGGGTAACTTTTCGTCTGAGACTATTTTAGGTCAAAACGGTTTCTAATGGTCAAATAAAGGATATCAAACCCTAGAGAGTATTTTTATATGATTTTTAGAGGGTTTAGGTTAATTTTATCTTGATTAGAACCTTAGTTAATTAAGAGGGCCGATTTTTAGGGTTTCAAATGTCATTTAGTTCTCATAACGTGAGAAAATTCATTTCTGTCTGCACAGACCCTCTTATTAGTCATTTAAGATCGTTAGACCTTTAATTAACCCCTGAGAAAACCTGTGGTTGTTCTACATTCATGATATGATGGTAAACTTATAGTTTTAACCCTGGTTTTTTGTTTATCTCTCAGAAAGGATGCGTAATAAATTACGGCTCTCTGGTAGTTACGTGGGAGCAGTTATTGGTGGATTATGACTAAATAAAACTAGATATGGCTAATGATGACATTATCATCAGGCACGGTGCTTGGTGAACGTGGGTGCAACGGTTGAAGAGTAGTGGCCGATGACGTGGCCGTGTGTGAGAGCTTGGATGCGCGATGGACGGCAAGGATGGAAGTGCACCTTCAACAACATTCAGCTACAATGACAATTATATCTGTCACTAAAGACCACAACATTAATTCTATGCCCTTAAAATACCCTTTTTCCCTCAATTTGTACACCTGTAAAATGGGCACCCCTACCACTCATTTCTTCATTTCGTCTCCTCTCCTCTCACCTCCTCCAAAGCTCTAAAGAGCTGGTCCCATGCTCGAGATGCTCCACTAGAGTTTTAAAGATAATTTTTCCATCTTCTCATCCCCATTCTTAGAGCGCCCACGATTGTCCTCTCACCTCTGTTAGGGAAATGGATCCTACCACAACGTTGCCCTGCTTCGTCCTCCGTCCTCTAGCTTTGTACTCCCTTGTCCAGCATCTCACCACCCTCGTCTGGGTGCTCCATCAACGCGGCTCATCCTCCAAGCAGCTATCGAGGATGATTTTTCTCATCCCTCTCTTTTCATTGCTTTCTAATATTGATTTCAAGCTTCTAGTGTAGCACATAGATGTAATGGACATGCTCCTATCATTATGAAACATTTGTTTATTCTCTCCCTATTTTTTCTTTATTTGTATTATTCTCTCTCTCTTCTATTAATTATTCTTTAAGTAGAATAGCTACGGTAGATTAACTTCAACCAGCTACTCTGCTTTGTGACAATAAATCCACTTGGTTTTTGATCAAACGTTCACCTCCTCGTGTTCGACCGGGACTCACCAGAGTTTCGATAAATTTTATCTGATAGTAGATTTTTACGCAACTACAATAACAGAGTTTTCAAAACTCAAACTTTTCGTATATAAATCACATCCATCATTTTGGAGCCATTGCTGGGGAGGTATCACTTTTTGATTTTCCTTGTTTCTCGCCTTATTGAACTTTTACCTCACTTTTCTCTCTTCTTACTGTGATTGCAGGTACTCTTTTGAGGCGAGCCAAAAGCGGTAGATTAGAGTAAAGTGCTGTTGAAGGGTCTATAAGTACACCCCACCTCCCACCCACTAGTTTTCATTCCACCATGCAATAGCACAAATGAAAATCAACCTAGGTGCTCTTATAAACCCCAAGGTAGATTGGTTGTTTGGCTGCCACCTCCACCCGCCTCACCCTCTGCTTATAGAAAAATCTAAAAAAATTCCACAAAGGTACACAACCTCTTCTGATTTTTCATACTCACCCGGTAACCCGATCTTTGGAACTGATACACTCACCAACACATAATCGAGTATAAATCAAATTAGGTAACCACTTGTGTGCCTAATTTAGTGGTGCATCAGGCCAATTACATGAGTTGTTTAGGCTGCACCACTTCATCTAAAAATAACTCATCAAGTAGCTTGCTCATTAGGGTTAACATTTAGGGTCAATACCAGGCACTCCATCTTATTTTGATGTCAAAGGAAAACATCTTCACCAGTGCTTTCAAAACCTGGTGTGTCAACTGAACCTTGATTGAATATACCTAAAGTTGAACCCTAAAAGCTACTAAACAAGGTTGAACCCTAAAAGACAAATCATCAATAAACCTTGTTTGAAAACTCTGGTTATGCACACACATACATTAAAACTGATCTTTAAGGGCACAACACAGATAAAGGGCCCATTACATTCCCAAGCACATTCAAACCTACACCTAGCTAAAATCAAGTAGATGCTAGCCTTAAGGATTTGACTCGCTCTTAGGGGCCCAGATCGAGATTGTTTTCAATTAATTTGCTTCTATCGTTTAATCTAATGTCTAGCTAGGGGAGCAATGTCAAACGACCGCAATTGGGGGCATCAAAGGAACCTGAGGCGAAAGCCAAGGGAAGAGCCTTCTCACCAATCCCTCCCTCTAACTAATTGGAGTGACTGGAAAGAAGTAGACCAAATCGTTACTCTCATCTCAAGATGGGTTCTAAGAGTCTGTAGATCTTTAGGCAACCCTACCATTTGTCACTTAGAAGATGGTTTATTTGTACTGCAGGGCACTTTTCTACCTCCCATTTTGTCATGGATCCTTCCACATCCTACACACATTTCCATTCCTACCCTCATGACACATCTTATCTCCAATATGATGATTATTATCCCGACCCATGTTGTAATCAACCATCTACTAGTTAGGATAACTCAGATTGGGGATACAATTTCAGACCATCGTGTCCAGGGTCTAACCCTAGACACCATGATCTTGATTTTTATCCTTCTCTGAACAACATCAATTATAGATCACTACCTTCCTATGAACAACCTAATATGATCTACAGTGAAGAAGGATATCCTGATTACAACTCTTACCCTCCGCTAGATTGCACTGCATATGGGCCACCAGCCCTTTATGAACAATCAGAAACGACCTATTATCTGGGAGGGTACCAAGAACCTCAATTCCTTGACTCCCCTAGACTAAACCCAAACCCACCCAACCCTGAACCAAACCATTTGGTTCATAGGAACCAGGTCCAAGATAAGGTGCTAGATAACTTAAGGAATACCATTCAATCTTTAGAAGCTTAGCCAACACCTTGCACTGAAGAATTGGAGCCTTTGATTGAAATGATTGATGATCTTAACAAGTATTTGTTGGATTGGCTCCAAGATGTTAGGGATATGGACCCATGAGAGTTTTTATTTGGGAAATTGTCAAAATTGAAGATGAGATTTGTGATTGCTCATGTCCAATTTTGGGATGATTCCCAGGATGAACCCCCTTTAGGAGAGTCAATGTCATAACTCACTCAGGCTCTTGTAGGGGGGACACATTTTACGAGACTGAGAATGACCAGGTTGGTCTAGAGCAACCAATTGAGGATGAATTGATTTCTTCATTCCAGATCCTTGAACCAGGGTACGAAGAAAACTATGTCTCCATGGACCAAACAGTGATCAATGATTTTTAGACATATATTAATACAGATCCAGAATTCTTTAATTCTGAAGGTGAAGAATCATTATGTGAAGTCTCACCTGAATATGAGAAAAATGATTTTAGTGAGATGACTAGGCCTAAGGAATTCAATGAATCATTTAATAGCCCAGTAGTTGAGGAAATTGATCCTGTTGGGGCTAGCTTAGAACATACAAATCCTATTTTTACGGATGATTCAATTCATAGCCCCGTTCCTCAATCACACCCCATTGAGCATACTGACAATTTTGATTTTGAGATCACTAGACCCAAGTCAATTCTGATTTAGCCACAAATCTTGTACTTGAATACTTTAAACGGGGTGCATAACATGCACGAGGTCCTGAAATATGAAATCATCATTATGGAGGATAGGAGCTAGAAAATGATGATTTGGGAAGCCAATTTCGAGGGAAGTAGAAGTCTGAGTCTAAGGGTTCCTCTTTGGCAAAAACAACCAACATTCTACTAGGGCCCTTATGACATTTTCAATTCTAAGGATGTCCAACCCAAGAAAAGATTCATTGATTACTTCTTTGATCTTGATTTTTCTATTTTCTGACTTTCTGGACTTGGGTTGCATCCTCATAAATCGTAGGCCCGAACCCGCTTGCATATTGATCTTAAGTTCTGGGTAATTTTTACCTAGAACAATAGATATACTTAACCATGGGGCATGGGTCTGCACTACAACCTGGTCCACATTTGAGGACATTCTCTGCTGGCAGGTCTTGAGATTAATCTTTTTATTCTGATTCTGACTTGTATTTGTGAATTCCTGATTTCCTCTTTGTTTGTATAGTGTGCTTAGCTAAAGGCAATAAATTTAGCACATATATAGTATGTTTCATCCCGAAGCTGACCGAGTAATCACGAAATTTAGATGCTTTCTTCTCTACTTCGCCCTTTTTCATGTCATTTAATACAATGAGGACATTCCATTAGATAGGCATGGGGTGTGGATATTCATCTCTGAATCATCTTATTAGCTCCGTAGACTTATTCTTGTTTTCTTTTTATTTTTGAAAAAAAAAATTGAATTAGGAAAAGAGAACTTGGGCATTAGAATTTGTCAACTTTAGGGAATGATACGATAGGACCTGAACACTTCAACTCGAGTGTCCACTAAAATGAACTTGGGAATGATACTTCAGGTCTTCGGGCTTAATCAGCCCGAGTGTCAACTAAAATGTGGATTTGTTTATCGAGTCCTCGCCATTCTAAATTCATTTCTAAGTGGTTAAAAAAGTTAGACTGATAAGTACACAACTTATCAACCTGCCCTCTGATTTGAGGGAACTTATAGTCTAAGCATGTACACACTCTTTGCACTGACTCACTTTTCAATAATTTTAACAGAAATTGGGTAGCTAATGAACCTTCTAGGGTGGTAAGGCTGGTAAGTTGTCAATGGTAGCAACTCATTAGCCGATTGTCCAAAGCCAAGCCACACGACCATTCTCTTTCTTCTGTCTTTAGGTAAATCTTGGATCTGAGAAGCCACCTACTTAAAAGAAATAGGAAAAAAACATATGAGAGATAGAAAAGAAGAAAAAAAGAAATAAGCCACACTTTACCGCACGAGATGGCTGGCAAGTTGCCGTGGGTAACAGCCCATTGGCTGGTTGTTCAGAACCTAGCTCACAAAATGCACATATAATTCCAAACACTTAGGAAGAAGCAAAGAAGTAGAATAAACCAGCGAGATATACACTTGGTTCTCCCTTGTGTTGACCCCATAAAAATAAAAAGTAGGGAGAAAGCTACCAGTCGAATTGGTACACCTTTAAGCAGAATTTCTTTTAAGGTCACCTAGGGGCATAGAAACTTGAAGTCCATTATGATTGCCGATCAGTGAGTCTATTAGTTCACATAAAAGGATTCTTAGCACTTAGAGTTCTTTTTGAATCTTGGGTGGGTTAGGTAGCTGTAGAAAGCTACCTCAAAACTCTAAACTCAAACATCCAAAAAAATTAGAAAAGAAGAAAAGGAAAAAATTGTACTTGCTTTTGAATAAGGAGAGGGCTTGGGCGATCTGCATTTTGGTAGACACCCGGGCGGTGTTGTGTCTCTGTAGTTTAGGACATGGTAGAAATTTCCTAGTGTTGAAACATAACCATTGACCAAGTAATTTGATCCTAATTCTTTCACAAATTGCATGTAGTTTTGCTAGGGACTAGCAAAAGATAAGCATGGGGGTGTGATATAGAGAGATCTATGTTACATAAACCATCTATTAATGTTTGTTCTTAGGCATATAATTGCATTATGTATTATAAATATCCCATAACATGCATCATTTCACATTTACATTAGTTTGTATAAATTCTAGGTTAATTTTCCTCTTTTTGTGGTCAGGGGATAGGGCAATATTTATTGGGGCCTCGAATTGAAGATCCAACCACACGGATCTGATCAAGGAGACGATCGGAGTTCAACGCCTCCAAGATCGCCCCGATCGAACCTCCGTAGCATCAGATGTAGTCCAAGGATGATTAGAGGTCAAGGGACAAGATGGTGCAAATCCATATCACAGATGACAAATACAACTACATGGATGGGTTTGGATCGATGATCGCATCCCAACGGCATGAAAATTGACCCAATCCGACATCCATGGAACCATCGACAAGCATTGGATGATGGATGGCCCAGATGGTGCCACGTGGCGCCATCCAAGCTGCCCACCACCACCAGCCTCCTCCTTCTTCATCTGTGCCATTAGATCTCGACGGTTGGATCGAGATCCAACGGTCGAGATACATTCTCGTGGCACACTGACATCTTCAAAAGATATCCCAACACGCAATTTGAACCTCAATCCATGATCCAATAGTTACAACCACTCACCCATCTGATTGTCTTCTCGCCAATCCACGCACACAGCACAGTGGGTAAAGTCCCCCATAGGTAGCTGTCGCAAGTTCTAAATCCAATCTGTGCTACCCCCAACTAATGCACAGAATTGATTGAACCTTGCGATCTCGAATGGATGGCGGAGATGAGAGCCATGTCGTGCATAGCACAGATGCATGACTCGACGCATGAGGAGATGTGCGATCGTTCGCATTCTAGTGTGTAATCTCAGGTGCAATTAGTGCACGATCTCAACCCTCCATCAATGATCGAATGACTGAGGAGGCATGGTGCTTGGTGAACATGGGTGCAACGGCTGAGTAGCAGCCGATGACGTGGCCACATGTGAGCGCTTGGATGCACCATGGACAACGGGGATGGAAGCGCACCTTCTGCAATGTTCAACTACAATGGCGATTATATCTGTCACTAAAAACCCAACATTAATTTTATGTCCTTAATAGACCCTTTTGCCCACAATTTGTACACCTATAAAAGTGGCACCCCTACTACTAATTTCTCATCCCTTCTCTTCTCCTCTCACCTCCTCCAAGGATCTAAAGAGCTGGTCCCATACCCAAGATGCTCCACTAGAGTTTTAAAGATAATTTTTCCATCTTCTCATCCCCGTTCGTGGAGCACCCACGGTTTTCCTCTCACCGCCATTCGAGAAGCAAATCCTACCATGATGTTGCCTTGCTTCATCCTCTATTCTCTAGTTTCATTCTCCCTTGTCCGGGCACTTTGTCAATGCGGCTCATCCTCCAAGCAGCCCCCGAGGAGGATTTTTCTCATCCCTCTCTTTTTATCGCTTTCTTGTGTAGATTTCCAGCTTTTTAGTGTAGCATGTAGATGTAACGGACATGCTCCTATCATTATGAAACATTTGTTTATTCTCTACCTTTTTTTTTATTTGTATTATTCTATCTCTCTCTTCTATTAATAATTCTTTAAGTAGAATAGCTAACATAGATTAATTTCAACTAGCTACTCTGCTACGTGATAATAAATCCAACGAGATTTTTGATCAAACATTCGCCTCCTCATGTTCGATTTGGGACTCACAAGAGTTTTGGTAAATTTTATTTGAGAGCTTATTTTTACATAGCTACAATGACAGAGTTCTTAACGTAGAAATCACATTCATCAGACAGCTGGCTGATCAGATTCAAAGCATACAGAACACCTAGAATCAACTGCTGCAGGGGCATAGATCGTAGGGAGCGTTGCCTTCCTACTCAAGAGATTTTTGCTTGAAAGATGATGTCAAAAAAATAATATGTCATTGTAGTTCAAAGCGTGGTGGAAAAATCTTGAAAAAAAATTTATCAGTGAAAACTAACCACGAAAAGTTAGGATGTCATATCCACAGGGAGGAACAAATGCAATAAGAGCATAAATATGGATCAATAAATCGTGCTCACATAAAATCAAGGGAAAATTATTGCAAGGATTAGTTCTTGAAATCACATTAGACACATATGGAAAAGATCATGACACATATAAAGAGTGTGAGTGCATGAGGGAAATAGTGTAGACACTTGATGGCATGCATATAAAGTTACTTGATAAAATAATAAAATCAAAAATCCAAGTTGTGGCAATGGAAGTAGATGTAAACATTAATAGGCCTGTCACTGTTGCAAAATAGGGGAGGGACTCCCATTGTGCACACATGAAGGAGGAGCCACGGCCGGTCATTCTATGCTCGGAGGAGGTCAATGACACGAAGGGTGTTCCGTTGGTGGTGACGACGTCAACGAAGGCGGCTGGAGTTCACCGAATGGAGGGAAGTAGGCCACTGGTGGTGGGTTTGTCCAAGCATGCGCATGGACTATGGGAGGCACTGCAGAAGGCGTGCCTGGGCTCGTGATGGCATGGCGAGGTCAATGGCGTGGTCAGAGAGGATAGTCATGGCCTATGGTGGTGGCTGCGTAGGGGGTGAACTTGCAGGTCATGGTTACTTTGTTGATAGAGGTTGAATATGATGGAGAAAAAGACAAGGAATGGTAGGTTGGGGTGGCATAGTTTCTCCAGTCATGAGCACGGTGTTGCACGATGACAGTTTTGGTCTGGACGTTGACGACGAGGAAGAGAAGTCGAAGGTGCAGCTAGGGGAGCACTCATGGAGGTTGAGGGTGCGTGGGTGACAATCAATGAGTAGAGGTCATGGTGTGTCGACGTGGTCGAGGGAGAGCGAGACGCAGTGAAGGGAGGTGTGGGTGTCAGTGTTGATGTCGAGGTGGTGGAGGCTCACAGAGATGGTTACGGTGCAAGCCACACACTGTCACCATGTGGTTTGCTACAGTCACTGCTAGAAGGAGATCTAAGGAGGAACACGACGCGGTGGGTGGCTCATGGTGGTGAAGGAGGGACATGGTGGCGGAGAAGGTGGAGCACGGTGGTGGATGTTGGTAGAGGTTGCATTCAGGGTGTCAAGCTGGATGCTCGCAGTCTGGTTGTTGTAGTGAGCGCACGATCATTCATGGGATGGAGGCTAAGGAGGAGCAGTCATGGATGGAGGCTCACGGTGGTGATTTATTGGTGTGTGGGGAGAGGACATGGAGAAAGGGGCTTGGAGGAGAGCAAGCTCTCCCCTATGGAGGAAGAAGATGGTGGAAGGGGCCAGTCCTCCCTTTGTAGGAGGAAGATGACGATGAAGGTCCTTCATGTGTCTATTATAAAGAGAGAACGAGAGAAAGAATAAGAGAGAGAATAATTATCCTGGTTCCAGGGGAACAAAAATGAAAGAGAGAGATTAATAAGGCAAGAGGAAATCATCTGATTAGAGAGATACAACAAGATTTTATTTTTAAAAATTAATGGAAACAAACATGAATCCTCTCTTGTGTTTCTTATTTTAGCAAAATCCCCTCATTGATTTTCTTTCTCAACAAAGCTTCTCATAATTTTAATGTTATCTATAAGATGTTATTTTGAATTATCTCCTACAATAACTACACACATGATTAATTATATGAAATATGCATTACATCAAAGAATTATGCAGGAATACTAAATCATGACTTCACTAACTTTCCAATGTATTGTATACTGAAAGTCTCATTTAATCTTAGAATTGATTATTCTTAGGCACAATTAATGTCAACTAAAGCAGGCCTATCAAATACCCCCATGCCTAAGTTTTGCTAGTCCCAAGCAAAATCATATGGATCAGCCCAGGTCCTTAGGCTAGATTTTCTCATCAAGATGTCTTATTGTGCCGCACCTCTAAAGACTAGATTGAAATACTGATAAACGTCATTTTATCATCATTCTTATGCATTAAAACAAACCTAGCTCTTAGGATTTTACTCCGCAAACGGGTTTTTGGGCTGCATTTAGGCATAAAATAGGTTAGGCATGCATTGCATTTTTTATTCTCTTTTTAATATGTTTTTGTGAGTGTTAGGGATGTACAGATATATAGATCCCTAAAACCCTAGCACTAAAGAAGGCAAATGGTGAAGGAGAAGCCCAAACTAGCTGGAACTCAGCCTGATCCAGCTCACCTCAGCTTGATCCAGCTCACCTCAGCTTAATCTAGCTCACCGCAGCTGGAACCTAGCTCACTTGAACTAGGGTTAGCTCATCCCAGCTCCATTCAGCTAATCTCAGCTGAATGGCAGCTCAAGAGAGTTCATCTTAGCTCACCCTAGCTCAAGTCAGTTCACATCCAGCTCAACTTAGCTGAGTCTAGCTCATCTCAGCTCCTACTAGTCCACAGGGAGCTCTAGCTAGCTCAGCTGAGTTGACAGGAGTTCACCCCAGCTTAGATCCAGCTACATCCAACTCCACTCAACTCCAGCCAGCTGAAGAAGAACTCATCCCAGGTCAGGAAGCTCAAGTCCAGCTCCTGGGGACTCAGCTTAGCTCAACTCAGTTGAGCTAAGCTACCTTAGCTGCCTCAACCAGCTTGACCCTCCCTGGGAGCACCAGACCCAGCTCACCTTAGCTCATTGTGGAAGAAGCCAGCTCAGTTTAGCTTGGCTTAGCAGCTAGCAAAGAACTAGCAAGCTAAGCCAGCTAGAGTAGCTCCATATCAGCCTCTTCAGCAGCAGCCAGCTCCAGTTTTAGCTTCTGACTTCTCCTCCTCAGCTCCTCCCTCCAAACCCTAGCTCCAACACCTTCTCCTCTACTCCTCAATTAGCTAAGCTAGCTTATCTTAGCTTAGCTTAGCTTAACTAGCAACCAGCTCCTTGGCCATCCACCACCTTCAAAGTCAACCCTAGCTAGCTCCACCAACTTAAGCCTACCTAAGCTAGCTACCCTACTCAAGTTGGCGCCACCTCCTAGCCATCCCTTCACCCCATTATCACCACCAAAAGACACCTTAAGTTGGCACCAAAAACTACCCCTAACCACCTCTATATTGGCGCCAACTTTCAGCCCTTAATCCACCCTACACCTACCCACATAAGCCATCCTAGCCATCCACCTACCCCTCCTTCTAGAATCCCTTTTGGCACCAACATCAAGGGGTGTCAACACCCATAACTACCCCCTTGGTGTCCCTTAAGGTGGCGCCAACTCACCTTGGCCATAGGATCTTTAACCACCTCCATCTCTTCATCTTGGCCCTCCATTTCAAGGGACACCTTAGCCCCCTTCCTATTCTATAAAAACCCACCACCTACCACCATTTTGGGGCATCCTCCATTAGTGTAATTTGCTACCTATACCACCTATACCTACGTCCAAGAAGAAGGAGTAGAGAAGGAGATTAAAAGGGCACATCACCAGCCCTTTTGGTGCCTTCTTCTCCCCACTCTCTTCAACTTGGGCCACGCTAAGGAGGAGGACTCTTCCACTTCAAGGAGGATGACCAGGCAAGGGAGAAGGACCTAGGGTGGACGTCCACCCTTGGAGAGAAGCTTAGGGCATGCCCCCTTAGGGCTTGCCTTGGAGGACATCACCTTGGCAGAGCATTGCAAGGAAGGAGTTGAAGGAGTCTTTTCAAGATTGGGAGCCACCAACCTTGGAGCAAGAAGCCCTCTTCTTCACCATCTATCTAGAGGATTTCTGTTTGCTTTTCTTTATTTTAATTTTTCTAGTAGTAGAAGCATTCCTCTACTAGGTTTTTTTTTGTAAAACACTTTTCGTCAATCTAAGTTGCCTTCTTTGCAATTTTCTATTTTGCATTTCTACTTGCTTTATTTTTTTTTAGCATTGTTCACTCCCTCTCCCTAATTATTCTAGGCCTCCACTTGCCTAGAGTGAGCTTAGGGAGAGGCTCTACTTGCCACATAGAAGTAGTAGTTAAATTTGAAGTGCAAATCATCTTCCCGCCACCATTTCGCATGTTGTCTTAATCCAAAAACAAAAAAAAAATGATATATTGAAAAATACCAAAAAGAAAGTTGAGATTTGTATTCCAAGCAAGAGAATCACTTTTGCAAACATTTGGCCTCCTTGGACGACCCTAGATACTCCCCTATCTAGGATTATAAATTTAAGAGCGAAAGCGGATTTACGCATTGCAACGACACTAAATTGCCTAATTAACAAACCACGTAAAATCGCTATCAAATGCCAACTCTAAGCCTAAAGGTTCTCAAGTACCAACCAAGATACGGACTTGACCAGCTTTAGCCTTGGGTCTACAACAAAGGTTTCTAAGGCCCTAGAATCTGCTCAGAGGTTCGTTGACTCTAGTGGTTAAAGCACCCATGCATTCATGTAGCAAGGTCTAGGTTCACTTTCCAATGTTTTTTTCAGAAGAGGGAGAGAGATATTTTCTTGGGATTTTTCTCTTCTTTATAAACTTTTTTTTTGGTGATTTCTCTAAATCCAACATCTGATTGGCCCTCAATATGATTTGTATTAGAATCCTCCTCCCCATCATCAATCCTTGAAGGTTCCCTAGCAATCGACATTTCGTGATAGTGTTACCCATGGCATTTTGTAGCTAAATCCAGACCCTGGCAATCAACATTTCGTGATAATGTTGCCCATGGCATCTAAACCAACACAAGGCACGTACATGCCTTCAGTAGGATATTTAAATATCCTAGGAGAAAGCATCGAGGAGATGATATGTTATAAGGCACCTTCAAGGGGAGTATTTACTCCTCTCCGCAGTGGGAACTCCTCTACTCAACTTATGTTTTCGAGCTGCTCCTAAGTCAGATCTTTGAGAAACCATTTTTCTTTCTCAGAGTAGGACATTTTTTTTTTTGCATTAATCTTCGTTAAGCTCACTGAACTAGACTAATGTGTGACTTTTAGGTGCCTAGGTTAGCAAGTCCCACAAACCAAAGGGCAGACAATGAGGTCGAATAGTCCCTAAACCTTAGACTTAATACATCAGCTTCACAATTCCCTCAACCTCTTGAAGAATAGTCCAAATCTTAACAAATAGTTGAGTGTTTAAGCCTAACCAGACCCAGGAGGCCTAAAGTCGGTATCCGTCACTTATCTTTTTCCCTTTAGCACTTCAGGACTTAATTAACCATTCATTCTAGCCCAGAACTTAGGTAAACTCTTCCAAAATCAAGTGCTAGGACCAGCACAATTTTTGAACATTTTCCTCACTATGTCTCTCTCTTCTTCTTTTCCTCCTCAATATACTTGCAATTTAGCTCAAACATATTTCATCCCCCTTTTCTCTCTTGCTCTCTATTTTTTTTTTATACAATATGAATACCCTAACTACATGCATGCAAATATGTATAAATGCTATGTACAACCTCAGGTTATACGCCCCATGCCTAAATCTGACAATGTCCTCATTGGACGAAAAAGCAAGGTAAGATATTACCTAAGGTAGAGTTAGGATGTCTCCAATAGGTGATTCCTGCAAATCTGGCTCTATAAAAGAAGTAGAGCATGACCCAAAAAAGATTCGTAACAAAGCAGGCCTAGTGAATAGGTGGCCCAAGATGTTGGTAAGCTAGTGGTGGAGAGTGATGCGAAATGCTCGCTAAATACTAATGAAAATGGGGTACTCCTGAGCCACCTACGAAGGTCTCATGTAATACTCTTGAGTAGTGACTTTCGTAAGTGCAGGGAGAGGAGATAGTGGCTCCTCAAGCAAATGCATGTGGGAAAGAGAGGGTGATAAGAAGAACACCCTAAGAATGATGGACTGACATGGACAAGCGTTGATCTATACCCACCACTCTCCCAGAAGGTGTATCGGTATAATTATTTCCCCTGAAGAAACAAAAATGAGTAAGGATTTGAGGAAGATGGTTTCTAAGGAGTGTAAGTCTTGAGATTGTAGAATGGTTACATAAGCCAAAGATGACTTGATATGCTCCAAATCTAATCCAAACAACCTATCATGATAAGCCATGTTATCCCCAGTCCCCATTGTATACAAATCATGCCTAACCTGCTTAACACTAATTCTCTTGTCAGGATATGGAGTCATGGGCTTACTTTTGGGAAGAAGTGTACCAAGGGTTGACTCCAGAGCATACACATTAATGGGAACATCATCATAGGACCTAACTAGCCACTTTTAGTCAGGTATGATTGATAAAAGCTCCTACATAATCATCCGAGGGTCGTAACTTCGTAATATTCTAACTTGAGAAAAGAATGGGAAATCAGGGTTAATTATGTCATTTTAACAGCACATCATAAACATAGATTAACCACAGGGTCACTCAAGGGTGAAATAAAGGTCAAACAAGCTTAAAAGTCTAAAATGTGGGTTCATACAGATAGAAATAGGGTTTCACGCATTTCGACAACTGTAATAGCACACAAACCCTAATTTCTGACCTGCTTAAATTACAGAGGCTCTGGTTAGGATAAAATTCATATTAACCTCCTCAAATTCATAGAAAAATATTCTAAGAGGTTTGGTATCCTTAGTTTGACCATCTAAATCCATTTTGACCTTGAATAGAGTCTTAGACGGAATTCTACCCTAATTTAGGTTTCTGTATAAATTGCCTAGCCAAACATGATCAAAACTGAAATATGACTTCACAATTAGATTCCTTGGGTCCAAATTAGATTATTACCAAAATTTGGGCCCAATTAGAGTTCATCTTGACCTAGTTTGCATTTCAGCCCATTAAATCTCTTTTTCTCTCAATCAAGCCCCTAATTGCAAATTGGACCCCAACTTTGTCATCTTCTTCACACTTTGATCCCTACCGCCATGGCAGGTGTGAACCCAAGACCTTCAACCTTCAATCAGAGATTCCTCTCTGATTACTCAACCAAATCCCTCCAAATTTGGAGGGATTGTTCTTAAGGACCTTCCTAATCAATTGAGCTGCCTCTTAAACCCCGATTCGATCCCCAAAGATCAGGTGAAATGCGAGAAACCTTGGGGATCTTCTCCCCTGATTTTTTAGGAAATGAAGCCTCTTCCCTTTCTTAGAGCTCGCTTATGAGCTCTATATAAGCTCTAGCTCATCAGGCTGTTCCCTTGAGCTCAAAAAAGATGGAGATACCTTCTCTTCTCTCCTCTCCGGCCAACCCTCTCTGATCTCCTCTTTCGGCCATCCAACAACCAAATTGGGTGGCCCTCTACTTTCCTCTCTCACTTTTGCCTCTTGCTGGTCAAAGTAGAGGTCTACCACGCCTTCGTCGTCAGCACTTTTTCTCATTGTCGCACTCGTCTTCTCCGGCTTAGGTCCATCACAGCCAGACTCCTAGTCTCCCTCTCTCTCCATAATTCCTCTCATTCTCTTCCTCTCCCTCTCTACTTCATTTCTCTCTAGTTAAATCTCATTTTCATGCACCGTACCGCCCTCTTCTCCATCTCCGCTAGCACCAATGAAGCTTTGGCGACGTCACGTGCCTACTACACTTCACTAATCAACCCGCTCCGACTTCCCAAAGCTCCATCGTGACCTCACAACCAAAAGCCCAAAGCTATTGACCAGCAAAAACCCCACCGAACACCACTACCTCCATTCTTCTTCTCCAACTTCGCGCAACCACCTTGCACATCCTCACACCATATCCCAACCACCATTGCACTCGCCTTCATCCAGCGAAGCTTCTGAGCATGTTTGGTAGGGCCACAAGGCTGTATTCGTGTTTCAGGTCTCTTGCTGAACTGCTACTGACCCCCACATCTTCCCGACCACAGCGGCGCCCTTTCAACTTTCATTTGACCTGCTGCTGCCATCTATTGAAGAGAAATCAACTCCTACAGGCATCTACAAGGCCAATTGCACAAGGAGGCTCTAGCTGCTGCCCCAATCTCTTTGAGACATCGACCTACAGCTACGTGCTTCAGCAGCTACCAATGTGTGATGGCAAGGTGGGACTTTAGTCTCACATCATGAACATAGGAGCTCGTAGAGACATATAAGAGCGAACCATATCCAAGGCTTACGACCTCAGACACGAGGTGAGGTCCTCTCGCTCTCACACGCACTCCCTGCTCACTACCCCATGCTGATAAGCCTAGACCCCCAAATCCAATTACCCGCCTGAATACCTAATTACCCATCTTTGAGAAATAAAAGGAGAAATATTGTGGAAAGGGTGGAGGGTTTTCCTACAGGTCTCGTAACCTTGAGGTGCGTGAAATATGCTTGATACTTAGCTAAAATCTAAAGTGCCCTTGCACCTCTGTGTTGGTGCACTGCTGCTATGTGTTGGCTCCTCTGAGGCTTAAGGCAAGGCCCTTGTGCCTTGTATGGTTCTGTTGATACTCAATTAAGGCATCTGAGGCCTTACACTATCGTATGAGGCTTGAGCTTGTTCTGATATTGCTATGATAATTAGTTGGGCATGAGTTCATTTATTTGAGATAATTATGAGATTAACATTAGGGTTTATTTGGTGATTCAAATCAGCATTTTAACCCCATCTTTTTGCACTCTAATTCCCAATCTTGTTGCAATATTATTTTGATTTATCTTAAGTAATATTTTGATTATATTTGCATATTTTTCTTGATAATTGTGATTAGTGATTGAAATTATCATTTTTGCTCCCAGCGAACAACCTCGTACTCCCTCGTGTTTTCAATATTTATAAATTTAAGTGTTTGTGGCATTTTTATTGAGTGCACAATAATGCACACCTTTTAACAGTCAACGAATTCTTCCAAGCACACATGTGATAGTAGGGTAGAAGCACCTAACATGTGGAATCCTTTACTATATGTGATTACAATCCTGGGATCATGTTATTCACTTAAAGTCTCTCCAGCCACTTTAGATGATTCTTGATTAATGGTCATAGGTGCTTCCTCAAGATGTAAGTCCCTAAGTAATGTATATCAACTACTAGCTGTAAATCAATTCTTCATGTCCCTCAGACTAGAAATCGTCCTGGTTTTCTAATTCGGTATCAATTTCCTTAGGTTCACATGTGTTGGGTACAGGTAAATCCTCAGATCGTTCAATGATGGGTGTTGGTTCCCTAAGTAGAGGATCAAGGCTGGGCTCACTAAGGGTAGAATAGGGTTCCACCACATGATCGATCAAGTGGTGTGAACAATTGATAAATGCCAGTTTATCATCATTCTTATGCCCTAAAACACATCAAAATCTTAGGGTTTTAACTCCACAAATAGGTTTTTAGGCTGCATTTAGGCATTTACTTAGGATAGGCATGCATGGCATTTTATTGTGTTTTTGATGCATTTACTTGAGTGTCAGGGATAGGCAAATTGTCAGATCACACAAACCTTGGCACTCTAGAAGGCAGAAGATGAAGGAGATGCCCATATCAGCTAGATCACAGCTAGATCCAGTTCATCCTAGCTGGATCCTAGCTTATTCTAACTGGATCAACTCATCCTTAGCTCCATTCAGCTCATCTCAGCTGAATAGCAACTCAAGTAGTTCGCCTTAGTTCCATTTAGCTCACCTCAACTGGATAGTAGCTCAAACTAGCTTAAGACAGTTGATCCCAACTCCATTCCAGCTCCTCCAGCTTAGAACAATTCACTGAAAGCTCAACCTGACTAGGACTAGCTACCGCCATCAACTAGCTAGACCTAGTCAGCTGAAGAAGTCATCAACCAGCTTAGGTCAGCACAAGTCTAGCTCCTAGAGGCTCAACTCAGATCAACTTAGTTGAGCTGAGCTACTTGACCTAAGCTAGCTACTCCAACTTGCTAGGTAATCTTCGGGAAGACCAGACCCACCTCACCTCAGCTCAGATTAGAAGAAAGCCAGTTCAAATTAGCTTGGCTTAGCTACTAGCAAAGAACTAGCTAGCTAAGCTAGCTACTGATCTCCACTTCAGCTCCCTTCAGCAAACATTAGCTTCAGTGTAGTTCTTTCCAGCTACCTCCAACACCTCTCCTCTAAGACCCTAGCTCTCTCTTCCTCCTTTTCCACTCATCTGCTAGCTAGTCCACCTCCATGGCACCAAAACCTAACCCTAAAACCCACCTAACTAGCTCCACCAAATAAGCCTACCTAGAGTCCACCTAAGCTCTCCTACTTCTACTCCATTTTTGTCACCAACCATACACCACCACCACCTCCAAAAGACACTTAAAAATGGTGCCAAAAATATCCCTAACTACCCCCTTTTTGTTGGCACTTTTTCCCTCCAAAATCCCCCCCTTCTCATCCCTACACCTAAGCCCACAACCCATCCTAACCCTCCACCTAAGACCCTTCTAGAAGCCTCAAGATTGATGCCAATTTTGAGGTGTTTATCCACCACCAAAGGGCACCACCATCCAACCATAACCACCCCCATGTATTCCTTGGGTTGGAGCCAACTCTCCTTAGCCCTAGGATCCACATAACCACCCTCAAAACCCATCCTAGCCCTACACCTAATCCTCATGCCAACCAATCCTCTCCATTCCTATATATACCCCACCTAAATACCACATTAACATCATCTTCTCTATTAGTTTTTCCTACCTACACCACCTACATCTCACGGCCAAGGAAGAAGGGAAGAAGATCAAGGGGGCACCTACCCACCCCCTTGGAGCCTTCTTTGTCTATCTTCCTCTCCCTTGTGCCACACAAAGGAGGAGTTCTTCACATAAGTGGGATGGCCAAGAAAGAGGAGGAGCAAGGTGGTTGACGCCCACCTTGGAGGACAGCTTGGAGGAGGGCTACTTGAAGAAGAAGTCGAGGAGAAATCTTTTTAAGTGTGGGGGAAACCGCAGTTGCAACAAGGCTATCTAAGACTTTAACCAAAGGATCCCTTCTTCTTCTTTATCTTTATTTCTTGTATTAGCTAGTGTGTTTTTGTTTGTTTTCATGTAACAAGCATTTTGCTACATTTCTTCTAGTTGGTAGTAATACAAGTTTTATTTTGCCTTCTAATATTCATGTTCTTGTTAGTGTGTTCTTCTTGTTCTTGTAGTTGTAGTGCACATGAAACCTTCTTCTTCTAATTACCCTAGGCGCACTTGCCTAGGGTGAGCTTAGAAAAAATAGATTTTCTTCTTATCACTTAGTTTTAGTGATAGGTGTAGTCTTTAGTGTAATTATCATACTCGCATTCCGTTGCCTGACTATTTTGAAAACCCAATAAAAATAACAAAACCAAAATCACAAAAATACATGTGTTGATTTAAGAGGTGAGAGAGAGAATCATGTTGTTGACTAATAATGTGGCCTCCTTGGATAACCTTAGGTACTCTCCATATCTAGGTTTATAGATTTACGATTTGATCGATTTTATCTGTCTCAACGACAAAAACCCAAATTTATAAAATTACGTAAAATCTGTATCAACAACATGACCTTCACCCGGGTCATTGGGGGTAAGAAGTATGCTAGCATCAAGGTGAAGGTCCTCTAATGGTACCATCTTCACTTTCTTCTGACTCCAATAAAGATCGGGTGGATAATCGCCAGGATTGTCTTCTTCTAGTGGGTATATCTCATGCAGGAAGTCTAAGTGATAGCTACTCCACAAAACAGGATACCTATTATCATTGTTTTCTTCAAAATTGTCTTAGTGATCAGGGGTATAGAGGTAGGGATCAGAATCAACTGGAGGAGGGTCGCTAAACTGACTAATTTCTTCAGTTAATCTTTGACTATTTCTCAAAATCTCTCCTATAGACTCCATTTCTTTCTATTGTTTTTGCATTTCTATCATAAAAGAGGATAGGTTACTATCAAATTGGAGAAGATAGTCAATCTCAGGCTTGGGTTGCCAACAGGTATTGGTCCAACCTCGATAAGTCATGAAGGATGGGGGGGTTGGGCATATTCATGGATGGGTTAGGGATGGTGTATCCCTCTCCTAGGTTCTGCTCATAATCACAAGATTGGGGATTAATGACACCAATACTCCTATAGGAGTAAAAAGGATCCCATTATTCATCAGGATATCCATCATAGGATGGATAAGTGCAAGTCATGGGATTGGGATTAGGTGTTCTAGGGTGAAGGTAAGAAGTGAAGTAGTTATTTTAATCCATCAGAAATAGGACTTGAAAAACACACCCCAATCAAACATAAGGCAATGGGACGTTCCTTTTTCTTAGAGCAGATTTCAATCAGCCTCCAACCTCCTCAGTTGTCAATTGGGGTCAAATTTGTGCCCGTCCATTCCCACTATAGTGGTATAAGAGGGCGAATGTGACCTGAGATCGTTGATAGACTCTTTGGAGAAGACGAGGGGCTATTATGTTATCTTTTGGTGGCCAAACAAGTTTTTCAATCTAGTTACGTGACCTAAGCCGACCTTCGAGTGCCCTAAGACCTACACCTTGCTTGAATGATATGTTCAAGTAATCTAGTGAGAAGTTACTCCAAGGATGGAACTTAGGGATGCAAGTAGGGCGAACCCTTCCTTTGAGGCGATACGTGTGCGGTGCCTCTTAACTACCCTTTGTTCCTTTAAGGGGTATCCCCCTCCTTAAGGTATCAAAACACTTGGTCAGGATAATACCACCACCACAAAGTGAAATAGGAGGGTCTGCACCGATAAAGAGATCGATGCCTATAATGTGTGCTCAGTGCAGGAAGTATCGTACACAAGTCTGTTTTGATCAGATCAAATGTGATTTGTTTTTAAGGTCGAATTTGATTAGTAGTCCCTATTTCAATTGGCAACCACTGAATTAGGTAAAATCAATCAATTTTGTGATCTTGAGATTTAGTCTAAATGTAATGCTTGAATAGGATCTGGATGCAAAGATAGAAAGGTACACTTAACTCCAGCAACCTCTGTGCAGATATATATGCAATGCAAGGAAAGAGATCTAGTATGCTACTCAATCACCCCTAAATGTGCATACCTAAGGGTATGAAACTCCTAAATAGGCAGCTCAATATCTTTTCCTTTTTCTTTTAGATCAAGTAAGTAGAGCACCACAGATCAATAGCCCCAGTCACTAAAGAAAGTAGGGACAAGCCCTTGAAAACCTGCCTCGACGCTACAAGGGCGAGAAGACTGAAATGTAATAAACTCAGCAACAAAGGAGAATCCACTGTGAAAGCATGATATAGACACATCTATTTAGGTTAAAATGTCTATTCATGCATGTTCCTAGGCTTAGATTTGCATTTCACATTATAAATACTACATAGCGTGCATCATTCTACATTTAGAGTAGTTGTATATATTTTAGGTTAATTAAGTCCTTGTTATGGTCAGGAGAGAAGGAGATTCAATTCAGTGCCTCGAATGGATGATCCGAATGTATGGATTTGATCAAGATGATGGTTGTAGTCTAACACCACCGAAAACATCTAAATCAGAATCCCGTAGCATCATATGAAGTCCAAGGAAGATCAATGGCCAGGGAGCAATGCAACATCCATAGGGGTTTCGAATGAAGAATCAGACCGTATTGATGGATTCAGAGCGACAATCACAGTCCGCGAATGAGGGAATCATCTCGATCTGAGCATCGTGGCACCCTCTACAACAGAAAGAAGAATGGACGGCCCAGATGGTGCCATGTGGTGCCATCCAGACGGCCCAACACTGGTCAGCACCCACTCTTCATCAAGGCATCACCCATTCTCACTCTTCGGATCTTGATCCATTGGCTGAGGATTCATCTCCACCACATGCCTTAAGTCGTCCGCTCGACGCATCCGCCATCTGACAGCTATAAGTGTCACTAAAGGCTCACGCAACTATCCCAGAAGATCTGATCCGTGCCCTTCATTACTCGTTGGCGTGCGCATCACACGCTCCTTCTCGAGCACACGTGCGCTCACGCGCTAGCTCTGTGCTGGCGCTACGGTGCGCTGCGGTGCATCATGCGCACGACTCATGCACCCTCAATTGCTAATTGGGGGGGTTGTGGGGCTTCGAACCCACACCCCTATCTTAGAGTCTAGCGCCCCAACCAACGCGCCAAGACATCGGATGCATCGAGCGGATGACTTAAGGCACGTGGTGGAGATGAATCCTCAGCCATTGGATAAAGATCCAACGGCGGAGAGTGGGTGATGCCTTAATGAAGAGTGGTACTAGCTGGTGTTGGGTGGCCTGGATGGCTCCACATGGCACCATCTGGGCCATCCATTCTTCTTTCTGTTGCAGAGGGTGCCATGGTGCTCAGATTGACAGATTGTAATCGACGCTCAGGATCCATCTATATGGTCGGATTCTTCATCTGAAACCTGTATGGATGTCGCATTGCCCCCTAGCCATTGATCTGCCTCGAACTTCATATGATGCTATGGGATTCTGATTTAGACAATTTCAAAGGTGCTAGACTCCGATTATCGTCTTGATCAGATCCATACAGTCGGATCATCCATCTAAGGCCCTAAAATGAATCTCCATCTCTCTTGACCATAAAATTGAGCTAATTAACCAAAAATATATACAACTACTCTAAATACAGAATGATGCATGCTATGTAATATTTATAACATGAAATGCAAATCTAAGCCTAGGAACATGCATGAATAGGCATTTTAACCTAAATAGATGTGTCTATATCATATCAAAGCTTACTCTCAAGCTCCAAAGGCCTCCTATTAGTGTAGCATTCCTTTCTCCCAGCAAATATTCCTCCATCTTCCCATCACCATACATAGGTTGCCTTGGAGCCGTTCTCCCACCTCCATTCTGGTAGCAGATTGTCTTCACCTCACCACCTCCAAGGCTCTAGAGAGAGCTTGTCCAAAGCCTGGGATGCTCCTCTAAAGTAGAACCAAAAATTTTTCCACCTCTCATCTCCCTTCGTGGAGCATCCTGTGGACATCTCCTCACCTCCATTTGGGAATAAGATCCTCGCCACAATGCCGTCCTGGCCCGCCCTCTGTCCTCTGGCTTTATCTTTATTCATCCTGCTCCTCACCACCTTCCTCCAGGTGACGTTAGAGTGAGTCGTCCTCCAAGCGACCGTTGAGGGGGATTTCTCTCTCCTCTTTCTATCTTTTTAGCTTTCGTAGTGTAGTTTTCCCACTTTCGTAGTTGTAACAAATAATTCTACATAAATAGATGATGTTTCTCTCTCTCTCTTTCTTTCTCCCTCTCACTCTTATATTTTTGCAAGTAGATTAACTAGAATTCATCGACCTGATCTCGTGCTTACTAAAAACCAAAAAAATTAGAAAAGAGAAAAACAACCAAAAATAAATAAAAGCGAAGCACAATTTCAAACAAACCAAACATTTGCCTCCTCGTGTTCGACCTGGGACTCACTTTTTGAGTTTCGACTATAACTTTTATCTAATAGACGTGTTTTGCGACTATGATGACGGGTTACTCTTTACCCCGATTTTCAACACGCGAAACACCCATTCTCAACCGTTGGATCTTGATCCAAGGGCTTAGGATTCATCTCCACCGTGCACCTTAAGTTGTCCGCTTGACTCATCCAACATCTTGGCGTGTTGGTTGGGGCGCTAGACTCCAAGGGAGGGGCGCGGGTTCGAATACCTATAAGCCCCCCAATTAGCAATTGAGGGTGCATGACTCATACGCATGACGAACCATAGTGCCAGCGCATTGCTAGCTCACGCGACAAAGAGCGCGCAATGCGTGCGCCAGCAGAGCATGAATGGCGTAGATCGGATCTTCTGCAATAGTTCCGCGGGCCTTTAGTGACACTTGCAGCTGTCACTAATGGCCCATGCGCACCAGTAAAGGAATTGAAGGTGCGGATCTTCAGCGACAGACCTATCCACCACCATTCCAAAGCATCTCTTCCTTTCTTCCTCTCACCACCTCCAAGGCTCTAGAGAGAGCTTGTCCCAATCTCAAAATGCTCCTCTAGAGTAGAAAATCAAATATTTTCCCTCATCCCCACTCGTGGAGCATCCCATGGTCATCTTCTTACCTCCATTCGAAAATAAGATCCTCGTCGCGATGCTGTCCTGCCCTGCCCTCCATCCTTCAGCACCATCCTTCGTCATCTCGCTCCTCACCACCTTCCTCCAGTCGACGTTCAAGCAAGTCATCCTCCAAGCAACCATCGAGGGGGATTCTCTCACCTCTTTCTATCTTTTTCGCTTTCGTAGTGTAGTTTTTCTGCTTTAGTAGTTGTAACAAACATTTATTCACAAATAAATGATTGTTCTTCTCTCTCTCTCTCTCTTTTTTATATTTTGCAAGTAAATTAGCTAGAATTCATCGACCTGATCTCTTTCCTATTAAAATATCAAAAAAATTATAAAAGATAAAAATGATAAAAACAAATAAAAGCGACACGTGTATTTTTCTAACCAAACGTTGGCCTCCCCATGTTCGACCCAGGACTCACTTTTCAAGTTTTGGTTATAAATTTTATCTGATAGATGCATTTTGGGAGCTACGACAATGGGTTCTCCAAACCCCAATTTTACTACATGAAACAAGACTCATCATTTTGGCACCGTTGCCGGGGAGGCAACTCTCTTTGGTTTTTCTCATGTTTTTTCTCCTTACCTAACTTTTATCTCACTTTGTCTTTGATCTTACTATGATTGCAGGTACTCTTTTGAGGTGGGCCAAAGTGGTTAGATCGGAGAAAAGTGCAGATGAAGGTTTTGTAAGTTTATCCCCATGACATGCATCAGACGCATTTGTTTAAATATGCCATTGTAGCTTTGCGTTCGCAACATCGGCTTTAAATATAGAAACAGATTTGAGTCCAAGTGTCGAGCACAGGGAGGCATGAAATCGGGTTTGTCTGTCACTTAGTTGTCATGGAAAAGGCAAGTTTTTGCTTGCACGGGAAAACATCGGAGAGAAAGAGTAGGGTTAGAGTCCTTTGATCATAGCATTCTCACGATAGGAAAAACTCGATAAAGAGAAAGAGACAATAGCTATATAAGAAACATCCTCATTTAACATGACTTGAGTTTTTATAAATACAATAATAGATATATACTTAAACAAAAGTAAAGTAAAGCTAGAGTAAAGGGGGGGAAAGGGAGAGAGAGGGGAGACGGTGAGGCGGCCACGGTAATGGAGGAGGGCTTCGTCGGTGGCTCGTCAACTCCGGTGATTACAAAAGGTGCTAAGGGAAGCTAGGAGGGAGGTAGAAGACTTACAAGGGTATTGAATGCTTTACATGGGTAGTTGGTGGTGGGGGGTTTATACAGGAAGAAGGGGTCTCTAATTTAAGTAACGGCTTTAGCGACATCTAGGACGTTGCTAAAACCATGCTGAAAGCGTCGGTGTAGACCCTTTCCCACCGGTCTCACGTGCGCACCGTTCTTCTTTGTGATCCGTGTGCCTTTGCTGTGAGCCGTTTGATCTAAGATTAGACGATCGAGATTGCACGCAAAACGTGCTTCAAATCGCACCCTGCGATTGCACGCGCCTACGCATCTGCATCTATAGGCGCCACGTATCGCAATCTTCTTCGTCCGCGCACGGATCCATGGCCTTAATCAGCTGCACCTGCGTGAGGAATCAATTTGGCAGCACACGGGGTTTTGAACGCCCGCCACTGCCTTCGCGGACGAAGCGCTACCTGTTACGTTGTGCTCATGCTTTGTCGCAGATGTGGTGAGCTGGAGCGGCACTAGCGGCCGTTGGATAGGAATCCAATGGTTGTGATCTGCTGGAGGGTTGCGATTGCTGCAGATGTGCGGCCGATGCGCAGCTCTCAGCCATCTGATCAAAGATCGGATGTCTTAGAGCATTTCTTCGATGTGCCTCCTGGTGAAAGGGACGCGATGAGCACCATTCCCAGCCGTTCGATCAAAGATCGAATGGCTAAGATTCATCCTTCCAATGAAGAAAGAGGTAGAGTGGTGGCTTGCACGTGCTAATCAGGCACCACATGGCTGCTTTGTGGCCATTGATCATTAGATCAATGGTCAAAACTTCTTGGGCCAATTGTAGGAGCTCCAGATGTTGGATTTGGTTGATTTTGAGTCTGTTGGACTCCATTCTTCGTTCTAAATCCATCTGTGTGGTCCGATTGCTCATCTGAGGCCTATTTTGACATGAACTTGTACAAATGGCCATTAGTAGTGAATTATAAGCAATCTCAATGTGCGATGCATGCAATGCTCGCATGCTCATTCATAGTGTGTTCTTTGTGCATATTATCCTTAAGATAAACCCCGATTGGCAGAATTATCACCATAAGATGTAGCATTATCATACCCCCATGCTCATTCCTTACTAGTCCCTAGCAAGGTTCATCCTAGACATTATTCTCAGTCAGAATTCAAGAATTGAATCCTTAGACATTTTGTTACTTGTCAACAAGAGGAAATATACTAAGATCCTGATCTACAGAGACTACAAAGCGCCCAGGTGTCTGCCAAAATGTGAATCGCCTGAATCCTTGCTTCAAGGCATATATATTTTTTCTTTTTCATCTTTTCTCATTTTTTTGGATTTTTGGAGTTGAGAGTGCGTTGTTAACTTTTTTCGGCTACCCAACCCACCCGAAACTCGAAAAAGACTCTAAGTGCTAAGCATCTTGGTGTGAAGATCATGATAGTCTCACTCAATGGTAATTCAGACAGACTTTGGATTTCTACGCCCCTAGGTGATTAGAAAAGGAAGTGTTTGCCTGAAGGTGTATCTGTCCGATCAGTAGGTTTCTCCATACTTTTATTTTATTTGGGGTCAACACAATGGTGTTTCCAGTGTATATCTCCCCAGATTGCTCTACTTCCCCACTTCTTCCTTAAGTGTTTTGGATCTTTTTGTGCATTTAGTGAGGTAGGTTCTGGACAATCGACCAATGGGTTGTTACCCACGACCACTTGCCAGTCATTCTTGTGCGGTGAAGTGTGACTTATTTTGTTCACTTTTTTCTTCTTTTCTATTTTTTCTTTTTCTTCTCTTTTTTTTATTTTGTTGTTTAGTAGGTGACTTTCCTTATCTCAAATTTACCTAGAGGCAATAAGAAGAAAGTGGTCCTATGGCTAGGCTCTGGACAACCGGCCAATGGGATATTACCCACAACTTGTCAGCCATACCACTCTAGAAGGTTCATTAGCTACCCAATTTCTGTCAGAATCTCCAAGGAGTGAGTCAGTGCAACCATGTGTGCAGATAGTTAAATTAAAAGTCCCTCTGAGTCAGAAGGCAGGTTGATAAGTCATATATTTATTACCCTATTCTATTGGTGGATTAAAATAAATTAAGGTCGCGAGGATACAAAGCTAAATCATATTTTAACAGACATCAAGGCTAATTAAGCCTGAAGGCCTAAAAAGTCTAAGTGTTTAGGTTCTTTTCGTATTATTTCCCACTGTTGACAAGTTCCTAATGCCTAAGTTTTTCTTCCTAAATTCATCATTTTTTTTATTTTTTTCAGACTGGTAAAATAAACTCAGAACATGCAAATTACCACCCCCCCACTCTTAAGTTGGACAATGTCCTCATTGACAAATAAATTGATGTAATGAGAGTTCAGAAAGAAATCACCTGAGTAATGCAGTATACCTGATCAATCTGAATCTTCTGAGTTCAATGCCTCCAGCTGGGCGATGCATCGGGTCAACCCTCAATGAGGGTGACAACCTCCTTTGGGGGAACCTGGGCAAGGAAGTGCTTCAATCTCTAACCATTTACCATGAAGGTATGCCCAGTGTTCGGGTCTGCAATTTCAACTGCCCCATTGGAAGAGGGTTTGACCACCCGATACAGTCCTGTCCACTTATATCTGTGCTTCCCGGGAAAGAGTTTGAGTCGAGCGTCAAAAGCCAGACTTGTTGGTTGGGCTCGAAGGTCTTTCTATGGGTGAGTCTATCATGGACGGCTTTCATCTTTTCCTTGTAAAGCCGACTATTCTCAATGGCATCCCGACAAATTTCCTCAAGCTCGGAGAGTTGGAGCGTCCTCTGTGCACTGGCTAACTGAGAATCCTTGTTACACTACTTAACGACCCAGTAAGCCTGGTGTTCCAACTCAACAGGAAGGTGGCAAGCTTTGCCAAACACCAGGCGATAAGGCGTCATGCCTATTGGGGTCTTGAAAGCAGTCTTGTATGCCCACAGGGCATCATCCAGTCATGTGGACCAATCCTTCCTGTCAGGTCTCATGATATTTTGCAGAATATTCTTGATCTGCCTGTTGAAGACCTCAGTCTGCCCGTTGGTTTGCGGATGATACGAGGTGGCAATGCGGTGAGTAACCCCATATTTTCTAAGGAGGGCACGGAACTGGGCATGGATAAAGTGACTTCCACCTTCACTGATCATGGTCTTCGGTATTCCAAATAGAGAAAAGATGTTTTAACAAAGTCCATGACAACCTTATGATCACATCTACGGGTGGAGACAGCTTCAATCCATTTTGAGACATAGTCTACTGAGACTAAGATGTACTCAAAGTCGTTGGCTGGTGGGAAGGGGCCCATAAAATCAATGCCCCAAATGTTGAAGATCTCGACAATCAGAATGGGTTGGAGGGGATCATGTCTTTCCTGGTCATGGTCCCCAAAGTCTGGTAACGAGAGCAAGTCTTAGCAAAGCCGTGTGCATCCTTGAATAATGAGGGCCAGTAAAACCCAGACTGCAAAACCTTTGCAGCCATTTTCTTTCCCGAAAAGTGGCCACCGCACGCTTGGTAATGGCAAAAGGATAGCACACTTTGAACTTCTTCCTCCGGGATACACCTCCTGATAATCTGGTCGGCACAGAGGTGAAATAGCATGGGATCATCCCAGAAATAGTGCTTGGCTTCAACCAAGAACTTATCCTGTTGTTGTCTGGACCAGTTGTGCGGGGTCTATCCTACTACCAAGTAGTTGACTAAGTCAGCACACCAAGGTAGTTTTCTTTCTTGCACAGCCAGAAGGTGTTCATCAGGAAAGGTGTCAGTCAAGAGCAAGGAGTGCCTAATGTGGTCCGGGTGGAGTCTGGACAGATGGTCAGCCACGACATTCTTGGACCCAGCTTTGTCACGAATTTTCAGGTCAAATTCCTGCAAGAGTGGGATCCATCTGATGAGCATGGGTTTCGCATCCTTTTCGGCCAACAAATGTCGGATGGTTAAGTGGTCTATATAAATGGTCATGTGGGATCCTAGAAGGTAAGATCAGAACTTTTTGAGTCCAAAAACTATAGTGACAGTTCTTTCTCTATGATCGTATAATTCCGTTGGGCCTCGTCCAACGTCTTGCTTGCATAGTAGATCACCACGGGTTTCTTTTCTCGTCTCTGTCCTAGGACTGTGTCGATGGCAAAGTCTGATGCATCACACATGATCTCAAAATCCTGGGACCAGTCTGGGGGCTATAACACAGGTGTAGTGGAGACTGATTCCCTGAGAGTGTAGTAAGCCTGGATGCAATCAGGTATCATGTGAAATAAGGCGTCATTGGCCAGAAGGTCAGTCAAGGGTTTTAAGAGTTTGGAGAAGCCTTTGATGAACCAGCTATAGAGGCCAACATGTCCAAGGAACGAGCGGATTTGCCAGACTGAGCTAGGTGGGGGAAGTTTGGAAATCAAATCAACTTTAGCTCGATCTACCTCAATGCCCCTATGTGATACGATGTGACCTAGGACAATTCCTTCTTGAACCATGAAATGGCTCTTTCCCCAGCTTAACACCAAGTAAGCCTCGATACATCGCTTTAGGATTTTCTCCAAGTTGCTCAGACAATGGTCGAATGAGTTCCCAAATACTGAGAAATCATTCATAGAGACCTCCAGGTATTCACCCACCATCTCCAAAAAGATGGCTAGCATGCAACGCTAAAAGGTAGTGGGTGCGTTGCATAACCCAAATGGCATACGACGAAATGCAAACATGCCATACGGGCAAGTGAATGTGGTCTTCTCTTGATCTTTAGGATCAATTGCGACTTGGTTGTATCCTGAGTATCCATCTAGGAAGCAAAAATATTTCTGCCCTGCCAATCGCTCGAGAATCTGATCAATGAATGGCAAGGGGAAATGATCTTTCTTGGTCACTTCATTGAGCTTCCTATAATCAATGCACACCTGCCATGCAGTGGTGGTGCGGGTGGGGATGGATTGGCCATGCTCATTGGTGACAACGGTGAGCCTGGCTTTCTTGGGGACCACTTGATTGGGGCACACCCAGAGGCTATCAGAGATTGGGTAGATGATGTCAGCGTCAAGCCATTTGATAATTTCCTTCTTAACAACCTCCCGCATATTCGGGTTTAATCGTCTCTACATCTGACGAGAAGGTCGAGCCCCGTCTTCCAGATAAATCTTGTGGGTGCAATAGGTGGGGCTAATTCCTCTCAAATCCGAGTAGTCCATCCAATGGCTTCCCAATGTTCTGATAGAGTCGCAGTCAACCTAAGTTCCTGATCCTTGGTTAGGTGGGCGTTGATAATCACCGGGAAGGTCTAGTCAAGTCCAAGGAAGACGTACTTCAGGTTTTCGAGTAGCGGCTTCAGCTCAGGTGTGGGTGGAACAACACTCGACGGGTAGGGGAAAGTGGGAGTTGATCAGCATCAATCTCCTCGAATGGTGGTTGCTAATGGTAATCAGCTCTACAGAGGTCAGCGTGCACAGACGGGGATGGGTCACAACAATCATCACAGGGTTGGGTCTGATGGTCTGATACAGAACTAAGGGTGAGGCATTCCTCAACCAGAGGCTCCACGGGATCATGCCCCTCAATCCAGTCGCAATCAAAAGGCTTGGTCACCCTGAAGATATCCAACTGCATCTTCCTGTCTTCGAAGGTGATTTCCATGCATCCTGTGTCACAATCAATGTTCGCCTTAGCCGTAGCTGAGAAAGGTCTACCTAGGATGATGGGTGTGTTCTGTAGCTATTCAAGGACTTCCATGTTGAGCACCAAGAAGTCGACCGGGAAGTAGAAGTCCTTGACCTGAACAATCACATCTTCGACAACCCCCTTCAGGGTCTTCACGGATCTATCAGCCAGCTGGATGGTCACAGGTGTGGGCGTCAACTCTCCAAATCCAAATTAGTGATACAGGATCATTGGGATTAGATTGATTGAAGCACCTATGTCCAGGAGTGCTCTATCAAACATCATGTCCCCGATATTGTAAGATATCAAGGGTGTTCCTGGGTTAGTTCGTTTGAGTGGAAGGTTACTAGAGATCACAGAACTGGCTTGCTCTGAGAGCACAACCTTTCTTGGTGCTTGGGGTTGTGACTTACGCTTCGGCGTACAGGCATCCTTTAGGAACTTAGCATAAGCCAGGATGTGCTTGACTGCTTCGAGGAGTAGGATATTAATCTGAACCTGCTTGAAAATTTCCAAAAGCTCCTCATTTTCCACAGCTTTCTTTCTCTTCATCTTTTCCAAGGCCTCGGGGTATGGTGTCTGGATTTGAATAGGGTCTGTTTCAAGGTCCTTGGGTCTTTGTTGCTTATCTTCAGAGTTGGGTGTCTCAGGGGGTGAAGTCACGGGAGGAGTCTGCCATTTGGGGTCCTGGGTTTTAGTGCCACTTCTCAATGCCACCGCATTTCTAGAGGCATTGGGACCATGGGTTGATCCTTGAGAAGAAGAGGAAGAAGAAGCACCAAACCCAGGGGGCATTTGTGGGCCAGCTGGACCATGTGGGCCTGCCCAGGATTGCCTTGGAACCCTTGCAAGTTGGGGCCTCTTTTAATTACGTTTTGTGGGTTCGGCTGTGGTTGAGAAGGAAGGGATCCTTGTTGTTTACAATCCAACAGCTGGCTCAACTGTCCCTTCACTAAAGCCATTCCCTCCTGGTGTTTTTGGTTCATGTCAACCATCATTTTTATCAAGGTGTCCATTTGGTTTTGTAGGGGAGGGGCCACCCTATTCGGATTATAGGTGGGTCTAATCGGTGGACCTTGCTGATAGGAGGGCAGGTTTGGCTGATGGTTTGGCCTAGGCTGGTTCTGAAATTGAGGTAGTTTCTGGTTCATCCAAGCAAAGTTTAGGTGATTACACCAATCGGCATTGTAGATGTTGGAGAAGGGGTCAAGTTTGGAGGAACCTTGGATAGCCTAGACATCTTCAAAGATAGACGATGTCGAGAGGGAGGGAAGAGAATAATCAGGGGTTGAGGGAGCAAGGTCCCTCCCTGGAACATGGTCAGGGGTTGTTCCAAGTGCATTTGGCTTAGTGGCTGGACCAACTCTATGTTGTGAGCTCCCTTTGCTAGGGAGAGAGTCTGCAGCAGGTTCCTGGTCTAGTTCAACAGTTCATCAATCTTCTTGTCCACTAATTCTACTCGATCCAATTTCTTAGCAATGATATCCATGTCAACTGCTCCAGAATTCGCTTGTACCTCATAGATCCCACCACAAGGTTGACTGGATCAACTGAACTAGGTCATGGAGGCATTGTTGAGCTAATTTTTGCTCATAGACTCAAAAAGCTCAAACGTGCTCTCCTCATCTTTGTTCAGGAAGTTTCCTCTGCATGAGGCATCAACAAAGTTTCGAAGGTTGCTGTCTAGACCGTGGTAGAAGATATAAGCCAATTGCCACCTCGAAACCTCATGGTGTGGGCATTTCCTCAATAATTCATTAAATCTCTCCCACACCTCATGGAACTGTTCCCCGATCTAGAGTGTAAAGGTGGTAATGGCTCTTCTGAGGGCATTGGTCTTTCCTATGGGGAAGAATTTAATTAGGAATGCATGCCTCAGTTCTTCCCAGGTGGAGATAAGTCTTTCTAAAGTCCCAAGCCAATGAGATGTGTTGTAACTACGAGTTGATACACTAACATGTTTGGTTTTGAAAACCTGTCATTATAGTATGAAAGCGAAGAACTCGTGTTCAACAAATAAAATTTATACCGGAATAGAAATCCCGGGTCGAACTTAAGGAGGCAAACGTTTGATTTAAAAATATGCATTTAATTTATTTGTCACGAAGTGAATTAATTGATTAGAAACTATCTATCTATTTACACTAAATAGAAGAGAGAGAGAAAATGAGAGAGAGAGAGAATATTACAAACAAAAATCAAAAAGAGATGTAGAATGAACATGGAATTCATTATCAAAAAGATTGTTCATTACACTAAACATTACGACTAGAAAGCAGAAAAGAATTACACTAGAAAGCAGTAAATCTACTCTAGAAAGCATTAAAAAGAATGGAGAGAGAATTATCCACCTCGATGGTCGCTTGACAAGCCGGACAGGGTGATGCCTTGAAGACGGGGAATGGAGCAGGACGAAGGAGGACAAAGCGGGAAGAACGGGAATAAAGTAGCACGTCGTCGCCGTTGCGGGATCCACTTCCGAAAGGGGGACGAAAATTGGACTTTATCTCTTGAGAAGCATCCTAGGTGTGTGAGAAGCTTCTCTTGAGCTTTGGAGAGGGAGAGAAGAGAAGGAAGGGATGAAGATTTCATATGGAGGAGGTCTCCTTTTATAGTTGCAAGGAATGAGGGCAATTTGGTGTTTTTAATCTCAAAACATTAAATCAGGGGTCTTTAGTGACGCATAAAATCGTCGCTAAAGCCCCATCGTGGGCGACGTGCGCCGGCTGCTCGCCTTCTGTGCATGCAACGTGTGCTCACATCGTCTTCTGCACGTAACCCCGTGTCTGATGGCGCATCACACACGGGCATGTGATAGCGCGTGGGCAAGATTGAGCACTTGCAACTGCTCGATCTCGATCGAGCGGTCACGGAGCCCGCTCGCCCGCGCCCCAATGGCTACTCATGAGGAATCGAACGGGCACCGCTGCGTCACGTAAGCGCGTTCGACCAACGTGCTACAGGCACGTTTGTGTCGCGCTTACGAATCATGCGCGTGCGATCAAGACCATTGGATTGAGATCCAACGATCAAGGTGGCTCTTTTAGGTGCGGCTTCAGAGGAGGGGCGTGCCAGTTGGGTGCAATCTCAGCCGTTGGATCTTAATCCAATGGCGGAGATTCGTGGGTGCTAGCATCTTCAGAAGTTGAGGGCGGTCGGTTGGGCAGCCAAGATGGCACCACGTGGCACCATCTTGGCCATCCATGTTTTAGATGATGTAGATGGTGCCACGGATGTCTGATTGAGTCGATTTTCGCGTCATTAGGTTGCAATCGTCGATCCGAATCCATCCGTGCGGTCGGATTTGTCATTTGAAGTGCGGATCCACGCCATCTTGGCCCTTGATCTTCTAGGGTTCCCCGATTTCTATCTGATTCTACAGATGTCTGATTAGGGCGATCTTGGAGTCGTTGAACTCCAATCGTCACCCTATTCAAATATGTATGGTTGGATCTTCGCTTCGAGGCCCCAATAAAAATTTTGCCCTGTCCCTGAACATAGAAGGAGACAATTAACCTCCATTTTATTCAAACTAATCTAAATGCAAGATGATGCATGTTATGCAATATTTATAGTATGCAATGCAATTCTATGCTTAAGAACATGCATAAATAGACATCTTATGTAGTGTAAACATGTTTACATCAAGATGCTTTGTCTCTCAGTGAGAAGGGGAACATCTTGATGAAAATAATGTCTAGGTTGATGTTCCTGGGTTTTACAGTCCGGGCAATCCAGTCAAGGTCCTCTAGGTGTTGGAAGGGATCCTCATTTGAGCTCCCATGGAAGTGGCTCTAAATCAGGCTCAGGACATTTGGTTTCATCTCAAAATCATCTCCCCCCTCGGGGACCCTATGGTGCAGTTCGATCCGAATTGCAGAAGGATTGTAGAAGTCGTGGAGGGTCCTAGGTTGGCCCTAGAATTGTGGTGGATCTGGTGGTGGTTGCCCCTACGGGTTCTATAACCGGTGTATGGCTTACATGATAGTGTGGATCTGCTGTTGCTGTAGCTGGCGGTTTGCATTAATCTGGGCCTAGATGATGGCCATCATATCTGGTAGAGGTTGGTCCTCAACCTCATCTACTCTAGGTTCGGCCAAATCTCTAGTAGATCAAGTCTCCTGGTTTCCCATCCCAAAACATACAACTCAGGATGAAGTGATCGTCTCCTGTGCATACAATAGAGAAGAATGAGGGAGGGATGCAGAGAGAGACAGATGAAAGAAGCATGTGCGCACAACCAAGCAGACAAGCCCAGTCCTTATAGTGTATTCCTTAGGGGACCTAGAAACCTCTAAAGGAACGGTCAAGTTTATATGCACGAGACCGCCCTTCCCGAAGCTAATCTAGCTAGATTGATTATGAGGGGATTGTAGGGAAGGTTCTTCCTTTGGCTTGCGCCGTCGGTTCCGTAGACCCCACAACCGCGGTCATTTGACACTTCCCCGCAGCCTAGTCACCTGATTCTACTAAGGGAATGAAGGCCAAGTGCCTAGCAAACAAAACCATGCCTCTCGAGACTTAAACCAGTCCTGCCTAAGGCACGTCTACTCCATTTTAATGGGGCTAGGGCAGTGCTTGTGCTTGGGTTATGTGATGAGGCATTGATTGGGGTGGTGCCTCTTAGTTATCCAATTCAAATGTGTGTGCTCCTAACAAGACATGGTTTTCAAGCAAGGATTTAAGATGTGGTGTCTTTTAATGTTTGTCCTTAATGTCTTTTAGGGTTGAAGTGCCTTAGTTCTTTCAAACAAGTATCAAGTGGGCACGCCAAGTTTCGCACACAACGGGTGAGAGTGAATTTTCTTTAGTGTGATGAGGCTCTAAAACCCTAATGTGCTCATCCTAGTGTTCATGCAGTTTCTATCAGATGAGCCAATTTTAGGGGTGACTGTGCAGCCCAAGTCAATTCACGGTGGCTTCGCAAACACCACTCAAAAAGAAAGAGAAACACTCCAAAAAGTTTAGGTCTTTAAGAATGTTAGAGTGTTTTTTTTTTTTGGGTGATGAGTTAAGGATGAGGATTAGACGATCATTCACCACGCCAATTTTTTTCTAATTTTAAAATTTTTTAGATTTTTTTTCGGCAAGCAAACAACCATGAGAAAAGTAATACTCACAACCAGTCCTTGCTACGCTTACTCCATCCCTGCCATCTTGAGTCACGCTCCTTCGCCACCTAGGCATCGAGTTCTTGCAACCAATCAAGTAGAGAAAATGAGTCAGACGATGTGAGCATGGATGCAAAATGAAAGCGACAAAATAAATCCATTGCCTCCCCAGCAACGGCGCCAAAAACTGACATGCGTCGGACATGTTTGTTTAAATAGGTCATTGTAGTTTTGTGTTCGCAACGTCAGTTTTAAATGTAGAAACGGATTTGAGTCCGAGTGTCGAACACAAGGAGGCATGAAATTGGGTTTGTCTGTCACTTAGTTGTCACAGAAATGGCAGGTTTTTGCTTGCACAAGAAAATGTGGGAGAGAAAAGTGAATAGGAGAGAGAGAAAGAGAGAGAGAGAGAGTAGGGTTAGAGTCCTTTGATCAGAGCATTATCACAATAGGAAAAACTCAGTAAAGAGAATGAGACAATAGCAATATATGAAACATCCTCATTTAACATACAACTTGAGTTTTTATAAATACAACAATAGCTATATGCTTAAACAAAAGTAAAGTAAAGCTAGAGTAAAGGGAGAGAAATAGAGAGAGAGAGGGGAGACGGCGAGGTAGCCACGATGGTGGAGGAGGGCTCCGTCGGCGGCTCGTTGACTCCGGTGATTACAAAAGGTGCTAAGGGAAGCTAGGAGGGAGGTAGAAGACTTGCAAGGGTATTGAATGCTTTACATGGGTAGTTGGAGGGGATTTATATAAGAAGAAGGGGTTTTCAATTTAAGTAGGGGCTTTAGCAACGTCCGGGACATTGCTAAAAACATACCGAAAGCATCGATGTAGACCCCTACCCACCGGTCTCACACGCGCACCATTCTCCTTCTCCTTCACGATCTACAAAATGCGCTTCGGATCGTGCCTTGCAATTGCGCATGCCTATGCATCTAAATTTGCAGACGTCACGTATTGCAATCTTCATCGTCCGCACGCAGATCCATGACCATAATCAACCACGCCTACGTGAGGAATCAATTTGGCAGCACGTGGGGTTTCCAACGCCCACCACTGCCTTTGCAGACGAAGTGCTACCCACTACGCTGTGCTCATGCTTTGTCGCAGATGCGGTGAGCTAGAGTGGCACTAGCAGCCGTTGGATAGGAATCCAACAGTTGTGATCAGCTGGAGGGTCGCGGTTGCTACGGATGTGCGGCCGATGCGCAATTCTCAACCGTCCGATCGAAGATCGAATGGCTTAGAGCATTTCTTCGGTGTGCTGCCTGGTGAAAGGGATGTAGCGAGTGCCGTTCTCAGCCGTTCAATCTTCGATTGAATGGCTGAGATTCATCCTGCCGATGAAGGAAGAGGCGAGGTAGTGGCTTGCACTCGCTAATCGGGTGCCATGTGGCGGCTTTGTGGTCGGATCAACGATCAGAACTTCTTGGGCCAATTGCGGGAGCTCCGTATGTCGGATTTGGTCAATTTTGAGTCTATTGGACTTTGTTCGTCATTCTGAATCCATCTGTGCGGTCTGATTGATCATCTAAGGCTTGTTTTGACATGAACTTGTACAAATGGCCGTTAGTAGTGAATTATAAGCAATCTCAATGTGCGATGCATGCAATGCTCCCATGCTAATTCATGGTGTGTTCTTTGTGCATATTATCCTTAAGATAAACCCTAAGTGGCAGAATTATCACCATAAGATGTAGCGTTATCACCCCACCCCCCACCTTAGTTTTAATTCCATAACCTAATAACTCAAACCCAAATCAACTTAGGTGCTTTTTATAAACCCTAGGATAGATCTGGCTGTTTGTTTACCACCTCCACTCACCTCGCCATCCACATAAATAAAAAAAATAAAAAAGTTCTCCTATTGTGGCATTTTCTGAAATTGACACTTAGCACCTACAATTTGAGTCGGCAAACCATTGATGGCGAGGGTGGAGAGAGAGTAGTGATGGGCAACGGGAGGAGAAGGTGAGGGTGCAGCTAGGGTTGGGGATGAGGGTGACTGGAAGACATGGAGATCGAGAAACTGGCAAAGGAGGGAGAGGAGATGGTAGACTCATGAGGGTGGGGCAATCAGATTTGTTTTGAGAGAGGGCTAGAAGAGGATGAACGGAGAGGTTCTATGCTATAGGTGCAGACGAAGAGGGCATATGGCAGCGGTGTGCAGAAATCCCATTGTGTGTTTGGCATGTGGGGGAGACGATCACAAACGTGACTCGTGCACAAGGGTGCGGCTGCAACGTATGAAGATCAACTCGCTGCACCCGAGAAAAGAGGTACGGAAGGAGCCTTGACTCCTCCGCTGCCGGCTCAAGTTGGTCATACGATTAATGTGGAGATCCCCTTCTCTAAGGATATTCTATCTACGACGATGATGCTGAGGGGTGCATTGATCAGTGAAGTTATGACTGGCAACCCTTCTGTCGAAAGGTTCCATCAATTGGTGAGTTCCTTATCCCCTATCTCGTCAGGCTGGAAGTTTGCGATGCTATCCCAGACCCATTTTCTTATTTTTGGTCTGGGAATGATAGATGTGGAAAGGCTACACTTTCACCCGAGTACCTTTGAGAACATCAGTGTGTTGTGGAGGCTGTTCTCTCCCTTTGATGGGGCACTCCCTGATCGCCCTCCTCAAAGACTGGGTACCAGGCGGGTGACACTAGCGATCAAGGGATTGCCTTTGCATTTGAAATCTAGAGGGGTGGTTTCCAAGTTGATTGCTAGTTTTGCGTCTATTCGTGATGATACTGAGATTACAATCGGGGAAGGTGATGCCCGTTTACTGCAAATCGAGGCTGAGGATTTTAGAAGTGGGTCGCTGCCTGATAAAATCATCCTCAAATGTGGTGGTTGTTCATGGCTTATTCACTTGTCAATGGTAGGGTAGGAATTCATACTACCAGAACTAGGTCAGGATAAGACGTTTGATGAAAGATTTGGAGACGTACAGTAGGAGGAACTAGAGGGTCGTAAGCCTTCAGATGATGCGCCTGAGCAAAAGAAGAGGAAAGACTGCCACGAGGAGGTCTTAGAGGGGGGTCAGATGACTATGGTCGATGACACTTTCATGGGGAGTGCTAATCATATACATGAAAACCCTGGTAATTCCACCAATTGTAGGGATGTGAATACGGGTGAAAAAGTAGAAGACAACAATGGAAGAAGTGTCCTTAGGGATGTGAGTCAAATGCCTTTTCCTACACCTGAAGATCTAAAATTTGGGAAAGGGGTCAGCCAAAAAAGGGGGGTTGGGCTCTCTCCTTACATGCTTAGGAGAAGGAAGGAGAACTTGAGTCCCATTGAGGAGGAGACAGTTGCAATGTCCATCATGGTTGAATATGTGAAACTTTTGGCTCAAGGGGATCAGCCATGTAAGGGATGAGAGTCTTAACATGGAATGTGCTTGGGTTGCGCAACAAAGTGAGAAGAGCTTCACTTATCAGATATCTTGTGGAGTGGGAGATTGATTGTGCTCTTATTCAAGAGACACACTTAGATGTCGAAAATTGCCCAGTCTGGGATTCTTTGAGGTAGTCTGGGAGAGTGGACTACGTAGGGATGGCTGCAAATGGCAGATCTGGTGGGATGGAAATATGGTGGAAAAAGTCCAGCCTTAAGGTGACTGAAATCCACCAGGACAGGCATGTGATTACATGTACATGTCAGAATCATCAGGGTGATTTGGATTGGTTCATCTTGTGTGTATATGGACCTTGTATAGCAGCAAGTCGGGTGGAGTTTTGGGAGGACCTATCAGTAGTACATCAGAAGGTCAAAGAGGTGCCATGGCTTGTTGGCGAAGACTTCAATTGTTCCCTGTCAAGTGGGGACCAACTTGGTGGCAGTACAAATGGTGCAATGGCAGGGTTTCAACTGACTGTGAAGAGCTTGGGCATCACTGAATACCCGATCAATGGGGTGGAATTTACCTAGGGAAATGGTAGTGGGCTCTTGTCCAAGTTGGACAAGATTTTTGGCAACTCTAGTCTCTTGGAGAAGTTCCATTTGTCTTCTGCCATGAGCCTAGATAGGCCATTCTCTGACCATACACCAATTGTGTGGGATTGTGGGGTGAGCGTTGATGTTGGTTCATACTTCAAACTTAAAAAGTCGTGGTTCAGAGAAGAAGGGTTTAAAGACATGTTGTCCAGCTGGTGGAAAAGTAAGATTGTAACTAGCTTGGCTACCCAAAAATTTGCATCAAAGTTGGCAGATATGCGCACAATGCTAAAGGAATATGGGCAGGTCGTGATGGCTTTTAGTGAGCAGAAGAGAGTTGAGGCACTGGCTAAGGTCCAGAGGCTTGACTCGAAGGAATGCATGGTGACTCTTAGTGCCCAAAAGCAGGAGTTAAGGAAATTTTGGCAGTAGGTCATTGGTGAGGAGGATTTAAAGAAAGAGATGGATTGGCATGAGAGGTCTAGACAACTGTGGCTCAAGGAAGGGGATGCCAACATGAAATTTTTTCATCTTACTACCAGTGCTAGAAGAAGATTCAATCTCATCTCCTCTATCAAAGTGGGCGAGAGAACCATTACCTCCACTCGTGAGATAATAACTGAAGTTGCTCGTTATGTTAAAGAAACAACTAAGGTTGCACCAAGAGGCTCATGGAGGATGGCTTCGGCTGCTTTCCCATGTGTCAGCAATGAACAAGGTTGCCCCTTTTACTGAACAGGAAACTATGGAAGCTATCAAAGATTTGAATAATGAGGGAGCTCCAAGATCGGATGGGGTAGAAGTTCTTTTCTAGAAGGAAATGTGGAGTATTCTTAAGGAGGATGTGATGGGTGCTATACAAGAGTTTGAAAAGGGTAACTCAGGATTTGAAAGACTAAACAAGTCTTACTTGTTATTGTTACCAAAGAAGTCGAGTGCGTAGCATTTTTCTGATTATAGGCCTATTGCATTGTCGAATTCCATATATCTTATCATCAGCAAAATCCTAGCCAACAAAATTTGTGGTGTGTTGCAAGACCTATGGAAGGTAGACTTTCTAAAGCTTATGACTCAACCTCCTGGTCATACCTATGGGAAATTCTTTAAAGGAGAAAATTCCCCCCTCTTTGGATCCAATGGGTGAAATGGTGCATCACGACTGCCTCCTATTCCTCCTTGATAAATGGGAAGCCTTGTTGAGCCTGGATCTAGCCTCAATGTGGGGTGCAGCAAGGCTGCCTCTTAGCCCCACTGATCTTTAATTTTGCAGTGGATACTTTAGCAAGATATGCTTGGAAGTTGGCAGCAGATGGGATGATAAGGGGCTATTCGATGACAAATAGAAGGGCTTTGGCCCCCATTCTCCAGTACGTGGATGACACATTCTTTTTAGTGGAAGGAGGGAAGAGGGAAGCACAGTCATTATATTAAATGGTCAACATATTCGGAGAAATTTCCAGGCTAAAGTTAAATGGAAGCAAATCCTCCCTGGTTTGTTTTGGAATGAATGTTATTGATCAGAGTGACATTTCCAACATTTTGGCCACTCCTATGGTATCATTGACAATCAAATATTTGGGTCTACCATTGAAGTGCACAAAAATGAAGAAAACTGATTGGACTTTTCTCTTTGAGAAGGTGGCTACGAAGCTAGAAGGCTTGAGCAGTCATTACTTATCAAAAGGGGGGAGTTTTAACATGTTAAATTCAGTTATCACATTTATTCCAGTATTCTTCCTGTCCATCTTCCGAGCTCCAAAGTCAATTTGGAAAAAACTTGATGTTATGCGCAAAAGGTTCTTCTAGAAAGGGGCTTCTCACCAAGGAACCTTCTTCCAACCTGTTAAATGGGATACAATTTGTTCTCCTAAGAAGTATGGTGGCATGGGAATCAGATCTCTCAAAGAGTTTAATGAAGCCTTGTTGTTGAAATGGGTGGTTCGGCTGTTGCAAGGGGAACAAAAACTTTGGAAAGCTCATACATGATAGTTATGGGGTAGCAAATGATGAGAAAAGTCATCTGAATCCTCATAAGCCATCTCCTTTCTGGGCTTATGTGGTGCGTGCATTGGCTGATAATTGGAATCTATGCAAATCAATCTTGGGAGATGGGAGAAGCTTTAGATTCTGGTTGGAAAAATGGTTGCCTGGTGGGCCGATAAAGGACAGTTACCCTCTTGCATATTCGGCTGCTCCTGATAAAAATGTTGTGGTATGTGATTATTGGGACATGGCTTCAGAGAATTGGACGATAAATAGTGAGGTGGGGAACGACCATGGTACAAGAACATGGGCAAAAAATGAACGCCTCTTGCAGGAACTTGCTGCTTTTAGACCTACACCAGAGGAGTGTGATGCATACAAATGGGATGGGACTTTCTCGTCGGCGGTTGCCTATGAGAAACTCATCTTCTCGTCCAAGTCGGAGGAGGTGGATGAGGTTGAGAGGAAGTTATGGAAGTTGAAAGTACTATTGAAGGTGCAAATTTTTTGTGGCTGTGCAGAAGAGATGGTTTGATAACAGGAGATATGCGACATAGGAAAATGGGCACCCTTGCTCAATTTTACCAATTGTGTGGGTTACACAATGATTGCAATCATCATATTTTTTCTATGTGCATGATAACAGATTGTGTTTAGAGGAAGGACTACAAGGATTCAATTCTCACATGGGAGGATCAATGGAGTTCTTTTTTGATTTCGAATAAGCCCTATGTGCCCATGGTGGCTGTGTTATGGTCGATGTGGAGAGATAGAAATGAGAAATTATTTCAGGAGAGACCAGTGAGTGTGGATATTATTGTAAATAATTGCTGGAATCTCATACATATGTGGGGTTCATTTTTGTAATCCCTTTCTTTCATATAATCAATAAAAGCTCCCTTGGATTGCTATCGGCGATTCGATAGCTTTCCTTTTCCTTTCAAAAAAAACACCCACAATTTTAATCCTAAGGCACACAATCACTTTGATTCTACCACACTTAACCCGAGATCTGACTTGTGGACTCGATACACTTCAACTCAATACACAGAAGTAAGTAGAAATCTAAGTAGGTTAAACATCTTATGTGCCTTAATCAAGTGGTGCAATAGACCAATTGATTGAGCTATTTAGGCCGCACCACTCAATTTAAAAGTGATTCATCAGTAGCTTGCCACTTAGGGTTGATTTTTAGGGTTGAACCAGGCACTCCACATTTTATTTCTGATTTTTAAAGGAATCCATCATCACTAGTGCTTTCAAAACTTGGAGTGTTCTACTAAACCTGATTGAACGAACCTAAAGATTAAACCCTAAAAGCTACTAAACAAGGTTAAACCCTAAAAGACACATCATCAAATAACCTTATTTGCAAACCCTAGCTGTCCACACACACACATTTTAACTGATCATTAAGGGCATAACCCATTAAGGGCCCATCACATTCCATGAGCACAATCATCCCAAGCCTAACTAAAGTTGAGTAGACGTTGGCCTTAAGGATTGATTCGCTATTCGAGGCTCAAACTGAGATTTTTCTTGATTAATCTGCTTCTGCTGGTCCATCTGATGTCTAGCTAGGGAAGTAGCATCAAACGACCATAGCTAGGGGGTACACTAGGAGCAAAAGGTGCAAGCCAAAGGAAGAACCTTCGCCCCAACCCCTCCCTCTAACTGGTTGGATTGACTGGATAGAAGTTGACTAAATCATTTATAATCTCAAGACGGGTCCTGAGAGTCTATAGTCTTTAGGCCAACCCACCTAAGGACAGGGTTGATTGCTTGCCCTACAGAGCACCTTTCCTCTTTTGATTGCTTCCACATCTTTCACATGTTTCCAATCCTACCCTCCTACCAACACGTATCCTCAAGATGATTACTATCCCGACTTGACTTATGATTACCAATCTCCTAGCTGGGATAACTTTGATTGGGGATATGAATCCAGACCTCAGTGTCCAAGGCCTAACCTTGGACAACAAGACTATGATTACTATCCTTCCTAGAGCTACAATGATTATAGATCTCCATCCTTTGATGACCAAACCAACCCGATCTACAATCAAGAAGGATATGTTGATTACAACACCTACCCTCCCTAGAATTATGCTGAATATAGGTCACCTCCATTCTTTGAACAACTTGAAATGACCTACTATCAGGGAGGGGCCCGAGAACCTCAATATCTTGACTCCCCTAGATTTAACCCAAACCCACCCAAACCTGAACCGAACCAGTCGGTTCAGGTGATCCAGATCCAAGATAGGGTGTTGGCTAATTTGGGGAACACTATACAATCTTTAGAAGCTCAGCCAACACCATGCACTGACGCATTGGAGCCTATGATCAAAATGATTGTGAACTTAATAGTTCTCTATTCGATTTGCTCCAAAGTGTTAGGGATAGGGACCTGGGTGAGTTTCTTCTTGGGAAATTGTTGAGGTTGAGGATGAAATTTGTGGTTGTCCTAGTCATATCTTGGGATGATTCTCAAGATGAACCCCCTTCAGGAGAGCCAATGTCTGAACCCGCTCAGGCGCCTATCGAGGGGGATACATTTTCTAAGATCGGAGATGACCAGGTTGGTCTAGAGCAACCCATTGAGGATGAACCGAGTTTCTCACCCGAGATCCTAGAGCCAGGGAATGACGAAAAGTATGCCTCCATGGACCCTGAAATGACATATGATTTTGAGACCAATATAAATGAGGATCATGAATTCTTTGATTCTGAGGGTGAGGAATCTTTGAGTGGCGTCTCACTTGTAATTAAGGAAAACAATTAGTGAGATAAACAGGCTCGAGGAGTATGACGAATAATTTGACAGCCCGATAATAAAGGAATTTGATTCTGTTGGGGTTAACTTGGAGGATCTGAATCCTGTTGATTCAAATAGTGACCCCATTCCTCATCCGCACCCTGAAGAGCTGACTTTTGAGATCATTGTGCCCAAGTCAATTTTGATTCAACCACTGTTAGACTTGGGCACTTTAGATGAGGTGTACAACAATTTGGAGGTCCCAGAAATAATGATTTCAGAGGATAGGAAGTTGGAAATAAAAATCTGGGAAGCTACTTTTGAGGGAAATACGTTTTTGGATTTAAGGGTTCTTGTTGACCTAAAACCACCAACTTTCTACCAGGACCCTTACGATATCTTTCACATGCAACCCAAGCTTGAAATAACTAATTTTTTTTCTGAGCTGAATGCTAAGTGGACTTCCGCACCTATTGCACCATCTTTACCCATTGTCCGACACTTTGGTCTTAGGTTGCACACCACAAAATCGTAGGCCCAACCCTGCAAGCTTAACAACCTTTGGTTCCAGATGATTTTCATCCAGAACCTGTGAACCACTCAACCTTGGGGCATGGGTCTCCATCATAATCTAGTAAACATCTATGGACATCTTCTGCTGGTGTGTCTGAGGATTAATCTTGTGATTTTGATTTTGACCTGCACATATGAATTCTCAAATTCTTCTTTGTTTGTATATTATGCCTAGCTGAAGGCATTAAATTTAGCATGTGCTTATATTTCATATTCTCTGCGGAGCTGACTGGATTTCTCACGATATCCAGGTAATATTTTGTCTACTATGCCCTTTTCATGTCTTTATTTTTACAATGAGGATATTTCATCATTTAGGCATGGGGGGGTAGATAATTAATTCTTGAAATCATTTTGTTAACTCTGTAGAATTTCTTTTAGTTTCTTTAAAGAAAAATGAAAATTTGAAAAAGATAAAAAAAGAAAGAAATTAGAAAAAGAGAACTTAGGCATTTGGAAGTTATTAACTTTAGGAAATGATACGATAGGATTTGAACTCTTAGACTCTTTAAGTCTTCGGGCTTAATTAGCTCGGGTGTCCACTCAAATGTGGACTTAGTCTCAAGTCCTTACCAAGTAATTTTATTTTAATTTGGTAAATAAATTTAGATGATAAGTACACGACTTATCAACCCACCCTTTAATTTGAGGGGATCTTAAGTCTAAGCATCTACACACTATTCGCATTGACTCACTTTCTGGTGGTTTTTACAGAAATTGGGTCGGTAATGAACTATCTAGGGTGGTATGACTAGTAAGTTGTCATAGGTAATAGCCCATTGGCTGGTTCTCCAGAGCTCAGCCACAAGACCATTTTCTTTGTACTACCTTTAGGTAAATCTTAGATCAAGGAAGCCACCTACTTAGAAAAAAAAGAGAAAAAAAAGTAACACCCAAAAGGAAAAGAAAAAAATAGAAAAAGGAGAAAATAAAGAAAAGAAAATAATAAAGCCACACTTCACCGCATGAGTATGGCTGGCAAGTGGTTGTAGGTAACAGTCCATTGGCCGGTTGTCCAGAGCCCAGCTCACAAATGCACAATAATTCCCAAAACACGTAGTAAAAAAGCAGGGAATAGAATAAACCAAGGAGATATACACTGGGTTCGCCCTTGTGTTGACCCCATAAATAAAAGTAGGGAGAAAGCTACCGTTCGAAAAGATAAACCTTTAGGCAAGGTCAACTAGGGTCGTAGAAACCAAAGTCTGTTTTAATGGCCATCTAGTGAGTCTTTCACTATTTTCTCAAGATGCTGAGCACTTAGAGTCCTTTTCGAGTCTTGAGCGGGTTGGGTAGCCGTAAAAAGTTATCTGACACACTCAAACTCCAAAAATCCAAAATAATAAGGCAAAAAAAAATAGAAAACATTGAATCTTCCCTTTTCAAACAAGGCAAGGACTTGGGTGTTCTGCATTCTAACAGACATCTGGGTACTATTGAGTTTTCGTAGATTAGGACCCTTAGTTGAAAATTTCTATTGTTAATAAATGACTTAAGCCTAAGCGATCTAATCCTAATTTTCATTTTATACATAGCATGTAGTTTAACTTTGCCAAGGGCTAGAAAAAGATAGGCATGGGGGTATGGTATAGACACATCTATTTAGGTTAAAATGCCTATTCATGCACGTTCCTAGGCTTAGATTTCTATTTCATGTTATAATTATTGCATAGCATGCACCATTCTGCATTTAGAGTAGTTGTATATATTTTAGGTTAATCAGGTCCATTTTATGGTTAGGAGAGAAGAAGATTCATTTCAGGGCCTCGTATGGACGATCTGACTGTACGGATCTGATCAAGATGACGATCGGAGTCTAATACCTCCGAAACAGTCTAAATCAGAATCCCGTAGCACCATATGAAGTTCGAGGAAGATCAACGGATAGGGGAGCAATGTGACATCCATACAGGTTTCAGATGAATAATTCGTCCGTACGGATGGATCCAGAGCGACGATCGCAGTCCGACAATGTGGGAATCATCTCGATCTGAGCACCGTGGCACCCTCTACAATAGAAAGAAGATTGGACGGCCCAGATGGCACCACATGGTGCCATCCAAGACCCCCAAAACTGGCCAGCACCCACTCTTCATCAAGGCATCACCATTCCCAGCCATTGGATCAAGATTCAACAGCGAGGATTCATCTCCACCGCATGCCTTAAGCCGTCTGCTCGATGCATCCGATGTCTTGACGCATTGGTTGGGGCACTGGACTTCAAGGGAGGGGCGTGGGTTCGAATCCCCATAACCCCCCCAATTAGCAATTCAGGTCGCATGAGTCACGCACATGACGCACCGCATCACTAACGCACGAGCGCACGCACACGAGACAAGGAGCGCGCAACGCACGTGCCAGTGGGGCATGAAGGGCAAGGATCGGGTCTTCTGCAATAGTTGCGAGGGCCTTTATTGACACTTGCAGCTATCACTAATGGCCCGTGCATGTTAGGAAAGGAATTAAAGGCGTGGATCTTCAGCAACAGATGGGTAGATCTTTAGCGACGTTTACGAACATCAGTAATGACCCACATGCGAATTTGTTCTTCCTTCTCCACTTTAAAAGGACCTACCCACCACCATTCCAAAGCATCTCTTCCTTTCTTCCTCTCACCACCTCCAAGGCTCTACAAAGAGCTTGTCCCAAGCCTGGGATGCTCCTCTAGAGTAGAAAACCAAATATTTTCCCGCCTCTCATCCCCATTCATGGAGCATCCCATGGCTGTTTTCTTACCTCCCTTCAGGAAGAAGATCCTCACCGTGACACCGTCCTACCCCACCCTCCATCCTCTAGCTCTGTCCTCATTCGTCCCGCTCCTCACCACCTTCCTCCAGACAACGTCAGAGCGAGTCATCCTGCGAGCAACCGTTGAGGGGGATTCTCTTACCTCTCTATCTTTTTCACTTTCATAATGTAGTTTTTCCGCCTTAGTAGTTGTAACAAACATTTATTCATAAATAGATGATTGTTCTTCTCTCTCTCTCTTTCTTTTATATGTTGCAAGTAGATTAGTTAGAATTCATTGACCTGATCTCTTGCCCTATTAAAATATCAGAAAAATTATAAAAGATAAAAATGACAAAAAGAAATAAAAGTGAAATGAGTATTTTTCAAACCAAACGTTTGCCTCCCTGTGTTCGACCCGAGACTCACTTTTTGAGTTTTGATTATAAATTTTATCTGATAGACATGTTTTACGAGCTACGACGACAGGTTCTCCAAACCTTGATTTTACCACGTGAAACATGACTCATCAAAGTGGGATCCAGGTCTCCTTCTCTTCAAGTCCCCTCTGTGTGTGAGAGCATTGCTCAAGGTCGACATCATGGCTCAGCTACGCCCATATCTCAGCTCATCAGATTCCTCATACAGAAAAAATAGCAACTGGTCAGATCAATGTGCACGTCAGAATGAATCAGAAATATAAGCACGTAAACCTATTGCATCTATTGCCTCCTTGACAATGGCACACTTGAAAGATGATGTCATAAAATTAATACATCGTTGTACTACAAAGCATGGTGGAAAAATCCCAAACAAAAATATTTATCAGTGAAAACTAACCACAAAAAGTTGGGATGTCATATCCACACGGAAGAACAAATGCAATAGGAGCGTAAATATGGATCAATAAATCTTGCTCACATAAAATCAGGGGAAAATTATTGCAAGGATTAGTTTACCCATATAAAGTGTGTAAGTGTGTGAAGGAAATAATGTAGACACTTGAGGGCATCCATGCAAAGTTACTTGATAAAATAATAAAAATCAAAATCCAAGTGTAGCAATGCCAGTAGATGTAAATATTAATAGGCCCTTTAATGTTGCAAAATAGGGGAGAGACTCCCTTTATGCATGCGTGGAGGAGGAGCCACAGCTGGTTGCACCATGCTCGAAGGAGGTCGAGGACGCGAAGGGTGTTCCATTGGTGGTGACGGCGGAGGCGGCTAGAGTTCACTAGATGGGGGGAAGGAGGCTGCCAGTGATGGGTTTGTCCGCGCGTATACGTGGACTGGGGGAGGTGCTATTGAAGGAGTGGCTAGATTCGTGATGGCAAGGTGAGGTCAATGGCATGTGCTAGCGGCTGTGTGGGGGGCGAACTTGCCGATGATGGCTTCTTTTCTGTTGACAGAGGTTGAAGATAATGGAGAAGAAGAAGACAAGGCACGGTTGGTGGGGGTGGCACAATTCCTGCTGTTATCAGCACAGTGCTACGCAGCAGCAATGTTAGTCTAAACGTTGATGGCAAGGAAGAGAAGACGAAGGTGCAGCTAGTGAGGGTGCCTGCATATTGTAATAGTATACTAGAGGGGAGGGGTGAATAATATCGCTTCAAAAAATTCAAATTAAATGTATACAGATCAATCCACAGAAGTATCAAGCATAAATAACACCTAGATTTATAGCGGAACTGCAGAAAAGGTGAAAACCACTACCAAAGCCTCCCAGATTAGGATTTTCCCGACTAGGAAATACTAGTCAATCCACTAACGTACCACTTGAATGAGGGTGGCACAACCTCTTTACAATGATCCCTCCTCTTATTATCTTGAAGAGAAGCACAACAACAAGGGATTTCTCCCAACAACTTAGGACTTGTTAATCAAAAGCAACAATATAAAAGAATAATAAGAACCAAGGGAACCTCAATAAAAATCAAATCAGAATTTCAACGGAGGTTTGAATCATCGTGCTTTGGAAGGCATGAAAAATAGGAGCATAGAAGCACTTAGAGAAGCATGAGAAGCTTTTTGCTTTGAATGGATTTTTCTACTTGAGAGTGTTGTGTAAAAGGGGTGCGTATGACCTCTATTTATACTTGCAAATCAAGCTAAATAGGAAATCAAATTAATCAATAAATTAAGGTAGTATGGTCAATCAAAATGAGGTTTGGTCGATCAAACTAGTTATTTGATCAATCAATGATTGGTCAATTAATTAACCTAAATGGTCGATCAAAAGTGTATTTATCAACTTTAAAAAAATGGGTTGATTTGATCAATTAATTAAGTTGGTTAGTCGATCAATGACTTTGGTCGATCAATAACCTTAAAAACTTATTTTTAATATGAAGTGTGAAAATACGTTTGAAACTTATTTTGAGGTTCCTTATAAACTATTCTAGACTCAATAAAGATAAAAAGGTCACTGTGACTTAGGTTAACATTCCTCTAGCTTTGATCCACAGGAGAGTCCATAAATATTAGTCTTGCAAATAAAATAATTTTTGTGCATCAAAATAGAGGTACTTACAACTAAGGCGGCACTCACAGAGGTCAAGGGTACATAGGTCACAGTCGATGAGGAGTAGAGGTCGTGATGCGTTGATGCGGTCGAGGGAGGATGAGATGCAGTGGTGAAGGAAGCCATGGTCATCGGTGCTGATGTCAAGGAGATGGAGGCTCATGGTGATGGTCATGGCATAAGCCACACACTGTCACTGTGTGGCTTGCCGCGGTCCCTGTAGGAAAGTGATCCTAGGAGGAACAGGGCACGGTTGGTGGCTCGCAGTGGTGAAGAAGGGGGGACATGGTGACGGAGAAGGTGGAGCACGGTGGTGGATGTTGGTAGAGGTTGCGTTCGAGGTGTCAAGGCAAATTGATTTTCTTTCTCGCCAAAACTTCTCATAATTTTAATGTTATCTGTAAGATGTTATTTCGAATTATCTCCTATAATAAGTACACACATGATTAATTATATTAAACATGCATTACTTCAAAGAATTATGCAGGAATACTAAATCATGACTCTACTATTTTTCCAATGTATTGTATACCTAAAGTCCCATTTAATCTTAGAATTGATTGTTCTTAGGCACAATTAATGTCTAGTAAAGTAGACCTATCACCTCCCAACCTATCCCTAACCAGAGATATGTGCAGAACTAGGGCACCTCGTCTAGGTTCCAAGCACCTCAGGGACAGACATATGCTGTATTACAAGTGCCTCCTGTACTACCTGGTTATGTATAGGGTCAGCCACCTTTCCTGCAAAATCCTGCTTATTCTGCCCCTTTTGCTCCTCCTCCACCTCATGGACAATACGCCGATGCGAAGGCTATCACTTTGAGCGGGAAGACCATGCAAGACCTACAATTTAGGCAAGTGGGTCATGATTTTTCGTGCCTTATAGCATACGATGACTCGTCTCCTTCTTCCTTTTAGGAGCCACCTACCGTAGACGAGGGCAAAAGACTAGTTAACCTTGAGATTCCCGTCCCTTTTCCTGAGGCTCTGATGCGACATTTAGCGAGGAAAAAGGATACATGGAATTTTAAGGACCTGAGAACTATGTTCAAAGAGGTTCACATTCAGGTCCCTCTCCTCGACATAATAGATCACATCCCTACTATCGCTAGGTTCTTTAAAGGCTACTGTACCCTAAAGCAACAACAAAAAATCGAAGGACAGTCGATATTGTCGAAGGAGGCTAGCCAACTTACCGCCTAAAATGAAAGACCCTAGTACCCCACTAATTTCCTACTTTTTACAAGATTCTCCATTTGATTAAGCCCTTCTTGATTTGGGTTCGTCCATCAACCGAACCCCCACAACAATATTTGATCGATTCCAATTTCGGCAGTTGAACCCACCTCGGTTAGCATACAGCTGATTGATTGATCGGTAAAAACACTAAGCGGGGTGGTTGAGAACATGATTGTAAAAGTTCATGGAATCTGCTTTCCAATGGACCTTTTCATTCTCGATATGGACATTCCTCTTAATCTCCGTGATGCACCGATTATTTTGGGTGGCCCATTTTTGGCGACAACCCACATGAGCATTGATTATGCATTCGGGTGTTTAAAGAAAGCCCTAGGAAACGAAAGACTTAGACTGGGCATATTCAAGGCATCACGGAGCTTTGACTGTGATTTGATAGAGGAGGATGGTGAAAATGAAGACTCGACTTTTTGTGGGAACATTGGGCTCCTCTGTAAAGACCCAATGTCATTCATCTCTATCAGTGTTTTTGGATCTTGATCCACACGGGATGGAGACTACTATGGAGCACATTTCATCCCATAGATCCGATTGTCTTAGGTGTTCATCTGATCATGACACCCCTGATTCTGATTATCCTGAGCCATCATTTACTAATTTGTCCCCGTCGATGCAGGATGGCATGATGGGTCAGTTAGCGAGTTTCCTGTTAATATAGTCACGTCCAACCTCTTTGAAGGTGGGAAATCAACAAGAATTCACCCATATCAGGATTATCTGATTTCCATAATTGATTCTTCTCCTCCCATGCACGAATCTGATTTCCACCCACCCATGATTGAATTGAAGCCCTTACCAGATTCACTTAAATATGGGTTTTTGGGTGATAGTGTGACGTGTCCCATGATTATCAATGCTCACTTGACCCCAAAACGAGAGTATCAATTGATTTTTGCTTTACAAGCACATAAGGCTACTATCAGGTGGAGCATTACTGATCTCCATGGTATTCGCCCCTCATATTGCACTCATCATTTTTACATGGATGAGGGGGCAAAACCTTCTATACAACCTAAGGGACAATTGAAGCCAAATATGCTGGAGGTTGTCAAGAAGATCATTAAATGGCTGGATGCAGGCATTGTATATCCCATTTCCGACGGCTAGTACGTGAGCCCTATTCAAATTGTGCCAAAGAAAGCAGGACTCACCGTAATCAAGAATGATAAGGGCGAATCCATCTTGACCCACAACGCGACTTCGTGGCGGCTTTGCATCAATTATATGAAACTAAACACAGCCACCAAGAAGGATCATTTTCCTTTACCTTTTATTGATCAGATCTTAGAAAGGTTTGCTGGGTGTAGTTTGTTTTATTTTCTGGATGGATACTCCTAGTATAATCAGGTTGAGAGTAACCCAGAAGATCAGAACAAGACTACTTTTACATGTCCCATTGGAGCATTTGCTTTTAAGCGAATGCCCTTCAGCCTCTGCAATGCACTAGCGACATTTCAACATTGTATGGAGGCCATCTTCTCTGGTATGATTGGGGACTATGTGGAAGTATTTATGGATGACTTCTCCACTTTTGAAGATAATTTCTTGTCTTGTCATGATAACCTCACTAAGATCCTAAGGAGGTGCATTGGAGTAAACCTAGTACTTTCATGGGAGAAAAGCCATTTCTTGGTAAGGTATGGCATTGTAATAGGTGAATAGATCTCTTCTAATAGACTCAAGGTTGACAGAGCTAAATCTGAAGTCATTTCTTGGTTACCTCCTCCTAGCTTGGTTAAGCAAATCAAATCATTCTTGGGTCACATCGGATTTTACTGTAGATTCATTTGCAATTTCTCAAAAATCGCCCATCCTTTCACGAATCTTCTAGTAGTCAACGCCCCATTTGACTTCGATTCCTTGTGTCTCAGCACTTTCGAGACCTTGCGAAGTACTGTATCTAATTCATAGATTCTCCAACTACCTGACCTGTCATGCCATCCTGTGCACGCCCCAATCCTTCATCCACTGTCTGCCCTAAATATGACTAATCTTACCTCACCGGTGATATGATTCACTCCAACGACTACTTAAGTATCCCACAGTGCTCACGCAAAAAGGATCAGCTGCCCCCCCTTAAACATCATCGTCGTCTACCCCTCCAGCACCCTTTCTAACTTCCTCGATGGTTGATGATAGATGCCATTGTTCTCCCTCCATTTGTCGCCTTCAGCCTCCAGCTGATGGCCCTTGAGAGTCTCCTTCTTCCGCTGGAGGATCCTCCCATTTCATCCTCTTCAGCCACCGGCTGTAGATCCCAGAGAGTCACCTTCCCTTTGGTAGATTTCCTAGCTTCATAGATTAGCTTTTAATGATTTAAATATATTTACATGCTTTCTAGATTAGATCTTTTGCTTTCTAGGAGTAGAATTAGTTAGTGAACTCATGGATTGAATGTTAGAATTTGGAGTAGATTAGATTAGGTAGTTTTTCACCAAACCACCTCCTATGATCAATTTAAATAAGAGGAGATGAATTCGCCTAGTCACTAGTTCATCTGATCTCCCTCCTCACTTCACACTCACTTCTATACGTTTTCCTCATAATTTAATCGCTGTTCAACTACCCATTCGAGGCATCAAATCAGATATAATGCCTTGAGCATTCAGATCTGATTTGAGCATCAAATGTCATCTAAGGGTCATCTCATTCAATCCACTTCTTCACAATGACCCTCTTCTAATTTTGAATGAGCTGAATTGTCGATTTTCTCGGATGTGGTTTTGATTTAATGTTGATATAAGTTTTGGTTCTTTGTTGATAGCTAAAGCCAAGAATGATCAGTCCTACTGATTTGAGGCTCTATCCATGATCTACATAGAAGAGATTTGGATTTGAGCTTAAAGGATTTCAATGTACCAATCAAAGTTTGAGTCAGTTGAGATGTTTTGATAGAAGTTTTGGAATGATTGTGACTAACTACACCGTCTAATTTAATTTCTTCTCTTCATGCTATCTATGGCATGAGAGAGATTAGATTAGGTTTATCTTATTTTATGAGCTCTGATATTGATTTGGATATGTTTTAGATCTATCATAAATGGTTTGCAATGAATGGGAGTTAAATTTGAATGTTTTGAGATCTTGATGAGAATTTTCATTTTACACTATCTATAGTGTAAGATGGAGATCATGTTAGGATTTCAATGATTTCTGGGAATTTTATTTGGGTTTCCTTGAATTTGAGAGGTGTTACGAAAGAGTTTGAGATGGTTTTCCAAGGGATTTAATTCATACATCTCAAATCTGGGTTATAAATCTTCATTCTAGATCTAAGATGAAATATGTTTTCCAAAAGAATTCAATGATGATTTTTATGCATAAAATTGATTTTGGGGTTTAGTTAGTTTTGATCTTTCAGTTCGGCATATTAAAGGTTGTATAGCAGCAACATTCATTGGATCAAACTCTGATTTCAGATGATTTTGTGATCTAACGATTTTCTGGGCTTAATGACATCTAGATCTAGGTGTTACAGACCTAGAGTGACACTTAAGGCCTTGGATCAGGCCTGATCTAGGTGTCTGGCATTTGAATGAGCTGCTGAAACAGATGTAGCAGTAAATCAGTAACAACAGTAGCATCAGTTGCTGAAAATTGTAAGCATAGAAGCAGATCAGACCTTGTTTGGTTGATCATGCAGCTGGGCAGTGCAGCTACTGGTTAGCAGCAGCTGCAGCATCATTCTCAAAGAAACAGCAGCAGTAGCTGCTGGTTTATTGCAGCAGTAAATCTGATTCTGTAGCAGCAGGGTCAAGAAGTAGGAGTCCAAGGTAGATGTTGAGTTGCTTTAGGTGTTCAAGGAGCTGACATTGTTTTGTAATGAGAGGACTTCATGTATCAAGCATTCTTGTACAATCCTTTGACTTGAATTTGATTTGAATAGCTTGAATCATTATATTTAATTCATTGTCAGCATGTATAAATTGTGTAATCTGTCCATCTTGGGTTTTAAATGAAATTCAAAGTCAAAGTCATATTTGTTTGATCATATATGTTTCATATGGTATGCTTGGTGTATCGACCATTCCTGTACAAATCACTAACTTTAAGTAATTTTTAAATATAATTAAATAACTTATTTTGTAAATTAATTACATCTCATGTAGCCTTATATAAGGGCTTTTCAATAATATAATTTATTTTGAAATTGGACCTTAAATGGGCACTCAATTCGAGGCCAAAAGTCAACCTCAACGAACGCAAATTGCAACAAAGTAGCTACTGAACTTAGTGGCACACCGTGTGGCAGCGAGCGTAGCAGATTGTATATAATGAATTGCACTGGTTGAAGGCACAATCGTCCAACGTCAGGCGCAGGACAAGCCAAATATCCCATGAGCATATCTTGAGCATACTCCGAGCATGTACTGTGGTGGGTTGGGAGCCCACTCCATGTTCGGTTCGATTGAGTCAAATATGGCTTGAAACTATACATTAAAAAAAGCACCTAACTAATAAGTAGGGATTGGACTTAATAGTGGTCTGATTCGGGCCCTAGTGGGCTGTCAATCCTGTGAAAAGCCCAGTTCCACCCACTAATTAAGTAATTTTTGTTAATTGAGAAGTGAGTTGAGTGTAAAAATGACCAAAATTCGACTAAGTGTTGAGAGTGTTGTGCCTATGTATGCCTATTGTGCGAGTGTGTTCAATGAGTGAAAATTTGATTAAGTGTGAGAAATGAAGTGCATGTGTGCTATGTGTAAGAATTATGTAGAACATGTATACGTATATGTATATATGTATTTAATATATGTATAATACATACATATATATAAGTATAAATAAAGTATAGATATTGTTTGAGCCCATTTATTTGTAGACATTTTTAAGGCTTTAGTGACATATATATACGTCACTGAACATATAGTATCTATCACTATAGGTGCTAGTATATGTTAGGATAACTTAGTTTAATATATATTTCTAGTTATTTTTGTATCAATACTTAGGTATTGATTATAATAGTATGTACAACTAACATTGAATAGACTAATTAGTTTTTGATGCCTTTATTTTTGCATAAATGTTTGAGGCATTGTAGTTAGTATTAACTAATTCATTTTGTACATAATTAACTTGATTCATTAATTCCTTAATTCATTGATTCAATTGTAAATAAACTTAACATTTTTGGAATAAAAGAGCACTTTTGGAATATAAAGAGTGATGTATATTAATAACTACCTCCCAGTGAATGACCTGAATCAGTAAAAATTATGAAAATAAATAAAATGACATGACATTTGTTTACATTGCGACTATACTGCAATCAACAATGATGACATCATTAAATAATACTTTTTATGCAACACAAATGATTCGTAATCAATTTTTGGCGTCGTTGTTGGAGAGGCAACTCTCTATATGCCAAAAATCTTCTTTTATTCTTGTTTTGCATATATTGTTGCTTTTCTTTGTATATAGTCATTGTGTTATTCAAATTCTTTGTTGTATATAGATTCTTTGATTCATTTTATTCTTTGATTTATTTTTGTATATAATTGTCTTACTAATCATTTGGTATTTCTACAACACTTGAGGAGGAGTAGGAGGAGAGTGTCGTCTTCCTAGACGAGTTCTGATTCCTAGTGGATTTGTTGTACTTCAAACTCGACTTCCTAGAGGAGTTTCTCCTGATGGAGCTGCAGATTTCCTATTTTAGTAGTATAGTGTAGATAGTAGTTTAGGTTTAGGAGTATAAACTTAGGATTTTGTGTTAGGCATAAGTTGTGAGAGCCTGTTCTCACACATTTTTGTAATAACTTGGACTCTAGACTCTCTTTTTTCTCTCTCTACTCTCTCTCTCATCGATCACCGTTTCTCATATCGATTTCTTTTTTGGATTTGATTTTGCTTTATTGCATTAGAAAATCCAAAATAATTAAAAATACAAAAATACCAAAAATATTTCATCTGTTATCTAGTAGCAGCATATTCATAGGCATCCATACTTAGGATTGTACATTTCCTTCTAGATTTACATTTTCAAATTGCATCAAACTATAGAGTGCTGGAGTCACGTACGCATTTTCTATCCTTCCTTAGCTCCTGCCATATTGCATTTGACTAATCTAAAAAGACCATTTCCTGTTTGAAAGAAGATTAAAAAGAGAGATTAGTTGCCTGTAATGCACTTTTAAACACTCAAACATAATTCAAAAGATGACCATTATCTCCTTTGTTTGGGAATTTATTTTTGCGAGATTCGATGTTCCCCACACTCTGATTTGCGACAGGGGCAGAGTCACTTCATCCATGCCCATTTCAAGTCACTATTGAAAAATATGGGGTACATCACCAGATTGCCACACTGTATCATTCACAAACCAATCGGTAGGCTGAAGTTTTTAACCGTTAGATCAAGCTTATTTGCCAGGAGACAATTAGGCCTAATAGGAAGGATTGGTCCAATCTGTTATTTGGTGCACTTTAGGCATATCGGACCACGTACAAGGCCACACTCGAAATGTCACCATACCGCATGGTGTATGGCAAGGCCTGTCACCTTTCTATTGAGCTGGAGCACCGTGCCTTTTGGGTGGTACAGAAATGTAATTTTAACATTGATGTAGGAGGTTATGAAAGAAAGCTCCAACTCAATGAATTAGAAGAGATTCGATGGGAAGATATACAATAAGACAAAGTCTTTTCGTGATAGCCACATCCGAAGAAAGGAATTCACACCTAACCAGCAAGTCTAGTTATTTGATTCTCACCTCAAATTCTTTGTAGGTACGCTCAAGTCCAAGTGGACTGGCCCGTATCTTGTGATTCAACCCTATTCTAATGGGGCAGTGCAAATCATGGACCTAAAATTTCGGCATGTTTCAACCATAAATGGCTAGCGCCTTAAGCCATTTATGGCCTAGGAACCTCCTTCTATTGATGAAATCATCAATTTTATCGAGGACGTGTGATTGAGTTTTCACCCAACTGGAAGCATTAAACTCAACACTTATACATATGTACATACCTTTTATACATAGCATCTTTTTCTTTTGCCACATATTTTGGCATATTGTGTTTCCTGTCAATGTGTTGGTGTATGCTAAATAAAAAATCAAGAGCAATTCTAAGTGATTTCTATCCATTTACCCCGTGTTTTAATTTTTTTTCCTTATATTCATGCATGAGGACTGACGTGCCGTAGTGCATATGTGTTAAGAGGTGTCGTTATAGTCGCACTTGATACGTCGATTTTAAAAGAAGTAAACGGAGGTGAGTCCGAGTGTCGGTCTCAGGGAGGCGTGGAAATCGGATTTTGTTTACCACTTGTTGTCACGAAAAAGGTGGAGTTTTGCTTGCGAAAGAGATGGTTTTGAAAAGCGAGAGATAGAGAGAGAGTTTAGGGTTAGAAAGCTCTTGGTTTTGATCATGCACTTTGAACAGAAATTAAAATGGCGATTGAACGGAAAATAATTTCATTAAACATGCATTCATCGTTCATAGCTTACAACATTAAATACATGGTTTAACAAGAGTAAATGAAAGCTTAAAAGAGAGAGAGAGAGGTAGAGAGAGAGTGGAGAGCGACGAGGCAGCCACAGCGGTGGAGGATGCTCTGTCAGCGGCTCGTCATCTCCGACGATTACAAGAGTGCCTAAAACTAGCTAGGAGAGGAGTGGAGTAGTTGCAAGTGGGAGAGTATGCCTTGAATGGTGGTAGAAGGGGGTTTAAATAGAGTTAAGGGCTTCCTAAAAGAAGAAGGGGCTTTAGCGACATCCAGAGCGTCGCTAAAACCGCTTCCAAAAGCGTCGGTGTAGCCCTCTCTCCGCTGGTCAGCCGGCAGCCCCGGTCTTCCTCTTCGCGCGATCCGTGGCTACTGAACGAGAGCTGTCCGATCGAAGATCGGACGGCTGAGAGCCTTCTGCACCCGCGCTAAGATCGCGCCTTGGGCGCGCATGTGCGCGCGCGTTTCCACAGGGCGTGCGCGCGCACGTGGGCGCTCGTGTGCTGCGATCGCACCGCGTGGCAAGATCGTGGCCGCCTGCTACTGATCGGGCAGCCCAATTTTTCCGCGCCCTTCGCCCGCGTTCAAATCCCGCTCCTCGCGGCTCGAACGCGCGTCGCGGCGACCGCGGGCGTGCGTGCTAACCGTTGCACCACGCCCGCGCTTTGTCGCGGCCACTGTGGGCAAGCGCGCGGATCTCGGCCATTCGATCGAAGATCAACAACCGAGATTCGTCTTTGGCTAGCTTGAGGGTGTGCGAGCGGTGGGGGTGGGGCGACGTGGCACTCTCTGGGCTGTTGATCTCCAGATCAACGGTCAGAATTTCTTGGGCCCATTGTGGGAGCTCTGGATGTCGGATTTGGTCGATCTTGAGTCCGTTGGACTTCGTTCGTCGTTTTGAATCCATCCGTGCGGTCCGATTGCTCATCCGAGGCCTGCTTTGACAAATGCTTTACATAAATGGCCATTAATACAGTTTATAAGCAATCTTGGTACTTGATGCATGCAATGCTCCTATTCTACTTATGTTGTGCCTTTTATTCTAAAGATGGGCCATATTCAACCTAATTACTACCTCCTTGTGTGGTGTTATCATACCCCCATGCTTACTCCTTGCTAGTCCCTAGCAAGGTTTATTCTAGCCTTATTTCCTTGCGGAATTCAAGAAGTAATTGCTTAGGAACTTCGTTACTTGTCAATAAGAGGAAATATACGAAGATCTTAATCTACAAAGACTAAGCAGCGCCCGAGTGTTTGCCAAAATACGAATCGCCCGAATCCTTGCTTTAATGTATATATGTATACGTATGTATATTTTCTTAGGATTTTTTTTTTTTTCAGAATTCAGTGTGGGTTGGTAACTTTTTACAGCTACCCAACCCACCCAAAACTCGGTCAAAACCCTAAGTGCTAAGCATCTTGGTGTGAATGTTGTGATAGACTCACTTAACGGTAATTGAGACAGACTTCGAGCTTCTACGCCTCTGGGTGACCGAAAAAGAAAATATTTTTGCCTGAAGGTGTATTTGTTCGATTGGTAGCTTTCTCCCTACGTTTGTTTTACTTGGGGTCAACACAAGGATTTTCCAGTGTATATCTCCCCGGCTTATACTACTTCCCCGCTTCTTCATTAGGTGTTTTGGTCTTTTTTGTGCAATTATTAAGCTGGGCTTTGGACAACCGACTAATGGGCTGTTACCCACGATCACTTGCCAGCCATACTTGTGCGGTGAAGTGTGGTTTATTTTCTTTTCTTCTTCTTTCCCCTTTTTTTTTTTCGTAGGTGGCTTCCCTGATCTCAAATGTACCTAGAGGCAACGAAAAAGAAATGGCCTGTGGCTGGGTTCTGGACAACCTGCCAATGGGTTGTTTACCCATGACAACTTGCTAGCCATACCACCCTAGAGAGTTCATTAGCTACCCAATTTCTGTCAAAATCTCCGAGAAGTGAGTCTGTGCAAAAATGTGTGCAGATGCTTAGACTCAAAGTTTTACTGAGTTAGAGGGTGAGTTGATAAGTCGTATACTTATTACCTTATTTAGTAGGTGGATTAGAATAGCTTAAAGTTGCAAGGATTCGCCGCTAAATCCATATTTTAACAGACACCAGGGCTGATTAAGCCTGAAGGCCTGAAAAGTCTAAGTGTTTAAGTTCTTTTTGTATTATTTCCCACTATTGACAAGTTTCTAATGTCTAAGTTTTCTTCCTAAATTCATTTTTTTTTCTTAATTATTTATTCAGACTGATTAATTGAACTCAGGATTATGCAATTTATCACCCCCCATGCTTAAGTTGGACAATGTCCTCATTGGCAGATTCATGGATGCATCAGGGTTCAAAAAGATAGTACCTGAGTGACGTAAACTACCAGATCAGTCTGAATCCGCTGGGTAGCCTCCCAGGCAGCGCTGAGTTTAACGCCTCCAGCTGGGTGGTGCACAAATAGGAATGGTTTGGGTCAAGGAGATATGTTCAAAATTAATCAGACCCAAAATCAGAAGTCCACAGATGCGAATAAGGTTGTGGTGGAGTCCCGTTCCTAAGGGGCGGGAATTCTATATCATGCATGCCCATGTCAGAACCTCTCTTAGTTTGTGGGCATGCAAACAAGTTGTTGTGGATGAATGCACCCCAATTATGACACGCCAGACACTAAAGATGTAGGTTTTATATTCAGCTTGTGTCCCCATAAAATTGTAATCCATCGAAAGTGTATCAATTCCAGTGCATTCGAGTTGCGGGATTCTTATTCTGATAGGGCAGGTAACAAAGTCCAGAGTTTCATACTAAGCCCTACAACCAAGCATGAGGCCTCTCTCCAAAGACGAATCCAACTCTCCCGCAACTATGGTTTCATTGCTCATTTCCTCCAAGCCCTTGATCTCAAGAATATTTTCTTCAACCTCCTCTGTATCAGATTCACTGTTTGGGATTACATTAGAGGTAGGGTCAATTTCATCCTCTAGATCATATTCTTTCTCTCGGCCCTCCTCCAAATTTGTGATGGGGATTCTAACCGATTCATAATCAATTTCTTTGAAATTGTAACTCCATTCTCCATCTCCGACGTTGGCTGCTACTCCCACCAGATTACTTGTCTTGGGCCGATTAGATTCAGATTCCAAGGCCTCTCCCCTCACCTTCTCAGTTTCCTCCTGATGTTTGTTCTCAATGCTCCCCAAATTGTGTTCCAAGGAATCCTTATTGTCCTTATCCACTGAGCTGTCCAACTCCTGAGGGGTCTCAATGGTGGACTGAACCAAATCAGGATGACTGGGTGTAGTCCAATTGATCATGGTAGGTCCTTGCTTTATGAATTCCATGAATGGCGTTGTGTGCAACAGCTTTCTTTGGCCTTCTTCCCCCAATTGTTGGAACAACTCCAACATGGCATGTTGCCCTTTAACCAATTCTTGATTCTGTCTGTGTAGTTCTAACCGGAGGTTATCAAGAATTGACATGGTGTCACTTGGTGTCCTTTGGATTTTCTCCTTGAAATCCAGGTTAAGAGAGTATGGTTGAGGTTGTGGATCAGAATCCATATTGGTGTTTAGGTTCTTGGGTGGGTCCTCTATTCTATCATGTTCAGGGTCCAGTTCTTCAAGAGGAACCATTCTCTGTTTGGTCCTACTCCAGAATAGTTGAGGTTTTAAGTCCTCCTCCCAGTCAGATTCTTCATCAGGGGACCAAATCAAAGGTTGATAATCCTGGGCTTGCCTAGATTTCTGATCATTTTCTGATTTCCATTTGTTTAGAACTCCTTCTAATCCAAAGGTCAAGTAGGCAAGGTTGTTGAATTCAGATGACCTTTCTTGGTTATTATCCTGAGATGGGTAGGGTTCTTGGTGTTCTCCTAAAGTGTAGGTCCTATCACAGTAGAGCGGGTCGGACCTAAATGAGGAGGCATCGTGAGGACAATCGAGACATGGAGCCCCATGATTTGAATCGTACCCTTGGGTGGCTATGTTGGTTGTATTCCAATAAGAGGTTGGTGCGGTTTAGTCATAGTTGGGCCAAGAGGGATATTCAAGGTTGTACCCCCAACTTGGTGGTTGGTTAGCCCAAGTAGGCTGTGGGTAAGGTCCACTTGGGTTAGCATACAAATCCTGTTGGGGGTAGTTTGGGTAAGATGGATATGCATTGAAATCCATGGTTTGGAAGAAATGGAGGGATGTGGGAAGAACAGATGCGAGAGAGTTATGTCCTCAACCAAGCAAACAAGCCTAGTCCTTATGGTGTATTCCTTAGGAGACCTAGAAATCTCACAAAGGTTGATTAAGTCCGTAAGCACTGGACTCCCCTTCCCGAGGTTAATCTGGCCAGGTTGATTACGAGGGGATTGCAGGGAAGGTTCTTCCTTTGGCTTGCGCCTCCGGTTCCATAGACCCCACAACCGCGGTCATTTGACACTGCCTCGCAGCCTAGTCACCAGATTCTACCAAGGGAATGAAAGCCAAGTGCCTAGCAAACAAAACCTCGCCTTTTGAGACTTAACTCAGTCCTGCCTAGGGCACGTCTACTCAGTTTTAAAGGGTTAGGATAGTGCTTGTGCTTAGGGTGATGTGATGAGGCGTTGATTGGGGTGGTGCCTCTTAATTTTCCACTTTCAAAGTGTGTGCTTCTAGCAAAACATGATTTTCAAGCAAGGATTTTTAAGGTGTGGTGTCTTTTAGTATTTCATCCTTACTTTAGTGCTTTTTAGGGTTGACGTGTCTTAATGTTTTCAACCAAGTTTCAGTGGGCACGTCAAGTTCTGCACACAATTCAATGAAAGTAGATTTCCTTTTTATTTTGTAAAGGCTCTAAAAACCCTAGTGTACTCATCCTAATGATCATGCGGCTTCTATTAGATGAGTCAATTTTAGGGTTGAGTGGTGCGGCCCAGGTCAACTCATGGTGGCTTCGCAAACACCACTCAAGAAAGAAAAGAACACTCCAAGAATTTGTTTAGAATGTTAGAGTGTATATTTTTTTGTGGGGTGATGTGTTAAGGATGTGGGTCAAGTAATCATACACCACACCAATTTTTTTTGCAGTTTTTACAATTTTTTTTTTAGCTTTTTCACGCAAGCAAACAATGAGAGACAGGTTACTCACTATCGGTCCTCGAGGCGCCTACTCGCTTGCTACCGTCGGATGCGTCGCTTCGCCGTCCATGCGCTGAATTCCTGCAACCATTAGGTAAAAAGGAAAATAGGCCATTAGACGATGTGGAATGGAGGTGATAAAACAAATCCATTGCCTCCCCGGCAACGGTGCCAAAAACTGACGTGCCGTAGTGCGTATGTGTTAAGAGGTGTCATTATAGTCGCACTTGATACGTCGGTTTTAAAAGAAGTAAACGGAGGTGAGTCCGAGTGTCGGTCTCAGGGAGGCGTGGAAATCGGATTTTGTTTACCACTTGTTGTCACGAAAAAGGCAGAGTTTTGCTTGCGAAAGAGGCTGTTTTGAAAAGCGAGAGATAGAGAGACAGTTTAGGGTTAGAAAGCTCTTGGTTTTGATCATGCACTTTGAACAGAAATTAAAATGGCGATTGAACGGAAAATAATTTCATTAAACATGCATTCACAGTTCATAGCTTACAACATTAAATACATGGTTTAACAAGAGTAAATGAAAGCTTAAAAGAGAGAGAGAGAGGTAGAGAGAGAGTGGAGAGCGACGAGGCAGCCACGACGGTGGAGGAGGCTCCGTCGGTGACTCGTCGTCTCCAGCGATTACAAGAGTGCCTAAAACTAGCTAGGAGAGGAGTGGAGTAGTTGCAAATGGGAGAGTATGCCTTGAATGGTGGTAGAAGGGGGTTTAAATAGAGTTAAGGGCTTTCTAAAAGAAGAAGGGGCTTTAGCGACATCCAGAGCGTCGCTAAAACCGCTTCCAAAAGCGTCGGTGTAGCCCTCTCGCCGCCGGTCAGCCGCCCGCCTCGGTCTTCCTCTTCGCGCGATCCGTGGCCGCTGAACGAGAGCCGTCCGATCGAAGATCGGACGGCTGAGAGGCTTCTGCGCCTGCGCTAAGATCGCGCCTTGGGCGTGCGTGTGTGCGCGCGTTTCCGCCCGGCGTGCGCGCGCGCGTAGGCGCTCGTGCGCTGCGGTCGCGTCGCGTGGCGAGATCGTGGCCACCCGCCGCTGATTAGGCGGCCCAATTTTTCCGCGCCCTTCGCCCGCCTTCAAATCCCGCTCCTCGCAACTCGAACGCGCGTCGCGGCGACCGTGGGCATGCGTGCCAACTGTTGCACCACGCCCGCGCTTTGTCGCGGCCACCATGGGCGAGCGCGCGGATCTCGGCCGTTCGATCGAAGATCAACGGCCGAGATTCATCTTTGGCTGGCTTGAGGGTGTGCGAGCGGTGGGGGTGGGGCGGCGTGGCACTCTCTGGGCCGTTGATCTCCAGATCAACGGTCAGAATTTCTTGGGCCCATTATGGGAGCTCTGGATGTCGGATTTGGCCGATCTTGAGTCCGTTGGACTCCGTTCGTCGTTCTGAATCCATCCGTGCGATCCGATTGCTCATCTGAGGCCTGCTTTGATAAATGCTTTACACAAATGGCCACTAATACAGTTTATAAGCAATCTTGGTACTTGATGCATGCAATGCTCCTATTCTACTTATGTTGTGCCTTTTATTCTAAAGATGGGCCATATTCAACCTAATTACTACCTCCTTGTGTGGTGTTATCAAGGACATGCAAGAACTTAGGCATGGGGGTGTAGTACATGTAAATTGGAATTTTTCTGCCACTGTAGCTTTGCTGGAAATCACACTTAAGGTTTAAATATCAAGAGCCCTAGTTGGTTGAGAGATAGTCAATGTCATATAAGTCTTAAGTTCTGGTAAGTCTTCCTAGGCAGCTGGTTCTCACAATGTCTAGATATAAATATAGTTGGTTGGTTTATTAGAAAAATCTTAGCTTAAAGATCATCTCTAAACACCTAACAATTTGAAGAAGAGAACTAGATATCTCATCACACTTACCTAGTTGATATTGAATTGCTTTGCACTGAATGAGTTGTTTGCTAAGGGACTAGCAAAATATAAGCATGGGGGTTTGATGAGGTGTGACTCATCATAGCTAGAATGCCTAAGTTAAGCTAAAACTAGGTTAAACACTATATATATTATTAACATGATAAAAGGGTTAAGTGTGGAAATCAAAGAAAAAGACCTAAAACATCAAATTTTGGTTAAAAGTGCATAATTAGGTTAATTAATGAGATATTCTATTAACAAATGTAAAATGATGACCCAATTGTCAATTGAACACATTTTCAAGCTCAAAAGTTCAAATCAATAGTGACATCATGTTCCAATATGTTCAATTAAGTCCTAATAAAAATCTCATTGCATTTGGACATCAATAGGACATTGGAATTAGTTGTTTACATTTAGGTCCTCATGCATAACTTTTTTTTTCACATATATGTTACAAGGATTCATGTGAAATTTGCCAAGGACCCATTTGAGAGACTTTTGGACTACTTTGTCATCATTTTTATCATTAATGGACTCCTTCGCAAACTTCTACCCCTTTGTCAAGGGCTTGTGCATAAAAAAAAGCCACACACACATGCTACTTCGCGAGAAACTGTAACTCGTGAAGAACACGAGCTACGGTTGCCGTTGATCTTCTCCATTGATCAAATAGTGGATTCATCACCATCCATTGCACGCCTCCGCGTGAAGCTCCATTACCTCACCTAGGTCCCATCTAATAGTGGGATTCATCTCTAATCCTTCTCATGCACCTATTAAGCTCATCCCACTGTTGGAACCCTACCCGCCTAATCTCACCTAGCTGGTGCCCAGATCACTCCAACACCTATATAGGAAGCACCTCTGAGCTCGCACATGCCCATCAGCTCCTCTCCTACATCTCTTGAGTTGGTCCTTTCCTCCCTTCGGTTCCTCTCCTCATCAGCCCTCCATTCCATCGCCTGGGAGGTCGAGTTCCATTTCTCCAGCCTCTCTTTGTCACTAAGGATCACGTAACACATGAAAGCGACTCTGAACTCCACTAGAGAGTTTTCCTTCCATTGGATTTCCTCCCCCATTTGTCACTGTAGCCACCAGCTGCGATTCTCGTTCCAGGTCCCATTCTTCCATTTAGTGTAGGATCTCCTACCTTCTTGGATAATTGTAGTGATTATTAGTGTAGTGTAGATCAATTAGAGTAGAATCAGTTAGTTAATTCAGGGATTTGGTAGTTTAGGCAGGAGTTGATTAGATTAGCTCCAATTCTCTCTCTCCGATTAATTCAAATCAGAGAGGTATTTTCGCAATCTCATTTTATTTCACCGATGCCCCTCCACATCTCATAATCCATACTCTCTGATTTCCTGAAATTTTAATTGCCGTTCACCCCTTCATCAAGGCATAATTTAGATCTGGAAGTTTTTGCTTCTAGAACTAAATTCCTGACTAAAATTCACTTGGGGTCTCCCATTCACTCCATAAATTCACAAAGACCCCCCGATCTTGTTTTAATTGAACTGATTCCCTCGATTCTTTCATTTTTGGATTTCATGACCAATTTTGCGATTTTGAATCAATTTGGTTTTAAACGAATTCAATTGTGAGATTCGAGTTCTTATTCACTCAGTTGGGTGCAATGAGATGAACCTGAGGTGTTTGATTTGGTTTTTAATTTTCAAATGAGCATAAACCCAATTTGAGTTGCAGTTTGGGTAGTTTGACCAAGGATAATCAATGATACTGATTTGAGGTTGAACAAGGACCCAAGTGAGTCTAAGAAGATCACTAGATCACCTTTAACACCAATCAATGGCGTTCAAGAAGATCAGAAGATCTAATTAGTAATCAATCCAAAGTGAAAGCCCAAAACAGGGCAATATGGTTCTTGAACTCAAGAATAATTTCCATCTGATTTCAAGAGTTTAAAAGAGTTTTTTAGGACTGTTATGGAGTTTCTTATTCATGTATCAACTGAATTTGAGATGTAGTTTGATCCATTGCCTTTACATTGTCTATAATGTAAGGTAATGGTCAAACTAGATTGATTAAGTTCTTTGGATTCAGATCTTCATAAATGATTTTCAATGGAACTTGAATGAGTATTTTGTCTTAGATCAGATCTTCTAAGATCTTATCTAAGCCTATTTTAATGAGACAGTAGCCATTAGCTACTAGATTTGAACTCTTCAGCAAGCAACATCATTTGCTGCTGAATGTGCTATTAAGCCATCTAAATGAAGATAGCAGCAGGACTAACCAATAGCTCTAGGCTTCTGAATTATCAGAAGCAGCATCAGCATTAGCTGCTGATCACACAAGTTTTGGCAGCTGATTTAGCTGTGAAATTCTGAGTTACCAGATCTGAACAGGTTGAATTTTGAAATGGATTTTGTGTTGATTTGAGAATTTAAGGGAAGCTGACGTGATGTATATTGTTAGAACTTGATGTATAAGCATTCATGTACTTGAATTTGATTTAAATTTGATGAGAATTGCTTGTAAATCAGATTTGAAATCCATTGTCAGCATTTTTAATGCATCTACTGTCCAACATGTGATTTTAATGAAAATCAAGTTGAAAGGTGTGTTTAAATGCTCCATTTTCTTTCTTGTAATGTGCTAAATTTCTTTGAATGCCTAACCTGCTAATCAGCCCTTCTAACTCTCTTAGAAGGCCTTAGGTTCTTAGTTCCCAACTCACTTTGAGCATACATTGTGTAAGATTGTAAAACCATAAAAGATCATTAAAAATTTGTAAAAAAATCAAAAAAAGATGTCTTGAGTAGGAATAGATATATTTTTAGATGTATGCAAAGTTGCAAAGTATTCTGAACCCCCATCTTAGTAGAACATACCAGCCAATGATTCGGTATACATTGAAACTTAATGAAAGAACCAACTCAAAAATCACAAAAGAAAATTCTTCTCTCTCTCATCCCACTTTTCTCTCTCTTCTCCTACCACTAAAGAATATATAAATACCATAAAAACTCAAAAATACACAAAAATGCATGAAAATACCATGTATATTGTATTTATACTTGTAGATATAACTTTATACTAAGTTATATCTAAATATTTTAATATAGGCGAATAATGTACATAAATAACTTAAAATTGTATTATATATATTTAAATAAGTATTTAGGATGATTTTCTGTATATATAACTTTATTATATAATTGTATACTAATTTATATTGGAGAAATGAATATAATATGAAGTAATTATAAATAACTATCTACATACCTATAACCATATATATTACTATACATACATATCTAAGTAATATTATATACTGTATGAAACCTGTACATTAATTTATTATGTATTTATTGTAGGTAATTAAGTTATTAAGTTAAATAGTTATATTATTAAGTTAAAATAAAATAAATTAGTAAATTAAGTTATTACGAAAGATATTTATATTGTATACTTATATATATATTAATTTTAAATATTTTTTACCTATTTATAATATATTTACACTATACAATAATATCTATAACTAAATTATGTGTATCTATTTCTAACGTGTAAATAAATGTATATAACTTAAAATAAATGTTATAAAATAAAATAAGTTGAAAGGCAATCAACGACAGCTCGATCGTCAAGCACTGGTCGCGAATAAACCATTACCCATATTCTCTGACCTTTCTAAGCATTACAAGCATATATTTGAGCATTGGTGTGCTGGGAGCCCATGTACAGTGATGGGCCTAGTGGGCCTAATGTGGCCCTAAAATAGGCCTAAGAAAATGGATAAAAAAGCACAATAATGAAACTAGAACTGGGTCTAGTTATGGTATGGGTCCCACCCATAAGGGTGCTATATATCCCACGAAAACCCGATTCGCCCATTAAAAACTCAGATTTTTGTTAAGGTGAACAGTGAGGAGAGTGTTGTGTGTTGAGAAGATGAGCTGAGAAACGGCTGAGTGTTGGAGAGAAGGGAAGGGAGAATCTCAAAAATTTTAAGTGTTGAGTGCATGCTATGTGTACTGTGAGTGTTGTGTGGAGTGTGTTGTGTGTATAGTATACTTGTATAATACATAATGTGTATATATATGTGTGGGTATATGTATAATAAAAAAAATGTATGTATATAATGTATATAAGTATGTATAGTATAGTATATATATTTTTTTTTATCTAAAAATGGAGTATAAATAGAGTAATATATGCATGTTTGAGCCTTTTGTATATATGTAACTTTTATAGCTTTAGTGACATATAAATTCGTCACTGTAGGGGTGTATATATATATATTAGTAAATATAGTTCTTTTGCCTTATGTTTTGCATATATGTTTCATAAGGTTATAGTGACACTTCTATATGTTACTGCATATGTATATATGTTATTAGAGTTATTAGTATATGTTACTATATTTAGTTTAGTGTATATTAGTAGTTATTTTTGTACCTATACTTAGGTATTATTTAAAATAGTTGTACATAACTAACATAGAGTAGTCATACTTAGTTTTTGATGCCTGTTTAGCCGTAAATATGTTTAAGGTATTGTAGTCAATATTAATTGATTCTTTTGTACATAATTGACTAATTCATTCATTCTTTGATTCATTAATTCATTTTATAAATATAATTGACATTTTTGGAATAAAAGAACATTTTTGGAATAAAGAGAGTGATGTATATCAATAACTGTCTCCCAATGAATGATCTAGAATAAACCAGTAAAAATTATGTAAAAAAATGAAATGACATGACATCTATTTGCATTGTAACATTATACTACAATAACGACAATATTAAATCATTGCTTGTATGCAACACGATTTGTCGTACATCATATTTTTAGCGTCGTTGCCGAGGAGGCAACTCTTTATACGTCAAAAGTTTTCTTTAATTGTTAATTTGTACATATTTTTAATTTCTTTGTAAATAGACATTCTTTCATTCATATTTTTTATTGTATATAGATTCTTTTATTCAATTTATTCTTTGATTTGTTTTTGTATATAATTGTTTTACTAATCATCGGGTGTCACCTTCCTGGAGGAGTCTTCTTCCTGGTGGACCCGCTGCGACTCTAACTCGACTTCCAAGAGGGATTTTTCTTACAGGAGTTGTAGATTTCCAACTTTACTTAGATTAGTATAGTGTAGTTTAGACTTAGGAGTATATACTTAGGATATTTTGTATAGGCATAAGTTATGAGGGCATGTCCTCACACATTATTTGTAATAACTTGGACTCTCTCTATTTCTCTCTACTCATCTCTCAATGACTTCATTTTCCGTATTGATTTCTTTTTCGATTTGATTTTTCTTGTTGCATCAAAAATCCAAAAAAATAATGAAAATAAAAAAGACTAAAAAGATTTTATCTTTTATCTAGCAACATTCCATACGCATCCAAATTAGGTTGCATTATTCCTGCTAGATTTCAATTCAGTTAAATTGCATATTTGAAGGATTGCTGGAGTCAAGTATGCATTCCATCCTTCCTTAGCTCCTGCCATCTTTTGCATTTGACTAAGCTAAAAAGACCATCATTTGCTTAAAAGAGATTAAAAAGTGAGACCAGTTTCTTGGAATTCACTTCTAAATATCAAATCTAATTCAAAAGGAGAAATAATAACTTGTTTGAAACCCTGTCTGAGTTTTCACCGCTATATGTTTCTTGATTATTGTGTATACACTACACATCACTTAAGTACACAAAACACACGGGTTTCTATCTCATCTCCTTGAGCAACCATAGGGTCTGGATTCATATGCCGGTCTTATCCAGATTCCAGGTGGATATTAGAGGTCTGCACCCCACTAGGTTTTCTATAGGATGCATATTATTGTATTGATATACTGTCTATTTGCGTACTATAAATTTTCCGCATAGCAGACCCAAGGCAAAGTTTGAGTTTTCTCACTTGACTTGATTGATTAGCCTTGATTGCTATAAGATTGATTGGGATTTCTGATTTTTATTTGAGATTGATTGAGATTGCCTTTCTATGAGTGAATGATTTCAAAAAAGTGTTTTTCAAAAACCAACTCATGGATGGTAGGAGATCCCAGAAACCAGCACATGTACCTCCCTTGGATGCTAATGCCCAAGCTTCCACTTCCACTTCTATGCCTTCTGCATCTAATACTATACCTCCAGAGCCTCAAACTCCTTTTCACCACAACACTCATCCGTAGGATGACCATGATTCTACACAGTTTGAGGATTTCAAAGAACTTTCTACCGAAACTTTGCACATCCTCCACCACCACCACTTCCACACCATAGGTTCCAACCTCCTTCCTACCCAAACTTTCCTAACCAACCACAACCATAGAGAGATCCACAATGTAATCAACAATACCTGTTTGACACACAACTTCAGATGAATACCTTAACATAACAGGTTCAAGAGCTTACTCAAGCTTTAATCTTCTAGCAAACCCCCGTCCCCAGGCTTGTAGTCCTCAACTACAAGATTACTATAATCCCATAATTGCACCACCTATGCTTGCAGTACGTTATCCCACTAGGGGTCGTGCTGCTAAACTGAAGCCAAACATCATAGCTTTAATCCCTCACTTCCGTGGTCTTGCTTCTGAGGACTCTTTTCAGCATTTAGAAGAGCTGAAAAATCTTGCCCATACTTTGGGAAGGAAGGGCCATGATTAGCGCATGTTGCTGATGAAGATGTTCTCCTTTTCACTTAAGGATAAGGCCACCTTTTGGTTTACAACTCTTTCATGAACGACACCAATGGAGACATGGGCTTCTTTGGAATATGCATCCCTAAAGAAGTACTTTCCTGTAGACTGCACTAACGCTCTGAGGCGTGCTATCACTACATTCACCCAAAATTCAAGACAACAAATGCATGAGGCTTGGGAGCGATTTCAGGAGATTCTGCAGAAATGCCCCCACAATGGTGTCCACACTAGCAACAGGTTCAGATCTTCTACCATGAGCTCCATGATGGCACAAGAAATTTTTTTGATGCCGCATGTGGAGGCAACTTCTTGTGTCGGGACAAGGACTCAGCCTTTGAGCTCTTTGAAGGCATGGTCAAGAACTCTATAAACAACACTTCGATGAGCATGTTTAATAGAATGTCCTCGCAATCCCCTGCACATTCGGGACTACATGAAGCCCAATCCATCACACAAGACTTAGAGATAGTAGCTAGTTAGCTAGATAAGGTGGGCTTAATTGAGAAGAAGGTAGATGAAGTATGGAAGTTCCTATCTAAACCTTCTGAGAGTGCCTACGGATCATAATAGTATACTAGAGGAGAGGGGTGAATAGTATCACTTAAAGATTAAATGTACACAGATCAATCCACAAAAGTGTCAAGCAGAGATAACACCTGCATTTATAGTGGAAACCCAAACCTGGTGAAAACCACTGTCTAAGCCTCTCAGCTTAGGATTTTTCCCACTAGGCAAAGCTAGTCAATCCACTAACATATCACTTGAACAAGGGTGGCACAACCTCTTTACACTGATCCCTTCTCTTGCTATCCTGAAGAAAAGCAACAACAACGGATTTCTCCCAACAACTTGGGATCCGTTAATCAAAAGCAACAATATAAAGAATAATAAGAACCTATGGAATCTCAATAAAAGTCAAACCAGAATTTCAATAGAGGTTTGAATCATCATGCTTTGAAAGGCTTGAAAATAAGAGCATGAAAGCACTTAGAGAATAAGCACAGAAAGCTCTTTACTTTGAATGGATTTTCTACTTGAGAGTGTGCGTTAAAAGGGCTACGTACGATATCTATTTATACTAGCAAATAGAGTTGAAAAGGAAATCAAATTAGTCTATCAATTAAAGTAGTTTGGCCAATCAAAATGAGTTTTGGTCGATCAAACTAGTTGTTTGATCGATTAATGATTGTTAGATTAATTAACCTAAATGGTCGATCAAAAGTGTATTTATCAACTTCCTAGGGTGATTTGATTGATTAATTAACTTGGTTGGCCGATCAATAACTTTGGTTGATCAAGTAATTTAGTTGGTCAATCAATAACCTTAAAAACTTATTTTTAATATGAAGTGAGAAAATCCATTTGAAACTTATTTTGAGGTTCCTTAAAAAATATTCTAGACTCAATAAAGATAAAAGGACACTAATGTATGTACTACAGGAGGGGGGTGAGATTTGCGTAATAAAACGAATAATGCGGAAAAAAAGTAAACAATCACACAAAAGAACAATCTCACAAATACACAAGTATTTTTAGGTGGAAACCCAAACCCGGGTAAAAACCACCACCTAAGCCTCTCGACTTAGGATTTCCTAATTTACTAAGTCAATCAAATCCACTAACAAGTCACTTAAACGAGGGTGACTTAACCTCTTACAACCACACTACTTATGCGAGGGTAGTGTACCTCAAACCCTCCTCTTCACGAGGAGTATTTTGTCTATTGAAGGAGATGGGAATTCACAAAGTGAATACCCAACCAAGGACAAAGAAAATAAACAAGAACCTATAAAGCCACAAAGTAAATGTAATATTACGCTACTATAGGCAAGAATCTACCCTTAGTAGGAAAGGCATAGGCGTGATCGCAGCAGAGTATCGATGCTCTCAGGTTTGTTGAATGGGGTATGGAGAGAAAGATCACTTCTCTTCTTGATAATTGCTTCTCTATGACACAAAGAGTGTGGAAGTAGTGTTACTTGGTGTATCTAACAAAGGAAGGGTCCTCCTCTCTTTATAGATGACTTAGGAACCTTTAGGAAGGCTATGGAAGCCATAGGTAGCCGTTGGAAACAAATCCATGGCAAATTAGGCAAGAAAAATGGCTATTAATGATTCAGACAGTGTTATCAGATGTCTGGACTTAAGGTCAGACATCTGGGTCTTCGTCTGATTCTCTGATCGACTGTCTAATCTAGAAGGGTGGATCAACTACATGGTGTTGGATCAGAATAGACGTCCAAAGATTACTTTTAAGATGTCTAGGATACTCGTCTGACATCTAAATCTAGATAGGTTTTCTTCCTATTTTGTCCGGACCTAAACAGGGATCTAGACCTTGTTAGTCAAATAATAGGTCGGTCATCTTGCACAAAGTCTGGACATCTGGAAACATAATCTCCTGCAGGAATGGATTTCCTGAGGATAAATGGCTATAATCATCTGACAAAAGGTGATTTGGGCCTAACGTCTATTTATCAGACGTCTAGGGATCTCTACGGACATCTAAAAGTGAATGTATATCAGATTAAACTTTAATTCTCAATGATTAAGTCTGACAAAGCCAATGGTCCTTTAGTTTGATGTCTGGCAAGGTAATCAGATGTCTTCTAACACATCTGGACTAAGGGCTAGACGTCTGAAACTGGCAAACAGAGAGTGTGTTTCCATCCTAAGTGTTTTGGATGTCTGACTAAACACTCAGATGTCTTAAAGTCAAAGTCAGGCATTTGATGTCCAGATTGGATGTCTAATTAGGCTGTCTGATGCCTATTTTGGCTTTCTAAGTTCTCTACGAAAACCCTAAGTATCCTAGGTTTGTGTAGGTGCTCCTAGGACTATTGTTTTGTTACTTTGAGGGACTTTAACATATAATCTAGACAAAATAAAAAGCAAAGAACAAAGATACAAAAACTAAGTATAGAATGCAAGACAAAAAGTAATCTATCCTATTCTTCTTGTCTTCTAGCTTTCGTTCCAAGTGAAGCTTCTCCTCCATCAAGCTCTTTCAATTCACTATGGATGTGAGCTTGAGCTCCTCCTTCAGAGTTGTACCCATTTGCTTTTTCCTGAAACCTTAAGCTCAATGCAAATGTTAAATGACAAATGTTTTGTTATCATCAAAATTAACAATCATGGCACCCTTGCACCAACAACTAAAACATAGATCAACATTCTTCTAGCATTTATCCAGGAGAGAAGCTTTAATCCATGAGAGAAGTCTTGAAATATTAGTTTCATATATAGCATAATTTTGGTATATCTAAATAGAGGCACTTACATTCTCCCCCTTTTTGATCACAACAAAATTACAATTATGTCTAGAGATAGAAATATGAAGAGTTATGCATAATATCACCCCTTTTTTGTTTCAGCAAAAAGTAAAACATGTAGTTATTAATATGAATTATCTCCCCCTTAAACATGCAATTTTAGAGAGATAAACATCTAGCTGAGAGATATGATCATGCATTTATCTAAGTAGAAAGCAAATTGAGTCCTGAACTTAGCAAGGATAAAAATAGTCCACAAGAAATATAGAGTTCTACAAGCCATAAAGCTAACAAAACAGAAATAAAAATAAAACTAAGTTTAAGCTACTCCAAAGATGCCATAAATGCATCCATAGTGCCCTAAAGATTGGTGTCTAACTCGAGGTCCATCGAGTCAGATCTGTCTAAAGAAGTAGGTTGGCCAAGACATAAGTGTCTCTGTGCTAATGATCTGGAGGTCAGCTGCCTGGATGTCCAGCGAGGAGGTGTCACCTGCTGATCTGGCACTGCTGTAGGAGGAGGACAATATGCTACTAATGATGGAGGCACTGTAGTAGATCGACGAGGATGAGGAGGCTAGCAAAGCTACTGCTGAATTCCATTAATAGACTTTCCTAGTCTATCCAAAAATTGGCCTTGAGCATTCAAGTATTCGGATACCTGTTGCCCATGTCTCATCATCACCATATCTATCTCTCTCTATTGGTGCATCATCAAGGAAATACCATCAATCACATCCTGAATGCTAATGTAATCTCTGCCTATAAGTGGTCTGTCGAGAAGGCCCTAATCCTGGTCATAGAAGGATGGAGCAAGTCGCACTGGAGGAGGACAGGTCACTGTAAAGTGCTCATTTGGTGGGAAAGGAGGGGGTACAGTAGAGGACTTCTGAGGCTGTTACTACTGTTGTTGGTCTGCATCCTCACCACGGGCTCCCTAAGCTTGCTCCATCTTTGTATAAGTGAGTTTATCAAATATGGAGACTCTCGTAATGAATTGTTTATGGTTTATATCCACGGGAACACTAAAATGTAGGAAGATGCAAGAGAGGAGTGTCCCAAACTCAAAGGAGCTGGTGGGTTGCTTGCTCATCAAATAGAGAATCAAGTGGTCCAGTTGAACCACTTATTCTTAAGAAATGCATAAAGGGTAATGAGCATTAACCAAGGCAGTTCTCAAAAGATGTGGACTTAGACATGAAATTCCAAAGAAAGACACGATTAAGAAAATGTGGAAGACGATGGAAATAAGGAGGCTTTGCAGGATGGCCCAAGTCATAGTGTGAGGGAGTGAGCAGGGTCTCCCTAATAGAATCTGTCTGTGTCTGCTGGTGAAGCTCTTGAAAAGTAGGACCAACAGACAGACACCTAAGAATCTTTTAAATGAAATCCACATTAACCAAAACCTCTATGCCATAGACATTCAAGGTCAACTCAATGTTGAAACCCTCACCTATATTCTTAAGATTTGAATAAAATAGGTGACATGCCATAAGATCAACACCGGGTATGCAACTGTTCTTGGAACCCGTGTAAAAGTTCTACACAAAAGGACATAAAATCTGGTGATACACAAATTTTTCACAGATCTGTGGAAAGATAGACTCAAAGTAGGGAAAAACTACCGGATGATCGACATGTAGGGTGTAATGAACCGATTCCCGAATCCCGACGAGACACGAGAATCGGACCGACTCGACTAATCCCATGACCTAGTCGTCCAACGAGGAAGTAACCAAAAGAGCAGTAAAATAAACCACATTCAGCATGAATATAACTAGCAGTAACAAAATACAGTAGTAAGAAAAGGAACTACTACAGTATACACCACCACAACAGTAGAGCAGCAAATATGTACATAACATGAAGCTTACAATAAAGAAGTACAAGGGGTAAACAAGAAAACTACTCACTACAGTGGAAGAAAAGTATAGAAAGTACTACAGGTAACTCTACTGGACCCTACTAGGCCCAGTGTCCTCTGCAGCCGCTGACCCTGGCTGCTCAACACCTGCTCCTGAAAAGTAACGAGGGTAACACGTCAGCAAAACACTGAGTAGAGTGGCAACTAAAAGCTAAGGAAGCAGTAGAGTGTACAGTAGCTATTATATTTTTTACTTTCTTTATTTACGTCTTTCTATTATTTCATGATTGATTTATTTCTTAGATCCTTCACTTGATCTCGAATGTTCCTCGTGGGAATGATCTTGATTATAGTCTTTTCCGAAAAGTAGAAGTAACACGTGGTGCTCTCCTGGCTGGGAGAGTCCCCCGTGGTGGTCCTACCCTCAGTCAGCCACCCCAAGGTCGCTGACAGACGTAACGGTGACTACGGCACGTGCAATAAGCGCACGGGTAGCTACCCCACACTAGCACGCGGTCAGTCATTTCCGTTAATGGGTGCGCTCAAAACATAGCACAGAACCAGTATAGGGCAGAGCCCTCTCAGTAATAGGGGTCCAACCCCTCCACAGTCCGCACACCCTCGCCTGACTACCCTGGTTTTCCTAGTGGGCCTAACAAGTCAGTGTAGGAGGATAGCAAAACCTCGGGGCCCGTGGGGTAGCTAGTGCTCTCCCTACACTAGTAGCTCTCCTCGATACTGCGTACGCGAGGGCCAGCAAGTCGGTGTACAGTGGCCAAACCCACCCTGGTCTCAACCCGAGGGCGGCAAGCTCCCCTCTACACTAAGAGGTAAGGTGTGCTCTCTTTCGTATCACGTACCCAAGAGACAGCACACTTCCCTGTTTCACTTTCTCAGTTCCATTCTATTCTCTTTCCAGGAGTTCTACTCCTAATTCCCCGTAGGGTTCATGTTCTTTTCGTTTGGCCATTTAGGTTTCACCGTTCCAGTTTTACGTTCATACAACCCATGCTCTCAATCATATTTATTCATTCATAACAGGCAGTTGTTAATCAATTTACAAGCAGCTATTATTTCCTTTCTACTTTCCAAGACTGCAATATTTATATATTTCACTAGTTTGCCAGTCCTAGGATTCATGCAATCCCTAGGATCTATCATTCAATCTAGTTTCTCAGTCCTAGGGTTCATGCAATGCCCTAGACTCTATTAATTGTTCCACAATTGTAACAATTTTTGTTAAATAAATTAAAAGCCACTCTACCAGCGAAACCGAGAGTACTGGGGGCGTGGTCAGCAATCTCGTGCACCTCCGCGACCCCCAAGACTGCAACGAAATGGGATCCTAACACAAGAATCAATCACAAGGAGTCTCTCAGAATGGTATACAATTATAGTAAACGGGTAGAGGAATTTATTCTGGAAAGAACGCAACTCGAAACGCGGAAAACGGACTCCGAATGGGCCCTAAATGGGTCAAAAACGACGAAACTGTCCAAAATCAGACGTCTGGAACCTCTTCCTGATGTCTTAAAAGGTGGGTCAGATTGTACCTTAGCTCTGTGTAGTCCTTCAGACGTCCAGAAGCCTGCTGAGACGTCTGGCTTGGTTCCCAGACGTCCGATTGTCACCCCGGACGTCTAGAAGTCCTCTCCGTCGTCTGGCACTACGGCCAGACGTCTGATTTACGTGGGATGGCAACCCTCGCGCCCTCCCGAGCGGAACTTGCGCACACACATTCCTGCTCTCAGCACGACGAAGCGCAGACGAAGTCGCAGCGGATGGCTGCATGGCTGTACATGCGAAAAGGAAGAAGATAGAAATATCTTACCTGTCAGAAGTCTGGACAATCCTCCAGACGTCTGATTCTGGAAAATTTTCCAGAACCAGAGCCCGACTCGTTCTCTACCCACGACGCACGGCCGCGCCATGCCCCGTCTGCCTGCTACCCGAGCTGCAACAGCCCCTCCGTGACACCCCACGCCCACCGCTCCCCCGCCGGCTGGCTCTAGCTGCCCCGGCAAGCTCGAACCCTCGTGGTCGAGCTTCCCCTTCCACTCGCAACCCTCCTTCCCGCACGCTCGCCGCGGCCGCTGCTGCCGCCGCTCACTCGCTCGCTCACGCTCTCGCACTGGCAGGGAGAAGGAGAAGAGGAAGGCGGAGGAGATGAGGGTGAGGGAGAGGGTGAGGGTGTTCTTATAAGGCCGCGTGGGGAGAGAGAGAAGAGAGCGGCGCGCCTGTAGGAAGAGAGAGAAGAAAAGAGGAACGAGAGCGGCGGGTACAGTCTACGCGTGCAGGGGTGCAGACGCAACCCCGTACGCCGCAAAAATTTATTACCAGACGTCTGGAAAGGGTTCCAGATGTCTGGACAGACGTCTGGGCCACTTCCCAGACGTCTTAAAAACCCGTTTGATGCCACGTTCGTTGCACAGGGAAAGTTTGGCTAGAATGGGAAAATACTCACGAGCAACCTCAGTTATAAAGAATCGGTCAAATGTCTCATCACGAGCAGCAGAAGAGAAGGCACGTGTGCATTTAGGAGCCATTTCAAATTAGAAAAAGCACATTGGTCAATCAATTAAGAAGTTTTGGTCGATCAAAAATAGACCGAGCAGACTTTTGAAAAATCAACTTTTGGTCGATCAACCAAGGAATTTGGTTGACCAAAAGCGAATAGACTGGAAAAAAAATAGGTATTTCCACGAGTGATAAGCTCACAAATACTTCAAGATATAACAAGCAAACACAAGATTCACATGATCAATACATGGAACATCCAAACTTCAGAGAAATCCACTTAAGAATGGATTCAAAAAAGTTTCAAACATTACCATGATAGATCAATAAATCGATCAACAGGAGCTGAGGTGTTCGTCAGCGACGTGCACGGCCAGCAAGTGAGGAGTGCAAACGGTGAGGGTGTGCTCGTGGAGGTCGTACAACGATGGTGGCACGGAGGACGCACAGAGGACAAATGTCATGGCATCAGGCATGGTGTGGCTTGCTCTCATGAGGTGCGGCAATGGTCGATGGCACCTATTACTTTGCCTATGGATCAAATGAATACTAGAGGGGAGGGGTGAATAGTATTGCCTTTTGAAACAGTAAAGGATAAAAATAAATTCACAACAAAGTCAAACACATTTTACACCTGGATTTAGAGTGGAAACCCAAACCACGTGAAAACCACTACCTAAGCTCTCAGCTTAGGATTTTCTCGACTAGTCAAGGCTAGTCAATCTACTATAGTACCACTTGAACGAGGGTGGCACAACCTCTTTACAATCACTTCCCTTTTTACCTTGAAGAGAAAAATAATATCAACAACACGGATCTTTCCAACACCTTGGAATCTATTAATCAAAAATAGCAAAGTTGAAAAACAATAAATATATCTATGGAACCTCAATGAAAGATCAAACCAAGATTTCAACAGAGGTTCAAAATGACGTGCTTTTGAATGACATGAATAGCGAAGTGTAGAAACACTCGAAAGAAGCACGAGACGCTCTAATCTTTTTGGGAGTATTTCTATGGAAAGTTGTTATTCCAAAGAGCTATGTACGATCTCTATTTACACTAGAAAGTTGGCCTAAAAAGGAAGTCAAATTGGTCAATCAATTAACCACTAGTTGGTTGATTAATTAGCTTGGTTGGTCGGTCAATAGGATTTTAATCAACTTCCTAAAAAGGATTGGTTTGATCGATTAACTAATATTGTTAGTCGATCAATCTATTTTGGTCGATCAAGAGAAAAGATTGGTCAATCAATAACCCTAAAATTTGGTTTTCAAAGAAGTGCGAAAAAAGTTTGATTATTTTATTTTTGAGGTTCCTTACAATGATATCCTAGACTCAAACAAAAAAGTAAAAGACACAAATCAACAACCATCTGAACTTGATCCGAAAGAGAGGCTTTAATTTGAGATGGTCCTGAAATATTAATGAAGTAATAAGCATAATTTTGGTGCATCAAATAGAGGTGCTACATTCTCCCCCTTTTTTATGTCAAAAAAATTATAATTATGAAATTTAAAAAGTTATGCATAATATCTCCCCCTTTTTGTTTCAGCAAAAAGTAAAACACACTGCTATGTTTTTCATTTAACTCCCTCTTAAGCATGTAAATAAAGCAAGATAAATTTAAACATGCATTAACAAAAGAGAGTAACATTTAACTAAGAGAGATAATATTCATGCATATACCAATGATATAAAAGAGTCTAGATAAGCAATTCATAAAATGAAATAGTTCTGAGGAAAATTAAGTCTTACATCCCAACAAAAGCTAAGTAAAGGTAAATCTAATCATTTAATGTTGCCATGAAGACATCCATCATGCTCTGAAGATCTGTGTCCAACTCAAGATCCAGCAAATCTGATCTCTCTGAAGAGGCAGGCTGACCAAGACATAGGCGACGCTGAGCTGACGATCTGGGTGTCGGCTGCTTAGATGTCCTGCGAGGTGGTGTAACCTGCTGATCTGCTGGTGCTGCTAGTGAGGTAGGAGGTGGAGGAAGAGGTTCTTCTAAGGATGGAGGCATTGTAGTAGATCGACGAGGTTGAGGAGGTCGGTGAAGCCACTGCTGAATGTCATAAACAGACTCTCCAAGTCTGTCTAAGAACTAGCTCTAAGCATTTAGGTAGTCTGATAACTGATGCCCATGGCGCATCATCATCAGGTCTGTCTTCCTCTATCGATGCATCATCAAGGAAATATCATTCGTCACATCCTGAATACTGAAAAAATCCCTACCTAAAAGTGGTTTGCCCAAGAGGCTCCAGTCCTGGTTGTAGAAGGATGGAGACGGTCGCACTGGAGGACTACAGGTTGCTGTAAAATGCTCATAAGGCAGGAAAGGAGGAGGGATTGTTGATGGTTCCTATTGCTGCTCCTGGGCTGCATCCTCACCACGGGCTGCCTGTGCTTGCTCCATCTTCGTATAAGTGAGCTTATCAAAAATGGAGACTCTAGTGATAAATTATTTATGATTAATATCCATGGGAACACTGTAATGTAGGAAGATGTGGGAAAGAAGTGTCCCAAACTGGAAGGAGCTGGTGGGTTGCTTGCTCATTAGATACAAAATCAAGTGGTTCCAGTTGAACTGCTTGTTCTTAAGAAATTCATAAAGGGTGATGAGCATAATGCCAGGGTTGTTTTCAAAAGACATAGATTTAGACGTGAAATTCCATAAAAAGACACTATTAAGAAATTTGGGTAGATAACGAAAATAGGGTGACATGGCTGGATGACCCAAGCCAAAATGAGAGGGAGTGAGAAGGGTCTCCCTAATGGTATCCGTCTGTGTCTGCTGGTGTAGCTTAAGAAAAGTGGAACCAACAGATGGACATCCAAGAATCTCAGAAAGAACATCTGCATTGACCAGAACCTCTATGGCATAAACGTTTGAGGTCCACTTGATGTTGAAGCCCTCACCTATGTTCTTCAGATTAGCATAAAATAGGTGACAGGCCATTGTGTCAAACCTGGGTATGTGGCTGTTCTTAGAACCCATGTAAAAGTTCCACTCAAAAAGATGTAAAACCTGGTGGTAAGCAAATTTTTCGTAGATCCTTGGAAATATAGACTCAAAGTATGCAAAGTCGATGGGTCTACCAACATGTGGTGAAAATTTTGCAAAAAGCAAAAAGTGGTCACGAGCGGCCTCAATGATGAAAAAATGATCAAAAGTATCATCAGGATGAGATGAAGAGGTACGTGCGCGTTTTGGAGCCATTCAAATTTTGCAAAAATACGTTGGTCGATCAAAGAGTTTGATTGGAATATCAAAAATGACCTGATTGAAGTTCTAGAAAAATAGACTTTTGGTCGATCAACCAAGGAATTTGGTTGACCAAAAGAGGTCAAACTCGACAAAAATGAGATGTAAATGGATGTTTTTCTCACTTATACTACTCAATTTCACAAGTAATCACATGAGAAAGCAAGAAAACATTAGACCACAACATAGCACATCTAATACTTAAGAAAAAATCCAACAAGGAACGGATTTCAACTAAGTTTTAGAGTGTACCAAGATCGATCAATGATTGATCGATCAAAGGGAGGTTGGTGTGGAGAGCGGCCGGAGGTTGCATGCGCATGGAGGATGCATGATGATGGCGTAACTTCGTTGTAGTGATGGTCGGAGACGGCATGATGGTTGGTCGGTTACGGTTGTCGGAGGAGAGGTGGGGTCGGATGGGTGTTTCAATTTTGTGGTGGAGATTGTGTGGGGACTAATTGGTGGGGTAAGGTAGTAAAAAGAAAATGTTTGATGGTAAAAAACCATGTGTTTTTATAGAAAAAGTGATTAGCAAAATAGGTGAGAACATTTTAGGACAGCTGGTCAATTTGAAGTCCTAGAAAGAACCAAAGTTCTCCCATCGTGCTCATTTCAAACTGATCCTGCATTACCTTTGCAAATTCTTGGCATAACAGATCATTAGTAAGATCGAGAATAATATCATCAACATATATTTGTATTATTAAGAGATTATGTTATTTTCTTTTTGTTAATAAAGTTGGATCTATTTTACCAATTTTGAACTCATTTTCAATTAGATTGGATTTTAATCTGTCGTACCAAGCTCGTGGAGCTTGTTTTAGACCATATAATGCTTCGTTTAGTTTATATACATAGTCTGGATATTTAACATCTTCAAAACCTAGAGGTTGTTTAACATAGACTTCTTCCTTGATGAATCCGTTTAGCAAGACACTATTGACATCCATTTGAAAAAGTTTGAATTTCATATGGGCAGGAAAGGCTAGTAGCATCCTAACGGATTCTCGTCGAGCTATAGGTGAATATGTTTCATCAAAATCAATTCCTTCTTCTTGATTATATCCTCGGGCCACAATTCTAGCTTTATTTCTAACTGCTTCTCCTAATTTATTAATTTTATTTCTAAAGACCCACTTGGTTCTTATAATGGTCTAAGAGTCAAGCTTTGGAATAAGTTCCCACACATGATTTCTTTTGAATTAATTCAACTCATCTTCCATTACAATAATCCAATAACTGTCAGAGAAGGCTTCCTTAACATTTTTGGGTTCTAATTGAGAAATAAATGCAGTGAAGGCTAAATTATTAAAAGAAGATCTAGTTTGATCTCATTTAGACAATTCTCCTATCACCAATTCTTTTGGATGATCTTTCACATAGGAAATATCTCTGGGTAGTTCATCAAAAATAATTTCTTCTGGAATGTTTGATGGGTCATCTACTAGTTCATCATCATCATTGTTTACTGATGATTTAAGTTGAGTTAATGTTTCGTCAAATGATACATGAATAGTTTCCTTAACAGCTAAATTCTTCTTGTTAAAAACTCTATAGGCTTTACTTCTGGTTGAGTAACCTAAGAATACTCCTTATGAACTTTTAGCATCAACCTTTTCAAGATTGTACTTAGTATTGAGTATAAAACATCGACAACCAAATATCTTGTAGTAGGAAATTCTTTTCTAGGTGCTCTTCCATGATAGAGTTCAAAAGGTGTTTTGTTTAGGAAAGGTCTAATCAGTGATCTATTTTGGATATAGCAAGCAATGTTTATAGCCTCTGCCCAGAAATATCAAGGCAGCTTTGACTTGCACAATATTGTGCGGGCACACTCTTGCAAGGTTCTATTTTTCCTTTCAACTACACCATTCTGAGGTGTGACTCTAGGGAAAGCAAATTCATGTTTTATTCCATATTCATCATAGAAATTGGAAAAGGATTCATTCTCAAATTCTCCACCGTGATCACTTCTAATCTTAATTACTTTAGATCCTTTTTCATTTTGTAGTCTTCTAACTAGTTTGCTAAAGGCATCAATGGTTAAGTTCTTACTTTTTAAGAAAGATACCCAAGTAAATCTACAAAAGTCATCAATTTTGACTAGACAATATCTACACCCATTTAGGCTTTCAGATTTGGTCGGTCCGAACAAGTTTAAGTGAAGTAGCTCCAAAGGTTGTGAAGTGCTAACCATCCCTTTTTGTTTGAAGAGATTTTTAGTTTGTTTTCCAACTTGACAAGAATCACAAACTTTGCTTTTTTTGATGTTGATATATGGCAGACCTTTGACATGATCATGTTTCACAAGTTTACTAATGTTTCTCATGTGAAGATGACCTAGTCATCTATTCCAAAGTGTTGCCTCTTCATCAGATACGACAAGACATTCAAGATTGTCGTATTTGTTGAAGTTGACAGTGTAGATATCTTTATGCATGTTTCCTTTAAGAAGAGTTTGTTTTGTTTCTTTATCCCATATCTTAAAGCCATTTGAAGTAAAAGTGGTTTTGTATCCTTTATCACATATTTGGCTTACATGTAGAAGGTTATGTTTAATCCACTAAGTGTACATTATCAAAAGAGGTGGAAGAGTTACCAATTTGGCCAATACCAAAAATATGGCTCTTGTGGTTGTTCCCAAACGTGATGGTACCACCGTCCTTGCGGTGAAGTTGCAGGAATAGGTCTTCCTCCCTGGTCATGTGCTTTGAACATCCACTATCCATGATCCTTCTCCTTTCTTCTTGTTCCTGTCATTGGTTTGCGTTTGTGAGGTCTTGGATTGGCTGATCTATAGAGTGTCTTCAATGTTCCATTAATTTGTTGATATGTCAACTTCTTATAGTCTACTTGACCTACAAAATGGGATTGCAATAGCATTTTTGGCACCCATTTTTGTTTGGGTCCACAGTGGTTAGATGCTACCTATTTAGTCAAGCTACCTTTCTTTTTGTTTGGCTAGAACTAGATGCTTCAAGAGAATTTTTAGGTATGTAGCCTAACTCAAATTTTGTGGTGCTCTGGGTTTGTATTCCTAATAGCTTATGCAAGTTTCTACTTCCCTTAGTAAATTTAGACAGACCATTTAAGAGAATTGTAGAATTTCCTTTTAATTTATCTATATCTACCTTTAAATTATCTATATGTGATTTTAATGAGGTATTTCTTTAGGTAACTCTTTATTTTGTTGAGAAAGCATATTTTTTGTTCTCTTTCTTCCCCTAATGTTTTTGCTAGGTTTTTATTTTCTAATTTTAGTGACTTAGTTATGTCATGCATCTCAAAAAATGCTTCTAATGGTTCATCGTGTGAAAAGGAGGTTACCTCGCCTTCTAGCACCATTAGTCCTTGGAGAGCTTCTTCTTCGGAGGTTTCTTATTCATCTGAACTTGAGTCTGATTCATCCCAAGTTGCTATGAAGGCCTTTTTCTTTCCTTCTCTTCTAGGAAACTTCTTTTCTAACTCCTTTTTGAGAAATGGACAATCCTTCTTGATGTGTCCCTTTCTCTTGCAGTTGTAGCAGATAATGGCATCTGCAATGGCCTCTTCTTTCTTTTTTCTCTAGCTTCTTTTATTCTTGAGGAACTTTCTAAACTTTCTTGAGAGAGCTATGTCTTCCTCTTCATCTTCACTTGTGGAATCTTCTAATTGTTGACTGGCTTCAAGAGCTACAGTCTTTTTCTTGATTCCTTCATCTTCATGCTTCTTCATGTGTTGGAGTTGAACTTCATAGGCCATAAGGCTTCCGATAAGATCATCTAGTTTTAAGGTAGACAAATCTTTTGACTCATGTATGGCTGCAATCTTGGTCTCCCTATCATTAGTGAGCAATCAAAGAATCTTCCACGCCAAGGCTTGGTTCTTGATCTAGATTTCTTAGGGAGTTTTTGCTGTCCAAGAAACTCGTAAACATCTCTTTAATTGATTCTCCCTTTTTCATCCTGAAAATCTCATAATTTTGCGTTAGTAAATTTAATCTAGATTTTTTTACCTTAGATATCCCCTCGTGGGTGACTTCGAGGATGCTCCAGATCTCGTAGGTTGTCTTGCAAGCAGAAATGCGGTTGAATTCTGCTCTAGAAAGCCCGCAGAAGACTGCATTCATGGCTTTTGCATTGTGCGTTGCCATCCTCTTCTGATCTGGTGTCACTGCCACTCCTTCCTTGATTTCAGGATGTGTGTACTTGGAGGCAATGACATCCCACACCTCGAAATCCATCAATTCTAGGAAGATTTGCATCTAGGTCTTCCAGTATCCATAGTTCGTTCCATCAAAGAGAGGAGCTCGAACTCATGATTACCCCTCATCATATGTGTCAATAGATGACTTTGACGTCATCTGGACAACCAAGCTCTGATACCAAGTGTGAGTTTGCCTGTGGATCGAACGAATACTAGATGGGAGGGGTGAATAGTATCGTCTTTTTAAAACAGTAAAGGATAAAAATAAATTCACAACAAAGTCAAGCACAATTTACAGGGTTTAGAGTGGAAACCCAAACCAGGTGAAAATCACTACCTAAGCCTCTCAGCTTAGGATTTTCTTGACTAGTCAAGGCTAGTTAATCCACTATGGTACCACTTGAACGAGGGTGGCACAATCTCTTTACAGTCACTTTTCTTTTTATTCTTAAGAGAAACAATAACAATAATATGGATCTTTCCAACACCTTGGAATCCATTAATCAAAAATGACAAAGTTTAATAACAATAAATATATCTATGGAACCTCAATAAAAGATCAAACCAGGATTTCAGCAGAGGTTTGAAATGACATGCTTTTGAATGACGTGAATAGCGAAGCGTAGAAACACTTGAAAGAAGCACAATAGTATTTTGGTCAATCAAAAAGCTCTTTGATCGATCAATTAAGTTATTTGATCAATCACTAGTTGGTCAATTATTTAGCTTGGTTGGTCGAACAATAGGATTTTAATCAACTTCCTAAAAAGGATTGGTTTGATCGATTAACTAATTTGGTTGGTCGATCAATCTATTTTGGTCCATCAAGAGAAAAGATTGGTTGATCAATAACCCTAAAAATTGGTTTTCAAAGAAGCATGAAAAACTGTTTCATTGTTTTATTTTTGAGGTTCCTTACAATGATATCCTAGATTCAAACAAAAAAGTAAAAGACACAAATCAACAACCATCTGAACTTGATCTGAAAGAGAGGCTTTAATCCGAGATGGTCCTGAAATATTAATGAAGAAATAAAAATAATTTTGGTGCAAACAGAGGTGCATATAGCACCAAGGTTGTTGGTCGATTAGGGTGCTGATAGGAGGAGAGGTAGGGTTGGGAGGAGGATGTTTAGTCTATGGAGGTGTTTGGATGTGGGACCAAATGTGGGCTATGGGTACTAAAAAAGTAGGTTTTGAGGTAAAAACATTGGTATTTTATACAAAGTCTGGTTAGTAAAATAGGTAAGTATATTTAGGGTAGATAAACAAGTAGATTAGGATCGGTTGAGGAGATTAAGAGCATGATTGGAGGTGATTTGGATTGCAATTGCACCAAGCAAATTTGCCCAGGTTTTTTAGCTAATCAAAATAGAAAATGATCGATTAATCAAGCTAATTGGTCGATCAGGGCTCAAACGATTGGAGGGAAAATTCCCGTCCAACTGGATTGGTTGATCAGACAAGTAAGTTGATCAATCAAACTTCAAATTTTTGGAGGAAAATTTCCTGCCTCAGATTTCGGTAGATCAATTAAGATAAATTGATCGATCAAAACTTTTAGTCGATCAATTTTAAAAAATTGATTGATCAAAAGTTGAAAAGGATGCATTCCAAATTATCAATTGAGCTATTTTAACCTAGATAAACCTAGTGCATGACAGGTAAGATTAAATCTTTCTTTTGATAATAGTTTTATAAAGATATCAGCTAATTGATTTTCTATTTTAACAAATTCTATGTTGATCTCACCTTTTAAGACATAGTCTCTTAGAAAATGATGCTTAACATCAATATGTTTAGTCCTAGAGTATTGGACAGGATTTTTAGAGAGATTTATGGCACTAGTGTTGTCACAAAATATTTTTTTATTTCTATATAGGATAGGCCAAAATCTTTTAGGGTTTGTTTCATCCATAATAGTTGTGAATAGGCTAAAGAGGCAGCTACATATTCAGCTTCTGTTGTTGATAAGGAAACAATGTGTTGTTTTCTAGAGAATCAAAAGACTAAGGAATTTTGAAGAAATTGACACGTTCCACTAGTACTCTTTCAGTTTGTAAAGCTACCCGCATAATCAGCATCACAAAAGGAATAAAGATCCAATGTCGCTAACTTTGGATAGAAAAGTCTTAGATCTGGTGTGTGGTTTAGGTACCTAATATTCTTTTAACTGCATTTAAGTGTACTTCTTTAGGGTTAACTTGAAAGCGAAAACTCAAGAAAGTGCTAAAGAGAATATCAGGTCTACTGGCAGTTAACTACAATAACGATCCTATCATGCTTCGATACAGTTTTTAATCTACAAACTTACCTATTTCATCATATTTTAGTTGTGTAGAAGCTACCATAGGTGTTTCTTTTCCTTTTACTTTGTCCATGGAGAATTTCTTCAAGATCTCTATGGTGTACTTGGTTTGAGATATGAATATCCCAGAGGATAGCTGGTAAATTTGAAGTTCGAGAAAGAACCGAAGTTGTCCCATCATACTCATCTCAAATTGATCCTGCATTACCTTTGTGAATGCTTGGCATAAAAGATCATTAGTAGCACCGAAAATGATGTCGTCTACATAAATTTGTATTATTAATAGATAATTTTCTTTTCTTTTTGTGAATAAGGTTGGATCTACTTTACCAATTTTAAAATCATTTTCAATTAAATAAGTTTTTAACCTATCATACCAAGCTTGTGGAGCTTGTTTTAGACCATATAGTGCTTTGTTTAGTTTATATACGTATTCTGAATGATTTGCATCTTCAAAACCTAGAGGTTGGTTAAGATAGACTTCCTCCTTCATAAATCCATTCAGAAAAGTGCTTTTGACATCCATCTGAAAGAGTTTAAACTCCATGTGGACGGTAAAGGCTAGCAACATTCTCTCAGTTAGGAGGAGGGACTAGGGAGAAGGTTCTTCCTTTGGTTTGCACCTCCAGTTCCTAGTGTACCCCCCGCCGTGGTCGTTTGATGCTTCTTCCCTAGCTAGACATCCGATTGACTAGTATAAGCAGGTTAATCGTGAACAATCTTAATATGTATCCCGACAAGTGAATCAATCCTTAGGGCCAATGTCTAATCCATTTTAGTTAGGCTTGGGATATTGGTGCTTCTGGAATGTGATGGGCCTAATGCGTCCATTTTAATGGGCTAATAGTAAGCCTAAGTAATTCTCTTTTAACAATTTAGGTTTGTTAATAACTACACTAAGTTATAGAATAATTGTATGCATCATGATTTAATTCTATAACATTCTATGACTTAATGTGTAATGATTATGTTCTTTTTATTTGCAAGAATAATATTCAGGAAGAATAAGGGTTGGGGAGCAATTTTCCCCAACAACTGGCAGGCCTTTTCCCTTTACTACAGCTAGTGTAACTCTTCTCCAACTCCCGCCGGTTGAAAACAGAAAGGGGATTTGGAAATCCCGAGATTGGCGCATGCGGGGAGAGAGAGGAGTTAAAGAGAAGAGGTCGAGAGAAGAACGAGGATGATCTTTTCCCCCTTGCGGGGAACTGCTTCACCGTGGAAGAGGGTGGACACCGTGTAACTTGTGTGCATTGTGCCTGCACCTACCCGCTCACGCACCCGCAAGCCAAGCACCATCATCGCTCTCCTCCAACGCTGCAGGCGCTCATGTCCTGCAGCGCCTCTGCCCGCTCTAGAACTAGTGCCTCCTCCTTCCTGCAGTTCAACGCACCCTCAACAGCAGGCGCTCTCTACCCGCCTTCACCCCACAGCGCCCACACAGCCACCTCAGCTGCCCATCTGCAAGCGCCCGCACGCCCATCAGCAGGCATGGCACCGCTCACCCGCGCATCACACCCACAGGCGCTACCTCACCCACAACAGCCACTTCGCCCATCTGCAGGCCACAGCGCCCGCACGCCCATCAACAGGCGCGGCATCGCACGCCCGCGCACCGCACCCACAAGCGTTAACTGTAGACTGCCGCGCCCGCACGAGTAGACCCGCGCCACAGCCGCGGCCACAGCAGCAACCTTCGCCTATCCTCATCTCCTCCACCGACCAGCCGTCTTCGTCGACGCCGCTGCCACCATCAGAGAGCCCTCGTCCTCGCTGTCCTCCTAAGCCTCGCAACTGCCCCGCCGGCGCGAAAGAGAGAGAGCAAATGCTCTATTTTCTCCACCATTAAAATTTACAGAAAATTCCATTGTCAAGTTACTATTCATTTATTTTCTGAATTAATATATTGCTGCACAATTTGCATGGACACCCCTTACATAATTCAAAATTACATATAATTGATTTCTCCTTCTAAATGACATACAATCTGAGATATTAATTATAGTGTTATTAGTTAGGAGATTAACATTAACATTGTTTGCTATTGCCAAGGTCATTTTTTATAATATTATATTGTGGTAATTTTGCATATGTACCCTCATCTTCTTGATTAATTATCTATATTGCAAATTTATGTGAGAAAAAGAAAAACATGAAGTAGCATGCATATCTATTTAGTTTCCTGAATAAACGTGACACTATTTATTAATTTAAATAGGCTAATTCCTCCCTATGGAGACGACCTAACTATTCGTGGTTAGATTCTGACAATTAAAATATTTTTGAAAAGCGATTTTCTACCACGCGATTAAATACAACGATACATCATTTTATGATAAAGTTTTAAATGAAAACGGAGATCGCTCTTTCAAGGCCCTTAATGGGTTGTGCCATAAATGATTTGTTTGAGAGCGTGTGTATGTGCACAACCAAGAAGTTTTCAAGCAAGATTATTAAGGATGACTAGGGATTTTAAAATTCAGATCTTGCTTAGTAGATTTTAGGATTCAAAGATTAGGTGTATTTAACTAAGTTTTCAGGAGGCAAACCAAATTTGAAATCATGAGTTCAAGTGTTTTTCCTTTATAAATCAAGAAGAAATATGGAGTGCCTGGCTTGACCTAATTATTGAATCCTATGGAGCATCTACAAAATAGATTCCTTTTAGATTAGGTGGTACAGCCCAAACAATTCAATCAACCGACCCAAATGCACCACTGATTAAGACACACGAAAAGGTGATTAACCTAATATGATTTCTACCCATTTATGTGTTGAATTGGTGTACCAGTTCCACAGGTTAGAATCCCAGTTGAGTAGATAAAAATCAAGTCAGGTTAGGTGCCTTAAATGTAGGTGTATAAAGTGAGTATGTTGATTTGTCCCACAAAAAGTACCCTTTTGTTGTTTTTTTTTTTATATGCGAAGGTGAGATGAGTGGAAGTGACAAATAAGACAAACAAATTCTATCATAAGGTTTATGCAAACACCTAAGTAGATTAGGTCATGCATATGAATGTGATGAAATGAAACTAGTGGGGGGAATGTGGGGGACACTTACAAATTACTCTACCCGCACTTTACTCCAATGTACCACAGTTGGATCTCCATGCTAGGGGACCTGCAAGACAATAGATCAGAGATAAGCAGGGTTAATAATATGTAAATGCAAAGAAGCACAAAAAACAAGAAAAATGATGAGGCGTGTTTCGCGTGGTCAAATCGAGGTTTCGAGAATCGATCGTCGTAGCTTGTAAAATACATCTATCAAATAAAATTTATAACTGAAGCTCCAAGGAGTCCCAGGTCGAACACAGGGAGGTGACGTTTACTTTGTTTGAAAATTCTATCAAATACAATTTATAACCGAAACTCCGAGGGAGCCCCGAATCAAACACAAGGAGGCGATGTTTACTTTGTTTGAAAACCGCACTTCATTTTGTTTCTTTTTGGTATTTTGAAGTTTTGTTATTTTTGTGTTTTTGAAATAAAAATACAAGCAATCACAAGAGAGAGATGAAACAAATAGGATATATCACTCCAATGTTTATTACAATAATCTATGAAAGCATAAAAGAGATAGGGGTGAGAAGAAATCTCCTGAATTCGCTGTTTGGCGAGACGACGGTACCTGGCGGAAGCTTAGACGAAGGAGTTGGGATGCAAGACAACAGAGGTGAGATGCAAGAGGACGCTAGGTAGAGGAATGCTTCACCGAGGCTCTGAAATGGAGGTGAGGAGGCAGAGGTAATCTTCTACCGGAATGGAGGTGGGAGGATGGCTGCAAAGCAACTTATGAAGGTGATGGGATGAGGGATGAATAATTTGGTGGGAAATAGGAATATTACACTAATAGGAGGCCTTTGGAGCTTGAGAGTAAGCTCTAATGGAACTTTGGTAGGCTACTAGAGCTTAGGAGTAGGTAGGAGTAGAGTAGGTAGAGATGAAGAGGAAGGTGGGTGTTGGGGACCTTTTATAGTGAAGGGAGGAAGGGCTTCCCGTGCGTAGATAATTAGTGACAGCTACAAGCGTCACTAAAGGCCCCCAACCTATCGCTGAAGATCCATGCCCTTCAATTCCTCTGCTGGCACGCACACGCACAGGCCATTAGTGATAGCTGCAAGCGTCACTAAAGGCCCACCCAACTATCACTGAAGATCACGCTCCCCCCACTCATGCCCACAACTGCCCTCGAGCATGCAGGCTGGATCAAGTAAGGATGAATCCTAACCGTTGGATCGTTGATGGATGCTCCAGATTTCGCACATATTGCATGCTAGAGATCACGCCCGCCCGCATGTGATAGCACATCCGTCTGCACGTCAGATCTTGCGTGCGCGAATCGTACGCATCGAGCAGCACCACGTGGTGAAGTCTCCGCTGCTTGATGGCATCTAATGGCTGCAATCGAATCGCACCCGCACTCGCAAAATTAGGCGCAGCAGCCGAGCTTCGAATGCGTGCTCATTGAATGAGTGAGAAAGCTCCACCCACTGTGCTGAGGGCGGCACTCTGTCGCTCTTAGGATTTAAGGCCACTTACCCACGATATTTGGCTTGAGGTTGGTGGAGCAGTGCTTGGATGGCCATTGGATATAAATCCAATGGTCGAGATTTACAGGATCAGCTTGGGTGGACTCTTGGCTGGTGTTTAGTGGCTTAGATGGTGCCATGTGGCACCATCTGGGTCATCCATCTTCTTTCTGTTGTAGAGGGTGCCACGGTGCCTGGATTTAGATGATTTCCGCATTTCCGGACTACGATCGTTGCTTCGGATCCATCCATACGGTCAGATTTTTCATCTAAAGCCCGTAAGGAAGTTGCATTGCCCACTAGCCATTGATCTTCCTCGGATCGCATAAGGTGATACAGGATTCCGATTAGGATGATCTCAATGGTGTTGGACTCCGATCATCATCCTAATCAGATCCGTACGTTCGGATCGTCAATCCGAGGCGCTGAAATAAATCTCCTTCCCTCCTAGCCATAAAAAGGACATAATTAACCTAAAATATATACAACTACTCTAAATGCAGGATGATGCATGCTATGCAATATTTATAACATGAAATGCAAATCTAAGCCTAGGAACATGCATGAATAGACATTTGAACCTAAATAGATGCGTCTACATCAGTGTTGATAGAAGATCTTGTCTGAACTCCTTTAGATAGTTCTCCTATTACCAATTCTTTTGGATGATCCTTCATATAGGATATATCTTTCAAAAGTTCATCTAAAATGTTTCTCCTCTAGTATGTTTGAAGGATCTTCTATTTGGTCATCATCATCATTTACAGAAGATTGAAGAACTAGTGTCTCATCAAAAGATACATCATAGTTTTCTCAACAATTGAATTCTTCTTGTTTAATACTCTATAGGCTTTACTTCTGGTTGAGTAACCTAAGAAGATTCCTTCTGAGCTTTTATCATCACATTGATCAAGATTATCCTTGGTGTTAAGTATAAAACATCTACAACCAAATATCTTGAAATAGGAAATTCTAGTTATTTTTCCATGATATAGTTCAAAAGGTGTTCTGTTTAGGATTGGTCTAATCAAGGATCTATTTTGGATATAGCAAGCAGTGTTTGCAATCTCAGCCCAAAATTATTGAGGAAGCTTTGACTCGCAAAGCATTGTGCGGGTACACTCTTGCATGTTCCTATTTTCCATTTCAACTACTCCATTCTAAGATATGGCTCTAAGGAAAGCAAATTCATGTTTTATCCCATATTGATCACAAAAATAAAAGAAAGATTCATTCTCAAATTCTCCACCATGATAACTTCTAAACCTAATTGCTTCAAACCTTTTCTCATTCTGTAGTATTCTTACAAGCTTACTACAAACATCAATTGTTAGACCCTTACTTTTTAAGAAAAATACCCAGGTAAACCTTGAAAAATCATCAATTATGACTAAACAATATTCGCACCCTCTTAACCTTTGAGATTTGGTTGGTCCGAACAAGCCTATGTGAAGTAACTCCAGGGGTCGAGAAGTGCTAACCATCCTTTTTGGTTTAAAAGGATTTTTTATTTGTTTATCAACTTGACAAGAATCGCAGACTTTGCTTTCCTTGAAGTTGATCTTTGGCTGGCCTTTGATAAGCTCATGTTTCACAAGACTAGTAATGTTCTTCATGTGAACATGACCTAGTTGTTTGTGCCAAAGTATTACCTCTTCGTCAGATGTGACAAGACATTCAAGGTTATCGCATTTATCGAAGTTGACAGTAAAAATATCTTTATGTCTGTTTCCTTTTAGAAGAATTTATTTGGTTTCTTTATCTCTTATTTTAAAACCATTCGAAATGAAAGTAATTTTATATCCTTTATCACATATTTGACTTAAACTAAGAAGATTGTGTTTTAATCCACTAACTAGATGCACATTATCAAAAGATGTGGAGGAGTTATCAATTTGGCCAGTACCAATAATACAACCCCTGTGGTTGTTCCCAGATGTGACTATACCACCTTCTTGGCTGTGGAGTTGCAGGAATAGGTCTTCCTCTCTGATCATTTGCTTGGAACACCCGCTGTCCATGATCCACCTTCTTTCATCTCGATCCTATCATTTGTTTGTGTTTATGAGGTCTTACATTCTTGGATCTATAAAATGGTTTTAGATTTCAATTCCTTTCTTGATATGTCCACCTCTTATAATCTACTTTACCTACAAAACACGATTTCAAAAGTGTTTTTGGTACCCATTTTTGTTTGGGTCCACGGTAGTTAGCTCGGGCTACCTTCTCCTTTGGCTAGAACTAGATGCTTCATGATTTAGGTATATAACCCAACGCAAATTTTGTGGTGCTTTGGGTTTGTGTTACTAAGAGTTTATGCAGATTTTGACTTCCTTTAGTGAATTTAGCTAGATCATTTAAGAGAACAGTAGAGTTTTCCTTTAGCTTGTCTATGTCTACTTTTAGATTATCTATTTGTGATTTTAGTGAACTAATTTCAGCAGATAACTCTTTATTTTGTAATGCAAACATATCTTTTTGTGCTTTCACTTCTCCTAAGGATTTCACTAAGCTTTTATTTTCTATCTTTAGTGATTTAGCAATGTCATGCATCTCAAAGAAAGCTTCTAATAATTCATCTTGTGAAAAGGAGGTTACCTCATCTTCTAGAGCCATAAGTCCTAGGAGCGCTTCTTCTCCAGAGGTCTCTTCTTCTTCTTAGCTTGAATCTGACTCATCCCAGGTGGATTGAAGAGCCTTCTTGTTTTCATCCCTTCTAGGAAATCTTCTCTTCTTTGATTCCTTCTTGAGAAGTAAACAATCCTTCTTGATGTATCCCTTCCATTTGCAGTTGTAGCAGATAATGGTGTCTACTTTAGATTCTTCTTTCTTCTTTCTCCAACTCGTCTTGTTTTTTAGGAACCTTCTAAACTTTTTGGAGAGAAGGGCTATGTCTTCCTCTTCATCTTCGCTTGAGGAGTCTTTTGATTGATGGTTGGCTTCAAGCACCACGGTCTTCTTCTTAACCCCTTCATTTTCATGCTCCTTAATGTGCTGAAGCTGCACTTCGTGTGCCATCAAGCTATCGATAAGATCGTCTAGTTTTAAAGTAGATAGCTCCTTCGACTTTTGTATGGTTGTGGTCTTTGTCTCCCAATTGTTGGTGACAAATCGAAGAATATTCCTCACCAAAGCTTCGTTCTTGATTTCTTGGTCTAGATTCCTTAGAGAGTTTATAATGTCCATGAATCTCATGAACATCTCGTTGATTGACTCTCACTTCTTCATCCTTAAAAGATCATAATTTTGTGTCAGTAAACTAACTATAGTTTCTTTTACTTAGATGTCCCTTCATGGGTGACTTCGAGGATGTTGCAGATCTCGTAGGCTGTCTTACAGGTTGAGACGCGATTGAATTCTACTCTAGAAAGACCGCAGAAGATTGCGTTTAGGCCTTCGCATTAAGCATTGCCATTTTCTTTTGATCTGGAGTTACTACCACTCCCTCCATAATCTCAAGGCGTGTGTATTTGGAGGCAATGACATTCCACACCTCGAAACCCATTGACTCTAGGAAGATCTGATCCTGGTCTTCCAGTATCCATAGCTCGTTCCATCAAACAATGGAGGTTGAACTACTGACTGTCCCTCTGCATACTTGCCGATAGATGATTACGACATCTTTTGGACAACGAGGCTCTGATACTAAGTGAGAGCGCCTACAGATCATAATAGTATACTAGAGGGGAGGGGTGAATAGTATCACTTAAAAATTAAATGTACATAGATCAATCCACTAAAGTATCAAGCACATATAACAACTTAATTTATAGTAGAAACCCAAACCTGGTAAAAACCTCTGCCTAAGCCTCTCAGCTTAGGATTTTTCTGACTAGGAAAAGCTAGTCAATCCACTAACATATCACTTAAATGAGGGTAGCACAACCTCTTACAATGATCCCTTCTCTTACTATCCTGAAGAGAAGCAACAACAACGGATTTCTCCCAGCAACTTGGGATTCATTAATTAAAAGTAATAATCTAAAGAAATAATAAGAACCTATGGAATCTCAATAAAAGTCAAACCAGAATTTCAACAGAGGTTTGAATCATCGTGCTTTAAAAGGCGTGAAAATAGGAGCATAGAAGCACTTAGAGAGTAAGCATGGAAAGCTCTTTGCTTTGAATGGATTTTCTACTTGAGAGTGTATGTTACAAGGGTTGCATACGACATTTATTTATATCAGCAAATCGACCTGAAAAGGAAACTAAATCGGTCAATCAATTAAGATAGTTTGGTCGATGAAAATGAGGTTTAGTCGATCAAACTAGTTATTTGATCGATCAATGATCGGTCTATTAATTAACCTAAATGGTTGATCAAAAGTGTATTTATCAACTTCCTAAAATAGGCTAATTTGATCAATTAATTAAGTTCGTTGGTCGATTAATTAATTTAGTTGGTCGATCAATAACCCTAAAAACTTATTTTTAATATGAAGTGCAAAATTCATTTGAAAATTATTTTGAGGTTCCTTACAAAATATTCTAGACTCGATAAAGATAAAAGGACACTAAAACATGGATCAACATCCTTCTAGCTTTGATCCAGAAGAGAAGCTTTGATCCATGAGAGAAGTCCTAAAATATAAGTTTCATAGATAGCATAATTTTGGTACATCAAAATAGAGGTACTTACACCTTCATCTTCTTCTCAGTCACCTGCACCATGCACTTCTTCTCAGTTTCCCATAGGGAGGGAATCTGTGAACAACCTATCTATGACACAACCACCACTTCTAGGCTACTCATTTTCATATCCTTCACCGACTAGAGGAACCTTTGTTCCTCCATACACTGAATTCCCTACACCTCCTGGAGCTTTGAAGGAGCACCTCGCCATTCTCAATGACCCATATTCCCAAACCTATAACCCTAGATGGCATAATCATCCAAAATTTTCAAGGTTAGGAAATACACAGAGACCTAACTTCCATCAACCTTCTGCTCCACCATTTCAAAACCCAATCTGAGCACCACCTCCACCACAACATGGGTCTCCACCGCATGCCTATCAGTAACCCTAACCCAGGCTCGCCCAAGACTCCCAATCTGGGCCTACACAAGATGATCAGTTGTTGAATGTCATGAAAGCTCTTGCTGACATGCAGCAATAGAATATTGTTGTGCAACAAAGACAGGATGTGACATTAGCTGATATGAGAGCCCAGCTAGGACACTTAGATGCACATCGACAATCACATACACTACCATCTCAAGCAGAACCCAACCCTTGGAATATACCTGCCCAGAGGTATGTTCAATGTAATCCTCCTCAAGGCCAAGCATATGTCATATCACAAGCCTTACACAATCCTGATCCATCGATACCTTGCTCATATCAGCAACCACCTCTTCTTCCCAACCCTAATTCATCTTCTTTGTCTCGATCTACAAACATTGATTGAAGAGGTGGAAGCTATAGATCTTTTTGGACATTCTGTTTCTCTACTTGGACCTTGAGCCAAGTAACTCTGAGTTGACTATATTTTGTGTACTTAGACCTTGAGCCAAGTTTCTTCGATTGATACACACTACTCACTTAGGCCTTGTACCAAGTATTTTGATTCTGATTTTGACTATGGGACTATTCTTCACCTTTGAAATTGACAAACTCTCATCCTTCTACATCATGATCTATATCTTCCATTGAGATTCATTGACTTGTCAATTCTCTACCCATCTTTTTTGGCTTCTACATTCTTGACACCTTCTACTGGGTTTATACCTAGCTGAAGGCATAAAATTTAGCAAACCTATCTTGTGTATATAGCTATTTTCATCTTTCTTATTTTTCATTTCTTCCTTAGGTGTCTATCCTTGCATTTTAAGCATGCATTCATAGTCACATTTTTCATGCATTTCACAACTTAGCCTGACTTTCCACTCTGATTTTGTATCAAACTTGAAATTGTCTGCATAGAGATTTTTATCTCCTCATTTCGACTTCCTTCCGTCACTCAGTCTAAGTTAGTGAAAAGCAGAGCATGCATTTGCATCCACCCTATTAATATAATGAGGGTATTGCATCATTTAAGCATAGGAGGTGTAAATGATGAAATCATTTTCTGAAATGTAATTATAGACACACCAATAGTATATATAGTATAGTATTATTGGAAATACCAAAAAATTTGAAAATTTTGAAACTTTTGAAAAAATTGCAAAGTCAAAAATACAAAAAATGATAAAAATAAATAAATCAAAAGTACAATAAGGGACCTACATTCTTATTATTGAGGGAGAACTCCACAACACAGAATTCTGGAGAGAGAAAAGTTTTGAAACACTTATAAGTGTTTAATTATGATCTTATAGCTGAAAACAACAATAGAATAAGTGTTTATGGACATTCAACCTTTACTGGTTAGACTTTCCAGGCCACTGTAGCTTGATTCACTCAGGCTTTGGCTTAATACACTTTAAGCATTAACAAGATAGATCAAGATCTTTCCTAGCTTAGGACATATTCTAGCACCTGAGTCACTAGTACAGGATTCACTAGTTTGCTTTTGCTTAGGAGTCTAAATAACTTTGGTTTACACTAAAAGGTATTGAGAAAGACCTTATGAACTTGAAATTCAAGCCTAGTGTTCATTAGGGAAGGTGGAGTCCTTACCTGTGTGTACAGGTAGACTCTTTCTCCTAGTCTTTAGTATTGTGTTTAGGAGAAGCTCTCTCCACCACAGTACTCACCCACCAAATAAGCGTGCTCCATCAAATAAAGTTGTAGGAGACATACTAACATTTATTTTCAAAAGAAAAAGAAAAAAAATTAGAAAAATGAGACAAAGTAGAGAAAAAAATAAGAAGTCAAAAAGAATTTTGAGGAAAAGACATTCTTTTGAATAAGTCAAGTATGTTCACCAAAGTCCTGTACAATATTTTCCACTAAAAATATTTTTTAGGGTACATTACAAATACCCTGTTTCCACCAAATATTCTTTGAGCCACAATGCAACAAGAGTTGGGTTTGAGTCTTCCTTCATTTATGAGAGTTAATCTAAAGACATGAGCTGAATCTAGGACCAATTGGACTTAAAAAGATGTGAATCCCGAGATTGAGTTTTAGGGTTCATCTTGACCATTCACTGAGCACAACCATAGCCACTTAGCTTTTGAGCTTTGTAAAACCCTCTTGAGTCCTGGAAATTCCACTTAAGGTTTAAATATCAAGAGTCCTAGTTGGTTGAGAGATGGTCTATGTCATATCAGTCTTAAGATTTGGTAAGTCTTCCTAGGTAGCTGGTTCTCATAATGTCCAGATAAAAACATAGTTGGTTGGTTTATCAGAAAAATTACAGCTTAAAGATCGTCTCTAAATACTTAATAAATTGAAGAAGAGAAATAGATATCTCATCACACTTACCTAGCTGATAATGAATTGCTTTGCACTGAATGAGTTGTTTACTAAGGAACTAGCAAAACATAAGCATGAGATTATGATGAGGTGTGGCTTATTATAGCTAAAATGCTTAAGTTAAGCAGAAAACTAAGTTAAACACTATATTATTAACATCATAAAAGGGTTCAATGTGGAAATTATGGAAAAAGACCTAAAACATCAAATTTGGGTTAAAAATGCATAATTAGGTCAATTAATGAGATATTCTATTCACAAATGAAAAATGATGATCCAATTGCCAATTGAACACATTTTCAGGCTCAAAAGTTCAAATCAATAGTGAAATCATGTTCCAATATGTTCAATTAAGTCCTAATAAATTTCTCATTGAATTTGGACATCAATAAGTCCTTGGAATTAGTTGTTCACATTTAGATCCTCATGCATAACATTTTTTTTCACATATATAAGTTATAGGGATTCACGTGAAAATCGCCAAGGACCCATTTGAGAGACTTTGGGACTACTCTGTCATCAATTTTATCACTAATGGACTTCTTCACAAAACTTCTACCCCTTCGTCAAGAGCTTGTGCACAAAAAGCCCCACACACCTACTGCTTCATGAGGCATTGTAGCTTGTGAAGAACAAGAGCTACAGTTACCATTGATCTTCTTCTCCACCGACCCAACAGTGGATCCATCACTATCCATTGCACGCCTCCATGCAAAGCTCCATTACCTCACCTAGATCCCACGCACCTATTAAGCTCATCTCACCATTGGAACCCTACCTACCTAATCTCACCTACCCAGAGCCCATATCACTCCAACGTGTATATAAGAAGAAACTCTGAGCTTGTGCGTGCCCATCAGCTCCTCTCCTACATCTCTTGAGTTGATCCTTTCCTCCCTCTAGTTCCTCTCCTCATCAGTTGTCTGCTCCATAGCCTGGGCGGTGGAGTTCTGATTACACAGCAATCATGCGACCTAAATTACCTGAATTAAGTTAGATTCTAGCATAACTTAGGAACAATGCATGCATAAGTATCGTATATTTGCATAATAATTACTTTGTTAGCTGCATAGATAATATTATAATTTTATGACCTAAAAGAGAGATGAAATAAATTATAGATGATTCCAGGCCGTGGATGACATATCAAATGCTACAGATGTGATCAGGACGACCACGGGAGTCCAACGCTTCCAGAATCGTCTTGATCAGCACCATGTGCAGTTCATAGAAGAATGGAGGCCACAGAGCCAAATGATAAAGATCAAAGCCTCAGATGAAAGATCTAACCATACGGATGGATCTGGATCAACGATCACAGTCAATGGTGCAAAAATCAACCCGCTCGGAGCTTTGTACCACCAAATACAAGAAGAGAAGATGGACAGCCATGATGGCGCCATGTGGCGCCATCATAGCCGCCCCTCGCTGCACCACACTATCTCAAGACACTTCATCAGGAGCTGTAGGCCGTTTTATCGTCATCCAATAGCCACGAGTGTGCCACAACGCCACCACGCCCACGCTCTATCAAGGAGGAATAAAGATCAGCCGTTGGATTTTCATCCAATGGCTTATAGCAGCTACGCACGATTTGGAAACATGGCACAAGATAAGGAATAATGCAGCGGAGAGCGTGCTCATTCAAGAACCAGTGGTGCGAGTTCGAGACTCAATCCACGCAAATTCAGGAGAGGCTGTGGGTGCAAGCAATATTGACTGTTAGATCAGAGTCAGAGGGAGATGATGTACCAACATGTCACAACCAGAGAGCTCCACGGTAGCACGCGCTAACAGACGTGTACTCAACACGCGATCGCACGTGCTCTACAAAAGGCGGTGTGGGCGAATTCTTTACGCCGTCCGATCGAGAGATTGGACGACTGAGGCTTAAGGAGCAAAGTTTAAACTCGCAGGCGCATGCAGGAGATAAAAAGAAGCAGCGAGCGTTGGTGCGGGAGTGCTGGAGTGTCTGATGGAGATCCAAGGAGCAAGAGGCTGCCATGTGTCAAGCCAAGGTTAAATCCGAGCGTAAAGGGTACAAATAAGATGATTTTGAGGCGCAATTTGGTCCGTTGATCTTTCGATCGACGAATCTGATTGCCCAGGGGTTGTTACAAGAGTTGGAGGGCTAAAATGCCCACTTTGCCCCTCATCAAAGCTATAAAAAGAGGCCTAGGGCCCCCTGTTGAAGGCATCTTCCGGACAGCTCCTACTCTCTCTCTCTCTCTTCCACCTTCCTCCAGATCTCTCTCGCTCTGCAACTCCGCTCCACCCTTCATCCCAGCGCTCTAGATCTAAAGTGCTGCCGTACTTTGCATAAGCATTCCACAAGCAGCGTTGTCATTTATCTGCCTTCTATCTTTCTCTCTCTCTCTAGTTACTATTTAGCATAGCAATCTTTAATTTGAAAAACTATTTCTGAATGTAATACAATTCTGATTAATATCTGATGTCTATACATATATACATATATAAATATCTAGTAAAACTAGTTTTCTAAAGAGCTTCGTATAAATTGTGATTGCCTCCCTGTGAACGACTCGATACTCTTGACTTTTATAAATTTATTTTTTCCGTCTCGATTCTCACTACAATGATAATAGCGTATCTTTCAAATGCGTCTAGCGGCAATGAACAAGTTGGCGTCGTTGCCGAGGAGGTAGTAGAAATTTTTGAAGCTTTTTGGTGCTTATTTGAGATCTCTAACTTGCTATTTTTCCATTGATTTCAGGAAGCATGGAAATCTGAATAGGACACGACAAACGGAGAAATCACAGGCTTGAATCTTAGGTAAGTACCCATAGTTTAGATTAGTTAGATTGAGAAAAATTAGGATTTGCTTGAACCTTAGGATTAGTTAGAATTTGCTTTCTTATTGAAAAAAAGAAAAAAAAAAGCTTTTTTCTCTTGTTAGTGATTTTCTAGCTGAAAGAAACTCTTAACTTATAAATTCAATTCCCAAAATTTCATACGTCCAAAAATTCTCAAATTTTTTGGGATGTAAGTTTTGAAGTCAGGAACAACATATCAAAATTTTTGCACAAATGAAAATTATACAAAAATTTGAAATAGTCACACACTGATCTATTATCAAAATGGTTATTGTTCCTGATTTTTCAGAGTTCAAACTATCATAGGAATTTCTATACAATTCTGATTGACTTGAAATTTACAGCACTGAATTCTTGAGCTAATCAAGAATTTAGAAAAAATCTGAAAAAAATATTTATTGCACATTTTCTGCACGAATTATTCAATCATGAACTGGGTGCCATAAGAGACTACAAAACCCCCAGTACACTTTAAATTAGAAAAAAATAGAAAACGTGCATTAAACTTCTTGAAAAAATATTTTCTGAGTGCCTAGGTAGTGGTGCAATAGGATCAATTGATTGTATTGCTTGGGTCACACCACTAATCTGATTTTTGGAGTTAAAAGAACATCTAGCAACTATCTGTGCTTTGGGTTTCACTTTAAGGGTAGAGCACACCTGCATTTCCATATTTAAAGGAAATCTATCCAACAATTGCGATTTGCAAAACTCTTGTGTGCCTCATCAGAACCTTGATTGAAGATATTAACTCAAGTGAACCCTAAAATGCATTAATACAAGCATTTAAATCTTAAAATTCACTTCATCATAAAATATTTGCTTGTGAACCCTTTACCTGAGCACTACACACATTTGAAATCAATTTTAAGGGCAAACACCCCCTAGTGCCCATCAAATTCCAAAAGCACATCAAACCCAAGCCTAAAATTGAGTAGACGTGCCCTAAGCAGGACTAATAGTCTTGGGGACTTGAAATTAGATTGGACTAAGGTCAAGGCCTTGTCTACTTGGACCCACTAGTGACAAGAAAGGTCAATGTGGTAACCGCATTAACCCTTAGTGGTGTCCTACCATGCGGGGTGTCCTAGGGGGTCCCACCCTTCTTGCCAGTCAGGTAATTCAAGGGTTGTTCTAACCCAATATGTTTTGTGGAGCTAGGATTAGGTCTATTTAGGGTTAACACTCTAAGGACTAGTTTGATTGCTTGCATTGAAAGGGTGGGGTATTCTCTCATCTGTCTTCTCCCTCTCATCTACAGACATTCTTCTGGTGCATTAAAGGTAGAAGATCTCAAAATCCTTATTTGCTACCACCATTAGAAAGAAATCCTAAGAAAAGACCTATTTTTCTAGAATCTAAATCTGAACCCTCTGCAATGGCTAGTCACCATGAGGAAGATGAGATCGAAGAGGAAGAACAAAATCTAGATCTAATGACCCTCTTATAGAGGTAGATCATTAAGCAGGGCCAACACCATGACAGGTAGATGTAGGTCATCGTGCAGGCCATCACCCGACTCCAAACTAGGAGAGCTGACCAGCCTCTCCATGACTTTTACAACCCTCCTAATGCCTAACCTGAACTCTTTGTAAGAGTACCTCAGGATGCGGAAGATTTCGAACTCAAACCTCAGATTATCAATCTAATACACCACTTCTATGGCAGCGATTCTGATGACCCCTTCCACCACCTTGAAGAACGTCTACACATAGGAAGGACCTTTGGCCCTAGGAACATGAATGAGGGTACCTTGATGAAGAAAATGTTTCCATTCTCCTTAAAAGATAGAGCTGCTCATTGGTCGAGGACTATTGGTAGACCAATTCTAACTTGGGAAGATCTGAGAAGCACATTCCTAAAGAAATTCTTTCCCATAGGAAAAACCAATGCCCTTAGATGTGCCATTACAACCTTTAAGCAGAACCCTGGGGATCAACTACATGAGGCTTGGGAGAGGTTTAACGATTTAACTAGGAAATGCCCTCATCATGGGTTTCCAAAGTGGCACTTGGCCCATATTTTCTATTATGGGTTGAGTGATAATCTAAAGAATTTTGTTGATGCAGCATGTGGGGCAATTTCCTTAGTAGAGACACTGAGGGAGCCTTTCAATTGTTTGAGAATATGAGCAAAAATTCCCTCAACAATGCCTCAATGTCTGCCTTTAACAGAGCTAATCAACCAAGAAGCGGAGCTTATGAAGTTAACAATAATCACACTCGGTTGATTAGACCAGGTGGAACTCGTGGGAAAGAATGTGGAAAATTTGGATAAGAAACTGGATAATCTTCTGAAGGGCGAGAGTTCCTTAGGTACACAATTTAGAGTAAATCCTATGTCTACCCAAGGAGTGCCTATGTTAACCCACAACCAACTCCTGTTGTAAGCGATCTATCAAGGATTTAAATCAATGTATGGTCGTCATAGTTTGAAATCCACAATAAATTGAATAACAGATAAAATTTATAACTCGAATATCAGAAATGAAAGTCCGAGGTCATTCGCTGGGAGCAAATATGAAATTCACGCACTAATCTCAACAAATAATGTAAATGAGCACAATTAATTACTCAAAATCTAATATGTAATGTATAACATGAGTATAAGAGGAGTTAAAAAGAAATCTAGACAAAATAATGGTGATTGAGATCACTAATTATTAGTCTAACATATAGAACAATTACTCAAATATAACTAATTGAATCAACTAATGAATCAGATGCCTGATTTTTCAATCAGACGTCTTAAAGTGTCTGTGCTATAGTGCTCAATCTTCCTTTTCTTCTGCTGTTATTGCTATTCTTCTTCTTCTTCTTCTCTTCTACCCTCAGTTCTCTTCTTCTTCTTTCTCTGCATGCATAAGCCCTCTTCCTTCTCCTTTCTTTCTTCCTTGGCTTCTCTACTTCTTTTGCCTCTCCTCTTCTCTGTTCCTTCCTTCTTTGGCTTCTCCTTTTCTTCTTCACGCACAGAGGGGAACTCTTCTTCAAATGCGGCTAAGCGTTAGTCGTTACGCAATAGAGCAAACCCCTCTTAACCCAGTGCTCTCTCTTGTTCTTTCCCTTCCTTCTCTCAGGAATAACCAAGCAATCGGGTATCGGATCAGAGCGCACCTGCGACCAAGGCTACCTACAGTGGGGTAGCAACCAAGGTCTGTGCAGGCATAGGCGGGTATACGAGTCGGACCAGGCCCGCATGCATAGTGTCACGGGTGAGGCATGTGTGAGGTGCGGGGGACCTCACCCCCCTGTATGACCTGAGGCAAAGAGACTTAGTCACTTTTCCAATTTATGTCACTGCGTCTCCTTTTCAACTAACGAGGTGGGACTAATCCCAATATCCTTCCTTGTAGGCATCTACAGCGAGAGAATCCTCTGATTAGTATGGCTGCTGTAGGGCTCCTTCCTTCAATTGCTACAGCTAAGAGGTTAAGGCCTCCAATTGACCACCTGGGGCAGTGCCTTAGGTGATTTCGCACAGCCTGGACTGAGCACCTCGAGCAAGTGAGTGTTGTAGCAAGCTCCAAGGTTGCTCAAAGCACAGCATTAATGGCAGGCTCAACCTGGTACCAGAAACTCAAGAAAAAGGGCCTAACAGTCAAGTCAAATGCTTCAACAGCTTTGTCGTGTGACGACAAACATGGTGGTGGGTGTAGCGTGGTGTGCATGTGTGTGTGGAGGTCGTACGACCTCTGTGAGTCAGTGCAGAGGTGATGGAGTCGGGGGAGATGATGGAGAGGCCAATCTCTTCAATTACTTAAGGTGTTTTGGTCTCTGGGTCAAGGAGATGGTGAGGAGCATATCGGCGAGGAGGATGGAAGTGAGTAGTGTATGGAACTCCTCTCCGGAGGAGTGGCTGGAGATGGGGAAGATGAAAGTGATTGGCGGCGTCGAGGGTTGAAACAAGAGTATAATGAGGGGGAAAGATAGTAGAGAGGAAGAGGAAGCTAAGGTCCTAGCTAAGGGACGACGAGGAAGGAGATCCGGGTCAGCTTTGATTGGCCGACGTCGAAGGGGACGAATTCTCCAGTGAGGTGAGCAGCAGCGAGGAGAGGGGAAGATGGCACCTGCTATGATCAGCGAGGCTCGGAGGAAGCTGGGGAGGATGATGAATGGACCAATTTGGTCGTTGGCCAACCCTAAGAAGATAGGGAAGAAGAGCCGTCGGAGCTAGGTCAGAGAAGGGTTGGAGGTAGGGATTTGAAGAGGATTTTGGCCCCAAACCTTTCTCAAGAGGTTGGCTAGACCTCAAGGATCCATTTATAGGCCAAGGGGAGGGGTTTCAAGCTTGGAAACAAGCTTGCAAACTCCATGTTTCTCACACACGTTTGACATGCGTACCTTCAAAAGGTTCGCATCAGGATTTGGGAAAGAAGTAGAGCCTAAGGAATGTTTCAAATGGAAGGTGACTTTTCAAGGAATCTTCAATTCAAATTTGGAAGAGATTGATTGAGAATCAAGCGAGAAATCCTCGCTCAAAACTCGACGGTGAAGGTTCAACCTTCCAAAAATGGCACAAGGACCTACGTGCAAAGAAGATGATGAACTTAGGGGGCTCTTTGCATGGAATTCAAAAAGCTAAGGGTATGAATGAGATAGAAACAGTCTAATTGGACCAAAATGAAAACTTGGTCAAGATGATCTCAGATTGGGTACAAATTTTGGTAAAAACATAATTTAAACCTAAGGAATCTTATGGTAAAGTTGGATTTAGGTTTCAACCAAGTTTGCTTTGGCAAATTACGTAGTTACCCAAATTAGGGCAACTTTCCATCTGGGACTCTATTTTAGGTCAAAACAAGTTCTGATGGTTAAGTCAAGGATGCCAAACCCTAGAGAATATTTTTCTATGAATTTTAGAGGGTTCAGGTAAATTTTATCCAGAACAGAACCTCAGTTAATCAAACAGGTCTATTTTTAGGGTTTAGATGCCATTTTATTCTCGAAACACGCAAAAACCCATTTTTATCTGTATAGACCCTCTTTTTAGACTTTTAAGACCAATTGGTCTTTAATAGACCCCTGAGAAAACCCATGATTGTACTGTAACTGAGATATGTTGTTAAAACTACAGTTTTACCCCTGTTTTCATGTATTTCTCTCAGAATGGATGTGTAGTGAATTACAGACCTCTGGCAGTTATGTAGGAGCATTTATTCCTTGATCATGACTAATTAAAGCTAGAAATGGTTGATGATGATGTTATCATCAACTCCCCAACCCCCTAGGTCAAGAATTAGTGCACAACATCAATGACCTAGCCATGACTCCACTTATGAGCCAACTGTACTTAGACACATCTCTTTTTGGGTACCAAGGAGGGACCTTGCTGCCCTCGAATTCTGAACAAGACATCCCGATGCCTAGATATCATAAGGATGTGAATGCACTCCAGAGTTACGCTAGAAATGAGCCTTATTCAAACAGTTACAACCCTGGATGGCACAACCATCCTAACTTTGCTTGTTCAAGTCAGAAACCCGCCTAGGGTCCTAACTTGACTAAGCCAAACACTTATGGGCAACCTAGTAGGTACACAAAGCCATGCACATATCAGCCACTGCCTACTCAGGAAAACCAACCCTCTAATTTGCATCTGATCCTCAAAGAAATGAGAGAAATGAATGACATAAAGAAGAAATGAATCAGTTGAGAACAGAATTGATGGGACGACTAGACCAGCTAGTTGATGCTAGACAACATGGGATGCTACCATCCCAACCCATCCCAAACCCAAGAAACTTCAATAGGGTTAACCAGCACAACACACTAGAGCAATAGGCACATATAGTTCAACCTACTCCGCAGCAGCCACCTTGTTTTGCTAACCGTAATCAGGCTCCACCTTTTTTGCAGAACCAACCTCAGCCTTCTAACCCTAGCACCTTTGCTGGTGCGATAACCTTAAGAAGTGGGAGATAGTCCAAGATCCTTACCCCTTTAAATCTAAACCTAGTCAAGATCTTGAGGAGCCCGAATCTGACCTAGGAGATCAACAATACAAGGATCAAGACCTAAACACTCATGATTTCTCTCAAGCTCCCTTTCCTGAAGCCTTGAACAAACCTAGGAAAAAGAAAACCAATCCATCTGAGGAGTGCCTTGATATTTTTAAACAAGTCCAGGTGAACATACCACTCCTTAAGGCTATTGAGAATATCCCAGCCTGTGCGAAATTTTTAAAGGAAATGTTCACACCTAAACGTCAGGCCAAATCAGCTAAAGGGTTAGTGTTATCCGAAAAAGCTAGTACAGTTATCCTTAGAAACCTACCCAAAATAGAAGGATCCAGGAGCCCCTCTGATCTCATGTGTTATTGGAGATACTACTTTTGATAGGGCTCTGTTAGATTTAGGTGCCTCCATAAATTTGATCCCCACTATGTTATACAAAAAATTTAACTTTGGAAAGCTAAAACCTACTGAGGTCACATTTCAACTGGTTGATCGATCTGTGACCACACCACAGGGGATTGTTGAGGATATAATCGTCAAGGTCCATGATTTTTATTTTCCTGTGGATTTCCCGATCCTTGACATGGAGGTACCAGAGAACTTGAAGAACACCCCGATAATTCTAGGTAGACCATTTTTAGCTACTGCCAAGGCAAATATTGACTGTGAATCTGGCAGTATGGAAATCAAATTCAAGGATAAGAAAATAAAGATTAACATCTTTAAGGCCATCAAAAAATTTGAGGATAGTTGAATGATACAAGATTCTGAGGACCATACCATTGAATATTATACGGAATTAGGAATAACCCAATCTGATCCTACAGACCTTGACACTCAAACCAATCAAGTGGTTAGCCCACCAATAACTGAATTTATTCCAAGACCTATTGAGGGTAACTGTGATCCACCACTGGACCCTTTATCCCAAGGACCCAAACTTGAACTTAAACCACTTCCAGATCATCTAAAATATGTTTTCTTGGGATCTGATTAGACTTACCCATTAATCATTAGCTCTCATCTAACCCAAACTCAGGAAAATCAATTGATTCAAGTTTTTGGAAGAAACAGTAGAGCAATTGGTTGGACATGGGATGATCTGAAGGGAATCAATCCCACTTACTGCACCCACAGAATCTATATTGAGGATAGATCGAGACCCTCCTGAGAAATGCAGAGACGATTGAATTCTATCATGCAGGAGGTAGTGAAAAAGGAAAAAAATCAAGAGGTTAGACATGGGAATAATCTACCCAATCTCTAACAGCCCGTGGATCAATCCTGTACAAGTGGTTCCTATGAAAGTTAGGCTGACTGTGATTACGAATGATAATGGGGAATTGATTCCAATCTGCATAGCTTCCTCTTGGAAAGTCTGTATCGACTACAGGAAGTGAATAGTGCAACCAAGAAAGACCACTTTCCACTTCCCTTCATTGATCAAATCCTGGAAGGACTAACCGGCCAACAATTCATCTGTTTCTTGGATGGCTATTCCAGCTACAATCAAGTAGCTATCCACCCCGAGGATCAGGAAAAAATCACCTTCACATGTCCCAATGGAACATTTGCCTTCCGTAGAATGCCAATTAGATTATGCAATGCACCAGCAACCTTTAAAATGTGCTTGCTTGCAATCTTCTCTGACATGGTGGGTGATTTCATGGAAATATTTATGAATGATTTTTCTATTTTCGAGGACTCTTTTGAAACATGTCTGATCAATCTCGAAAAGACTTTACAAAAATTCATTGGGGTGAATCTTGTTCTATCTTGGGAAAAGAGTAACTTCATGGTCAAGGAGGGCATAGTCCTTGGCTATGTTGTGTCTGAAAAAGAAATTGAAGTGGATAAAGCCAAGGTGGACACTATAATCAAACTCCTACCACCGTTGACGGTTAAGCAAGTAAGATCATTCCTCGGACATGTGGGATTTTACCGTCGATTTATGAAGGACTTTTCTAAGGTGGAGAGGCCCTTAACCAACTTGCTAGTAAAAGATCAATCCTTTGATTTTGATTCAGATTGCTTAAAGGATTTCAATCCACTGAAGGAGGCTATTACATAATCACCCATCTTACAACCTCATAATTGGGATCATCCTTTCGATATCATGACCGACACCTCTGATTATGCCATTGGGGAAGTCTTGGGACAAAAGGTAGTCAAGAAACCGTCTGTGATTTACTACGCTAGTAAAACTCTGGATGAGACTCAAAGAAACTACACCACTACAGAAAAAGAGTTACTAGCCATAGTGTTCACTCTGGAGAAGTTTAGATCATACCTACTGGGATCTCATGTCACAATCTTCACAGATCATACTGCATTAAGGCATCTGATGTCTAAAAAGGAAGCAAAACCCAGATTAATCATATTGAACCTTCTGCTGTAAGAATTTGATTTAGAAATCAAAGACAAATCTGGTGCCCAAAATGTTGTAGCAAATCATCTCTCCAGAATACTTGTAGACTCTACAACTCCTCAACTCTATGATTCTTTCCCTGATGAGACTCTCTTGACTGTTTGCAAACTAGTAGTTTTCTAATGGCCAAATAGTTGAAAATATCTACAAGCTACCTTGGTTTGCAGATATTGTCAACTATTTGGCCATCGAACAACTACCCATGGATTGGCCTAAGAATAAGCGGGATAAGTTGATTTTCGATTCCAAATACTACTTTTGGGAAGACCCGGAGCTATTCAAAGTTTGCGCGGATCAAGTTATCTACCATTGTATTCCAGACAAGGAGATCACAAGTGTACTAGAATTTTGCCATACTTTTGCTTATGGAGGTCACTTCTCAGGAAAAAAGATGATAGCTAAGGCACTGTAGAGTGGATTGTATTGACCGTCTTTATTCTGTGACTCGTACAACTTCTGTAGGTCATGTATCAATTGCCAAACTCTAGAAAGCATGACCAGGAAGGACATGATGCCCCTAAATCTAGCCCTTGAAGTTGAAATCTTTGATGTTTGGGGCATTGATTTTATGGGACCTTTTACCAATTCATTTGGGTACTTGTACATTCTGGTTGTAGTCAACTATGTATCCAAATGGATTGAGGCTATCCTAACCCGAACCAATGACTATAAAGTGGTCATGGACTCTGTAAAGAAAAACATCTTTAGTTGGTTCAGTGTACCCAAAGCTCTGATCAGTGATGGCAGGTCCCATTTCACTCACAATCAATTTAGGACCTTACTAGCCACATATGGAGTCACTCACAGAATCTCTACTCCATACATCCACAAACCAATGGACAAGCTGAAATCTCCAATCGAGACATTAAGAAAATCCTTCAAGAGATGATCCTCCCAGATCGGAAGAATTGGTCTATCAAATTGGATGACGCTCTCTAGGTCTACCGAATTGCATATAAAACTCCGATTGGAATGTCTCCATTCAATCTAGTCTATGGAAAATCTTGCCATCCGCCTGTTGAACTTAAACATAAAGCTTATCAGGCAATCAGAACATTTAACCTAGATCTTGATCAATTTGGACGACAAAGAAAAATCCAATTGACTAAATTGGCTGAAATCCGAAATGATGCTTATGAGAGCATGAGAATCTATAAGAATAGGACAAAAGCTTTACATGATAAGTACATCTCCAGAAAAAGCTTTGTCCATAATCAAAAGGTTTGGGTATTTGACGTGTGCATGAAGATCTTTCCAAGAAAATTAAGATCAAAGTGGAAAGGTCCCTTCGTTGTAAGAAAAGTCTACCCTCATGGAGCTGTGCTTATCCTGGATCCCAAGATCGGCCATGAGACAAAGATGAATGGTCAAACGTTGAAGCCTTATATCACACAGAACTGTGATCCCATTCTCGATGGTCACATCAACCTTCTGGAATCTTTTTAGAGCTGAACTGAGTCCGGCAAATGACGTTAAACTTAGCGCTGGCTGGGAGGCAACCCAATACTCTTTATAGGTAGTTTTGCATCCAAGCTGACCTGGAATAACAAGCTCAGTCAGGTGATATCCCCTCCTCTTGCTTATTATATTTTGATTTTCCTGCATACATTTCAATGAGGACATTGTAATGAATAAGCATAGGGGTTGAACATTGCATGTCTTATTTTTATGTCAAAAAAAATAATTAAAAAAATTTTGCATTTAGGCATTGATTGCACAGCAATCAGAGGTCTTAATTGACCTAAATTAGGCTAGGACTTAGCATAACTTAGTATAATTCATGCATGCATAAGCATTATTAGCACCTTTATTGCTTTCTTTTAGCTATTTATAAAATAATGCTACAATGTGTTAATTAGGTGCATTATGTCAATTGCAGGTAATAAGCTGATCAGAAGGTAGATCTGAAACTAGATCTAAAGTTGGATCAAAAGCTAGATCTGAAAATAAAGAATAACTGGTGTTGCAGTAGAGCTGAAGTGGAAGACATAGATTAGATGTAGTAGACAATAATGTAAGGGGTTGAGGTATGCTATTCTATTAAGTAGGAATAAAGCAATAAATTGTGAAGAACTTTGGTCCATCCTAGCCTTAGGATAGCTTAGAAGCTTCCTCAAGCCTTAGCCACCCATAGATTAGGTCACCGCACCTTAGGAAACCTTAAAACCTTAATTTCAGCCTCTATCTGAACGTTCAGATGAGTTATAGGACATCCAAAACCCTTAGCCAACTCCCTCACACCTTAAACCCACTTTTACAGTGTTATTGGACGTCCAGACACTTGGTCAGACGTCCAATTTCTACATAATACCCAAGGCAGAACCTAGAATCCTTTCTAACTCTGATTAGACATCTTGGACTTTTGATTTTTCATTATAAGTCATTTGACACTTTTATTAGTTCTCCAGAACTACCCTCTAGACCCTATTTTGAGATTCAAGCCATAATCTTGGATCTCTAGCTCCCTAAACCCAATTCTAACCCCCTAGGAACCTAAATTAAGGTGCCCTAACCCTAGTACATCACCTCTAGACCTCCCTAAGGACCTAATTAGGTCCTCACTAAACCTAATTGACTTGGATCATGGTCAATCTCTTCAGTTTATTCAATTGGACTCATTGACTTTAATTGAGCCATGATCTCAATACACACTGTCCAATTGGACTCAGTAAGAGTCCAATTGACCTAGACCTAACTTAATTGAGTTATTTTACTCTCAATTAGGTTTCCACACACCCAATTAAACTTGTATTAAGTTTAAGTGCACTTTACCATAGTGAATTAGGATTGGGGTTTGCAACCCTAATTCAAGGCCTACATTGCCCTAAATCCACTAGAACCTAACCTAATCAACCTAGCCACCTAGGTTTCAACCCACACACACACCCATTCACGCACTCCCACACCACCTAGAGTATTCTAGGACCTTCCAAAGGTGGCAACACCTTGGTTGCCAAAAATAGCAACCAAGGATGAGTTTTCTCTTAGATCCACTTTTGGTGGATCTAAGAACCACCCTCCTCTCACCTTGGATGGCCACACTTGGAGCTCTCTCTAGAGAGTTCCACACTCGACTAGGGAGCCTCCCTTAAGTCTATAAAAAGATCGAAGGGGTGGCACTTTGCACGCATGCACCCTTGGCTCCATTCTAGCTTAGCTTCATTCCACCTCCACCCCACCTGCATCTCCACGAGTAGCTTCACCATGGCCACCACCATCTCCACGCCAAGATGTTGGATCACCTCCTCAACCTCTCTCCAAGGGCCAGCCTAAGCACCATTGGTCGCCCCTCCTCTTCTCCACCAAGTCAAATGACATCAGAGACCACCTCCAAATGCCCTTAGTTCTGCTATAGTTCATAGTTTTACTACTTTATTACTACTTAGTACTGTAGCTTCATATTCTCTCCTAATGATGCATGCATAATCCCCCCTTAAATTCATGTAAGCAATCATTTTCTACTAGCTAGATTTATGTTTTCAAGCATTCCTCTACAAGCTTTCCATGAGCTTCATGTTGCAAACACCATCATGAATCAATGAAAATCTTTTTCTATATATATATATATATCTATGTGTGAAAATCACCATGAGCCTTGTTACAATATTTTTTGTGTGATTAAAGTTGCTTGCTTTTAATTGCTATCTGTTGCAACTAGCATGTCGGTACCTGAGAATGTCGAGGATCTAACTATTAACGCATTTTCCGTAAACAGCCACCATATAACTAGAATCATGTGTATTGAAACTCACACTTTCATGTTTGTCATCTACTTAACAGATGCGCACATATTTAGGGTTAATAATCCAAGTGGCCAAACATTGATCCGAAGATTAGAAACCGGCATGTGATTTTAAGCAAGTAGAGCGAGCAAGATCGATTTCAATTTTGCATTTCCATAAACGCCCCCCAGAGATGAACGACCGAGACTCCAAGTCTCGTTATCTTAGAAATTATTTTTGTTGACTATATTGCGCACTTTACTACGACATTTTTTCTAATCAAATACGTGCTCTACGGTACCCAACAAATGGTGTTGTTGCTAGGGAGGCAATGTCATTTTTGATTTCAATCTCTAGAATTATCACTGACAAATCTTCCTCTGGTTGCCTTTTCATGTGCAGGAAATCAAGGGAAAAATGGGATATGCGCACACAACGAGCACGGAAAAAAAATACCAGGTGCACATCATATCTTTCTTAGTTTAGGGTTGATTTGAACCTTAGGTTAGATTTCCTTTCCTTGCTAGCAATTTCTTTTGAAAAAAGGAAAAAATATATTCCAAAAAAAAAAAAACCGGGTAGTTAGATTAGGCTTCATTTTGAATCTTAGGTTAGTTTGCTTGAAAAAAAAAAAGCTTTTCCCTTCAAAAAAAAAATTCAAAAGTTTTTGAAAAAAAATAATTTGAAAAAAAAATTTATTTTGGTGGAAAGTTTGAATTTTGAATTCAAACACCTTTCAAAAGCTTTCCCACCACCCAGCCAGGCTTCAAGTTCCGAATTAAAAATTCAATTGCCGAAAACTTAGTGAGCAAAAATTTCTAAAATTCAGGCTATATTTTCACTTTTAAGCTACCTTTAAAATGGCACTATTTATTTGAAAAAATTCCAAGTACAAAATTTTGAAAAATTCTCGAAGTGCAAGGGGTGACCCAGATTCGAAATTTTTTAAAATTCAAAAAGCAATTCCGAGTAATCTGCAAATCTATTTTGACTAAAAATAGTGGGGTTTGAAAGCTGATCTCATTGGCTTTAATTTCCATGTTTTTCCTGAATTGTTGAAAATCATTTGATACTATTTCAATTTGAAAAATCGACCAGAGGTCAAAATTCCAAATCTGACCCTCTGACATTCAAAAATCCTTAGAAATTTGGTTGAAATTGTAAAAATCACAAAAATATATTCTCTGAAAAGATAATTGAACAAGGAATCTACTTTAGACTTATTTGGATTCAAATTTTATCCAGAGAATTATTTGTATTTCATTTGTCTGCTGAAAACGTAAAGAAGAAAACCTTAGAATTGCATGAACCCTAGGGTACACCTTTAGGGTTACATTCTAGAGACCACATTTGGGCTAGCCTAGACTTAGTCAAGTCTAGTGTTTAGCCGATGAGCTTGATCACCTTGTGGGCCACTCACCACAAACCCCAACTGAAGAAAACTGGGCTCAAATTAATTTTAAAACACGTAAGCAAACCCGAATTCATTGTCGTACTACTGGGTGGCTTCAACCGCTCTTACCAAACCTGGTGACTAAGTCTGCGAGGTAGTGTCAAACGACGTGGCTAAGGGGTAACGGAACTGGAGGCGTGAGCTGAAGGAAGAACCTTCCCCTTACCCCCCTCGTAACCAGACTGGCTGGGTTAGCTTGAGAGGTGGGGATACTTTCAGTCGATTGTACGACAAATTTTTCTTCAGGAATTAAAACTTCTAACGAAAAATCCAATCATCTGATCTATAAGGACCATCCGATTGACAGGGCCTTAGCCTTGTCTGGATGACTGCACCAACCTAGTGGTTGGTTGGTGCATGCGAGGAAGGAGGTCACTCAGACCTCGATTGGTTGGACCTTGGGAGCCGCTCCCAAGGAGGTGAGTCACATTGCCTGGACCATCTTCTCCCCCACCCTCTTCTTCTATCTACTCAGCCACAATGGCTAACCCTAGATCTGCACCTAATCAAGATCCAGAAGAGCTGCACCCACGAGCTTATCTGAGAGCTTGGGTCATTGAATCAGCTCAACCTTGGGATTAGAACCCAAGGTGGCGAAGATGAATTTTTGCTTCGCCTGATCCTTCTCCTCAGGTTACCGAAATGGTTAACTCATAGCCTAACGCTGGATATTATGACCCATACCAGTCAATCCCTCAAAGGACCGCCTCTTATAACACACGATATAGATTTCATACTCCTGCTTCTCACCCATGGAATATGGGTAGACCTGATTCACCCCTTGGAACCCCTGAAGAACTACCAGTGCATATGCGACCGCATTACAAAATACAGAGAGCTATAGCTAGCACTAAGGAAAAAGCCGCATCCTATCTACATGAAATCCAAGCTATCACTGAGCCAAACCAAAGATAAAGCTAGATTCCATGTCAACAAGCTGTGATGGAGCTCCTTCAAGGAACAAGAGGGATAACAAGGCTAATTGGACAAAATCGAGAAACCCAAGAACTATTGCTTTTGAGATATTAGGTGGAAAATAGACTTGAAGACCTCGAAGAATCTGAAACGACTACGCCAGAAGGACATAGGAGATTCTCGGGAGAAAATGCCGGAAGATAATTCAGGGGAAGAAGAATCCAGCTTGGATATGAGACAGGAGCAAAAAATATTTCTAATGGGTTCATCTGAGAACTCCATTCAGGAAACTGAGGAGGAAAGGACTAATATCTCCAGGACTGAGCCACAATCAGATTATCCTGAATCCTGGGAGATACCGCTTGGGTTAGAAAACCCAACAGAGATAAGGGAAGTAGATCCAGTTGACGATATGGATCTTGAGGCAAACATTATATGTGATACTACTGATCAGTCTAGGTCACTTCCCATTGTAGGTGAACCTATGCTAGAGCCAACATCTTTTGATCTGCACTCTTCTTTCACCTACATCCCTAATTTGGATGTTAGAGATTTTGAGATGACACTTTCTACCCCTAATCTTGACATCCGAAGACAAGAAGTAGCTATGGACGATTTTACTGAAGAAATAAATATGCTACCTGAGGTAGGAATTATTGAGGGGCCCAAAGCATACGAGGGTGAAGCTTTGAGCAGAATGAGCTGGGGATGCACCTACCATCCTAATCAATCTAATGGATGGCTCAACTTTGAGACTAAAGAGTCAGCCTCCGATGAATCAGAAATGAGTTCTGATGAGGACGAAGTAATTTCTGTCAAGGATTTCAATGACCTCCCCACAGATCTTCTACTTTCACAGATAACCCCATATGATCCAGAGCCTAGAGAGGGCATGATCTTTGATGTCAATTATCATTATGAAGACCCCTATGACTCAGATTCTGGTTCTGAGATACATTTTGATCTACTCCCTCAGTAACTTCCTGCTGAATTGTGGGACATGATAAATCAGCTGAATCAACATCATGATCCCCCCTCTGGTTATCCTGTATTTTCCACCACCACTCCACACTTTCTTATAGCTAGACTTTTTGGAGTAGGGGTGCACAATCCATTGGTTCGCATCTCCGGACCACTGATTTTGGGAGCATATGAGCATATCTTTCTCTTAATCTTGACTAGCTCCTATTCTAGAATTGATACACATCTAATTGAGTTTTCACCCAGCTGGATGCATTAAACTCAGCATTTACTCCGCATCCATCAACTTATACATACTAGCTTTATACATAGCATTTTTTTCTTTTAGCATATTTCCTTTTCGCATATTGCATATTGTCAGGTTGGCTAGTGCTGAACGCTAAAATTTCAGGAGCAATTCCAAGTGATTTCTACCCATTTACCCCTAGCTGTACTTATTCTCTTTTGTATTCATGCATGAGGACATGCAAGAACTTAGGCATGGGGGGGTAGATATAGCAAAACTGAAAATTTTTATGCCAACAATTAGGAAAACCTTGGAGCTGCATGTCATACCTCCAATGATAGCATTGGAGCTAGAAATCGTCCGCAACAGCCATTTTCGACTCATCCGCTCACCCTTTCTATTCTGAAATTTAGGATCAAGATGAATGTAACCTGATAAGGGAAATTTTATGAAGTATAAATATAAGAGGTTACTTGTATATAGAATTTATACATATTGCATTCATGAATAAGATTTTTATCAAGACAATGCACTAGGGATTTTATCCTCTAGTTGATTCCTGTAATCTAGAATCCAGTATAATTTTCACACACGTAGAATTTCCAATGGATTTACGGTGAAGGATGATAAACATCTTTAGTCTATCGAGAAGAAGCAGTGCTTCTTCTCCTGAACAGCTGGATAGTGTTTTGGGAGTCAGGCAGAGTTTTCTTCCAAAAATCCACCAAATAGTGTGAGATGAGAGTAGAGTGTACTAGTGCTCTAAGATTAGTGCAAGGAATCTGGAATTCTAGATAATTATGTAATGATACTCAGAGACTAGGCATAGTTTCTGCTCTCGGTTCCTATGTATACATTTTTGTGTGAATTTTGAGAGCCACCAAATAAGGCAAAAATACGCGGAGAGCGAGTTTTCATAAAACAATGGCTAAGATGGATGGTTACGACCATTTTTTATGGAATCCCCGGCTGAAAGAGGGTATTAATGTCAAGGTTAGAAATACACCAACCTATCCATCTCTCCTGGTGCTGTGAGCAGGCACTTCCACCAAATAAGCCACCCAATGTCTCCTGAGTACCACCAATCCCTAATAATACCTCCTCAATAAAGTTCATGAATGTATGCTAGCTTGTGTTTTGTTGGAAAAATAAATGAAAAAAGGAAAAAAAATAAAAAAAAGAAAAATTGAAAATGAGAAAAATTAGAAAAAGAGGAAAAAGCAAAGAAAAAAAAAGTCTGTGAATATTTAGTGTTTATTTCAGTTGCATTGAGGCAATACCACCAAATATGGCCTTAACCTATTTTTCCGTGTTTCTGATTGCCCAAATACTTGCTGAGGAATTCTAACTTAGTGTTAGGATTATGAGAGCTCAATTAAAGTGTTAATGCTAAGTGAGACCACTAAATACGGATCATACATGAGAATCTTGTGAGATTGTGAGGTCTAAAAGAAAAAAAAGAGAGAAAGAGAATGAATACAAAGGAACCAAATGAAAGCATAGTCTTTCTCGTCTTTCTCTGAGTTGAGTTACTTAGTAATCTGGGAATCTAAATTCTAAAGTACTAATCTCTATGTAGCACCAGTCGAGAGTGAGCCACCAAATATATAATCTTTTCCCTTTGAGATTCTCCACCTAAGCCTAAAGCCGAGGTGGAATTCATAGAATATCTTGAATACCCGAGGGAAGAAATTGGCCTATCCCACTATAATTTTACTAGGGGTCAAGTACAAGCTTTAGAGGTGAATCAATTTTTCACTCGAATCCGTTGCAAAAGTTATGTAGCTGCACTTTCACATTTGTCTAGATTTCTAGAGCATAGGATGAAAACAAAAAGAAGAAAAATCTCTAGGCATACACTTGATTATAATTAGTCCCTCAGGGACCCTTACTGTAAATAAATTAGTTTCGCATTTGCTAGGGACTAGCAAGATTTAGGCATGGGGGTATGATTGTATAGCAATCATTGGTCTTAATTGACGTAAATTAGGCTAGGACTAGCATAACCTAGTATAATTTATGCATGCATAAGCATTATTAGCACCTTTAATGCTTTCTTTTAGCTATGCATAAAATAATGCTATAATGTGCTGATTAGGTGCATTATGTCAATTGCAGGTAATAAGTTGACCAGAAGGTAGATCTGAAGCTAGATCTGAAGCTGGATCTAAAGTTGAATATGAAAAATAAAGAATAACTGGTGTTGCAGCAAAAATAGAGAGGAGGACCTAGATTAGATGTAATAGACAATAATGTAAGGAGTTGACGTATGCTATTCTATTAAGTAGGAATAAAGCAATAAATTGTGAAGAACTTAGGTCTATCCTAGCCTTGGGACAGCCTAAAAGATTCCCCAAGCCTTAGCTACCATTAGATTAGGTCATCGCACCTTAGGAAACCTTAAAACCATAAGTTCATCCTCTATTTGGATGTTCAAATGAGTTATAGGACGTCCAGAACCCTTAGCCAACTCCCGCACACCTTAAACCCACTTCTGTAGTGTTATTTGATGTCCAGACACTTGGTGAGACGTCCAATTTCTGTAGAATACCCAAGATAGAACCTAGAATCCTTCCTGACTCTAATTAGACATCCAGACTTGAAGTCTGGACTTCTAATTTTTCACTATAAGTCATCTGACACTTTTGTTAGATGTCCAGAACTGCCCTCCAGACCCTGTTTTGAGATTCAAGCCTTGATCTTGGATCTCTAGCTCCCTAAACACAATTCTAACTCCTTAGGAACCTAAATTAAGGTGCCCTAACCCTAGTACACCACCTCTAGACCTCCCTATGGACCTAATTAGGTCCTCACTAAACCTAATTGACTTGGATCATGGTCAATCTCTTCAGTCTATTCAATTGGACTCATTAAGTCCAATTGAACCCTGATCTCAGCACACACTATCCAATTGGACTCAGTAAGAGTCCAATTGACCTAAACCTAACTTAATTGAGTTGTTTTACTCTCAATTAGGTTTCCACACACCCAATTAAACTTGTATTAAGTTTAATTGCACTTTACCTTAGTGAATTAAGGTTTGTAACCCTAATTTGAGAGCTACATTGACCTAAACCAACTAGAACCTAACCTAATCGACCTAGCCACCTAGGTTTCGACCCACACACACACCCATTTATGCACTCCCACACCTCCTAGAGTATTCTAGGACCTTCCAAAGGTGGCAACACCTTGGTTTCCAAAAATAGCAACCAAGGATGAGTCTTCTCTTAGAACCACTTTTGGTGGATCTAAGAACCACCCTCTCTCTCTCCTTGGACGACCACACTTGGAGCTCTCTCTAGAGAGTTCCACACTCATCTAGAGAGCCTCCCTTAAGTTTATAGAAAGACCTAAGGGGTGGCACTTTGCATGCATTCACTCTTGGCTCCATTCTAGCTTAGCTCCATTCCACCTCCACTCCACCTTCATCTCCATGAGTAGCTTCACCATGGCCACCACCATCTCCATGACAAGATGCTGGATCACCTCCTCAACCTCTCTCCAAGGGCTGGCTTAAGTACCATTGGCCACCCCTCCTCTTCTCAACCAAGTTGAACGCCATCGGTGCTCACCTCTGAATCCCCTTAATTCTGCTATAGTTCTTCATAGTTTTACTACTTTATTACTGCTTAGTAGTGTAGCTTAATATTCTCCCCCAATGATCATGCGTAATTCCCCCTTAGATTCATGTAAGCAATCATTTTCTGCTAGCTAGATTTATGTTTTCAAGCATTCCTCTACAAGCTTTCCATGAGCTTCATGTTGTAAACACCATCATGAATCAATGAAAATCATTTTCTATATATATATATATATATCTGTGTGTGAAAATCACCATGAGCCTTGTTGCAATATTTTTTGTGTGATTAAGGTTGCTTGCTTTTAATTGCTATCTCTTGTAACTAGCATGTTGGTACCTGAGAATGTCGAGGATCTAACTATTAACGCATTTTTCGTATACAGCCACCATATAAATAGAATCGTGTGTACTGAAACTCACACTTTCACGTTTGTCATCTACTTAACACATGCGCACGTAATTAGGGTTAATAATGCAAGTGGCCAAACATTGATTCGAAGATTAGAAACCGACGTGCGATTTTAAGCAAGTAGAGCGAGCGAGATCAATTTCAATTTTGTATTTCCATAAATGCCTCCTGGAGATGAATGACCAGGACTCCAAGTTTCGTTACCTTAGTAATTATTTTTGTTGACTGTATTGCGCACTATACTACGACATTTTTTCTAATCAAATACGCTCTACGGTACCCAACAGGCATAAAGAGTTTTTATCAAAAAGGTTTATTAGGGATTTATTCTTAAGTTGATTCCTAAGTTTAGAATCCAATACAATTTCACACACATAGAATTTGCAATGGATCCTCTGTGAAGACCGATAGACATCTTTAGTTTGTCGAGATGAAGCAATGCTTCTTCTCCAAAGCCCTTGGATGGTAATCAGGGAGTCAGGCAAACTATTTTCGAACAGATCCACTAAAAAAAGTGTTAGGTTAGAGTAGAAAGTCTACTGGTACTCTAAGGCTTGTTTGAGGAATCTTGAAATTCTAGATAATTAGATAATGATACTCAAAGTTAGGCATAATTTTCGCTTTCGGTTTCAACGTACAAATTCTTGGTATGAACATTTTGAGAGTCACCTGATGTAAACATGTTTATATTACATAAAATGTCTATTTATGCATGTTCTTAAGCATAGAATTGCATTGCATACTATAAATATTGCATAACAAGTATCATCTTACATTTAGATTAGTCTGAATAAAATGGATGTTAATTGTCTCCTTTTATGTTCAGGGACAAGGCGACTTTTTATCGGGGTCTCAGATCAAAGATCCAGCCGTATGGATCTGATCAGGGCGACGATTGGAGTTCAATGACTCCAAGATCGCCCTAATCGGATATCTGTAGCATCAGATAGAGATCAAGGAACCCTAGAAAATCAAGGGCCAAGATGGTATTAATCTGCATTTCAAATGCTCAATCCGACCACAAGGATGGATTTGGATCGACGATCGCAGCCTAACTGCGTGAAAATTGACTCAATCCGATACCCGTGGCATCATCTACATCACCCAGAAAATGGACGGCCAAGATGGTGCCACGTGGCACCATCTCGACTGCCCAACCGACCGCATGCATCTGCTGAAGGATCCTGCGCCAGCGCTACCCCACCTTTGGATCAAGATCCAATGGCTGTGAGGCACCTGTGCTTAAGTTAAGTGCTCGACACAATCGCGCCCACAGCGCATTGGTCGAGCACGTTAACGCGAAGCCGCCCAATTGGAGCGGGTGCCTCAATTGGAGCGGGCGCGCAGGTGCGATCGACTGCCCGATGAAGATCCAGCGGCTGTGGGCACCCGATAGTATCCACGCGCCATCGCACGCCCCTGCATGATGCAGGATCACTCGTGTATGCACGCATACATGAGGCGCGGCAAGTAGCGCTCCCAGTCGTTCGATCTCACGATCGAACGACCGAGATTTGGAAGATGTGAACACGCGTTGAGGCTTGGGGAGGTGAGCGAACGCGTGCGCGCCGCCCACTACAGCCACGTTCAGGCCTTTAGTGACAAATTTATCTATCACTAAAGGTCCTGAATTAATGATTTTCAACATAAAATGGCCAAATTGCCCTCACTCCTTGCAACTATAAAAGGAGACCCCCTCCATATGAAATTGGCATCCCTTCTTCTCTTCTCTCACCCCCTCCAAAGCTCTAAGAGCTTGCCCTAAACCCAAGATGCTCCTCTAGAGTAAAAATCTTAATTTTTCCACCTTCGTCCCCCTGGGTGGAGCATCTTGCGGTTGTCCTCTCTCTGCATTTGAGAAGTGGATCCCGCAACGACGATGACATGCTACTTCATTCCCGTTCTTTCCGCTTCATCCTTCTTCTTCCTGCTCCGTTCCTCGTCTTCCAAGCGGTTTCCTATCCGACTTGTCCTCCAAGCGATCATCGAGGAGGATATCTCTCTCTCCATTCTTTTTACTGCTTTCTAGAATAGATTTACCACTTTCTTAGGTAATCATTTCCTGCTTTCTAGTCGTAATGAGTAGTGTAATGAACAATTTTTGATAATGAAATTCATGTTTATTCTACATCCCTTTTGCTTTTATTTGTAATATTCTCTTTTTCTCTCTTCAATTTATTATTTGTTAAATAGTTTCAACTAGCTATTCTATTTTGTGACAAATAAAACAAACACGTATTTTTAATCAAACGTCCACCTCCCTGAGTTCGACCCGAGATTTCTATTCTGGTGTAAATTTTATTTGTTGAACACGAGTTCTTCTCTTTCAAACTACAATGACAGGTTTTCAAAACCAAATATGATAGCGTAGTAACCCATAGCTTCAACATTTTGGCGCCGCTGCCAGGGAGGCGACGTTCTTTGATTTTTTTTTGTGTTTTCCAACTTACGAATTATTTACCTCACTTCTCTCCTTTCTTATTGTGATTATAGGTACTCTTTTGGGACAAGCAAAAGTAGTAGATTAAAGCAAAGTGTTGTTGAAGGTTCTGTAAGTTTTCCCCCACCTCCCACCCATTAGTTTTCATTCTCCCTTGTAATAACACAAACATAAATCAACCTAGGTGTTCTTATAAACTCTAAGCTAGTTTTGTTTGTTTGTTTGACACCTACACCCACCTCAACCTCCACATTTAAAAGGAAAAATCAAAAAAATCTCACAGAGGTACACAACCTCATCTGATTTTCAAACTCAATCGATAAATCGATCTTTGGAACCGGTATACACATCCAAACATATAATTGAGTAGAAATCAGATTAGGTAATCACTTGTGTGCCTAATTAAGTGGTGCAACAGGCCAATTGTTTGAGTTGATTGGGCCGCACCACTTCAATTAAAATCAACTCATCAAGTAGTCGCAGCATAGGATCAACTCTTAGGGATTTACCAGGCACTCCACATTCTTTTAAGTTTCAAAGGAAAACATCTTCACCTATGCTTTAAAAACCTGGTGTGCAATAAAACCTATTTGAAAATACCTAAAAGTTGAATCCTAAAGGCTACTAAGCAAGATTTGAACCCTAAAATTCACCGCATCAAAAATAATCTTGCTTGAAAACCACTGGTTGTTCACGCACATACACATCAATCAATTATTAAGGGCACAACCCAGATAAAAGGTACATCACATTCCCAAGCACATTCAAACCTAGCCCTAAATAAAACAGAGTAGACGTTGGCCTTAAGGATTCGACTCACTCTTCGGAGCCCAGAACGAGATTATTTTCTATTAGTCTGTTTCTACTGTTCAATCTAATGTCTAGCTAGGGGAGCAGAATCAAACGATCTCGGCCGGGGGGTACACTAGGAACCGGAGGTGCAAGCCGAAGGAAGAACCTTCTCCCCAGTCCCTCCTTCTAACTGGTTGGATTGAACTGACAAAAGTTGATCAAATTGTTTCTTTATCTTAAGATGGGTTCTGGGAGTCTATAGGTCTTTAGGTTAGCTCACTTAAGGGCAAGTTTAATTGCTTGTATTACAGGGCACCTTTCTTCCTCCCGTCTATCATGAATCCTTCCACATTTTATACACATTCCCGCTCTTTTCCTCCTGTTATGAGCTATCCTCAACATGATGATTATCCCAACTCGTACTGTAATCAACCATTGGTTAGTTGGGATAACTCGGATTGGGGATACAGTTCCGAACCTCCATGTTTAAGGTCTAACCTTGAACACCATAATTGTGATTTCTATCCTTCTTAGAGCCACAATGATTATAGATCGCCACCCTCTCATGGATAACCTAATATGATCTACAATCAAGGAGGATACACTGATCCTTACCCATCCTCTGATTACACTACCTTTAGGCCATCACCACCTTTTGAACAATCCGAAATGACCTATTATCAGGAAGGGTATCATGAATATCAATTCGTTAACTCCTTTGTACTGATCCCAAACTTGCCCAACCCTAAAACAAGTCATTTGGTTCAGGGTAACCAGGTTCAAGATATGGTTCTAGCTAACTTGAGGAATATCATATAATCTTTAGAATTTCAGCCAATACCTTGCATTGGAAAATTGGAGCCCCTGATTGAGATAATTGATGATTTGAATAAGTATTTGTTGGATTGGCTTCAGGATGTTAAGGATAAGAACCCAGGTGAGTTTCTACTTGGGAAGTTAGCAAAATTGAGAATGAGATTTGTGATTACTTTAGTTCAATCATGGGATGATTCCCAGGATGAACCCCCTTCAGGAAAGCTTATGTCAGAACACGCTCAGGCACCTGTTGAAGGGGACACGTGTTACAAGGCTGATCAGATTGAATTAGAGTAACCAATTAAGGATGACCTGATTTCTTCACTTGAGATCCTTGAACTGGGGTACGAGGAAACGTATGTCTCTGTGGATCAGAAAGTGATGCACGATTTTGGGACATACATTAATACGGATTTTGATTTCTTTGATTTTGATGGTAAAGATTCAGTTTGCAAAGTCTCGCATGAGTTTACAGAACACGATTTCTGTGAGACGATTGGGCCCGAGGAATCTAATAGATCATTTGATAGCATAATAATTGAGGAAACTGATCTTATTGGGGTTCACATGATGGATCCAGAATTGCATTTTCTGGAGGATGCAATCCAATGCCCTGATTGTTAGTTACACCCCATTAAATTTACTGATAATTCTATTTTTGAGATAATTAGACCCAAGTCAATTATGATTCAGCCACATCTTTTAGACTTGGAAATTTCAGATGGGGTGATTAATATGCAGGAGATCCCAGAATTTGACATGCTGAAGGAGGATAGGAGCTGGGAAATTTTGATTTGGGAAGCAAACCCTGGAGGAAGTAGAAGACTGAGTCTAAGGGTTCCAATGAAGCTGAAGTCATCAAACCAGAACCCTTATGACATTTGTTCTGAGGATGTCCAACCCAAGCACACACTCATTGATTATCCTTCGGAGCTTGATTTTTCTGTAACCCAACTCTTTGGTCTTGGGTTGCATCCTCAAAATCGCAGGTCCGACCCCACTTGCATACTGATTTTAGGTTTTGGGTAATTTTTTTTCCAGAACCTTAGATATTCTTGATTATGGGGTATGGGTCTGCACCACAATCTGGTCCACATTTATGAACATCTATTGGCAGGTCAAAGGTTTCATCTTTTTATTCTAATTTTGACCTGCACCTGTGAATTCTTTATTTCTCTCCTTTGTATAGTGTGCCTAGCTGAAGGCACTAAATTCAGCACATATACAGTTTTTCTTTATCTCAGAGCGGACCCATCATTCACGCAATTCAGGTGCTTTCTACTCTATTCCACTCTGTTTTATGTCTTTTTAGTACAATGAGGACATTGCATTAGATAGGCATGGGGGGATGGATATTCATCTCTGAATTAATTCGTCAACTCTGTAGATTCATTTTATTTTTTTATTTATATATTAAAAAAATTATGGAATTAGGAAAGAGAATTTGGGCTTAAGAAAATTTTCAATCTTAGGAGAATTACATTAGGATCTAAACACAAAGACCCTTCAGGTCTTTAGGCTTAATCAGCCCATGTATCTACTAAAATGTGAATTTATTTTTCGAGTCCTCGCCAACCTGAATTCTATTTTAATTTAAGTAAATAAGTTTGGGTGATAAGTACACAACTTATCAACCCGCCCTCTGATTTGAGGGAACCTTAAGTCTAAAGTATCTACACACTATCTTGTCACTAACTCGTTATTCGGTGATTTTAACGGAAATTGGGTAGCTAATGAACCTTCTATGGTGATATGGCTGGCAAGTTATCATGGGTAATAGCCCGTAGGTAGGTTGTCCAGAGCCCAATCACTGGACCATTCTCCTTTTGCTGCCTTTAGGTAAATCTTAGACCAGGGAAGCCACCTACTTAAAAAAAATAAAAGAAAAAAAAGTCAAAAAGAAAAGAAAAAGATAACAAAAGAAATAAGCCACACTTTGCTATATGAGTATGGCTGGCAAGTTGTCGGTGGTAACAGCTCATTGACCGGTTGTGCAGAACCTAGCTCATGAAATGCACTGAAAATTCCCAAAACACTTAGGAAGAAGCGGAGAAGTAGAATAAATCGGGGAGATATACACTGGATTCACCCTTGTGTTGACCTCATAAAAATAAAATTATGGAGGCAGAACTCTCTTTTTATGGTCACTTAGAGGCGTAGAAACCTGAAGTTCGTTCTAATTGCTGATCAACGAGTCTATCACATTCACAATAAGATGCATATAAGTTAGGATTCTCATTAAATCTTGGGTGAGTTGAATGGCCATAGAAAGCCACTCTTCAACCCTAAACTCAAAAATCCAAAAAATTAGAAAAGAAGAAAAAGAGAAAAAGAAAATTTTCTTTGAATAAGGCAATGGCTTGAGGCGGTCTGCATTTTGGCAGATACCCGAGCACTGTTGTATCTTTGAAAGTTCAGATCCTAAGTAAACATTTTCCTAATGATTAAAAATAACTTATGCCCAAATATTCCAACCTAATTCTTTTATAAATAGCATGTAGTTTTTACTAGGGACTAGCAAAATATTGACATGGGGGTGTGATGTAAACATGTTTATATTACATAAAATGTCGATTTATGTATGTTCTTAAGCATAGAATTGCATTACATACTATAAATATTACATAGCAAGCATCATCTTGCATTTAGATTAGTTTGAATAAAATGGAGGTTAATTGTCTCCTTTTATGTTCAAGGACAAGGTGACTTTTTATCGGGGCCTCGGATCAAAGATCCAATTGTACGGATCTGATCAGGGTGACGATTGGAGTTCAACGACTCCAACATCTCCCTAATCGGATATCCGTAGCATCAGATAGAGACCGAGGAACCCTAGAAGATCAAGGGCCAAGATGATCTTAATCCGCATTTCAAACACCAAATCCAACCGCACGGATGGATATGGATCGACAATCATAGCCTAACGGCATGAAAATCGACTCAATCCGATACCCGTGGCATCATCTACATCACCCAGAAGATGGACAACTAAGATGGTGCCATGTGGTGCCATCTCAGCTGCCCAACCGACCGCATGCATCCGCTGAAGGATCCCGTGACAATGCTTCCCCGCCGTTGGATCAAGATCCAACGGCTGTGAGGTGCCCACGCTTAAGTTAAGCGCTTGACACAAATGCGCCCACAGTGCGTTGGTTGAGTGCTTTAACGCGAAGCTGAGGTGCGAGTTCAAGCCACGGGGTGACTCAATTGAACCGGGCGTGCGGGAGCGATCGACCGCCCGATGAAGATCCAGCAACTGTGGGCGCCCGATAGCATCCACGCACCATCGCACACCCATGCATGACGCAGGATCGCACACGTATGCGCACACAGATGAGGCGTGGCAAGGAGCGCTCTCAGTCGTTCGATCTCACGATCGAACGGCCAAGATTTGGGGGACGTGAACGCGTGTTGAGGCTTAGGGAGGTGAGCGGGCGCACGCACACTGCCCACTACGGCCACGTTCAGGCCTTTAGTGACGGATTTATCCATCACTAAAGTTCCTGAATTAATGATTTTCAACATAAAATGACCAACTTGCCCTCACTCCTTGCAACTATAAAAGGAGACCCCCTCTATACGAAATTAGCATCCCTTCTCTTCTCTCACCCCCTCCAAAGCTCTAAGAGCTTGTCCCAAACCTAAGATACTCCTCTAGAGTAAAAATATTAATTTTTCCGCCTTTGTCCCCCTTCGTGGAGCATCCTGCAATTGTCCTCTCTCTGCATTCGAGAAGTGGATCCCGCAACTACGACGACGTGTTGCTTCGCTCCCGATCTTCCCACTTTGTCCTTCTTCTTCTTGGTTCTTCCCCGACTTCCAGGCATCATCCCGTCCAGCTCGTCCTCTAAGCGATCGTCGAAGAGGATATCTCTCTCTCCATTCTTTTTACTGCTTTCTAGAATAGATTTACTGCTTTCTAGTGTAATCATTTCCCGCTTTCTAGTCGTAATGAGTAGTGTAATGAATAATTTTTTATAATGAAATTCATGTTTATTCTACAACCCTTTTGCTTTTATTTCTAATATTCACTTTCTCTCTCTTCTATTTATTATCTGTTAAATAGTTTCAACTAGATATTCTATTTTGTGACAAATAAAACAAATGCGTATTTTTAATCAAACGTCCGCTTCCCTAAGTTCGACCTAGGATTTCTATTCTGGTATAAATTTTATTTGTTGAACATGAGTTCTTCGCTTTCAAACTACAACGACAGTTTTTCAAAACCAAATACGATAGCATAGTAACCCATAACTTCAACACCACCAAATAAGGCAAATGCATAGAGAGCGGGTTCTAATAAAACTATGACTAAGTTGGATGGTCACAACTGCTCTTTATGGAATCCTCGGCTAAAGGAGGGTATTAATATCAATGTCAGAGATACGGTGTTCTATCCATTCCCTTCCCAGTGCCAAGAATAGACACTTTCACCAAATAAGCCACCCAATATCCTCTTGAACATCTCCAATTCCGAATAATGCCTCGTAAATAAAAGTTCGTATGCTATACTGCATTGTGTTAGTGATTATATGAAAAAAAATAAAGAGAGAAAAGAAGAAAAATATATACATATATAGAAAAAAAAGAGACGAAGAAAAAGAAAAAGAAAAAGATATATATATACATAGAAAAAATCTAAAAAAAGAAAAGAGTAGAAAAAATGAGTTTAGAATTTATTTCAAGATATTGAGGCAACAACACCTGCCACCCTCTTGATCCACCAGATACATCCTTGACCTACTTTTCTGTATTTCTAACCAGCTGAATATGGGCTGAGGAATTCTGACTTGGTCATAGGGTTATCAGAACCTAATCAAAGTGTTAATACCAGGAGAGACCACCAAATATACTAACAAATCTGGTGAGATTGTGAGCTCAAAAAGAAAGAAAAGAGAAGAAAGAGGAAAAAGAAAAAGAAAGAGAAAGAAAGAGAATGAGTACAAAGGAACTAAAGAGAGCACAGTTTCTCCGTCTCTCTTTGAGTTGAATTATTTAATAGTCTGGAAATCTAGCTTCTAAAGTACTAGTTTATATGCAACACCAGATGAGTGTGAGCCACTAAATACAAATCTACTTGACTCAGTTATCTTCTACCTAAGCCAAAAATCGGGGCTAAATTTACAGATTATCTTATAATCCCTAGGGAAGAAGTCTACCTATCCCAATAGAATTTTACTAAGGGTCAAGTACGAGCTTTAGATGTGGATTGGCTTTTTCACTTAGATCTGTTGCATAGGATACAACGAAACACATTCACAATTGCCTGGATTACTAAAATTTTGGATGAAAATAAAAGAAATAAATCTTTAGTCAAACTCTTGATAGAAATCTATCATGTAGGACCACATTGCATTTAGACGTGCATTTGCTAGGGACTAGCAGGATTCAGGCATGGGGGTGTAATTCCACAGCAATCATGAGACCTAAATTACCTAAATTAAGTTAGATTCTAGCATAACTTAGGAACAATGCATGCATAAGTGTCGTAATTTGCATAATAGTTAGTTTGTTAGCTGCATAGATAATATTATCATTTTATGACCTAAAAGAGATATGAAATAAATTGCAGATGATTCAAGGCCACGTATGATAGATCAGACCATATAGATCTGATTAGGATGACCACGGGAGACCAACGCTTCCGGAATCATTTTAATCAGATGATCGTAGCACCATGTGCAGTCCATAGAAGAATGGAGGTCACAGAGCCAGATGACAAAGAGCAAAGCCTCAGATGAAAGATCTGACCACATGGATGGATCCAGATCAACGATCGTGGTCCAACGGTGCAAAAATCAACCCGATCGAAGCTTTGTAGCACCAAATACAAAGAAGGGAAGATGGATGGCCATGATGGTGCCACGTGGTGCCATCATGGCCTCCCCTCGCTACACCACACTCTCTCAAGACACTTCATCAGGCATTGTAGGCCGTTGGATCATCATCCAACGACCACGAGCATGCCACATCGCCATCATGCCCGTGTTCTATCAAAGAGGAATAAAGATCAGCCGTTGGATCTTCATCCAATGGCTTATAACGGCTACGCACGATTTGGAAACACAACACAAGAGAAGGAATAGCATAGCGGAGAGAGCGCTCGTTTGAGAACTAGTGGCATGAGTTCGAGACTCAATATGCGCAAATTTAGGAGAGGCTGTGGGCGCAAGCAATATTGACCATCAGATCATAGTCGGAGGGCAATGATGTACCCGCATGTCACGATCGAAGCACTTTGTGGCAGCACGTGCTAACAGATGTGTGCTCAACGTACGATCTTACATGCTCTTCAAAAGGCTGTGTTGGCAAATTCTTTAAGCCATCCGATTGAGAGATCAGACGGCTGAGGCTTAAGGTGCGAAGTTTAAACTCGCAAGCATGCATAGGAGATAAAAAGAAGTAGCGAGCATTGGCGCAGCAAGCGTTGGAGCGTCTGATGGAGATCCAAGGAATCAAAGGTTGCCAAGTGTCAAGCTGAGGTTAAATCCAAGTGTAGAGGGCGAAAAAGTGATTTTGAGGCACGATTTGGTCCATTGATCTTCTAATCGACGGATCTGATCGCCTAGGGGTTGTTACAAGAGTTGGAGAGCTAAAATGCCTACTTTGCCCCTCAACAAAGATACAAAATGAGGCCTAGGGCCCCCTGTTGAAGGCATCTTCCTGACAACTCCTACTCTCTCTCTCTCTTTCTCCTTCCTCTAGACCTCTCTCTGCAACTCCGCTCCGCCCTTCATCCTGGCTCTCTAGATTTGAAGTGCTGTCGCACTTCGCACAAGCATCCCACAAGCAACATCGTCATTTATCTACCTTCTATCTTTCTCTTTCTCTCTCTCTCTCTCTAGTTACTGTTTAGCATAGCAATCTTTAATTTGAAAAACTATTTTTGAATGCAATAAAATTTTTATTATATATCTGATGTCTATACATATATACATATATAAATATCTGCTAGAACTAGTTTTTTGAAGAGCTGCCATATAAATTGTGATTGCCTCCCTACAAACGACCCGGTACTCCCGATTTTTATAAATTTATTTTTTCCATCTCAATTCGCACTATAATGATAATAGCGTATCTTTCTAACGCATCTAGCAGCGATGAAAAAGTTCCATTTCTCCGACCTCTCCTTGTCACTAAGGATCACGTAACACTTGAAGATGACTTTGAACTCCACTAAAGAGTGTCCTTCCGTCGGAGCTCCTCCCCCATTCGTCACTACAGCCACTAGCTACAGTTCTCCTTATAGGTCCCATTCTTCCATTTAGTGTAGGATCTCCTGCTTTCTAGAATAATTGTAGTGATTGTTAGTATAGTGTAGATCAATTAGAGTAGAATTAGTTAGTTAATTCATGGATTTGGTAGTTTACGTAGGAGTAGATTAGATTGGCTCCAATTCACCCTCTCCGATCAATTCAAATCAAAGAGGTGTTTTTGCAATCTCATTTCATTTCACTAATCTCCCTCCACATCTCATAATCCATATTCTCTGATTTCCTCACATTTTAATCATTATTCACCCCATCATCAAGGCCTAATTCAGGTCTGGAAGTTTTGGCTTCTAAATCCAAAATTGTTCCTAAAATTCTCCTAGGGGGTCTCCCATTCACTCAAATTCGCAAAGACCCCCCAATCTAGTTTTAATTGAACCGATTCACTTAATTCTTTCAAATTTGGTTTTAAACGGATTCATTTGAGTGATTCGAGTTTTCATTCACTCAATTAGGTGCAATGTGATGAATCTAAGGTGTTTAATTTGGTTTTTAATTGTCAGATGAGAATAAACCCAATTTGAGTTGCATTTTGGGTAGTTTGACCAAGGATAATCAGTGATACTGATTTGAGGTTGAACAAGGACCCAAGTGAGTCTGAGAAGAACACTAGATCATCTTTAACACCAATCAATGGTGTTCAAGAAGACCAGATGATCTGATCAGTAATCAATCCAAAGTGAAACCCAAAATAGGGCAATATGGTTCTTGAACTCAAGAATAATTTCCATCTAATTTCAAGAGTTTAAAAGGGTTTTTTAGTACTGTTATGGAGTTTTTGATTCATGTATCAACTAAATTTGAGATGTAGTTTGATCCATTGCCTTTACATCGTCTATAATGTAAGGTAATGGTCAAACTAGATTGATTAAGTTCTTCGATTCAGATCTTCATAAATGATTTTCAATGGAATTTGGACGAGAATTTTGTCTTTGATTAGACCTCATATTTGATCTAAGCCTATTTCAGAGACTACAGCAACCATTAGCTACTAAATTTGAAGACTTTAACAAGCAACATCATTTGTTACTGAATGTGTTGTTAAGCCATCTGAATGAAGACAACAGCAAGAGCAGCTCCTGGCTATTGAATTATTAGAAGCAGCATCAGCATTAGCTGATGATCACGCAACAAGTTTTCATAGCTGGATTAACTGTTGAATTCTGAGTTACCAGATCTGAACAAGATGGATTTTAAAATGGATTTTGGGTTAATTTGAGAGTTTAAGGAAAGCTCATGTGATGTTTATTATTAGAATTTGATGTATAAGCATTCATGCACTTGAATTTGATTTAAATTTGATGAGAATTACTTGTAAATCAAATTTGAAATCCATTGTCAGCATTTTTAATGCATCCATAGTCCAACATGTGATTTTAATGAAAATCAAGTTGAAAGATGTATTTAAATGCTCCATTATCTTTCTTGTAATGTGCTAAATGTCTTTGAATGCCTAACTTGCTACTCAACCCTTGAAACTCTCTTAGAAGGCCTTAGGTTCTTAGTTCCCAACTTACTTTGAGCATACATTGTGTGAGATTGGAAAAACATAAAAACTCATTAAAAATTTATAGAAAAATAAAACAAAGGTGTCTTGAGTAAGAATAGATATATTTTCAGATGTATGAAAAGTTCCAAAGTATTCTGAACCCCTGACTTGGTAGAACATACCAGCCGACGGTTCGGTATACTTTGAAACTTAATAAAAGAACCAAACTCAAAAAGAATTCTTCTCTCTCGTATCCCACTTTTCTCTCTCTTCTCCTACCTCTAGAGAATATATAAATACCATAAAAACTCAAAAATACACAAAATGCATAAAAATACCATGTATATTGTATTTATACTTGTAAATATAACTTTATACTAAGCTATATATAAATATTATAATATAGGCAAATAATGTACATAAATAACTTAAAATTATATTATATATATCTAAATAAGTATTTAGGATGATTTATTGTATATATAACCTTATTATATAATTGTATATTAACTCATATTGGAGTGAATGTATATAATACTAAGTAATTATAAATAACTATGTACATACATATAACCATATCTATTACTGTACATTCATATTTAAGTAATATTATATATTGTATGATACCTTTACATTAATTTATTTTTGTATTTATTGTAGGTAATTACGTTATTAAGTTAAATAGGTAAATTATTAAGTTAAAATAAAATAAATTAGTAAATTTAGTTATTACCGAAGTAATTTATATTGTATACTTATATATGTTAATTTTAAATATTTTCAACCTATTTATAATATATTTAATTTATATTATACAATAATATCTATAACTAAATTATGTGTATATCTATTTATAACATGTAAATAAATGTATATAAATTAAAATAAATATTATAAAATAAAATTGAAATGTGTAAAAAATATCTTATTATATAAATTAAATAATTATTAATTCAATTGTATAATTAATTCTCTAATTTTTACATTAATTAAGTAATTAAGCTCAAATTTAACTTACATAAATTAGGAACTTTAAGTAATTTTTAAATATAACTAATTAAGTTATTATTCTAAACTAATTATACAATTGAGTACCCTATGTAAGGCCTTTGTAACTATATAATTTAATTTGAATTTGGATAACATTTGGGCACTCAAATCGAGGCCCAAAGTCATGCAATCAAGACACTACATAGTGCTATAAAGCACTCAATTTTGCGCTAAGTTAGTGCCACATCGTATGCATGCGAGCGACCGTAGCAATATAAGTTGAAAGGCGCTCCATGATAGCTCAGTCGTCAAGCGCTGGGTGCGAATAAACCATTACCCATATACTCTGACCTTCTGAGCATCATAAGCATATATTCGAGCATTAGTAGGTTGGGAGTCCGTGTACAGTGATGGGCCTAATGGGCCTGATGTGGACTGAAATGGGCCTGAGAAAATGGATAAAAATGCACAATAATGAAGCTAGAATCAAGTCTAGTAGTGTCTAGTCCCACCCCTAGGGGTGCTATGTATCCCACAAAAAACCCAGTTCGCCTATTAAAAACCCAGATTTTTTTAAGGTGAACAATGAAGAGAGTGTTATGTGTTGAGAAGATGAGCCAAGAAATGGCTAAGTGTTGGAGAGAAGGGAGTGGAAAATCTCAAAAATTCTAAGTGTTGCGTGTTGAGTGCATGCTGTGTGCCCTTTGAGTGTTGTATGGAGTGTATTGTGTGTATAGTATACTTGTATAATACATAATATGTGTATATATATGTGTGTGTGTGTATTTGTATAATAAATAAAATGTACATTTCTTATGTATACGAGTATAAGTATGTATAGTGTATATATATATATCTAAAAATAGAGTATAAATAGAGAAATATATGCATGTTTGAGCCTTATGTATATATATAATTTTTAAGGTTTTAGTGACATATATATCTGTCACTGAAGGTGTATATATATATTATTAAATGTAGTTCTTTTCCCTTATGTTATGTATATTTGTTTCATATGGATACAGTGACACTTCTATATGTTACTGTATATATAGTATATCTAATAGGAGTTATTAATATATGTTAGTATATTTAGGCTAGTGTATATTAGTAGTTATTTCTGTACCTATACTTAGATATTATTTAGAATAGTTGTCCAAAACTAACATAGAGTAGTCATACTTAGTTTTTTATGCCTATTTAGTTGTAAATAGGTTTAAGGCATTGTAATGAATATTAATTGATTCTTTTGTACATAATTGACTAATTCATTCATTCTTTGATTCATTGATTCATTTTGTAAATATAATTGACAATTTTGGAATAAAAGAATATTTTTGGAATATAGAGAGATGTATATCAATAACTGCCTCCTAGTAAACGACCTAGAAAAAACCAACAAAAATTATGTAAATAAATTACTTAACACAACATCTGTTTGTATTACGACATTATACTACAATAACAACACCATAAATCATTGCTTTTATGCGACATAGTTTTTCATACAACAATGCCCATGATGAAAACAAAGGCAGTGGTTTTGGCGTGCTCTCGACCGTGCAATGTCGATCAGATGGCAGGAGACGTGCCACGTGGTAGCATAAGGTGGCCTCACGTGATGAGTGAGCGATTTGAATGCGATCTTAACGGGATCGTGACCATCTGATCACGTTCAAATGACCACAATGAAGCCAGGACATTTTACACGTGATGAGATAGTGATGAGGGCACGATTTGAACATAATTAAAGTAGTAGATCTCCAGATCGACTGCCCATGTTGCTCCAGCTTGTTGTCATGGTTGGGTCTTCTAAAAGACCCATTTTGCCCCTCATTTTGGCTATAAAAAGGACCCAAGATTCCCCATTTTGGAGGCAATTTGAACCACCCAGCAATCTCCCTCTCTAAAGCGACATCAAGAGCCTTTCTACAAGTTCCTCCAAGCTGCCCCCATTCCACCAAAGGGGTGGATCTTGCTGCTGTCCCTAAAGTTCTCCAAGGCTGCTGAAGCACTCCTCGCTGGAGCACCATCAGCACCCTCCTTTCTAGCTCTCCTCTTTCTGCATTTTGTTTTTGCAATAGTTTAGGCATGTTCATGTTAAGCATTCCTTTATAGTTGATTTTCTCATGTTGCACCGGATAAAAGGAAAATCTTTTGTTATTATTCCATTCTATATTCTAATTTGCGTAGAATAATTAACAAGCATGAGAGTTATGGAGTAGGATTTCAGATCTATTTCCCTCTTATTTACCTTCTAGAGTTTGACCAAGATCTTACCAATTTCGTTATATTTTTGTTCGAAACAATTTGCATGACTATGCTACAACGGTTTCCCTTAAATCACAAGTACATCCATTCCAACAAATGGCACCGTTAATGCTGAGGCAAGAGAAGTAGATTTGATTTTCTAATTTTTTTCTCGTTGTTTACTTTGTGGTGTGCAGGAGATTGAGCAGAAAAATCTACGCACACATTGAGAACAGGTGAAGAAATCAAGTATGCACCACATCTTAGGCTTTAGGATTTCCTTTAAATCTTAGGCTAGATTTGCTTTGAAAAAAAAAATCTTAAAAAATGCTCATTTTTTACTTGAACACCCTTTCAAGAGCCTTTCTGTGATTTTCTGAAGTTCAGCTTAAACATTTTAGCGGATTTAAAAATTCAATTGTGAAGATTTAGTGATCGAAAAATTTTGAAATTCAGATAGAAATTAGATTTTCAAATTATATTTCCAATGCCACCATTCTCTTGAAAAATTTCAATTTGTGGAATTTTTAAAAATTCATGAAATGTACGAGGCTCAAACAGACTAAGATCAAGGTTTTTCTAATCTTCAAAAAGCGATTCCTAACAGCACACAAATTCAATTTGACTACAAATGGTGGACTTTGAAAGATTATCAAGTTACCTTTCATTTCCATATTTTTCCAAAATTTTCTGAGCAAGGTCGATACTATGTCAAAAAGAAAAACTGACACAGGGTCAAAATCCCACATCTGACCCCTGTGAGTTAAAAATTTGTATTTATTTATTTGGAATAGTAAAAATTTGAAAAAAATATTAGCTGAAAAGCTTACTGAAAAAGGAATCTTGCTGCTAATTTTTATTTCATTTGGATTCAAATTGCATCCAAGAGAATATTTTGAATTTGATTGTGGTCTACTGATTGATACCTAGTCAAATTGCATGAACCCTAGGTTTAACCTTTAGGGTTACATTTAGTGACCACATTGCACTAGCTTGGGCTCAATCAAGTCTAGGGACTAGTCAGTGAGTTAGGACATCTTGTGGACTGTTGTTCACTTGAAATCAGGATTTAAATCATTGTGTTGTAGTATAATTGAAATCTTGCGAAAAACATATAATATTTATAACTCAGATGAAATCCGACACTACTAGGAAAGGGAGAATTGGTGACGGATATTTGGTGACGATTTTGGGAACTGTCACTGAAAGTAACCTATGGTAACAGTTCCACTCAAAACTGTGACCATAGAGGGAGAGTGAGAATTGCTTTCTACTTTGGTGACGGTTCCAAGTGGGACCATGACCATAGGATACCTTTGGTGATGGTTCCAAGTGGAACCGTGACCATATCCTTCCCTTTGGTGACGGTTCCACTTGAAACCGTCACCATAGCCTTTCCTCGTGAGCGCACCCTCTCCGGTATATCCCTTTGGTGATGGTTTCAAGTGAAACCGTCACCATAGCCTTCCCTCACCTGCTCACCCTCTCCCGCATTTCCCTTTGGTGACGGTTTCAAAATTTTCACATCCCTCCCACGCACCCTCCTCTGAAATTCCTCGCTGCCGACTTCCCCAAAAACCCAGTCCTGCCATCATAGCCTTCCCTCTCCCTCGACTCCCCAATCCCCTCCCCTTCGACGTCAGCCCCCCTGACCATCGCCTGCCCCCTTCCCTCTCCCAATGACAGTGCTTGTCCTGACTCCTCCTCAAGGTCGCTAGTAGCACCTCGCCTACCCCTCAAGATCACCACCGAAAACCAACTCCCACTGCCATTACCTTCCCCCTCCATCGACTCTCCAACTAAATCCCCGACGACATCACCTCCCTGGACCATCCCCAACCCCCTTCCCTCTCCTGACGAAGGTGCCTCCCCTGACCATCCCCTCCCCAGCAGCACGTCTCCTCCCCCTCAAGACTGCTACCTCTCTCCCTTCCTCATCTTCTCCAGCAGCACCTCCATTACCACTGCTGCTGCTACAAGTAGGGTTAATCCACCACTCTTCCTTCATTTTATTTATTCGCTTATTTCATACCTCCTCCTCCAACTCCACTTCTCTTGATCTCCTATTATTATTGTTGTTGCAGTACTTGGTGGATTTATTGGTTGCAGAGTGGCTCAACAAGATCTATTGACCTTGGATTGGCTCAACGATTTACACACATGCCAGGTGTTTAATGGTATGCGAACAAGTTTTGAAACTAGGAAGCTTTTGTTGGTCATAAATAACATGCATCTAGGAAGCTTCTTAGATAATCTTATGTACATCATGGTAGTTTTGCCACAAACCAAATCATTATTAGATGGTTAATCCCTCTACCCATGATGTGTTTTGTTAGTGTGGAGATGAAGAAGAAGAGGGTGTTTGTTTCTCATGACCAAAAGGAAATCCTCTTGTTGCCTTCATTTTTTTTCTCTTCTAGTTTTCTTGAGGTCACATGATGAGTTTCCAATCTTAGGTCTTTAAAAGGCTCTGTGTGTTTGATTCTTTTATTGCTGCTATTTGGTGGTGTGTGTGTCTGCTTTGAAATATCTCCAAGGGGGGTTGTTGATTGGTGGACATGGTGGATGGATGTATCATGTAATTAATGAGGTGTAAAGTATAAGGGAATAAAGTTCCAGATCAACTGCAATGCGTGGGTGGTGGAGGGTCGGGGGGGTGAAAGGCTTTGGGAGATTGTGATGGGAGGAGGGGAGATCTCCATTGGTTGGAGCTGATCCCAGAGGGGAGGAATCTGGATGGTACCTCAAAAGCTGTTAATGGAAGAGTCAAACATGTGGTCTACTTAAAATGTTATGCCATTGATCCATGGAGAGACAAGAATAGAAGCTTACAACCTACAAAAAAAAAAAGTGTTAGCTGTGAGAAATGGAACATTCTGCAAAGAAGTAATTAAAATTGTCAGTGGCCTTTTTGACCATCTCTTGTGAGTTGATAATCATATGCATGGTTACTTTGTGCTAAGAGGTGGGTGTTAGGGTGTGATGTCTCTATGAATGGCTGTTAAGTTGGGTGGTAGCAAGGAGGTGTATGTAAGGAATATGATTTCAAGCTTGGATACTTATTCTGTTCATTTAACTTGGGGACTGAAGGAAGATGCAGGCGTTGTTGGTCTGCTCCTACGGGTCCATTTGTCATAGAATTAAAAATGAGGCATTATCTTTCACCTCAAGGGTAGTTACTGCATAAATGAATAATATATGGTATTAAGGGACATCATATATTTTTTTTTATTCTTATTTCTTTATTCTTACTTTCATCATCTCAAAGTATACTTTACATCTACCTTGACAAATTTTTATTACAAATGAAAACAAAAATTACTTGCATCATATCCACTTATAGATTGTATCTATTTTCATTAATGTACTCGTAATAAGAATGAAAACAAAAAGAAAGAATAATATAAGAATTTAATCATCACTTCTATTATTTACTAATCCATTACATACTTCATCACTTTTAAACCCTACATCTTTCTAAAGTTTTTCTAGTTTTGAACTTTAAACCTTTATTAAGTGAGGCGTTAAGTTTTTTCACTACTGCATTCGGTAAGAGTTGATTTTACATAAATGTGACCCAATTGGAGAGGTTTGTAATTATTTTCAAGCTTAGATCCTTTAAAGTGTGGCCCTTCATGTAATTCCAAGCTTGGATCTAGGCAACGTCCCTTGGCCACGTCAATAAGTTATGGAAGAGCATCTAGACAACAGAAGAAAAGTGACAAATTGACTTGGATTTTTTATATGCATTAGGGTGGACCACGCATCTAATATTCTATGGGTAAAGGGTATTTGTCTTGCAATCATGTATTGGATGCAAATGAAAAATTGGTCTTGCCTATAAGGTCTAAATACAATTTGCCCTAAAGTTCACATAATATGATCTAAGTATCCACTATTCTAAAAAACTTATCCTATCATTTGATACAATTCAAATACTTCTTGATTTGGTTGGGTTTTTTTGGTCAATTAAAACAAAACAACTTGTTTCGTTTGTTTTCTTTCCCTAATGTACATCATGAACTTTTGAAAGTTTATGAATGTTATTGCTACATTTATATTATCCTGATAAAATCATAAATGTTGGGAAGAGAGGGTGGAAGAGAGGAGCATCATTATCCAGGTTGAGTAGGATAGGTTGAGTTAGGTAAACTACTGGCTCAACATGGATGGGCAAACTGGCATGGGAGGTGTTACGCTTGAGAGGGTTAAGCAATCTTTGATGTTTTAATTTAGGTCCAGTTGCCATATTATTCTAAATAAGAATCCATATAATCATCCTTTTAACAAGTAGATCTTGACTAAATCTACTTCAAATTGACTAAGAAGATATTCCATTCTTGGTAGTAGTACATTTATGATGCTAACTTATGTTATTACTATTCTTTTCTTTATTAGTATTTATTTATGCAATTTGTAGATATCCACACTTGCACAACCTTAGATGCACTCAATTATAAACAATAAGAAATATAACCCTAGGGTACAAGTTGAAAGAGTAGTCAAAATTTTATTAATATACCTGGTCATTCAAGACTTATAATCATGTCATACGGACAATGCATTAATGTATGCGTATCTCACATACATGCATGATGTGTTGTCTTTATAATATGTCATAAGTCTTGATCGTCCATAGTTCGGTAAGTTCCGAACTAAGGAGGGTTCTTGAAGATTTTATCACAACTTAGATGTTACTTGTTACATGTAATCTATGTTTGGAGAAATCTAGGTGACATTTTTATGCTCTTCTCTAGTATACTAACAAAACTTACCTAGGTTTCTTAAGCACCTTAAATTGAGTGTTAAAGGAATCTAGTTGAGGTTAGTCTTGGGGATATACTGGAGAAGCACCTTAAATTTGATCACAACTTAGGTGTTAAATATATGATGTTTCTTTATGTAACTTACTTTCATTGTTTGTGGGTTTATTTGATTATAGGTTTCCATGGATATGTCTTGGATTGGTTTGAGGATTTCTGATTATTTTTGATATAAGAGCGGAGTGATTTCATTCTTAGACTGGGCATTCCATGAAGATAGGAAGCAATATAGAAGAGGAGACTTCTACGAGAGAATTTGTTGTCCATGCAAAAGTTGTTTGAATGGATTTATGTATGATCATAACACAGTACTTGAGCATCTAATTTGTACTGGTTGATGGTCTCACTACACAGTCTGGACCTCGCATGGAGAAGAAATCACTTATCCTTCTATTGATAATGATGTTGAGAATCTCATTGAAGATATTGGAGGTGATAATGTTACAGAAATGTTACAAGAGATGAGAGCTGCAAATGCTGATAGTCATGATAATGATAATATATTTGAAGATTGTAATAATTTTTATGATGCACTGAAGGTAGTAGAGGAACCCATTACTCCTAGAATTAATTCCATGTCAAGGTTGTCATTTCTTTTGAGAATGTTTCAAATTAAAGTGATGAATAAGGCAACATCTAAGTTAATGTCTGATGTCCTTAAGTTCATAGAAGAGTTATTAAATAATCCCAAAGATTTTCCTCAGTCGTGGTATGATGCGAAGAAACAGTTTCGCGTACTTGGCTTGAAGTGTGAAAAGATTGATCTTGTAAGAATGACTGTATGTTGTACACTAAAGAAAATGCATACTTGAATAGTTGCAATGTGGAGAAGGAAGATATGAGGAAAATACCAGTTCAAATGCACGAGGGAAGAAACGATCAAGGAAGGTACTGCGTTACTTTCCTTTGATTCCTAGGCTACAACGTCTTTTTATGTCGAGTAAGACTGCAAAGTGGATGACATGGCATCATAATAACAAATCATGAGATGGACTTATGCGTCATCCGACAGATTCTGATGAGTGGGCTGCATTTGATAACAAACATGCTCTATTTGCAGAGGAAACACATAATGTTAGGCTTGGTCTTGCAAGTGATGGATTCAATCCTTTTAAAAATATGCATCCATCATATTCAATGACCAGTGGTGATATTTACATATAATTTACTGCCATGGATGTATATGAGATCTTCATTTATGATGCTAACGCTTCTCATCCCTAGGAAGAAGGCACCAGGAAATGCAATCGATGTTTACGTGCAACCACTCATCGATGAGTTGAAATTGCTATGGTATAACGGGGTTGAAACATATGATGCAGCTAGAAAATAATTTTTTAAGATGCATGCAGCACTGTTGTGGACTATTAATGATTGCCCAGCTTATGCAAATTTATCTGGTTGGAGTACTAAAGGCAAGTTGGCATATCTTGTATGTATGGATGATACTCATTACTTACGTTTACCTGAAAGCAAAAAATTATGTTACTTAGGGCATCGTAGATTCCTACCAATTGAACATAGATGGCGACAATCAAGGTTTAAAGACAAATTTGATGGTAAACCATGCCACTATTCATCCAAAAATCCAAAAAATTTTCGAAGAACAGATACAATCAGGTTGTCAAGATACAAGATAATGGAGAAGTTACAACAGATTGGTAATATCCGATTGGGTCGTCTATTTCAGAAAGATCTTAAAGACTTACGTAATTCTGGATTTAAAAAGAAAAGCATATTCTTCATGGAGCTCCCTTATTGGCAAGATCTCACAGTTCGTCATAATCTTGACGTGATACATATCGAGAAGAATGTTATGGATAATATTTTAGATATGCTAATCTTAACGGATAGTCCAAAAGACATGTTGAAGACCTGTACTGATTTGAAGATGTTGGACATTCATCCTGATTTGCACGTAAATCATAAAGATGATGGCAGTTATGATTTTCCTCAGGCATTATATACTTTGAAAGATGAGCAACGACTGAAGTTATTATCTTTTCTTAAAAATATCAAGGTTCCAGATGGATTCTACATGTGTAAATGAAGCATTGAAGAAGGTAGGTGGGTTAAAGAGTCATGATTGCCATGCTTACATGCAAATCTTATTTCCATTAGCAATCCGTGGAGTGCTTCCTCAACCGGTGGTTGGCTCTATGATAGAGATAAGACGATTCTTCAAGGTTATATGTTCAAAGATATTGGATTCTCAACTGTTAGACTATTGGGACAAGCAAATTGTGGTCACACTATGTAAGATGGAGCAGCTTTTCCCTTTTGCATTTTTCGATGTCATGGTACATCTTATACTCCACCTAGCGAATGAGGTAAGGATTGCTGGACTAGTTCAGTATAGGTGGATGTATCCAGTTGAGCGCTTCTTGAAAAAATTAAAAGACTACGTCTTCAATAAGGTTAAGCTAGAAGGTTCAATTGTCGAAGGGTATCTTGTAGAAGAATGCATCAACTTTTGTGCGATGTATATGGATGGTCTAGATAATCGATTCAATCGATTGGAAAGGAATGATGATAGACAGAATGGTGAAAATGTGGAAAATTATTTTTCTGTATTTGATATCCGAGGAAGGCTAATCATACGAACAGAATTTAAACCAATGTCTGAATATGATCGATGATTAGCTCATATATATATATATATATATATATATATATATATATATATATATATATATATTAAAGCAGATTCCAGATTTTTACGATGAATTTCAACAATCTTTGCACATTTCTAGATGTGAAGAAGACTTCAATGACTAGTTCAGAACTTGTGTGCAAGAAATGAAACAAAACAATGATCCGCAATGGATAGAAGATTTTGATGTAATGATGAACATACCTTTAAGTCATGCACATTATCACTCTGGATATATAATAAATGGGTTCAGATTTAGAGTGCAATCAATTGATGATGTGAAGGCTATACAACATTCAGTTGTTATTGTGAAATGCGATGGCATACAAACTGGTTGTGATGGTTACTATGGGAAAATCAAAGAGATTGTGGAAGTCAGCTATAGTCATGATTATCGAGTCATCTTATTTAAGTGTGACTAATTTGATATTTTTAACAGCAGATATGGTGTTAAAGTTGACAAAGAAACTAGTTTCATAAGTTTGAACAAGGATCGTACAATTCTTCAAGCATCTGAACCGTTTACATTAGCTTGTCAAGTTGAACAAGTTTTTTACGTGCCTGATAATAGTAGAAATGGCTGGATAGTACCAATAAGAACAATGTCGCATGATTATTATGATATAGAACATGATAAGGATCCTGACTTTGATTCTGAAGCATACCAAGATGTGCTACAAGATGGAGGAATATGTCATGGTGCAATGGATATTGATATTTGAGGTAAATGTTTTCATTTAAGCTATTTTGTAGAGTTTAATTATTTCTTTCTTAAAATTATTTTCATATATTTTCTCCCTTACAGGTTTTCTTATTGTATTGGGTTGATCTTTTACTTACTTTGTCATACTTCTTTCATTATAGTTGGCTATATAAAAAGTATGACATCATCCTTTTATAATTTGTACCTCCTCTCTTATTTCATGTAACCAAAGTTATGATTTTTTTTTGAATGAATCATATAAGAGCAAGCTTTCTATTTTCAAGTTTGTGCTTGCTATACATCATCTGAACCATTAGCTACATTCTTGAACTTCTGTCACGAGGCTTTGGTGACGGTTTTGGGTCGAACCATCACCGAAGCTTAGGGATTTGGTGCCGATTCCACCCAAAACCATCACCAAAACCTTGCAGCTTTGGTGATCGTTTTTGGTGAAACAGTTACCAAAGCCTTTGGTAACGGTTTTGCGTGGAACCATCACCAAAGACCCTTCCACAATGCAACTTTTGTTGTCGCTAATTGGTGACGGTTATGAGTCATTTGGTCACGGTTTTTAACCGTCACCAAAACCTCAATTTCTTGTAGTGCGAGGTCGTTCGCTGGGAGCAAGTAGGAATTCAATCTCAAAAATCACAATTCTAAACAACAGAGATAAGGAATTTCAATCAAAATTGATTTAGAATAATATGCTAATAATATCAAGTAGTAGACTGTAAAAAGAATGAAGTAAAATAGTGATTTGAATCACCAATTACTCCTCATAATGAACGCCAAGAGATGCAAAATATTAAGTAAAGAAGCTCAAATCAACTTTGTGTCTAAGGCAACAAGCCAGGATCACAAAAACAATTTAAGTTGCTGCGCTGCTTCTGATGTTAACGATGTGGGACTAAACCCCAGGGCTTCCTTTCGCGAGCAGCTGCTGTGAAGATGTCTTCGAATTAGGTCACAGCTGCTCTTCTTCCTCCCAATTGGGAACCTACAGGTGGTGGTTCCGCACCAACTAGGTGTTTTACCTAGAGCTACAGTGGATAGAATGGGCTCAAGCTTCCTTCGAAGCTTTACGTCAATGGTGGATGGGAGTTGGTACTTGAAAACAACAAGGCCTTTTGGCCCATGTTAAAAAGCTCAGGAACAATCGCTGAAGCATGGTGAGTGTGATGGTGGTAGTGGTGTGCTGTGAGCATGTATGAAGAGGCCTGTCGACCTCACAGAGGGTGGTCAGATGTGGGTTTGCTCGGTGGGGAGTTCGGAGGAGCAATCGTCCTAACAAAGTTAGGGCTTTTGCTCCTGAGGTCGAGGTGGAGGTGTGGAGCATGGAAGTTGCGGCGTAGGTGGTCTGTGGTGGCTGCTAGCACTCGTCGGAGGTATGCCGACAAGATGGAAGACGGAGTCGCGGAGGGCATCGGTGGGGTCAAAGTGGTATGTCGGAGATGCTGACGTGATGAGGAGAAGCTGAGGAGTCGATTAAGAGAGGTAGCGAACGAAGGGGAGCGGAGGTGGTGCTGGTTGTGGTATGGCAGGTGCTGGAGAAGGAAGGAGCTCCGGCAGGGGTTGGACGGCGAGGAGGAAGAGGATAGGGACGTCGAATGGTACTGCTCAACGCGGAAGAAGGCAAGGAAGAAGGATCTGCCATCGATATCGCAATTAGACAACGAGGAGAGGCAAGGAGAGTCGTCAAACGTCGAGGAGCACTTCGGCAGGAAAAGAAGAGAAGAATTGGAGGTGTTCAGGCTTGAATTCAAGCGTGGAATGGATAGCAAGCATTGGTGCTTCTTTTATAGGAATCTAGAGAGCGAAAGGAGCTTGGAAGCCAAGCTTCCGGGCTTGGAAAGCTCACTAGGGTTAAAAACCCACATCTTTAATTGATTCGCATGACAATTTAGGCCAGACTTAGAGCCCAAGATGTGGCTGAAATAGAAGGTAACTTCGTCAGGAATCCTAGTATCTATTTTGGGAGAGATTGGTTGAGATTCGTACGAGAAATCATCGTATGAATCCTAACAGTGAAGCTCACAGTTGCCTTTAATGGGGCTAGGGACCTTTTTGCAAATATGATGATAAATTAGGGACCTTATTGCAATTAATTCAAAGTTAGGGGCATATGTATAATAAAAAGAGTCAGATAGGACTGAAATGCAAACTAGGTCAAGATGATCTCTGATTGGGCCCAAATTTTGCTAAAAACCTAATTTAGACCAAAGGAATCTGATGACGAAGTCAAATTTTAGGTTTGACCAAGTTTGACTAGGAAATTTACATAGATACCCAAATTAGGGCAATTGTCTGTCTAAGACTTTATTTTGGGTCAAGACGGGTTCTGATGGTCAAATTGATGGTACCAAACCCTAGATAATATTTTTATATAAATTTTAGAGGGCTTGGATAAATTTTATATTGACTAGAACCTCAGTTAATTAAGCAGGTCTGTTTATAGGGTTTCAAACGTCATTTAATTCCTGTAATGTGTGAAAACCCGTTTTGTTATGTATGGACCCACTTGTTAGATTCTAAAGAATATTTTGACCTGAGAAAACCTGTGGTTACTTTGTTTTTGTGATAGAATGGTAAATTTGCAGGAATAACCTTATTTTCTTATTTTCTTCTCAAATCAGTGTACGGTTCCCTTATGACCTTCCTATGGATATGTAGGAGATTTTATTAACTTATTCAAGTCAAATAGATCTAGTTATGGCTCATGATGGTGTTCCGATCATAACCCCATGCCTAGCTTTTGCTAGTCTTATAGCAAAACAAACAGATCAAACCAATTATCTAGTTCAGATTTAACCGTCAGGAGGGCCTACTAAGCCACATCTCTAGGAATCAGATCTTAATTCCAACAGTAGCCCTAGAGGTACTCAAGTACCAACCTAGATCTAGACCTAACTAGATTTTGCCTCAGTCTGCCATGAAGGTTTTTAAGGACCACAAGAATACCCTAAGGTTTGTTGCACCCAGTGGTTAAAGCACCCGTGCTTGAAACATGGTTAGTCCAGTTCAGTTTGCCAGTGCATTTTGTAAGAGAGAGATTAGAAGGAGATTTTCATTTGTGGAGAGCTCTCTCTCTTTTCTTTTCATTATATTTTTTTCTTAGATCCATCCTCAGATTGGCTCTAAAGACGATCTGCATCGGATTCCTTGTCCCCACCATCAATCCTCGTAGGGTCCCTGGCATTCCATGCTTCGATATAGCATCGCCCATGGCAACACCTAGAACCCTGGCATTCAAGATTTCAGGATAATCTCGCCCATGGTGTTCTGTAGCTAAATCCAGGCCCTAGCAATCGAGATTTTGGGATAATCCTGCCCATGGCATGTGAACCAGCACAAGGTGCTTACATACCCCCGGTAGGATATTTAGATATCCTAGGAGACAAGCATTGAGGAGACGATATGTTATTACGCATCTTCAAGGGGAATTTCCCACCTCTTCGCATTGGAAACTCATCCAAATCAACTTGTGTCTTCAAGCCGCTCCTAATCTAGATCTTAGAAACATTTCAAAATAGATTAGAAGCCCTTTGGCAAGATTTTAACTTTAAAACGCACTGAACCAAACTGTGTGATTTAGGGTGCTTAAGTTACCAAGTCCCACAAACTAGAGGTCAGTTAACGAGGCTGAATACTCCCTAAGCCTTAGACTTAATACATAAGCATTGCATTTTCCTCAACTTCTTGAGGAATAATCCGAATCTTGACAAGTACGTGAATGTTTAAACCCTAAAACGATCCAAAAGGCCTAAGATCGGTATTCGCCACTAATCCCTTAAGTTTTAGCCTTTCAAGACTTAATTCATCATTCAATCCAACCTAGAAGGTAGGTTGGTTTCAAATTGTTTCTAAGGGACTCACTTTTTTTCTTTTTCTTTGTGCTCCTTTATTTTCATTTTTCTCAAAATTTCTCCTGTTTTTCCTCAACCTCCTCTTCTTTTTTTTTTTTGGTGAAACCCTTTCCTGTGAAGTGATTCTCACAGCGTTTTACACTTTAATACCCCCCATGCCTACGATTTGCAATGTCCTCATTATAAATTGGGTGGGCTTGAATTCATCTTAGATCATACATTAGAACAGGTTCAGAGGGTGTGTGGATGGATCGGGCTGACTGTTGCGGACGATTTCAAGCTTGAGTGCTAGAGGTGGAGTCGGTTGTTCTAATGGACAAACCCTAAAGTGCAAAATGAGTTCAGCACAAGATGTGTCAAGAAGGGTTTTGGGTTTTTCAAAAAAGATGACGGGTTGCCTCCCGTTAAGTGCTGAGTTTAACGCCATTAGCCAGGCGCAATATGCTTAGAGAGAATGGAGATCAAAAGATACCTCAGCTAAGTTCGCATCAGTGAGCTCAATGAATGGCTTAAGGTGCTAGCCATTCATGATAAAAGGTTCAAAATCAAGGCTGGGTTGACTAATTTCAACGGCTCCATTTCCAAAGATTCGTCAGACAAGATATGGTCCAATCCATTTTGATCTGAGTTTTCCTAGGAAGAGTTTTAGTTTGGCATCGAAGAGTAGGACCTTTTGACCAGGATGAAAGATCTTTCTGGATATATGCTTGTTGTGAAAGGCCTTAACCCGCTCTTGATAAATTCGCAAGTTCTCGTACGTGTCATTGCATAGATCATCGATCTTCCTCATTTGTAGCTGTCTGTGGGTTCCTGCCTTAGAAAGATCGAGATTACACTTCCGTACTGCCCAATAGGCTTTGTGCTCCAATTTGACAGGGAGGTGACACGCCTTCCCGTACACCAATCTGAAGGGAGACATGCCTAATTGGGTCTTGTGGGCGATCCTATAAGCCTACAAGGTTTCCGAAAGTTGGGACAACCAACCTTTCCTATTAGGTCAAACAGTGACCCGAAGGATTTTCTTGATCTCCCGATTTGAAAGTTCAGCTAGATCGTTAGTCTAGGGGTAATAAACTGTCGAGATTTGGTGTGACACCTCGTACTGGTCATCAGAGATCAGAACTGAGCGTTTGTGAAGTGGGTCCCTCCATCAGAGATTATGGCACGTGGGACACCGAACCGTGAGAAGATGTTCTGGTGAATGAATTTGATCACCACCTTGTGATCATTGGTCTAATTCAGGGTGGCTTCGATCCATTTGGACACATAGTCCACAACAAGCAGAATGTACTCGAAGCCGTCCGATTTAGGAAAGAGTCCCATAAAATCAATCCCACAAATATCAAAAATTTCACAGATGAGAATCAGCTGTAAAGGCATCATATCACGGCGGCTCATGTTGCCTAAAGTCTGGCAATGGGTGCATGCCTTACAATGATTGTACGTGTCCTAGAAAATTGTCGTCCAGTAAAAGCCGCACTGGAGGACTTTTGCTACGGTTTTGTGTCCAGAGAAGTGTCCACCGCAAACTTGGTCATGGAAGGATAGAATGTCCTAAATTTCTACTTCTGGGATGCAATGTTGGATAATCTGATTAGCACCAATGTGGAAAAGGTACGGGTCTTCCCAGATGTAGTACTTGGCATCAGAAAGCAATTTGTCCTTCTTGGCCTTCGACCAATCGGATGGGATCTGATGTGATGCCAGGTAGTTAACCAAATTCGCATACCATGGAAGTCCCGCACTGATAGTCAGGAGGTGCTCATCAGGGAAGTGTTCAGTGATAGGTCTGGAAGGATCAATAATGTCAGAAGGAAGGTGGAACAAGTGGTCAGCTACCATGTTCTGCTTTCCCACCTTGTCGCAAATCTCGAGGTATAATTCTTGCAATAGTAAGATCCACCGGATTAGTTGAGGCTTCACATCCTTCTTCGCAAGGAGGTGCCTCACTGCGATGTGATCAGAGTATATGATAACATGGGAACCCAAGAGATATGATCTGAATCTTTTCAAGCCAAATACTACGACGAGTATCTCTTTCCCAATAACTGTATAGTTACGTTGAGCCTCGTCAAGTGTCTTGCTAGCATTGTAGATGACCACAGGTTTCCCGTCAATTTTCTACCCAAGTACTGCACCCACAGCATAGTCAGATGCATCACACATGATCTCGAAGGGTTGAGACCAATCCGAGGATTGAAGGTTAGGTGCTTGGGTAACTCGATCATGTAGGCTCTCAAATGCATGAGTGCACTCCTCGATGATTTCAAAAGGAACATCCTTTGAGAGAAGATTAGTCAAGGGACATGCGATTTTCAAGAAATTAGGAATGAAACAGCGATAAAAACCGATGTGCCCCAGAAAGGATCGGATGCCTTTGACTGAGCTAGGCATAGGTAGTTTAGAAATCAAGTTTACCTTGGCTTGATCAACCTAGATGCCTTTTCGGAGACTAGATGTCCCAGGACGATTCCCTCAGGTACCATGAAGTGGTTCTTTTCCCAGGAAAGAACCAGATTCACGTCAATGCATCGCCTGAGGATCTGGACCAAATGCAAGAGGCAATCATCAAAAGATTCTCCAAATACTAGGAAGTCATCCATGAAGACCTCAAGGTATTCACCTACCATATCTGAGAATATGGCAAGCATGCACCACTAAAAAGTAGCGGGTGCTTTGCAGATACCGAATGGCATCCTTCGGAATGCGTACGTTCCGAAGGGGCAAGTGAAGGTAGTCTTCTCTTGGTCCTCAGGATGGATTGCAACTTGGTTATAACTGGAGTACCAGTTCAAGAAGCAGAAGAATCTATTTCTCGCTAGTTTCTCGAGGATCTGATAAATGAACGGTAGTGGGAAATGATCCTTCTTCATGGAGGTATTGAGTCTTCTATAATCAATGCAGACTCTCCACGAGTTTACTATACGGGTTGGTATGGTTTCTCTGATTTCAGTCATGATTACTGTGAGTCCTGCCTTCTTAGGCACAACCTGGATTGGACTTACCCACCAACTGTCAGAGATCGGGCAGATGATCCCTGCATCTAACCACTTAATGATCTATTTTTTCATGACCTCTTGCAAATTAGGGTTTAGGCATCTCTGCATTTCTCATGAAGGTCGTGCGCCCTCTTCGGTATAGATGTGATGTGTGAAATATGAGGGGCTAATGCCAGTCAGATCATTGAGTCCACCCAATGGCTCTCCAATGCTACTGGAGGACAGAAATCAGATGGGTTTCCTGATCAAAGGTAAGGTAGGAGTTGATGATCATAGAAAAGGTTTGATTTGAACCCAAGAAAGCATACTTGAGATGGTCAGGGTGGGGCTTCAACTCCATGACTGGATTCTCAGCAGCAGCAGGTGGTTCAGGGTGAGAGTCAGGAGTAAAGGTAGGAGCTAAAGATGTATCTAGATCTAGTTCGGGCTCCTCTGTGGGTGGGTTTGATCATTTTGTGGTTGATTCTCAGAGATAAGTAGGTTTTCCTCGATACATGTGTCTTCAACCACTGTCTCGATGTTGCAAATCTGTTCGATAACCCCATAATTGATTCCTCCTTGGGCCTTAAAGATGTCAATATTTAATGTCTCGTTCCCAAATTTCAACTCAATTTGTCCCTCTTCGCAATTGATATTGTCCCTAGCTGTGGCCAAGAAGGGTCTCCATAGAATGATTGGTGTGTTTTTCAAGTTCTCTGGAGCATCCATATCTAAGACTATAAAATCCACCAAGAAATAGAAATCCTGCACTATAACAATGACATCCTCAAGAATTCCTTTAGGTGACTTAATAGATCGATCTGCCAACTGCAATGTCACCTCTATTGGTTTGAGCTCAGATTCTTCAAGATGGTTAAGTAGGGATGTAGGTATAAGGTTTATGGAGACTCCTAGATCCAATAATGCTCTATCATATTGGATATCACCAATAGTTAGGAAATCAGGGGAGTACCTGGCTCTTTTGCCTTTGGTGGGAGCTTACTCAAAAGGATGGAGCTAGTTTGCTCCGATAATATGATCGAGCTTCCATTTTTGGTTCACGGCTTACGCTTAGGTGTACAGAAGTCCTTTAGAAATTGTGCGTAAGTTGGTATGTGGCGAATTGCATCCATCAAGGGGATGTTTATTTGGGCCTGCTCAAAGAACTTGACCAGGTCCTCCTCAAGTGCCACGGGTTTGGTTTTCCTCTTTCCCTTGGTCAAGGCCTCAGGAAATGGAACCTCTGTAGGTTCCTCTAGAATAGATCCAGGTTCTTGATCTAGGACAGAGGTGTCCTGGATGACTATCCTAGGGTTTGGGTTTGCATTACCAGGCTGAGAATGGCTTGCATAAGGTGAGTCCTATGTTGCTCTTCCACTACGGGTAGTAACCAAATTCAGTCCTGCCTGGTTCTGGGTTGGTGTAGGCAAAATAGGTGGTTGCTGCTGATAACCTGCATATGATGTCAAAGCCTCCATCCCATCAGGTGATGGAGCAGAAGGGGCCTGATAAACATAATGAGCTTGGCCCTGAGTTGGGTTCATAACGTGCCTCTAGTTCAACACGTTACTCGAATTGAGTACAGGTTGAGAAGGGAGTGCACCAGGTTTGCAGGGATTTACCATCTGTGTGAGTTGATTGCAAACCTCTGTGATCTCGACTTTGTGTTGTTTTTGCATAGCTGCATTTGTTTTCTAAATGTCAGCCAGAGTCTGAAGGATAAGAGTCATCTGATCCCCGTGAGTTGGCCCAGATTGATAGGTTGGATTGGGTCGAGGCTGAGGTGGTTGGTTTCGACGAAAAGCTTGTGGTCGAGGCTGATATGGTGGTCTCTGATTCTGATTATTCCCCGCCCACGTGAAATTAGGATGATTTCTCCATCCAGAGTAATAGGTGTTTGAGAAAGGATCGCTCTAGATGGCGTTGGGGTCCTCACAGGTCTGAGGAACCTCAGAAAAATTAGAATACAAGGGTTCAAAGTTCCCTAAACTAGAATAGGCAGGTTCGGAGTTTCCTCCGAACCCAGAGTTCGACGGGGGTGGATACGGGTCCACCCCCAGAGAAGATTGGTGGTAGATGTTATGCGTAGCCTCCCTCCCAGAGGGCAGTTGTGCGAACGGGTTTTGCGTAGAGGTGGCTCACTGCAGAGGTGGCTCACTCCCAATTTAAGTTGCCGCACCACTTCTGATGTTAACGATGTGGGACTAAACCCCAGGGCTTCCTTGTGCGAGTAGCTGCTATGAAGATGTCTTTGAATTGGGGTCACAGCTACACTTCTTAATCCCAATTTGGAAAATGGGAACCTACAAGTGGTGATTCCACCCGACTAGGCATTTCGCCTAGAGCTACAGTGGGTAGAACGAGCTCAAGATTCTGTCAAAGCTTTACGTCAATGGCGGATGGGAGTTGGTACCTGAAAACAACAACAAGGCCTTTTGACCTTGTTAAAAAGCTCAGGAACAATCATTAGAGCACGGCGAGTGTGACAGTGGCAGTGGTATGCTGTGAGTGTGTGTGAAGAGGCCTGTTGACCTCGCGGAGGATGGTCAAATGTGGGTTTGTTCGGCGAGGAGTTCGGAGGGCCAACCATCCTAACAAAGTTAGGGCTTTTGCTCCTGAGGTCGAGGCGAAGGTATGGACCGTGGAAGCGACGGCGTAGGTGGTCTGTGTTGGCCAGTAGCACTTGCCGAAGGTATGTCGATGATATGGAAGACGGAGTCGCGGAGGGCATCAGCGAGGTCAAAGCGGTATGTTGGAGATGCTGACGTAATGAGGAGAAGGTGAAGAATCGATTCAGAGAGGTAGCAGATGATGGGGAGCGGAGGTGGCGCTGGTTGTGGTATGGCTGGTGTCGGAGAAGGAGGAGCTTCAGTAGGGGATGGATGGCGAGGATGAAGAGGATAGGGACGTCGGCTGGTACTGCTCGACGTGGAAGAAGGCAGGGAAGAAGGATCTGCCACTGGTATCGCGGTCAGACGATGAGGAGAGGCAAGGAGAGTCACCGGACATCGAGGAGCACTTCGGTTGGAAAAGAAGAGAAGAATTAGAGTTCTTCCCAGCCTGAATTCGAGCGTGGAATGGACGGGAAGCATTGGTGCTTCTTTTATCGGAGTCTAGAGAGCGAAAAGACCTTGGAAGCCAAGCTTCCAAGCTTAGAAAGCTCGCCGAAGTTAGAAACCCACATCTTTAATTGATTTGCATGACAATTTAGGCAAGACTTAGAGCCCAAGATGTGACTCAAATAGAAGGCAACTTCATCAGGAATCTTAGTATCTATTTTTGGAGAGATTAGTTGAGATTCGTGGGAGAAATCATCGTATGAATCCTAACGGTGAAGCTCACAATTGCCTTTAATGGTGCTAGGGACCTTTTTGCAAAGATGATGATAAATTTAGGGACCTTATTACAATTAATTCAAAAGTTAGGGGCATATGTATAATAAAAAGAGTCTGACAGGACTGAAATGCAAACTAGCTCAAGATGATCTCTGATTGGACTCAAATTTTGATACAAATCTAATTTGGACCCAAGGAATCTCCACAAAAATTTTTATCTCCTCATTCCAACTTCTTTCTGTCACCCAATCTAAGATAGTGAAAAGTAAAGCATGCATTTGCACCTTCCCTATTCATACAATGAGGACATTGCATCATTTAAGCATGGGGGGTGTAAATAGTGAATCATTTACTGAAATGGAATTATAAACACACCTGTAATGTATATTGTATAATATTATCAAAAATACCAAAAAAAATTTGAAAATTTTGAAAATTTTGAAAAAAATTACAAAGCCAAAAATACAAAAAAATGTCAAAAACAAAAAATTCCAAAACTACAATAACGGACTTGATCATTATTATTGAGGGAGAACACCACAGAAAAAAAACATTGAGGAGAGAGAAAAGCATTGGAAAGAATCTTAGGTGTTTAATTATGATCTTCTAGTTGAAAAGAAAAATAGAATAAGTGTTTATGGACATTCAACCTTTGCTGGTTAGACTTTCCGGGCCACTGTAGCTTGATTCGCTCAGGCTTTGGCTTAATACACTTTAAGCATTAACAAGATAGACCCGATCTCTCCTAACTTAGGATGTATTCTTGTACCTGAGTCACCAGTACAAGATTCACTGCTTTGCTTTGGCTTAGGAATCTAAGTAACCTTGGTTCACACTACACAGTGTCGGGAAAAATCTTGTAATTTGAAATTCAACCCTAGTGTTCATTAAGGAAGGTGAAGTCCTTGCCTGTGCGTGCAAGTAGACACTTTGTCCTAGTATTTAGTCTTGTGTCTAAGAGAAGCTCTTTCCACCAAAAAACTCACCCACCAAATAAGTTTGCTCTACCAAATAAAGTTGTCGAAGACATACTGACATTTATTTGTGAAAAAAAATCAAAAAAAAGTCAAAAAGAAAAAGACATTCTTTCGAATAAGTCAAGCATGTTTTCCAAGTCCTATAAATAGCTTTTCACAAAAAATATTTTCAATGTGTAATACAAATACCCTGTTTCCACCAAACATTCCTTAAGCCACAACGCAATAAGAGTTGGGTTTGAGTCTTCCTCATTTTTTAGAGTCAATCCGAAAACATGAGTTGAAGCTAGGACCAACCTGGACTTAAAAAGATGTGAAACCCCAGGATTGAGTTTTGAAATTCACCTTGTTAGTCCCGACTCATCACTAACCACAGCCGTAACCATTTAGCTTCCGAATCTTGTAAAACCTTTTGAATCCTAGAAATCACACTTAAGGTTTAAATATCAAGAGTCCTTGTTAGTCGAGAGACGGTTTATGTCATATAAGTCTTAAGCTCTGGCCAGTCTTCCTAAGCAACAGGTTCTCAAAATGTCTAGATATAAACACAGTTGGCTTATCAGAAAATCTTTTAGCTTAAAGAACATCTCTAAACACTCAACAATTTGAGAGAAAAGAAAAATAGATATCTCATCACACTTACTTAGCAATGCCTAAATTGCTTTGCACTTTAATGAGTTGTTTACTAAGGGACTAGTAAAACCTAAGCATGGGGGTATGATGAGGTGTGGCTCATCATAGCTAAAATGCCCAAGTTAAGCTAGAAACTAGGTTAAACATTACTAAATTAACACATGAAAAGGATTAAGAGTAGGAAATAGTGAAAAAGACCTAAAACATCAAATCTTTGTTAAAAATGCAAAATTAGGTCATAAAATGAGATATTCTATTCATTAATGAAAGATGATGATCCAATTGCAAATTGAACACACATTTAGGTTCAAAAGCTCAAATTAAAAGTGAAATTAACTTCTAAAATGTTCAATTATGCTTTAATAAAAACATGGTGGTTGTTGGACATCATTAGGACCTCTCATTTATTAGATTACATTTAGGTCTTTTGTTCACATATATTTCATTCATATGAAAACTTCTAGGGACCATTTTGTAAGCCACAGGAACCTCTTTGCATAGACCTAGGGACGACTCTACATTACTTTCTCACCACTTATGGGTTTGTAGGCAAATATCCTATCGCTTTGCAACATAGGGTCTCCTTGCAATTTTCCCTTTACACCTGAAGCTATGCTGCAACCGCACGTGCACTGTAGCATCTCAAGAACACAGAGCATCACAGTCGTTGATTCCTTGCACACATGATTTGATGGCCGAAACCAAATCGAAGCTTCACACACATCGGCGTGTGCAATCACCCCTTGCCCCAGATCTCATCCAATGGCCGACCTTTGGATTAAAACATTCGGTGCCCTCCCAAGGTCATCCCACCGCTGAAGCCTTAAGCATTTTTTTCTCACCTTCGCGGTGATTTGACTCACCCTGACCTCTGCTTAAACACTTGCACTCAACGCACGCATGCCTATCAGCTCCCTCCTACTCTCTCGAGCTGAGCAAGTTCGTCCTCTCTAGTTTCTTCTCCCCATACACCTCTATTCCTACGCCTGTGCAACGAAATTCCACCTCCTACGACCAATCCTCACCATTAAGGACCACATAGCCCTAAGGGCAACACTAAGTCCTATTAGTAGACTTTCAATCCGCTGGAGATCTTCCCTCCTTCGTCGCTGCAACCACCAGCTGCAAATCTTCTCAACAGGTCCCAATCTTCTGTTATATTAGGTTTTTAATGCTTTCTTGGTTAATTTTAGTGTAGTTAGTGTAATTTAGATTAGCTTAGAAGTAGAGTAGATGATGGAATTTGTGGATGTTGTAAATAGATTAGGAGTAGAATAGATTAGCTTCGATCCTCACCTCTTTAATCAATTCAGATCACAGAGGTTTTTCGCATTCATTTCCATTTCAATCCACCGATCTCTCTTTACATCTCATTATCCACATTCACTGTTTTTCCCTTACAATTAAATCCATCAGTCACCCACTCATCAGGCAACCAATAGATCTTGATCTTAAGGGCTTACTGATCTGTTGGTGCTCCAAATATCACTTGTGGGTGATTCCATTCACTACATTGGATCACAATCACCCTCCTTTGAGCTGAAGTGAACTCGGTTTGATTGCTTGAATCTGATTTAATCACATGGGCTGATTTGTGAATTTACTGAGAGCTTTCAATTCTATCTGATGTAATTGATTTTATTGAGTTTGTATTTACTTGATTGGATTAATGGCAATGAGCATGGACTATTTTTGTTGGATTTGCTATTGACGATAGTGTTCATGCCCAAGTTATATTTTAGTTTTGGCTCTTAAATGATAGCTAGAGCCAAGGAAAACCAGTTACACTGATTGGACGCACTAGCAAAGATTCAATTGCTTTTAAGAATCACTAAACCTTCCTGAACACCAATTAATGGTGTGCAGGAGGTATAGGTGATTGTTGTTCACTTGAAATTGGGTTTTAGATCATCGCGTTGTAGTATAATTCAAATCTCATGAAAAACAGATAAAATTTATAACTCAGATGAATCCAAGGTGGTTCACTGGGAGCAAGTAGGAATTCAATCTCAAAATCACAATTCTAAACAGAAAGATTAAGAAATTGCAATCAAAATTGATTCAGAATAATATAGCAATGATACCAAGTGTCAAATTGCAAAAAGATTGGAGTAAAGTGGTGATTTGAATCACCAATTACTCCCTACAATAATGGAAAGTAGCACTCAATAGCTATCAATGAAATAAGCTCAGATCAGGCATCTTAAATGTCTGGATGAACGGTGAATTGCTTCTAATGTGCATCTTCTTCTTCTCTCTATCTTCTCCCCTTCTCTCCTCTGACTCTAACTCTCTTCTTCTTCTTCTGCGGCTCTTCTTCTCCCTGTCTTCTCCTTCACAGACTCTTCTACTGCTCTCCTTCTCTTCTTCTTCTGTTCCTTTGCTTCTCTTCTTCACATAGATGGGGAAGGGGTCTTCAGATCGGCTATGTGTTAGCCACTTCACCACAGAGCAAAACCCCCCCTAACCCACACACGCTCTCTCTCTTTCTCTCTCTGAGTCACGCTCTCCCAGAGCCTTCCACAATACCGGGTATACAGGTAATCGGACCTAGAGCACACCTAGGTCCAAGGCTGTGGGCGTGGGGTTGCAATTGATGAGTGGATAGCATAGGCAGGTAATCGGGTGTACCAGGTCCGTGGGGGAAATGTTGCAGATGAGGCACGTGAGGGCGCGAGGGACCTCACCCCCTTTATGTCGAGGCAGTAAGGCCCAGGCACTTTTCCAATTTTGTAGCTACGTTGCTATGAAAATCCACAATTGTGGGACTATCCGTCCCCATTCCTCACGCACACAGCCGTACTGAAGATGGCTCGAATTGGGTCACGGCTGTGCTACACCCTCCCAATTGAGAGCCTAGGAACCTACAACTGCTGAATCCGCACCACCTGATCATGTCACCTAGAGCTGCAGGTGAGGAACAAGATTTGAAGCTTGCTTCGGAGCAGTGCGTCAATGGCGGATGGGGGTTGGTACCTGAAAATGACAAGGCCTTTCGGCCACATTAAAAGGCTCAAGAATTATCATCGGAGCACGGCGAGTACAACGGTGGAGGTGGCATGGCGTATGCATGTGTGACGAGGCCTGTCGACCTCGCGGAGGGTGACCAGAGAAGCATGAGTTCGGCAAAGGGTTTGGTGGAGCAATCAGCCTAACGAAGTTAAGGCTTTTGCTCCTGAGGCTGAGGTGGAGGTGTGGAGCATGGAAGCAGCGACGTAGGTGAATTGTGGTGGCCGCTAGCTCTCGCCGGAAGTCTAGCGTTGAGATGGAAGATGGAGTCGCGGAGGGCATCGGAGAGGTCGAAGTGGAGTGTCGGAGGTATTGGCGTGACAAAGAGAAGCTGAGGAGTCGATAGCGATAGGTAGTGACTGATGGGGGCCGGAGATGGTGCCAGTTGAGGTATGGATGGCACCGAAGATGAAGCTAGCTCTGGTAGGGGTTGGACGGCGATGATGAAGAGGATAGGGGCACCGATAGGTATTGCTCGACGTGGAAGAAGGAAGGGAAGAGGGATCTAACGTCGGTATCATAGTCAGATGACGAGAGGAGGCAAAGAGAGTCGTCGGACATTGAGAACCACTTCGGCCGAGAAGGAGGTGAGGAATTTGGAGGTGTTCTCGATTGAATTCGAGCGTAAAGAGAACGACAAGGTATGGGGCTCCTTTTATAAGGATCTAGAGGGCGAGAAGAGCTTGGAAGCCAAGTTTCCAAGCTTGGAAAGCTTTGCCAGAGTAAGGAACCTAAACTTTAATTGGTTCGCATGGCACTTTGGGCAAGACTTGGAGCCCAAGATGTGGCTCAAATGGAAGGCAACTTCGTCAGGAGTCTTAGTATCTATTTTGGGACTGATTGATTGAAAATCGAGCGAGAAATCCTCGCTCGATCTCAATGGTGGAGCTCAAAGTTGCCTTTAATGGCGCCAGGGACCTATTTCCAAAGATGATGATGAAGTTAGAGACTGATATGCAATTTATTCAAAAGTTAGGGGCATATATGTTAAAGAAAAGAGTCAGACAGGACCAAATTGCAAACTAGGTCAGGATGATCTCAGATTGGGCCCAAATTTTGGTACAAACCTAAGTTGGACTCAAGGAATACAATGGTTAGATTTAGGTTTTGAACTCGTTTGACTAGGTAATTTATGTAAAAATCTAATTTAGGGCAAATGTCTGTCTGAGACTATTTTGGTTCAAGACAGGTTTTGATGGTCAAATTGATGGTACCAAATCCTAAAGAATACTTTATATGAATTTTAGAGGGTTTGGGTGAATTTAATCCTGACGAAAACCTTAGTTAATTAAGCAGGCCTGCTTTTAGGGTTTCAAAAGTCATTTAAATCCCGTAATGCATGAAAACCTATTTCATTCTGTATGGACCCACTCATTAGATTCTAATGCATATTTTAACCCTAGAAAACCTATGGTTACTCTATTTTCATGATAGAGTAGTAAAATTGCATAAATAACCCTGTCTTCTTATTTTCATCTCAAATTAGTGCGTAGTGCCCTTATGACCCTCCAATGGATATGAGGAGCTTTATTGATTTATTTAGGTCAAACAGAGCTAGTTATGGCTCATGATCATGTTCCCATCAAACCCCCATGCCTAGCTTTAACTAGTTCCTTAGCAAAAATCGTTTGAATCGAACCAATTATCTACGTCGGATTTAACCGTCAGGATGCCCTATTAAGCTACGTCTCTAAGAATCAGATCTTACTACCAACAGTAGGCCTAGAGGTACTCAAGTACCAGTCTAGATCTAGACTTGACTAGCTTTCGCCTCATTCTGCCGTGAAGGTTTCTGAGGCCCACAAGAACTATCCTAAGGTTCATTGGACCCAGCAGTTAAGAACCCGTGCTTGAAACATGGTTAGTCCAGTATAGTTTGCCAGTACAGATTGCCAGTGCATTTTGTAAGAGAGAGATTAGAAGGATATTTTCATTTATGGAGAGCTTTCTCTCTCTTTTCTTTTCATTATATTTTTTCTTAGATCCATCCTTGGATTAACTCTAAACATGATCTGTATCGGATTCCTTGTCCCCACCATCAATCCTCGCAGGGTCCCTAGCATTCGATGCTTCGAGATAGCACCGTCCAAGGAAACCCCCCGAACCCTAGTGATAGCGCTACATTTTATGATGATAATTCTGCCAAACAGGGTTTGTATTAAGGATAAAATGCACAGATAACACATCAAAAATGGGCATGGGAGCATTACATGCATCGCACATTGAGATTGCTTATAAAGCACTGTTAATGGCCATTTATACAAGTTCATGTCAAAACAAACCTCAGATGAGCAATCGAACAACACAGATGGATTTAAAACGACGAACGGAATCCAACGGACTCAAAATCGACCAAATCCGACATCCAGAGCTCCCGCAATTGACCTAGGAAGTTCTGGCCGTTGATCTGATGGTCAACAGCACACAGTGTGCCACGTGGTGCCCGATCAGCAACCACCAAGCAATGCCCAGCTTCCTCCATCAGCCACAAGACGATCTGAGCTGTCCGATCAAAGAGCAGCACTCACAGCGCCTCTGCTCCACCAAGCAGCCACCAGAGAAAAGATCTCAGCCGTTGATCTTTGATTGGACGATTGAGAAGTCATCTACATTGCAGCACTGCTTCATTGCGACCGTCTGATCCCGCATCGGATGGTTGACGATTGACAAAGAAATGTGACTATTCATGGAGGACAGCGTGGTGGTCCTGCACCTACTACATGCACAGGAGGCACGTGTTCAAATCGCGGAAGAGAAGAATTCTGCAGTAGAGGCACGAGCAGCTGGAATTCAACCGTCGATCCATGCGTGGGTAGCGCGAATGAAGACACGCGGCGTGATCGGGGATGCTCATGCCAAATGCGTGCGATGATGTGCGCACAGCACTCAGCAAGCGTAATCCAAAGGTGCGGCCCGCGAGCGATCTCGACCGTACGATCTGCAATCGGACGGTCCACAGCGGCCGTACACGGATCACTGGGAGAAGAAGCACGGCACGCGCAAGGAACCAGTGGGCAGAGGGGCTTCACCGACGATTTAGGAAGGGTTTTAGGGATGTCCCAGACATCGCTAAAGCCCCTTCTTCATTTAGAAATCCCTTCTTCCTATATAAACCCCTTCCAACCACCCTTGCAAAGCATTCATTACCCTTGCAAGTGTTCCACCCCACTCCTAGTCACCTTTAGCACTCTTTTGTAATCACCGGAGCCGACGAGCCGCCGACGGAGCCCTCCTCCACCACCGTGGCCGCCTCGCCGTCTTCTCTCTCTCTATCTTAGCTTTACTTTATTTTTGCTTAAGCATTTAGTTATTGTTGTATTTGTAAAACTCAAGTGCATGTTAAATGATAATGTTTATTATCTAGTTATTCACTCTTTTTTGATGTTTAAGCTGCATGCCGTGAACAACAGGACTCTAACCCTACTCTCTCTCTCTCTCTCTCTTTCTCTCCCTTACTGGCTTTTCTCCTGTGTTTTCTCATAAGCAAAACCCGCCATTTCCATGACACTAAGTGACAGAAAAACCCAATTTTCACTCCTCCCTGTGTTCGACACTCGAACTCATGTTCGTTTCTTTATTTAAAATCGATGCTACGATCGTGAGCTACAACGACCAATTTATACAAACGCATCTGAAGCACGTCAGTTTTTGGGGCCGTTGCCAGGGAGGCAATGGTCAGGCGTGTTTCGCTTGTTAGAAATCAGGATTACAAGTAACCCATCGTTGTAGTTGCAAAACACGTCGATCAGATAAAATTTATATCAAAACTCTAAGGGAGTCACGAGTTGAACACAGGGAGGCGATGTTTACTTTACTTGAAAATCGCACTTCGTTTTGTTTCTTTTTTGTATTTTAGGGTTTTGTTATTTTTTTGTGTTTTTGAAATAAAAGACAAGCAAATGAATCATAAGATAGAGATGAGGAATGAAAATGGTATATATATCAATCTAATGTCTATTACAATCTACTATGAAAGCATAAAAAGAGAAGGAGGTGAGAGGAAATCTCCCGAATCGGCTGCTCGGTGAGACGACGGTGCCTGGCGGAAGCTCGGATGAAAGAGGTGAGGAGCAAAACAATGGAGGTGAGATGCAGGAGGACGTCATGTTGAGGAAAGCTTTGGTTTAGCTTCAGAATGGAGGTGAGAAGACAGAGTTGATCTACTACCGGAATGGAGGTGGGAGGACAACTCCAAGGTGACCTATGAAAGGAGATGGGAAGTTGGAGGAGTATTTGGTGGGGTAGAGGTTCGCTACACTAATAGGCACTTTGGGAGCTTGAGAACAAGCTCTAATGGAGCGTTGGTAGGCTTGCTAGAGCTTGGGAGTAGGTGAGAGTAGAGTAGGTAGAGATGGCTTGGAAGGGAGGGGGTGTAGGTCCTTTTATAGTGGAGGAGAAGAGGCAAAAATAGGTATAGGACCATTAGTAACATCCAGGCCGTCGCTGGAAACGACAATGTAAGCAACTCATGCCCGCTGGTGCCCACAGCTGGCTTTTCTGGCATGCCATGAATTATCGATGGCTATAAGCATCGCTGTAAGTCCAGCTCATGCGTCGCTGTAGTCCACCTCACGCTACGCTGGCGCCGTACTCCTGCCTTGCCACGCGTGCACGCCTACACGCTGGCGTTGCGCTGTGCGCATGCACGCCTATGTGCCCGCATGCACACCCGACCTACTATGCGCGTGCGTGTGTTGGCGGCCTAGGCTATGCCATGTGGCGTAGTCTGGGTCGTCCATCTTCTTTTTGTTGTAGGGGTTGCTACAGAGGTCGGATTAAGTCGATTTTCCCACCGTTAGGCTACGATCGTCAACCCGAATCCATCCACGCAGTCGAATTTATCATTTGAAGCTCCAAATTATGTCTCCTAGTCCCTTGGCCGTTGATCTTCCTTAGACTGCATATGGTGGTACGGGACTCCGATCAAGGCGATTTCAGAGGCGTTGGACTCCGAACGTTGTCTTGATCAGATCCATATGGTCAGATCGTCAATCCAAGGCTCCAAAATAAATATCCTTCTCTCCTAACTACATAAAGGATACAATTAACCTAAATTATATACAACTACTCTAAATGCAGAATGATACATGCTATGCAATATTTATAACATGAAATGCAAATCTAAGCCTAGGAACATGCATGAATAGACATTTTACCCTTAATAAATGTGTTTACATCATACCCCCATGCCTATCTTTTGCTAGTCCCTAGCAAAATTAAACTATATGCTATGTATAAAAGCAGAATTAGGATTAGATCGCTTAGGCCTAAGTCATTCATTAACAATAGAAAATTTCAACTAAGATCCTAAACTACGAAAACTCAACAGTACCCAGGTGTTTACTAGAATGCAGACCGCCCAAGTTCTCGCCTTATTTGAGAAGGGAAGATATATATTTTTTTTATTTTTCTTCTTTTCTAATTTTTTTTTACTTTTGGAGTTTGAGAGTTCCGGGATAACTTTTTATGGCTACCCGACCCGCCCAAGACTCGAAAAGGACTCTAAGTACTAAGCATCTTTGTGAAAAAGTGATAGACTCACAAAACGGCTGTTAAGATGGACTTTGGATTTCTACAACCCAAGGTGACCTTGCCTAAAGGTTTATCTTTACTATCAGTAGCTTTCTCCTTACTTTTATTTATGGGGTCAACACAAGGGCAAACCCAGTGTATATCTCCCCGGTTTATTCTATTTCCCCACTTCTTCCCTAAGTGTTTTGGGAATTATTGTGAATTTTTTTGTGAGCTGGGTTCTGGACAACTGGCCGATGAGCTATTACCACCGACAACTTACCAGCCATACTCGTGCGATGAAGTGTGGTTTTATTTATTTTTTTATTTTCTCAATTTCTATTTTTTCCTATTTTTTTCTTCTCTTTTTTTATTTTTTATTTATTTATTTTTAAGTAGGTGGCTTTCCTGATCTAAGATTTACCTAAAGGCAGTACAATGAAAATGGTCTTGTGGCTGGGCTCTGGACAACCAGCCAATGAGCTGTTACCACTGACAAATTGCCAGCCATATCACCCAAGTCAGTCCATTAGCTACCCAATTTCCATAAAAATCGTCGAAAAGTGAGTCAGTACAAAAAAATGTGTGTAGATGCTTAGGCTTAAAGTCCCCCCAAATCAGAGGACAGGTTGATAAGTCGTATACTTGTCATCCTAATTTATTTACCAAATTAAAATAAATTTTAATTGGCGAGGACTCGAGACTAAATTCACATTCAAGTGGACACTCGGGCTAATTAAACCTGAAGACCTAAAGAGTCTAAGTGTTTAGGTCCTCTCATATCATTTCCTAAAGTTAATAACTTCCAATTGCCTAAGTTCTCTTTTCCTAATTTCTTTCTTTTTTTATCTTTTTTTTCAAATTTTCAAAAATTTTTTTAATTTTATAAGAAACTAAAAGAAACTAAAATCTTTTTTAATTTTCAAAGTTAACATAATGATTTTAGAAATTGATTATCCACCCCCCCAAGCCTAAATGATGCAATGTCCTCATTGTAAAAATAAAGACATGAAAGAGGCAAAGTAAACAGAACATCACCTGAGTGTCGTGAAAATCCAGTCAGCTCTGTAGAGAGAAGAATGTATACACACGTGCTAAGTTTAATGCCTTTAGCTAGGCATATCATGCATACAAAGAAGAAATTGAGAATTCACAAGTGCGGGTCAGAGTCAAAATCAAAAGGTTGATCCTAAAATCCGTCTGCAGAAGATGTCCACAGACATGGATGAGATTATAGTGCAGACCCATGCCCCAGGGTCGAGTGGTTCTTAGGTTCTAGATGAAAATCACCCAGAACCGAAGGTTGTTGTGTTTGCAGGGCCAGGTATGCGATTTAGTGGTGTGAAACCCAAGACCAAAGTGTCGGATAATGGGTAAAGATGGTTCAAAAGGTGCAGTTGTCCACTTAACATCTAGCTCAGAAAAATAATCAGTTATTCCAGGCTTGGGTCGCATGTGAAAGATATCATAAGGGTCCGTATAGAAGATAGGTGGTTTCAGGTCAATAGGTACCCTTATATCCAAACTTGTTTTCCCTCAAAATTAACCTCCCAGATTTTTATTTCCAACTTCCTATCCTCTGAAATCAAGGTTTCCGGGACCTCCAGATCATTGTACACCCCATCTAAAGTACCCAAGCCCAACAATTGTGGTTGAATCAGGATTGACTTGGGCACAATGATCTCAAAAGTATGTTCATTCAGCTCTTCGGGGTGTGGTTGAGGAATGGGGCTACTAATTGAGTCATCAGGTATCGAATCCTCTAAGTTAGCCCCAACCGAATTAGAATCTTCAGTAGTTGGGCTACCAAATTGGTCGTCATACTCCCCTAGCCCGTATGTCTCACTAAAATCATTCTCCTCAAGATTAAGTGAGACTTCACTAAGATATTCCTCACCCTCAAAATCAAAGAATTCATGATCCTCATTTGTATATGTCTCAACATCACAAGTCATTTCATCATCCAAGGAGACATAATTTTCTTCATTTCCTGACTTGGGGATCTCGGGTGAATCAATCGGTTCATCCTCAAAGTATTGCTCTAGATCAGACCAATCTGGTCATCTCCAATCTTCGAATATGTATCCCCCCTGACAGGTGCCTGAGCGGGTTCAGACATTGGCTCAACTGAAGAGGGTTCATCTTGAGAATCATCCCAAGATTTGACTAGTGCAACCACAAATTTCATCCTCATCCTTGACAATTTCCCAAGAAGAAACTCACCCAGGTCCCTATCCCTAACACTTTGGAGCAAATCCAATAGAGAACTATTAAGTTCATCAATCATTTTGATCATAGGCTCCAGTGCGTCAGTGCATGGTGTTGGCTGGGCTTTTAAAGATTGTATGGTGTTCCTCAAATTAGCCAACACTCTATCTTGGATCTACTTCACCTAAACCGACTGCTTCGATTCAGGTTTGGGTGGGTTTGGGTTGAATCTAGGGGAGTCAAGATGTCGAAGTTCTCGGGTCCCTCCCTGAAAGTAGGTCGTTCTAGGTTGTTCAAAGGATGGCAGGACCTATATTCGGTGGAATACTAGGGAGGGTAGGTGTTATAATCACGATATCCTTCCTGATTGTAGATCGAGTTGGTTTGGTCATCAAAGTATGGAGATCCATAATCATTATAGCTCTGGGAAGGACAATAATCATAGTCTTGTTGTCCAGGGTTAGACCCTAGACATTGAGGTCCGGATTCATATCCCCAATCAAAGTCATCCTGGCTAGTGGATGGGTAATTACAAGTCAAGTCAGGATAGTAATCATCTTGGGGATAAGTAGTGGTAGGAGGATAGGATGTCAAATGTGTGTAGGATGTGGAAGGGTACATGGTGAAGTAAGGAGGGAAATCAGAAGAGAAAGGAGCCCTGCAATGCAAAAATACAAAACTGTCCTTAAGTTGGGTAGCCTAAAGGTCGACAAACTCTCAAAATCCATCCTAAGATTATAGACGATTTACTCTACTTATGTCTAGGCAATCCAACCAATTAAGAGGGACTGGGGAGAAGGTTCTTCCTTTGGTTTGCGCCTCCGGTTCCTAGTGTACCCCCTAGCCGCGGTCATTTGACGCTGCTCCCCTAGCTAGACATCAGATTGACTAGTATAAGCAGGTTAATCGTGAACAATCTCAATCTGGATCCCGACGAGCGAACTAGTCCTTAGGGCCAACATCTAATCAATTTTAGTTAGGCTTGGGACAATGGTGCTTCAGGAATGTGATGGGCCCTTTAGATGGGTTGTGCCCTTAATGATCAGTTAAAATGTGTGTGCCTACACAACCAGGGTTTTCAAGCAAGGTTATTTGATGATGTGTCTTTTAGGATTTAACCTTGTTTAGTAGCTTTTAGGGTTTAATTCTTAGCTTGGTTCAATCAAGGTTTAGTAGAACACTCTAAGTTTTGAAAGCACGGGTGATGATATGTTCCTTTAAAAATAAAAAATAATGTGGAGTGCCTGGTTCAGCCCTAAGAATCAACCCTAAGTGGCAAGCTACTTGATGGATCAATTTTGGATCGAGTGGTGCGGCCCAAACAGCTCAATCAATTGACCTATTGCACCACTTAGTTAAGGCACACAAGAATGCTTAACCTATTCAGATTTCTACTCACTTATGTGCATTTAGTTGAAGTGTACCGGGTCCACAAGTCAGATCCCGATTAAGTGGTAGAATCAAAGTAATTGTGCGCCTTGGGATAAGAAGTTGTGGGTGTTAAGTGTGTAGCTTTCAGAAAATCCCACAATCAGATAACGCTTTTTTTTCTTTTTTTTTTATTTATGTGGATGGTGAGGTGAGTGGAGGTGGAAAACAAACAACCAAATCTATCCTAAGGTTTATAAAAAGCACCTAAGTTGATTTGGGTTTGAGTTATTAGGTTATGAAATGAAAACTAAGGTGGGGGTGGTGTAGGGGACACTTACAAAACACTCTACCCACACTTTACTCCAGTTTACCGCACTTGGATCTCCTTGCTAGGGTACCTGCAAGATAGTAGATCAAAGACAAGTAGGGTTAGTGCTATGTAAATGCAAAGAAACGCAATAAACAATAAAGTAAATGTCGTTGCCTCCCCGGCAACGGTGTCAAAATGGTCAGTCGTGTTTTGCGTGTTAGAAATCGGGGTTACAAGTAACCCATCGTCGTAGTTGCAAAACACGCTGATCAGATAAAATTTTTACCGAAACTCCAAGGGAGTCACGGGTCGAACATAGGGAGGCGAAGTTTACTTTACTTGAAAATCGCACTTCGTTTTGTTTCTTTTTGGTATTTTAGGGTTTTGTTATTTTTTTGTGTTTTTGAAATAAAAGACAAGCAAATGAATCACAAGATAGAGATGAGGAACGAAAATGGTATATATATCAATCCAATGTCTATTACAATCTACTATGAAAGCATAAAAAGAGAAGGAGGTGAGAGGAAATCCCCCGAATCGGCTGCTCGGTGAGACGACGGTGCCTGGCGGAAGCTCGGACCAAGGAGGTGAGGAGCAAGACGATGGAGGTGAGATGCAGGAGGATGTCATGTTAAGGAAAGCTTCGGCGTAGCTCCAGAATGGAGGTGAGAAGACGGAGTTGATCTGCTACCGGAATGGAGGTGGGAGGACAGCTCTAAGGTGACCTATGAAAGGAGATGGGAAGTTGGAGGAGTATTTGGTGGGGTAGAGGTTCGCTACACTAATAGGCACTTTGGGAGCTTGAGAACAAGCTCTAATGGAGCGTTGGTAGGCTTGCTAGAGCTTGGGAGTAGGTGGGAGTAGAGTAGGTAGAGATGGCTTGGAAGGGAGGGTGTATAGGTCCTTTTATAGTGGAGAAGAGGCAAAAATAGGTATGGGACCATTAGTGACATCCAGGCCATCACTGGAAACGTCGCAGTAAGCAGCTCATGCCCGCTGGCACCCACAGCTGGCTTCGCTGGCATGCGATGAATTACCGACGACTGTACACGTCACTGTAACTCCAGTTCATGCGTTGCTGTTGTCCACCTCACGCTACGCTAGCGCCGCGCTCCTGCATTGCCCCGCGCGCACATGCGCCCACGCACTGGCACTGCGATGTGCGCATGCGCACCCGCGTGCGCACCCGAGCTGCTAGACATGTGCGGTACTGTATGTGTGTGCTGGCGGCCTAGGCTGCGCCACATGGCGCAATCTGGGTTGTCCATCTTCTTCTTGTTGTAGGGGCTGCTACAAAGGTCAGCTTAAGTCGATTTTCGCGTCGTTAGACTGCGATCATCGACCCGAATCCATCCGCATGATCGGATTTATCATTTGAAGCTTCGAATTATGTCTCCTAGTCCCTTGGCCGTGGATCTTCCTTGGACTGCATATGGTGCTATGGGACTCCGATCGAGGCGAGTTCAGAGGAGTTGGACTTCGATCATTATCTTGATCAGATCCGTACGGTCAGATCGTCAATTCGAGGCTCCGAAATAAATATCCTTCTCTCCTAACCACAAAAATGATGCAATTAACCTAAATTATATACAACTACTCTAAATGCAGAATAATGCATGCTATGCAATATTTATAACATGAAATGCAAATCTAAGCCTAGGAATATGCATGAATGGACATTTTACCCTCAATAAATGTGTTTACATCAAGCAACGGATTTATTTTGTCACTTCCATTTTGCATCCATGCTCACATCATCTAACGCATTTCCTCCCTTTACCTGATGGTTACAGGAACTCGACGCTTAGACGGCGAAGGAGCACGACTCGTGATGGTGGAGACGGAGTAAGCGCAGCAAGGACCAGTTGTGAGTATTTCTTTTCCCATGGTTGTTTGGTTGCCTAAAAAAAATCTAAAAAAATTCAAAATCAGAAAGAAATTGGCGTGGTGAATGATTACCTGACCCTCATCCTTAACTCATCACCCAACAAAGAAAATATACCCTCCAACATTCTCAAAGACCTAATCTTTGTGGAGTGTTCCTTTTCTTTTTGAGTGGTGTTTGTGAAGCTACCGTGAATTGACATGGGCCACACCACTCACCACTAAAAATGACTCATCTGGTAGAAATTGCATGAACACTAGGATGAACACATTAGGGTTCTAGAGCCTCATCACGTTAAAGGAAATTCACTCTCACCCGTTGTGTGCAAAACTTGGTGTACCCACTTGAAACTTGTCTGAAAATACTAAGACACGTCAACCCTAAAAGACACTAAAGTAAGGACAAATGTTAAAAGACACCACATCTTAAATCCTTTCTTGAAAACCATGTCTTGATTAGGAGCACACACATATGAATTGGATAACTAAGAGACGCGACCCCAATTAACACCTCATCACATAACCCGAGCACAAGCATTGCCCTAGCCCCTTTAAAATAGAGTAGACGTGCCTTAGGAAGGACTGGGTTAAGTCTCAAGAGGCATGGTTTTGTTTGCTGGGCACTTGCCTTCATTCCCTTAGCAGAATCTGGTGACTAGGCTGCGGAGAAGTGTCAAACGACCGTGGTTGTGGGGTCTACGGAACTGACAACGTAAGTCAAAGGAAGAACCTTCCCCACAACCCCTTCGTAATAAACCTGGCCAGATTAGCTTTGGGAAAGGCGATCCTGTGCCTACAGACTTGATTGTTCCTTTGGAGATTTCTAGGTCCCCTAAGGAATACACTATAAGGAACTCGGCCTGTCTGCTTGGTTGTGTACAAACGCTTCTCGCATCTATCTCTCTTCGCATCCCTCCCCCATTCTCCCCTAGTGTATGCACGGGAGACGATCACTTCATCCCGAGTTGCTTGCTTTGGGAAGGGAAACCAGGAGACTTGATCTTGCTAGAGACATGGCTGAACCTAGAGTAGATGAGGTTGAGGCCCAACCTCCACCAGATATGATGGCCATCATTCAAGCCCAGATCAATGCAAACCACCAGCTTCAACAGCAATAGATCCACACTATCATGCAAGCCATACACCGGTTGCAGAACCCGCAAGGGCAACCACCACTTGATCCACCACAATTCCAGGGCCAACCTAGGCCCCTCTGTGACTTCTACAATCCTTCTGCGATTCGGATCGAACCTCACCTTAGGGTCCCCGAGGGGGGAGATGATTTTGAATTGAAACCAAATGTCTTAAGCCTAATTCAGAGCCACTTTCATGGGAGCTCAAATGAGGACCCCGTCCAACACCTAGAGGATCTTGACCAGATCGCCCGGACTATAAAACCCAGGAGCATCAACCTAGATATTGTTTTGATCAAGATGTTCCCCTTCTCGCTGAGAGACAAAGCATCTCACTGGCTTAGAACTTTAGGAAGACCTATCTCCACCTGGGAAGAACTGAGGCATGCATTTCTAAAGAAATTCTTCCCCATAGGAAAGGCCAACGCCCTCAGAAGAGCCATCACCACTTTTACACTCCAGAGCGGGGAACAGTTGCATGGGGCATGGGAAAGATTTAATGAATATTGGGGAAATGCCCACACCACGAAGTCCCAAGGTGGCAATTGGCTCAGATCTTCTACCACGGTCTGGACAGCAACCTTCGGAACTTCGTCGATGCCTCATGTGGGGGAAACTTCCTGAACAAAGACGAGGAGAGTGTGTTTGAGCTCTTTGAGTCTATAAGCGAAAATTCGCTCAACAATGCCTCCATGACCCAGTTTAGTCGATCTAGTCAACCCCGTGGTGGGATCTATGAGGTACAAGCAAATTCTAGAACGGTTGACATGGACATCATTACTAAGAAATTGGATCAAGTCGAATTGGTAGATAGAAAGATAAATGAACTATTGAACCAAACTAGGAACATGCTACAAACTCTCTCCCTAGCAAAAGGAGCTCACAACATAGACTTGGTCCAGCCACTTAGCCAGATGCACCTGGAACAACCCCTGACCATGTTCCAGGGAGGGACCTTTGCTCCCTCAATCCCTAATTATTCTCTTCCCTTCCCCTTGACACCTTCTATCTTTGAGGATGTCTAGGCTATCCAAGGTTACTCCAAGCCTGAACCCTTCTCCAACACCTACAACGCTGAATGGCGTAATCACCCAAACTTTGCTTGGACAAACCAGAAATCGCCTCAATTCCAGAACCAACCCAGGCCAAACCATCAGCCAAACCCACCCTCCTACTAGCGAGGTCCACCGGTTTAACCCCTATAACCCAAATAGGGCGGCTCCTCCCCCACAAAACCAAATGGACACCCTGATAAAAATGATGGCTGAAATGAACCAAAAACACCAAGAGGAAATGGCTTTAGTGAAGGGATAGTTGAGCCAGCTGTTGGATTGTAAAAAACAGGGATCCCTTCCTTCTCATCCACAACCAAACTCGTAAAACGTGATTAATAGAGGCCCCAATTCGCAAGGGCTCCAAGGCAATCCCGGGCAGGCCCACATGGTCCAGCCAGCCCCGCAAACACCCCTTGGGTTTGGCGCTTCTTCTTCCTCTTCTTCCCAAGGATCAACCTATGCTCCCAATGCCTCTGCAAATGCAGTGACCTTGAGAAGTGGCACTAAAATCCAAGATCCCAAATGGCTGACTCCTCCCGAGACTTCACCCCTTGAAATACCTGACTCTGAAAACGAGTAGGAACGACCCAAGGACCTAGAAACAGACCCTATTCACATTCAAACACCATACCCTGAGGCCTTGGAAAAGATAAAGAAGAAAGTTATTGTGGAGAATGAGGAGCTTTGGAAATTTTCAAGTAGGTACAGATTAATATCCCACTCCTCGAGGCAGTCAAGCACATTCTAGCTTACGTTAAGTTCCTGAAGGATGCCTGTACGCCGAAGCGTAAGTCGCAACCCCAAGCACCTAGGAAGGTTGTGCTCTCAAAGCAAGCAAGTTCCGTGATATCGAGCAACCTTCCACTCAAATGAACTGACCCAGGAGCACCCCTGATATCCTACAATATCGGGGACATGACATTTGATAAAGCACTCCTGGAATTAGGTGCTTTAGTCAATCTGATCCCGACAACCCTATATCACCAATTTGGATTTGGAGAGTTGACGCCTATACCTATGACTATCCAGCTGGCTGATAGATCTATGATTGAAGGGAGTTGTTGAGGACGTGATTGTTCGGGTCAAGGACTTCTATTTCCTGGTTGACTTCTTGGTGCTCGACATGATGGGGCTCACCATTGTCACCAATGAGCATGACGAATCCAACCCCACCCGCACCACCACTGCATGGCAGGTGTGCATTGATTATAGGAAGCTCAATGAGGCGACCAATAAAGATCATTTCCCCTTGCCATTCATTGATCAGATTCTCGAGAGATTGGCAAGGCAGAAATAGTGTTGCTTCCTGGATGGATATTCAAGATACAACCAAGTTGCAATTGCTCCTCAAGATCAAGAGAAGACCACATTCACTTGCCCGTATGGCACGTTCACATTCCGTCGTATGTGAAAGAGCAATCTTCGTTTTTGTTGAAAACTTTAACATAAAATGAAGTGTCGTTGTATTTAATCATGTGGTAGAAAATCATTTTTCAAAACATTTTAATTCTCACAATCTAACTACGAAAATAGTTAGGTCGTCTCCACAGGGAGGAATTAGCCTATTAAAGTAGTGCATTGTGCTTCGTTTATTCTGGAATCTCAGTGGGCATGCATACTAGTTATTGCACTTCATTTTTAGCATAAGTTTAGCATTTATGTAATTACTTAAGAATATAGGGAGGTTATATGCAAAATCACCACTATGGCATACGTGAATTATAATCGTAGTACTAACAAATATCATCAATATAAATCAAAATCGAACCCATTCCCTATAATCAATATCCCATACTTGATTAATTAAGAGATAAATGCACTATTCGTCATTCAAATAAATCTGAGGGACATTCATGCAAATCCATCTTAATATAATAAGGAGATAAATAAATGAATAGTATTTTCTAGAGTAGCATTTAATGTAATTATTAATAGGAGAGGAAACAGGGGATTTGTGTTTACAGCTCGTGCCCGTAGGAGAGGGGCTTGTCGACGACCAGAAGCTCAGAGGAGGTGTGCGAAGTCGAGTCCTTCGTATTGGTGGTGGCATGCCGGAGAGTGATGGCCGGCGGTGGTCGGTCAGAATGGGTGGAGCCAACGCCAGGCGGATGTCGGTGGGAGGTCGAGAACGGCTTGGAGGTCGTGCAGTTGACGTAGGTGTCTCGACGGCAGCAAGGCGAGCGTTCGGGCGATGTTGGCAGCGAGGGACGTGGCCGGCGGTGGTGGCTGTGAGCATCGGTGGTGGGTTGTTGTTTGTGTTCCTTCGGGTGCAGCGGGAGAAGAAAGGAGGAGGTTGAGGATGAACAGGAAAGATTGGAAAGGAAGAGGGGATATTGGTGGTGGTGGGCACAGTCTATACTGTGGGTGAGGGTGAGATGGAGCTGTGAGTGGTGTGGCCACACGCTGTCACCGCGTGGCCATCGAAGTGGCTTGAGTGCAGTTGGAGAACGCCTACTGCATGGTGCTCATTTGGTCCAGGGTGCACACATGAGGAGCACGATGGAGGCCAGAGCCATCCCCGCAGCCTGGTTTTGCCTTTTAAATTCTTCCCCCTTCTATTCTCCTTCACTGGCACAATTTAAGGGATTTTAAGTCCCTTACAAAAATTGGCCGCCATTGGACGTTCAGTTGGAAGGAGACTTGCAAGGTTAAATTACAAATATAATCCTATTAATGTTTTTAATTGATTCCTATGTCCACCTGATTTAATCTCTTTTCCACATATAAAATATTATAAAGATGTTGTAATCAAAGGTGAATTAAGCATATAAATATAAAGTTGTCATTGACGCAGGTTATGCTAATTATCACCTAAGATATTTAAAATTAAGAACCAAGAAAGTATAATTGAAATATACTTAGGCATATAATTAGTTCGTTAAAGTGAACCCATCAAATACTCCCATGCCTAAGTTTTGCTAGTCCCTAGCAAAAAACAATGGAAGTAACTAAGAGATTTTTCCTTTCCTTATTCGAAAAATTTAGAGATCCAAACTAATGTGAAGTGATAGTAGCCTAAGTAACGGACTCAAGTGAAAAGCCAACTTACATTTGAAGTTCTTACTTAACCCTTGATAAAATTCTATCGGGATAGGCAACTACTTCCCACGAGGATAAAGCAAAAGATAATCTATAATTTGACCATGGCTTTTTGGCTTAGGTAGGAGATATGAGTTGAATGGATTTGTATTTGGTGGCACACACTCATCTGGTGCTACATGTAATCTAGTACTACAGACTCTAGATCTCTAGACTATTAAACAAGTCAACTCGAAGAGAAACTAAATAACTATGCTCTCTTGATATTCCTTTGTGCTCACTCTTTTCCTTCTTTTCTTTCTGAGATCACAAATCTCACCAGATTTAGTAAATGTACTCACTATTTGGTGGCCTCACATGGCATTCACATTTCAACTAAAGTCCTAATAACTCTACAACTAAGTTAGAGTCCTTAGCTAGTATTCAGGCAATCAGAAATACTGAAAGGTAGGTATGGGTCATATTTGGTGGATTGCGATGGGTGTTTTTGTTGCCTCAGAAACATCTTCACGAAGATAAAATTATAAACTTGGACTCTTTTCTTTTTCTTTTCTCCCTCTTTTCTCCTTTTATTTTATTTTATTTTTTTTATATAATTGTTTCTTTTTTCTTCTTTTTCTTTCTTTATAAATCAATGTAACAGGATGCAGACTTTTATTTATGAGGCATTATTAGGGATGATGATGGTCAAGAGGATATTGTGTGGTTTATTTGGTGGAAGTGCCTACTCTCGGCACCGGGAAGGAATGGCTAGGACAAGCGTATTTCTGACCTTTGACACTATTACCCTCCTTCAGCTGAGGACTCTATGAAGGACGGTCGTAACCATCCACCATAGTCATAGCTTTATTAAGACTCAATCTCTATGTATCTGCCTTATTTGGTAACTCTCAAGAATTCACACATTGTACGCACACTGGAATAGAGGGCAAAAACTATGCCTAACTCTGAGGTATCCTTATCTAATTGTCCAAACTTAAGAGTCCTTACACTAGACTTAGTGCACCAGTAATCTCTCTACTTTCTTCTCATAAATATGAGGTGGATCTAATAGAAGATAGAATGCCTGACTCCCTATTAACTGTCCAAGGGTTCAATTAACTAAAAATGCTTATTGATTTTCTTCAAAGATCCATTACCTAGTCTACGTGTAAGTGAAGTATATGTACTGGATTCTAAACTTAAGAAATAATTTAAGCAGAAAAATCTTTAATGACACCATGACAAAGATGTTTTGCTAGGGATTAACCAATTCACCTCAAGAAAAGAAATTATATATATATGCTAACCTAAATGCATGAATACTTCCTAAAATGCAAAATGCACCCCCTCATACCAAAATCCTACAATGTCCTCATTGTAAAATTAAAACAGGGGGAGAAAGGAAGGAAATCACCTGATGATGGTGTTATTCAGAATGCTGGGTTGCCTCCCAACAAGCGTTGCATTTTCTATCAGCAGCCAGACTTATAAGGAACCTGTAAGTCTGGTTCCAGACAGAAAAAGCTAGGCCCTAAAAATATGCGTAACAGCACGGACCTAGAAAACAAGTAGCCACAAATGTTGGCAAGCTGATGATGCAATGTTATCCCAAATGCTCACCAGAAGACATGAAAGCAAATAACCTCGTAGGCTACCTGGGGAGGTCTAAGAATAACAAAAGGAATATGAAAAGGGACCTCCCGAAATGGAATAAATGGAGGATAACAAGGATCCTCCAAAGCAGGAAGGGTTTTAAAAGATATAAACATAATTATTTCAAACCCTTGAATGGTGAGACTAAATGTACAAGCATCAATCCAAACTCGCCATTCTACCCAAGGATGTACTGGCCTGATATTCTCCCCAGAAAGAATGTAAGTGAGCAAAGACCTGAGCCAAGGATCGGTTAGGGAGTGAAAGGGTTGTTTGTGGTGTTGGGCGGTAATGGTTAAGTCCAAGGAGGGCTTAGTCGGTGTCAAGTCCAATTCCAACAATGATTCACATTGTGTATTCTCCCTAACAATTATTGCAGAAAAATTCAAGTCACCCTACCTATCATTAATGATCGGAGTCATATTTTCACCTTCCAGTATATGTGAATCAATGGTGGACTCCAAATTAAATTTCTTTGATGGTAGGGTCGAAGCAACTGAATCATTATCATTAATCTCATCCCCAAATTCTTTTGGTTCACTCAATTTTTTGTCGGAGTGTATATGTGATTCATTAGTAAAGAAAGGAGTTGCTTCAGTATCATCAATTATTTCTGACGGAGGATCCATCTTAATGTTTTGGAATAAGCCTGTATCACTCAATTATTTATTCTTCTCAGGGCATAAATCCTTAATTGACGTGTTTTGTCCCCGAGAGTCTCCCCTAGGCTTTTCACTATTGTGTTTGTCCTCCTCTAATATCAACTCCTGGTTTGGTGAAGGATGACTCTCAAAAGAAGGGAGGAATTTGAATTTCACCAGATTATTTATATTCTCCAGTGGTAAGTCCTTGAATAACAAATAATCCCCTTGTGATTCACTCCATATTTTCAGTCTAGGTTCCTCCATTGGGTCATCCTCATCCTCTGAAATAGACTCTTTATATCCCTAAGATCAAAATTGATCTAATTCATCCTCTATTCCCTTAGGGTCACCTTCATTGGGTGAATTTAAATCCTCAGGATGCTGAATGGTAGGTGCTGATTCCTTAAGTGGAGAGTCAGGATTAGGCTCACTAAGGGTAGAATGGGATTCCACCAGATAATTAATAGGGGAAGTGATATGAACAATATGACCTTGACAATAGGGGAAGTGATATAAACAATACGACCTTGACCCGGATTATCAGGGGTAAGGAAAATACTATCATTGGGGTCAAGGTCCTCAAGAGGTACCATCTTCCCTTTCTTTTGACTCTAATATAGCTCAGGTGGATAATTACTAGGATCGTTCTCCTCTAGTGGCCGTGTCTCATTGAGAGAGAGTCTAAGTGATAGCTACATAAAATGGGATCCATATTGTCATTGGTTTCATCAGAATTATTTTCATGATCACGGTTGTATGGGTAGGGATCAGAATTACTGGGAAGAGCATAGCTAAGCTATCTAAATTCTTTGCTCAAATGTTGACTATTCCTCAACATCTCTCCCATAGACTTCATTTCTTTTTGTTATTTTTGCATTTCTATCATAAAAGGGGAGAGGCTACTACTATCAGATTGGGGAGGATAGTCAATCTCAGGCTCTGGTTGCCTAGGGGTATCAGTCCAACCTCGATACAGAAAATCATGAAGGGTGGGAGGGTTGGGTGTTTGCATAATAGTAGGGGTTCCAGGGTTGGAAAATCCCACTCCTAGGCTCTGCACAAAAGTGGGAGCTATCGGGCCAGTACTCCTAGGATAGGAATATGAATGATCCCATGAATCATCAATGTACCCATCAAAGTATGGATACGCTTAGGGCATGGGATCCTGGTTAACATGATAGGAGTAAGGATAGTCCATTTCTTTCAATTAAACATGTTAAACTCTCTTAGGATTTAAAAGAAATCGGAAACTTCCTAGAGAGTTCTATCACTGTCAAAATAAACGCAAATATAGTGGGATCTATTTTTAGTAGATTCTAGTCTTAGGTGTTCAGTTGGTGGCCAAACAAGTTTTGCAAGAATTACGCTTCCTAGGCCAACCTTCATTGGTGCCTACAACCTACTCGGAAGGGATGGAAGTCTCGAATCGAGCCCACTCACGAGGAACCGAAGTAACTTGGTGTATAGGCTTGTTGATTTTCGGCTAACTTCCCTTGTGGTGCAAAGAGGAGGGGTAGAAATTTATCTAGTGACCTTATGTGTGAGGTGCATAGTGTGTCAGGTGTGCAATCATACGTTCGCATTTTGAGTTTTCAAATCTCGCAAACAAGATCCTTTTGCACACAATTTTAAGTCACAGATTTTAAGGTCTAACCTCTTAGCAATCCCAATTTTTAAAGTAACCACTAAATTAATTCGATTCAAGCACTTTAGTGGTCTTAGATTTAGGTTCAATGCAGATGCATGACAGGTAATTGATGCTCAAGAAAAAGACGTACCTTACTCCAGCTTTCTTCAATGTAGGGATGTCTGCAATGCAATTAAGATAAACTAGATGCTGCTCATTCAGTCCTAGATGATCGCCCTATTGATATGCAGCTTCTAGCAGGCAGTCCGATTTTTTTTTTTTAAAATATTAAGCAATCAAACCTAATATAACTGACTAACTAACTAACCTATATGCAGTTTAAATAATTCAGATAATCTATACTCTAAATAAAATGGGAACACACTCTCAAAAGTATGCTCCAGCATACAAGAGCGATAAGAAATAAAGAAACACTGGGAACACATTCCCAAAAATGCCCAACAAGGGTCCAAAAATAGAAATTAAGTTCTAATGTCTATTTAAACTAAATCTAAACTAATATCTAATGACTAAATCAGAAAAAGGCTCCTCCGTATGCCTACGTGTGTGGGATCAAGGCCCACAAGGTCCACCAAAAATATCTCCTCTGTTGTGTGCGCCTGCCAGGTTCGTTTATTGTTTTTGCACAGAAAATGATCCACAGTCAGTAATTCAAAAAAAGCTTTCAAAATAGCATAAAAATAATATAAAATTCTTGAAAAAATTAATAGGCATGTTTCCTCCCCAGCAACAGTGCCATTTGAAAGAGCAATCTTCATTTTCGTTGAAAACTTTAACATAAAACGACGTGTCGTATTTAATCACGTGGTAGAAAATCGCTTTTCAAAACATTTTAATTCGTGAATCTAACCACAAAAATGGTTAGGTCATCTCCAGAGGGAGGAATTAGCCTATTAAAATAGTACGTTGTGCTTCGTTTATTCGGGAATCTCAGTGGGCATGCATACTAGTTATTGCAGTTCATTTTCAGCATAAGTTTAGCATTTATGTAATTACTTAAGATTATAAGGAGGTTATATGCAAAATCACCACTATGACATACGTGAATTGTAATCGTAGTACTAACAAATATCATCAATATAAATCAAAATCTAACCCATTCCCTATAATCAATATCCCATACTTGATTAATTAAGAGATAAATGCACTATTTGTCATTTAAATAAACCTGAGGGACATTCATGCAAATCCATATTAATATAATAAGGAGATAAATAAATGAATAGTATTTTCTAGAATGGCATTTAATGTAATTATTAATAGGAGAGGAAACAGGGGATTTGCGTTTACGACTCGTGCGCATGGGAGAGGGGCTCATCGGCGACCAGAAGCTCGAAGGAGGTGTGAGGAGTCGAGGCCTTCGTACTAGTCGTGGCACGTCGGCGAGTGATGGCCGGCGGTGGCCGATCGGAATGGGTGGAGCCGGCGGCGGGAGGATGTCGGTGGGAGGTCGAGAACGGCTTGGAGGTTGTGCGGTTGATGTAGGTGTCTCGACGGCAGCAAGGCGAGCGTTCAAGTGATGTTGGTAGCGAGGGACGTGGCCGACGGTGGTGGCTGTGAGCACCGGTGGTGGGTTGTTGTTTGGGTTCCTTCAGGTGAAGTCAGAGAGGAAAGGAGGAGGTTGAGGATGAACAGGAAAGAGAGGAAAGGAAGAGGGGATATTGGTGGTGGTGGGCACGGTCTGTATGGTGGGTGAGGTGAGATGGAGCTGTGAGTGGTGTGGCCACACGTTGTCACCACGTGGTCGTTGAAGTGGCTTGAGCGGAGTTGGAGAACGCCTATTGCATGGTGCTCGTTTGGTCCATGGTGCACGCATGAGGAGCACGGTGGAGGCTAGAGCCATCCCTGCAGCTTGGTTTTGCCTTTTAAATTCTTCCCCCTTCTGTTCTCCTTCACCGACGTAATTTAAGGGATTTTAAATCCCTTACTAAAATTGGTTGTCGTTGGATGTTCAGTTGGAAAGATACCTGCAAGGATAAATTACAAATATAATCCTATTAATTTTTTAATTGATTCCTATGTCCACCTGATTTAATCTCTTTTGCATATCTAAAATATTATAAAGATGTTGTAATCAAAGGTGAATTAAGCATATAAATATAAAGTTGTCATTGATGCAGGTTATACTAATTATCACCTAAGATATTGAAAATTAAGAACCAAGAAAGTATAATCGAAATATACTTAGGCATATAATTAGTTCGTTAAAGTGAACCCATCAGTATGCCATTCGGGTTATGCAACGCACCCGCTACCTTTCAGCATTTCATGCTAGTCATCTTTTCAGAGATGGTAGGTGAATGCCTGGAGGTCTTTATGGATAACTTCTGAGTATTTGGGAACTCATTTGACCATTGTTTGAGCAACTTGGGGAAAATCCTGAAGTGATGCATCGAGGTTAACTTGGTGTTAAGTTTGAAAAAGAGCCATTTCATGGTTCAAGAAGGAATCATCCTCGATCACATCGTATTGCATAGGTGCATTGAGGTAGATCAAGCTAAAGTTGATTTGATTTCCAAACTTCCCCCACCTAGCTCGATCCGGCAAGTCTGCTCGTTCCTTGGACATGTTGGCTTCTATAGAAGGTTCATCAAAGACTTCTCCAAGCTCTCCAAACCGTTGATCGATCTTCTGGCCAATGATGCCCTATTCAACATGACATTTGATTGCATCCAGGCATACCACACTCTTAGGGAATCAGTCTCCACCTCACCTATGTTACAGCCCCCTGACTGGTCCTAGGATTTTGAGATCATGTGTGATGCACCAGACTTTGCCATCGGCGCAGTCCTGGGACAGAGACAAGACAAGAAGCCCGTGGTGAGCTACAACGCGAGCAAGACGTTGGATGAAGCCCAATGGAATTATACGGTCACAGAGAAAGAATTGCTCGTCGTAGTTTTTAGACTCGAAAGTTCCGATCTTACCTTCTGGGATCCCACATGACCATCTATTAAGACCACTTGGCCATCCGGCATTTGTTGGGCAAGAAAGACGCTAACCCAGGCTCATCAGATGGATCCTGCTCTTGCTGGAATTTGACCTGGAAATTCGCGACAAAGCTGGGTCAAAGAATGTTGTGGCCGATCACCTGTCCAGGCTCCACCCATACCACATTGGGCCCTCCTTGCCCTTATCTAACACCTTTCCCGATGAGCAACTTCTAGCTGTGCAAGACAGGAAACTACCTTGGTATGTCGACTTCGTCAACTACCTGGTAGTTGGACAGACCCCGCACAGCTGGTCCAGACAGCAATGAAATAAGTTCTTGACTAAAGCCAAGCACTATTTCTGGGATGATCCCATGCTGTTTCGCCTTTGTGCTGACCAAGTTATCAGGAGGTGTATCCCGAAGGATGAGCGTGTTATCTTTTTGCCATGACCAAGCATGTGGTGTCCACTTTTCAGGGAAGAAGACGGTTGCAAAAGTTTTGTAATCCAGATTTTACTAGCCTTCATTATTCAAGGATGCACACAACTTTGCTAAGACTTGCTCTCGCTACCAGACTCTAGGGACCATGACCAGGAAAGACATGATGCCCCTCCAGCCCATTCTGATCATCGAAATCTTCGACGTTTGGGGTATTGATTTTATGAGCCCCTTTCCACCATCCAATGGCTTTGCATACATCCTAGTCTCCGTAGACTGTCTCCAAATGGATTGAAGCCGTCGCCACCCATCGTTGCAATCATAAGGCTGTCATGGACTTCGTCAAGCAGAACATCTTTTCTCGGTTTAGAATACCGAAGGCTATGATCAGTGACGATGGAAGTCACTTCATCCACACCCAATTCTGTGCTCTGCTTAAAAAATACGGGGTAACTCACCGCATTGCCACCCCGTATCACCTGCAAACGAATGGGCAGATCAAGAACATTCTACAGAAGACCGTGAGACCTAACAGGAAGGACTGGTCCACACGACAGGATATGCCTTGTGGGCACACAGGACCGCTTTCAAGACCCCAATAGGCATGTCGCCTTATCGCCTGGTCTTTGGCAAAGCCTGTCACCTTCTTGTCGAGTTGGAACACTGGGCTTACTGATGAGAGCCTCATCATGAGCCATAACTAGCTTATTTTGACCCAATAAAGAGAATAAAAGCTCCTATATAACCTAGAAGAAGGCTTAATAGAAGGAATAGTGTTCTGAGAAGAAAACATGAAATAAAGGTTAAAACTGCAATTTTACCATTGCAGTACATAAACGGGATTTCTCAGAAGCAAAACATAGGTCAAATGGACTAAATGAGATAAAAAGTGGGTTGATGCAATCAGAAATGGGTTCATGTTCAGTCCAGGAATTAAATGACATTTGGTAACCCTAAAACAGACCCGCTTAATTCAACAAGGTTTAGATCAGGATAAAAATCAAGTAAACCCTCTAAAATTCATGGAAAAATATCATCTAGGGTTTAGAACATTCAAATTGTCCTTTGGAACCTAGTTTGACCTAGACTAGGGTCCTAGCTCATCAATTGATCTAATTTGGGTTTTTACGTAAAATATCTAGTCAAACGTGGTCAAACCTAAAATCCAACTTCACCATTGGATTCCTTAGGTCCAAATTAGGTTTGTACCAAAATTTAGACCTAAGGGGAGGTCATCTTGACCTACTTTGCCATTTAGTACCCCCAAATCACATTTTGGTCCCTAACTTTTGAAAATCATCGCAGAGAGCCCCCTAACTTCCTCGCCAACCTTGCAATCAGGTCCTTCTGCCATTATTGGGGCAGAATCCTGCTCCAGCGAGGATTAGAGAGGGAATACTCTCTGATTCCTCAAAGATCCCCTCCCAGAAATGGAAGGGAGATTCTCTAAGGAATTCCCTCCCATCTGAGGCCAGTCATGATTCCTGATTTGATCCCAATCTCTCGTGCGAACGCACGAGGGATTTGGGTATCCACCCACTTTCCTTCTCCGACGAGCCGTCGGTGACGAATGCTTGCCCTCCACGCTCCAGAACACATGGCCTGTGCCTATAAAAGAACCCCCAAACCCGGCCGCTCAATTTCAGCTTGACCTGGCCGAGGTTTCACCTCAGATTCATCTCTTCCTTCCCGGCCAGGGTACCCAGCGAGCTCCGGCGAGCTTTCTTTCCTTTCCTCTTCGCTCTTCCACAAAACCAGTGGCAGAGACTTCTTCTTGATTCTCCTCCGCATCACGCAATACCCGCGCACGCTGCCTCAGACCCGTCGTCGCCGCCATCCTCCCTCCACTGGGCATCTTCTTCTCCAGCGATAGTAGGTACGGCTGCCCGCCTCTCCGCCCCCTTCGTCCCTACAATTAGGTTAGAACTACTCCACAACTTCCCCTCTTTCTTTCACCCATTCTATTTCAATTGATTGCCCCTCGACAACGCCTGTCCACCTTCATCTTCCATCCCTCCGGCAACCCTCCGGCGAGTTGCCCCCGTCGATCCGTGGCTCCACACAACTCGCCAACCGACCCAGAGGCTCCGCCTCATCACGCTGAACATCCTCTGCCCACCCACTGCCGCTCTACACTCACTCAAAGCACCCCCGATCACACCCACCTCTCCGGTCACAGGTCGACCTAGGCATGCACGCCTAGGCCGTCCCACGACCTGCTGCAACTCGCACCACCTTCGTCGTGCCACGGCAAAGGTCTCCCAGTAGTTTGATTAGGCCGAGAGGCCATATTCATGTCTGACAGGTTTTGAGCCCTGCCACCATTGACGACGGGTGAAGTAGCTTCCAAACAGGCTCCAGGCTCCGGGGCACCAGGACTTCAGCTGCGGCGGATTGGGGCGAGTTGCGTGAAGACAGCCAGCTAGCAAGCGAAGGGAGTCGAGGCCGCAGTTGAGGAGATTGTGAAGAGTCTTCCTGCGGGCGCGCGCTAGAAGAGAGAGCTAGATAGTCCCACATCGTAAGATTACAGCGCGCCGCAGTGGTTTAGAGAGATTTTGTGCATATGGCTCTTTGCCTCCGAACGCACCTGGGGTGAGGTCCCGCGCCCCATCACACGCCCCGTCCGTGGTTTCACCTCGCGGACTCGGCGGATCCGACCCGATACACCACCCGCGCACACCTCGCATACCATACACGCCGGTACGCCTGGTCCCAGGCGAGCGGAGCGCCGAAGAAGAAGCTGACACTTAGCCATAGGGAGGAGAAACAAGAAGAAACTCTGAAGAAGAGGCTGAGCAAGGCAGAAGAAGAAGAAAGGCTGCAGAGAAGAAGTACAGCAGAGCCAAGGCAGAAGAAACCTTCGCAGAAGAGACTGCAGAAAAAGAAGAAGAGAGGCCAAGACAGAAACCAAAGAAGAAGACCAAGGAAGAAGAAGAGACCCGTTGAAACAAAGAAGAAGAACGCAGAAGAGAAAGAAGCAAAGGCAAAGAGAGAGAAATATCAGAAGAAGAAGAAGAAGAAGAAGAATCAAAGAAGGAGGAAAAATACTTTTAAGACGTCTGATATTGTGATCAGACGTCCAATTTTACTCTTGCTTGGATTACTTTTTAAATGCATTTAAATTAAAATTTTGAGTAAATTAGAATGTTCAATTACATTTGAGATTAGTAATAAATTTCGATTGCTCCCTGTGTTCGACCTCGGATACTTTGATTTTCGAGTAATAAAAACTTTTATTTGTTGACGATGCTTGATCACCTATACTACGACGCAATAACTGTTAAAACACGATCGAGTTTCGCACGTCAACACTTACTGGGCCGTAAAGCAATGTAACATGGATTCCCAGTTAGCCGGTGCACAGAGGACGCTCCAACTCTCTGAGCTCGAGGAAATTCATCGGGATGCCTTCGAGAATAGTCAGCTGTACAAGGAAAAGATTAAAGCCATCCACGATCAACTCATCCACAGAAAAACCTTCGAGCCTAATCAGCAAGTCTGGCTCTTTGATGCCTGACTTAAACTCTTCCCTGGGAAGCTCAGATCCAAGTGGACAGAACCGTATAGGGTAGTCAATCCCTACTCCAATGGGGTGGTTGAAATCGCAGATCCGAACACTGGTCATATTTTCATAGTTAATGGTCAGAGATTGAAACACTTCCTCACCCAGGTTCCCCCAAAGGAGGTTGTCACCCTCATTGAGAGATGACACGAAGCACCGCCCAGCTAGAGGCATTAAACTCAGCACTTCCTGGGAGGCAACTGATGAGTGGCTACTCATCATGGCTAAAAAGCTGAAGTTAAGCTAGACACTAAGTAAAACAATATCAAATTAACAGATAAAAAGGGTTAAGTGTGGGAATTAAAGAAAGAGACCTAAAACCTTTACTCTGTGTTAAAACTTCATAATTATGTCACAAAATGAGATATTCTGAATGCAAAGTACAAATGATGATCCATGCGTCAATTGAACACATAAATAAATTTGAAAGGCCAAATCAGAAGTATAATCAACGTCTTAAATGTTCAATTAAGCACATATAAAAATTTGAAGGCAATTGGACATCATTTAGGTTATGAAATAGGTAGTTTACACTTAGGTCCTTCATGCATTGCACTCTCGCCCTTAAAAACTCCCCTTTGGACCTATTTGTAAGCCGTAGGGACCCTTTTGAAATGCTGCAGGGCCCTTCCGGTTGTAGTTCTTTTCACTTATGGCCCTACACGCTATTCTTCTACCCCTTCATTCAAGGGTCTGTCTGCAAATTTTCCTTTATTTCAGAGAGAGGCCTACTGCTCTTCGCACGCACTGTAGCGCGCGAAGAACACGACCAATCTCAGCCATCCATCGCTCTTCATAATCTTGATCTGCGGTTGGATTTGAATGGAAGTTTCACGCGATTCAATGCGTGCGATCACCCCTCTCCCCAGATCTCATCTGACGGTCAGATTTTGTGCTTAGCTCACCGCGCGCTCCGCCCCTCTCATCCTCGCCGCCGGTTGCATCTTGATTATTCTCACATGCGCGGTGATCTCAGCCACTGAGCATGCTACTTAAGCACCTCAGTGGTGTCACGCACAAGCCATCGCTCCCTCCTACAACTCTTAGCGATCATTCGTCCACTCCAGTCCCTCCTCCCCATCAAGCCTCTGATTTCACAGCCACCGGCTGTGAAATCATCACCTTCTCTCGACCTCCTCGTTGCTAAGGACTTCGTAGCACCTGAGGACGACCCTGGAGTCTCACTAGCAGACTCTTCCCACAGCTGGAGTCATCTTCCTCCTTTCTTCCTCCTTAGCCACCGGCTAAGGACCCATAGGTCCCATTCTTCCTGTTAGATTAGGTTTATAATTCTGCATATTAGTTTTAGCTGTAGTTTAGTAGTTTAGAATACAATTAATATAGTTGTTAATGTTTAATTTCGCCTTAGGATAAAGTAGCTGTAGTAGTAGAATTAGGCTTGAATACTCCCCCCCTCACCTCCTCTGATCATTTCAGATCAGAGAAGAAGACTTCATAAGACCATGTTTTCAAACTATCTTCCTCTCCATATTTTCATATCCAGTTCTTATTTTCCACGATTTGTTTTCTCATCTTTCACCCATACACTCTGACCCAATTTCAGATCTGGTTGGTTTTCAACCTCAGATTTGAAATTGGCGTCAACAAGCACTTAAGGGGCTTCCCACTCACCTCACTCTTGGTCACAAAAGCCCCTGATTTTGGGTCAAAATTTTCCCTTGATTTTGGGTCGAAATTTTCAGTTTGTCAGATTTCTCCTCAATTTGGATTTTAAGGATTTTTCTTTTTGGTTTTACTGCCTGATCTGACGAATTGAATGAAGTTGATTTGAATTCCTTGTTGGCAAGGAATCTGAGAGGATTTCTGGTGACAGAAATCATCTCAGAAGAGGCATACATAAATCTGATTTGATAATGTCTTGAATGCATTGAATGCAAGTCAGATCTGAGGATAATTACTGTGGTAATTTGAAGTCTGATCTCGCATTCATAAGTTTTGTTAATGGCTGTTTGGTGATTTCCTAACCTAAGGAGTTCTCAATACTCCTTAAGGTTTCATGAAACTGGGATCTGAACTAAGGGCTTTAATTGATTGAATTGATTCTTCCTTCATGCTGTCTATAGCATTAGGAAGAGTTAATTCAGTGATATTTGTGGATTTCATCTGAAATGAAGTTTTTGATGAGGGTTTTTGGCATTTGAATTGGGGTATTTAGTGATTTAATGAGAAATTAAACCCATGTCAGATTTGGGATTGATTGATTTTCTTTTCAGTTTGGATTTGTTTGACTCTAATCCCAGTAAACAAAGCAAAGTGCTGCATCTTGCAGCTACATGTTTTTTTCTCTCCAAACTCACATTTCTTCTCAAATGGACTAACTGCAGCAGCAGTTAGCCCATTTGGACAGTGACTTAAGCTGCTGCAGAGTCTGGAAGGTCTTGTGCTGCTACTGTCTAGTTATTATAGGTTGTAATAGCTAGGTTCTAGTGTTAAACCTTGTAGACTCTAATTTGATCATAGCTGACAGTAGATTGTGTTTCATCTTATATGTAAACAAACTTTCTTGTTTCAATACTTGAAATCTAACTTCTGTGCATGCTTGTCTACTCTTTCTCAATTCTTTCAGCTAGTCTAGTAAAGAAATCACCATCCTAAACATGTTTTAAAAGAGAAAACTGAACTGAGGACTCTCTCCTCAGTGAACTCTTCCCTTCTTCTCTCCTACTTCTGTTAAACCTATAACAACAGTAAACTAATTAGAATGAAACACCCAAAAGAGAAATAAAAATATTTATATATCTATATATGTACAGATATATATTACTTTGTATATTAAGTATACTTATATAGACTTAAGCTATATATTAGGCTACATATGTAAATAGATAGTGTAAATATATATATATACTATATACTTAACTATGTAAATATAATACTGTAATTTAGGTTTTAGATCTAGTTTAGACAATAAATACAATAATTATATAACTATATATAAATTGAACTAAGTTATATGTAATATTAAATTGAATAGATCAGTAAGTAGTTTAAACTATAAAACTATATATATATCAATGTATATGTAGACTATAAGTAAATAAAATCTTTTATCTTAATTTAATCCTTTATAGATAATAAATAATGAATTTATTAAGTTTATAGCTATGTTGTTAAATTAAATTAGTTAAATTAGTAATTTAGAATTATAATTAAGTTAAATTGAATCTATATACGAAGACTAAAATACTTTAAGTAATTTAAGCTAATTTACGTATATTCATACCTGATTACATTAAGTTTAACTTAATTTATAAGCAGAACAACTGAAAATGCTATTTAAATATAAATAACACATATATTAATTCAGAAAAATATAATAAAAATGTCTATAAAATACTTATATATGTATCATAACTATGTATGAGGTCAATTAGACCATCTAGTAACTAATCTATAAGTAATTAACCAAGAAAACACCAAAATCAGTGTATAGAAATAGTCCACTTTAGTAAATTTATTTATATAGTAAATCTAATTAAAATTTAAAATTAATTGAACAATTATATAGTATTATGTAAATACTTTATTTTCCATAATTTATTTTTATTTTTAAATAAATTATGGCCTTCGAATTGAGGGCCAAAATCGCTTCCAGCCCACAGCTGCATGCGGTTTCCAACGCAAATGTGGCGCTTGAATAGCGCCACATCGTGCGCTGCAAACCGCACGTAGCGGTTTATATTGAATTGTGCATAAGTCGTTCAGTCGTCACGGGCGTTGGGCGCCCGAAACAACCTTTACATTCTGAGCATACCATTGAGCATATATCTGAGAATGATTTGTTTGGGGCCGGGGGCCCGAAGAGGCATGTGTGTGTGGGGCTGAGTAGGCCCTGTGCTGAGTTAAGAAAAACGTGATTAAGCGGCCTAATGAGAATTAGGGCGCGCTTAGTATAGGTTTGGTCCCACCCTCTGGGTGTTGTGTATCCCTCGAAAAGTGCACTCGCAAATTAAACACATTTTTAATTAATTAAAGAGAGTTAATGACGACTGTTAAAAGCCTCTCCGCCATAGCGTGTAAAAGTCACTAAGGCAAACTGTAAACACAGAAGAAGAAGGAGAACATCTGATGAAGATTGGTGTGAAGGAGAAGAAAAGAGAGAGATGTTGTACATACGTAAGTAAATACACATACAATAAAAATATAAACATATATATATATGTATACGTAGTATAGTCAATTATTTTTATAAATAAACCCATATATTTACTAACAGAATAAAGTGTCACCATAATCGTCGCTACAGACCTCAGTTTCCCTCAGGTTTGTATATAGTGTTTTCTGGGATCTAGCGACGCTTACGTCTGTCACTAAAACTGTTGTACGTGTTGCTGTAGATATCAGACTAGTAAGTTCAGTTAATATACTATGTCATCTTAGTCTATTGTGTACTTTCATGTAAGTATTAATACTATAACTTGTAAAGACATAGTTTAAAGTATAGTGATAAATTATTTGGTGCTTGTTTATAGTTAGCTTTTGCAAGAATTACAATTAATTCTTAATAAGTAGGCAAACCATGTCCACATTTATTCATTCTTTAATAAGATGTAAAGCTTCTTTTTGGAATTAGAGGATAATTTTGATATCAAAGAGTGATGTAATTCAATAAATTGCCTCCCAGTGAACGACCTGGAATAAAACCAGTAAAAATTAGATAAGTAAATAATAATGGTTGTAATGATTGGTATTCCATACAACTCACCACAATGACACTCATGGTGTCTCAATTACTACAACAAATCATTATAACAATCAACAATCCATTACACACAGCAATCGTTACTATCGTTACAACTATCTATTATTATTATTTTTGGCGCCGTTGCCGGGGAGGCAACGCTCGTTATGCCAAAATTACCCTTTAATTCTTTTGTATATAGAAATTCTTCATTTCATTTAAATTCATTGATTGTAATTGCTTTCTTCCATTGATTTATTAGTTAATGTGTTTACATTCTTTGATTCTTTAAATAATCATTTATTATTTTTCCACAGCACTTGAGGAGGAGGAGAAGCAGTATCATCACCCAAGTAGGAAAACTTAGACATTAGGAACTTGTCAATAGTCGGAAATAATACAAAAAGAACCTGAACACTTAGACTTTTCAGGCCTTCAGGCTTAATCAGCCCTGGTGTCCGTTAAAATATGGATTTAGCTTCGAATCCTTGCAACTTTAATTTATTTTAATCCACCAATAAAATAGGGTGATAAGTATACGACTTATCGACCCGCCCTCTGACTCGGAGGGTCTTTTAGTCTAAGCATTTGCACACATTGTTGCACTGACTCACTCCTCGGAGATTTTGACAGAAATTGAGTAGCTAATGAACCTTCTAAGGTGGTATGGCTTGCAAATTATCATGGGTAACAACCCATTGGCCGGTTGTCCAGAGCCCAGCCAGAGGACCACTTTCTCCTTATTGCCTCTAGGTAAATTTGGGATCAGGGAAGCCACCTACTAAACAACAAAAGAAAAAAAGAGAGAAAAAGAAAAATATATATATAGAAAAGAAGAAAAAAAGAAAACAAAATAAGCCACACTTCACCGCACGAGTATGGCTGGCAAGTGATCGTGGGTAATAGCCCATTGGTCAGTTGTCCAGAACCTAGCTCATTAAATGCACAAAAAGACCCAAAACACTTAAGGAAAAAGCGGGAAAGTAGAGCAATCCGAGGACATATACACTGGAAACACCCTTATGTTGACCCCAAATAAAATAAAAGTAAGGAGAAAGCTACCGATCGAATAGATACACCTTCAAGCAAAACACTTCCTCTTCTGGTCACCTAGGGGCGTAGAAATTCGAAGTATGTCTGAATTACCACTGAGTGAGTCTATCACGGTCTTCACACCAAGATGCTTAGCACTTAGAGTCTTTTTCGAGTTTTGGGTCAGTGGGGTAGCCGTAAAAAGTTGCCAACACACTCTCAACTCCAAAAATCCAAAAAAAATGAGGAAAGATGAAAAATAAAAAAAATACGTATATGCTTCAAAGCGAGGATTCGGGTGATTCACATTTTGGCAGACACCCGAGCACTGTTTAGTGTCTGTAGATCAGGATCTTAGTATATTTCCTCCTATTGACAAGCAACAAAATGTCTAAGTAATCACTTCTTGAATTCTAACTGAGAATAATGACTAGAATGAACCTTGCTAAGGACTAGCAAGGAGTAAGCATGGGAGTATGATAACGCTACATTTTATAATGATAATTCTGCCAAACGGGGTTTGTCTTAAGGATAAAATGCACAGATAACACATCATAAATGGGCATGGGAACATTACATGCATCGCACATCGAGATTGCTTATAATGCACTGTTAATAGCCATTTGTACAAGTTCATGTCAAAACAGGTCTCAGATGAGCAATCAGATCGCACAGATAGATTTAGAACGACGAACGAAGTCCAATGGACCCAAAATCGACCAAATCCAACATCCGGAGCTCCCGCAATTGACCTAAGAAGTTCTGGTTGTTGATCTGATGATCAACGTCCCACAGCGTGCCACGTGGCACCCGATCAGCAACCACCAGGCCATGCCCAGCTTCCTCCATCAGCTGCAAGATGATCTGAGCCATCCGATCTTAGATTCGGATGACTGAGAGCAACACTCACCGTGCCTCCCCTCCACCAGGCAGCCACCAGAGAAAAGATCTCAGCCATCCGATCTTCGATCAGAGGGCTGAGAAGCCATCTACATCGCAGCATAACATTCGCACTACTTCATCGCGACCGTCCAATCTCGCATTGGATAGCTGATGATTGATGAAGAAGCGTGACTATCCATGGAGGACAACACAGCGGTCGTGCACCTGCTACACACGCAGAAGGCACGCGTTCGAATCACTGAAGAGCAGAATTCGGCAGCGAAGGCTCGAGTAGCTGGAATTCAACCGTCGATCCACATGCAAGCAGCGTGGATGAAGATACGCGACGTGATCGGGGACACTCACACCAGACACACGTGATGACGCGCGCACAGTGCTCAGTAGGCACAATCCAAAGGCACGGCCCATGAGGGATCTAGACCATTCGATCTGCAATCGGACGGTCCACAGTGGCTGCACAAAGATCCCCGAGAGAAGAAGCATGGCACGCGCGAGGAATCGACGAGCAGAGGGGCTTCACCGATGATTTGGGAAGGGTTTCAGCGATGTCCTGGACGTCACTAAAGCCCCTTCTTCATTTTGAAAGCCCTTCTTCCTATATAAACCCCTTCCAACCACCCTTGTAAAGCATTCATTACCCTTGCAAGTGTCCCACCCCACTCCTAGCCACCTTTAGTGCTCTTTTGTAATCACCAGAGCTGACGAGCCACCAACGGAGCCCTCCACCACTGTGGCCGCCTCGCCGTCTTCTTTCTCTCTCTCTCTCTCTCTATCTTAGCTTTACTTTACTGGTGCTTAAGCATTTAGTTATTGTTGTATTTGTAAAACTCAAGTGCATGTTAAATGATAATGTTTCTTATCTAGTTATTCGCTCTTTTTTGATGTTTAAGTTGCATGCAGTGAACAACAGGACTCTAACCCTACTCTCTCTCTCTCTTTCTCTCCCTTACTCGCTTTTCTCCCGTGTTTTCTCGTAAGCAAAACCCGCCATTTCCGTGACACTAAGTGACAAAAAAACCCGATTTTCATGCCTCCCTATGTTCGACACTTAGACTCACATCCATTTCTTTATTTAAAACCAACGCTATGAATGCGAACTACAACGACCGATTTATACAAACGTGTCCAAAGCACGTCACCTGGCTTTCGAGATTTTGCGATAATCCCTCCCATGGCGTTCTTTAGCTAGATCCAGACCCTGGCAATCGAGATTTTATTATAATCCTGCCCATGGCATCTGAACCAGCATAAGGTGCTTACATGCCCCCGGTAGGATATTTAGATATCCTAGGAGACAAAGACCGAGGAGACAATAAGCTATTGCACATCTTCGAGGGGAATTTCCCACCTCTCCGCATCGGGAACTTATCCAACTCAACTTGTGTTTTCGAACAGCTCCTAATCTAGATCTTAGAACCATTTCAGAATAGATTAATGCCCTTTGTCATGATTTTAACTTTAAAGTGCACTGAACCAAACTGTGTGTGATTTAGGGTGCTTAAGTTATTGAGTCCCACAAACTAGAGGTCAGTTAATGGGACCAAATACTCCCTAAGCCTTAGACCTAATACGCAAGCATTGCATTTTCCTCAACCTCTTAAGGAATAATCCAGATCTTGACAAGTACGTGAATGTTTAAATCGTAAAATGATCCAAAAGGCCTAAGGTTGGTATTCACCACTAATCCCTTAAGTTTTAGCCTTTCAAGACTTAATTCATCATTCGATCCAACTTAGGAGGTAGGTAGGTTCCAAATTATTTCTAAGGGACTCAATTTTTTCTTCTTTGTGCTCCTTTCTTTTCATTTTTTCTCAAAATTGGCTCCTCTTTTTCCTCAACCATTTTTTTTTTTAGTGAAACCCTTTCTTTTGAAGTGATTCTCATAGTGTTCTGCACCTTAACACCCTCCCACGCCTATGATTTGCAATGCCCTCATTGTAAATTAGGTGGGTTTGAATTCAGCTTAGATCATACATTAGAACAGGTTCAGAGGGTGGGTGGATGGGTCGAGATGACTATTGCGGATGATTTCAAGATCTAGTAAGAGTACCAGGGTGGAGTCGATTGTACTAATGGATGAACCCTAAAGTGTAATATAAGTTCAACACAGGATGTGTCAAGAAGGGTTTCGGGTTTTTCAAAATGACGGGTTGCCTCCTATTAAGTGCTGAGTTTAACGCCATCAGCCGGGCGCAATAAACTCAGGGAGAATGAAGATCAAAAGATATCTCAGCCAAGTTCATATCGGTGAGCTCAATGAATGGTTTGAGTCACTAACCGCTCACGAAAAAAGGTTCTGAATCAAGGCTGAGTTGACTGATTTCAACAACTCCATTTCCAAAGATTCATCAGACAAGATATGGTCCAATCCATTTTAATTTGAGTTTACCTGGGAAGAGTTTTAGTTTGGCAACAAAGAGTAGGACCTTTTGACCATGATGAAAGATCTTTCTAGATATGTGCTTGTCATGAAAGGCCTTAACCCATTCTTTGTAAATTCGCGAGTTCTTGTACGCGTCATTGCGTAGTTCATCGACTTTACTCATTTGGAGCTGTCTGTGGGTTCCTGCCTTAGAAAGATCGAGATTACACTTTCGTACTGCCCAATAGGCTTTGTGCTCCAATTTGACGAGGAGGTGACACTCCTTCCTGTACACCAATCTGAAAGGAGACATGCCTAATTAGGTTTTGTGGGCGATCCTATAAGCCCACAAGGCTTCCGAAAGTCGGGAGACCAATCTTTCTATCAGGTCGAACAGTGACTTAAAGAATTTTCTTGATCTCCAGATTTGATAGCTCAGCTAGACCGTTAGTTTAGGGGTGATAAAAAGTTGAGATTCGATGCGACACCCCGTATTTGGTCATCAGTGATCTAAACTGATCATTCATGAAATGGGTCCCTCCATCAGAGATAATGACACATGGAATCCTGAACCGTGAAAGGATGTTCTGATAAATGAACTTGATTACCACCGTATGATTGCTAGTTCGGGTCGGGATAGCTTTGATCCATTTGGACACGTAGTCCATGGCAAATATAATGTATTCGAAGCCGTCCGATTTAGGAAAGGGTCCCATAAAATCAATCCACCAAATATCAAAGATTTCGCATACGAGAATTGGTTGTAAAGGCATCATATCACTACAGCTCATGTTGCCTAAAGTCTAGCAATGGGTGCATGCCTTATAATGATCGTATGCGTCCTTGAAGATCGTGGGCCAGTAAAAGCTGCACTGGAGGACTTTTGCTGCGATTTTATGTCCAGAGAAGTGTCCGCCGCAGGCCTGGTCATGGCAGAAGGACAAATGTCCTAAATTTCTACTTCCGGGATGACCGTCTGATGATCTGATTAACACCAATGCAGAAGAGGCATGGGTCTTCCCAAATGTAGTACTTGGCATCGGAAAGCAATTTGTCTTTCTTGGCCTTCGACAATTGGATGGGATTTGATGTGACGCTAAGTAGTTCACTAAATCAGCGAACCAAGGAAGTCCCATACTGATAGTCAGGAGGTGCTCAAAGGGAAAGTGTTCTGTAATGGGTCCGGAAGGGTTGATAATATCAGAAGGAAGGTGGGACAAGTGGTCAACTACCACGTTTTGCTTTCCCACCTTATCGCGAATCTCAAGGGTGAATTCTTGCAACAGCAAGATCTAGCGGATTAGTCAAGGTTTCGCATCCTTCTTCGCAAGAAGGTGCCTCACTGCGGTGTGATCTGAGTATATAATGATGTGGGAACCCAGAAGATAGGATCTGAACTTTTCCAGGCCAAATACTACGATTAGCAGCTCTTTCTCAATAACTGTGTAGTTATGCTAAACCTCGTCAAGTGTCTTGCTAGCACAGTAGATGACCACGGGTTTCCCATCTATTTTCTACCTAAGTACCACAGCCACAGCATAATCAGATGCATCGCACATGATCTCAAAGGGTTGAGACTAATCAAGGGACTGCAGGATGGGTGCTTGAGTAACTCGATCATGTAAGCTCTCAAATGCTTGAGTGCACTTCTCGGTGATTTCGAAAGGAACATCCTTTGAGAGAAGATTAGTCAGGGGGCGCATAATTTTTAAGAAATCAGGAATGAAATGGCGGTAAAAATTGACATGCCCTAGAAAGGATCGGATGTCCTTGACCGAACTAGGCATAGGGAGTTTAGAAATCAAATTCACCTTGGCTTGATCAACCTAGATGCCTTTTTCAAAGACGAGATGTCCCAGGATGATTCCCTTAGGTACCATGAAGTGGCTCTTTTCCAGGAAAGAACTAGATTCACGTTAATGCAATGCCTGAGGATTTGGACCAAGTGCAGGAGGCAATCATCAAATGATTCTCCAAATAATGAGAAGTCATCCATGAAGACCTCAAGGTATTCACCTACCATATCTAAGAATATGACAAGCATGCACCACTGAAAAGTAGCGGGTGAATTGTAGAGACCAAATGGCATCCTTTGGAATGCGTATGTCCTGAAGGGGTAGGTGAAAGTGGTCTTCTCTTGGTCCTCAGGATGGATTGCCACCTGATTGTAATCGAAGTACCCATCCAAAAAGCAGAAGAATCGATTTCTCGCCAATTTCTTGAGGATTTGATCAATGAACGGTAGTGGGAAATGATCCTTCTTCGTGGAGGAATTGAGTCTTCTATAATCAATACAGACCTCCACAAGTTCGTTATACGGGTCAGTATGGTTTCTCCGATTTCAGTTGTGATGACGGTAAGCCCTGCCTTCTTAGGCACCACCTGGATTGGACTCACCCACTGACTGTCGAAGATCAGGTAGATGATCCCTGCATCTAACCACTTGATGATCTCCTTTTTCATGACCTCCTGCATATTAGGATTTAGACGCCTCTGCATTTCTCATGAAGGTCATGTGCCCTCTTCAGTATAGATATGATGTGTGCAATACGAGGGGCTGATACCAGTCAGATCATCGAGAGTCCATCCAATGGCTCTCTGATGCTGCTGGAGAACATAAATCAGATGGGATTCCTGATCAAGTGTGAGTCAGGAGTTGATAATCACAGGAAACGTATGATTGGAACCCAAAAAGACATATTTGAGATGATCAAGGAGGGGCTTTAATTCCATAATAGGATTTTCAACAGCAATAGGTGGTTCGCGGTTGGAATCGGGAGTGAAGGGTGGATCTATGGGTGTGTCTAGGTTAGGTTCAGGCTCCTCTAATTGCAGGTTTTAATCTTCTTGTGGTTGATCTGAAATAATCGGGTTTTCCTCTATATACGGGTCGTCAACCACGGCCTTGATATTGCAAATTTGTTCGATAACTCCGCAATTAATTCCTTATTGGGCCTTAAAGATGTCGATCTTTAGCGTCTTGCTCTCAAACTTTAACTCAATTTGTCCCTCATCACAATTAATGTTAGCCCTAGATGTGGCCAGAAAGGGTCTCCCTAATATGATCAGTGTATTCTTCAAGTCCTCAGGAGCATCCATGTCTAAAATGAGGAAATCCACGGGAAAGTAAAAATCGTGTATCCAGACTATGACATCCTCAAGAATTCCTTTTGGTGACTTAATAGATCGATCGGCTAATTATAAAGTCATTTTTGTAGGTTTAAGCTCAGATTCTTTAAAGTGGTCTAGTAGGGATGTGGGTATCAAATTTATGGAAGCTCCTAGGTCTAATATGTCTTAGTCAAACTAGATATCACCAATAGCACAGGAGATCAGAGGGGTGCCTAGGTCTTTTGCCTTATGCGGGAGTTTGCTCAAAATGATGGAGCTGGCTTGCTCCAACAGTATGATCGTGTTCCCGCCTTTGGTTCGTGGCTTATGCTTGGGTGTACACATGTCTTTTAGGAATCGTGCGTAAGTCGGTACATGGCGAATCGCATCCATCAAGGGGATGTTTATATGGACCTGTTCAAAGAACTTGACCAGGTCCTCTTCAGGTGCCACAGGTTTGGTTATCTTCTTTCCCTTGGCCAAGGCCTCGGGAAATGGAACCTTAGATGGTTCCTCTAAAATTGGCTCAAGCTTTTTGTCAGGGATGGGCATGTCCTAGATGACCAATCTAGGGCTAGGTTCTACAGTCTCAGGCATGTCGTGGCTAGGAAAAGGTGGGTCCTATGTTGCTTTGCCACTGTGGGTTGTGACGGAATTTAAACCTACCTGATTTTGGTTAGGGTTTGTCAAAAAAGGTGTCTGCTGCTGAAATCTCGAGTATGAAGTTGAAGCATCCATCCCATCAGGTGTGGAGTAGAAGGGGCCTGATAAACAAAGTGAGCTTGGCCCTGATTTAGGTTCATAATGCGCCTCTAGTTTGGCATGTTATTCGGATTTGGGATAGGCTAAGAAGGGAGTGAACCAGGTTGGCGAATACTTGCCAGCTGGGACAGTTGATTTCGCAGCTCAGAGAACTCTTCCTTGTGATGTTTTGCATGTCAACTAAGGTTTGGAGAATTAAAGATGTATGATCTTCTTTAGGCAACGCTAATTGGAAGTTTTGATGAGGCCTTGGTTGAGTGGGTTGATACGGTCACTGATTCTGTGGTCGGGGTTGGAATTGGGATCTCGGATTCGGGTTATTTCCCGACCACGCAAAGTTAGGATGATTGCACCATCCATGGTTGTAAGTGTTGGAGTAAGAATTATTCTGGATGGCATGGAGATCCTCGCAAGTCTGAGGAGCCTCGAGATAATTAGGATACTGGGGTTCAGAGCTCCCCCAACTGTAGTGGGTTGACACAGAGTTGCCTCCGAAGCCAAAATCAGATAGGGGTGGATATGCACCCATCCTTGGGGAGTGATAAATGTTGTGCGCAGTCTCCTTTCCTGTAGGCAGTTGCGCATATGTGCTTTGAGGTGTAGAGGGGGATCTATGTAGATGACGAGTGATGTCATCCACCTTCTTTTCAATGATGGAGACCTTATCCAATTGACTGGCTACCAACTCCAGATCAATGGATGCGACAAGGCCTCGGGATTCATGTACCCCCGATTGTCTGTCAATGCACAAGTGGGCGTCCGATCGTACGCACCCAATGACTCATTGTTCAGGGAGTTCTCGCACATGTTCTCTAGAATCTCCTAGATCGTGTCCTCATGTTGACCCATGATGCTACCACCATAGGTTGCATTGACAAAGAGCTTGATGTCATCATGGAGTCCATGGTAAAAGGATTGGACTTGTTCCCACTTCGGAACTCTGTGATGGGGGCACTTACGCATGAGATCCAGAAAGTAATCCTAAGCCTTGTGTAAAGATTCTCTCACTCCCTCAGAGAACTGCATGATTTGGTGCCACATCATATTTGTATGGCCAATGGGGTAGAATTTTTGTAGGAAAGTAGTCTGAAGTTCTCCCCATGTGTTGATTATGTATGGTTGAGTCTGAAACCAGTGCACGGCTTTGTCAACCAGAGAGAAGGAGAAGAGCTTTAAGAGTAGTCTATCCCGATTTTGCACATCTACCCCAATAGTGTGGGCTAGATGTTTTAGGTTTTTGATGTGCTGGAAAGGATCCTCAGAGTTCAAGCCATGAAATTTTGGGGTCATATGAAGCATGCTATGCTTGGATCTCCCTCGGGTCCTCCTGTGGGAATGTTGATTCGGGGTTCGATCTCCACCGCTACGGGATTATAGTGATCTCACATCTGAGGACGCGGTGGTGGGTTGACGATGGCATTGATTCGATTTTGAAAATCAAGAAATTGTTGCTCAAAGTTAGGTCATCTTCTCCAGGATCCATGATTGATGAGGGAGAAGTAGGTTTTGAATCAGAAGATATGTCAATGTGGTTGAGTTGCTGCACAAACACAGAAGTCGAGGCCTAGCCTCGATGGGAATGAGTTGCTAATGGAGGCCTCAAGGATGGTCTTACAAACATGCACCGATGGATTAGATGAGAGGTAGAATGTGATGGACCCAATTAAGACACCCAAGAATTTTGGATGATTAGAGAGGTTCAGGGCAGATGATACCAATTAATCAGAAAATCATCCACCTAAGAACTACCTAGGCAACTAGAGAGGGAGAGTCCTACGAAGACCCCTACACGGTAGAGCACCCCCACGAGTTATAGGATTTCCCCCCACCTGACCTCTCTTGTCACTGATGATCCAAGTAGACCAGAATGGGGACTTGACCTCTTAAGTCTACCAGTTTTAAATTGAGAGCAAGGGTGCTTATGATTTCACTTGAACTTTAGAGAATTTTTGTGCAATGTGAACTCATTTGAAGATTGGTTGACCCCTCAAGGTGGGTCAACTTCACCTGTTCTTTGAGAATTCTTTTAGGTCCTTTTAAGATTCAAGTGAGATTAAGAGCTTGATTTTAGGGTTTGCTTGAATAGATCAATTAAATCAAGGCTTAGGCACACACTGTTTAGGAAAGTTGATTCTTGTTTAAGCAAGTGTGTTTCTAAATCGTTAAACTGGAAACCCTAGTTGGCTCTGATTGGTAAATCAATTTGTTCCAAATGTAGTACCTAGGGCTCAAACAAGAAGGTGATAGCCCTAGATACCTTAAACCTTAAGTAGGTGCACAAATCAGGGTTTTGGATGTTCTCTAAATAGTATGTATCAAATCAAGCAACTTGACGATTAGGCTAAGAATGGAATGCAAGTTGAACCTAATTGATTTGCTTCTTCTTTTAGCTTCTTCAGAATCAGGGGCTTAGGAGAGAGTAGATAGACTTCACCTGCCCTTGGTGTGTTTTGATGTGTGGTTGAACTTCCTCCAATGAATCCCTGAAACAAATCATAGCAAAAAGAGATAGAGCAAGTTAGTACCAAATTAGGAATTCTAACCCAGAGATTGAATTGCGCGTTGCTCCCAGGCAACGGTGCCAAAATGTTGTTCGCTTGAAATCCAGTTTTAAATCGCCGCGTTGTGGTATAATTGAAATCTCGCGAAAAACAGATAAAATTTATAACTCAGATGAAATCCAAGGTCATTCACTGGGAGCAAGTAGGAATTCAATCTCAAAATCACAATTCTAAACATAAAAGATTAAGAAATTGCAATCAAAATTGACTCAAAATAATATAGCAATGATATCAAGTGTCAGATTGCAAAAAGATTGGAGTAAAATGGTGATTTGAATCACCAATTACTCCCTACAATAATGGCAAGTAGCACTCAATAGCTATGAATGAAATAAACTCAGATCAGACATCTTAAACATCTGGATGAACAATGAATTGCTTCTAATGTGCAACTTCTTCTTCTCTCTGTCTTCTCCCTTTCTCTGCTCTAACTCTGACTCTCTCCTTCTTCTGCGGCTCTTCTTCTCTCTGTATTCTCCTTCATAGACTCTTCTACTACTCTCCTTCTCTTTTTCCTCTTCTGTTCCTCTACATCTCTTCACACAGAGGGGGAAGGGGTCTTCAGATTGGCTAAGTGTCAGCCACTTCACCAGAGAGCAAAACCCCCTAACCCCCGCACGCTCTCTCTCTTTCTCTGTCTGGGTCACACTCTCCAAGAGCCTTCCACAGTACAAGGTACACAGGTAATCAGACCTAGAGCGCACCTAGGTCTAAGGCTGTGGGCGTAGGGTCGCAACCGAGGAGTGGATAGTGTAGGCGGGTAATCGGGTGTACCAGATCCGCAGGGGAAATGTCGCGGACGAGGCACGTGAGGGCACGGGGGACCTCACCCCCTTGTGTCGAGGCAATAAGGCCCAGGAACTTTTCCAATTTATGCGGCTGCATTACTGCGAAAATCCACAATGTGGGACTATCCATCCCTCGTCTTCACACACACAGAAACAGTGAAGAGGTCTCAAATTGGGTCACGGCTGTGCTGCGTCCTCCCAATTGAGAGCCTGGGAACCTGCAACTGCTGAATTAGCACTGCCTAATCGTGTCACTTGGAGCTGTAGGTGAGAAGCAAGCTTTAAAGCTTGCTTCAGAGTTGTGCGTCAATGGAAGACAAGGGTTGGTACCTGAAAACGACAATAAGGCCTTTCGGCCGCGTTAAAACACTCAGGAACAATCGTTGGAGCATGGCTACTGCAATGGTGGTGGTGGCGTGGCGTGTGCTTGTGTGACGAGGCCTGTCGACCTCGCGGAGGGTGGCTGGAGAAGTGTGAGTTCGGCAGAGGGTTTGGAGGAGCAATCAGCCTAACGAAGTTAGGGCTTTTGCTCCTGAGGTTGAGGCAAAGGTGTGGAGCGTGGAAGCGGCGGCGTAGGTGAGCTGTGGTGGCCACTAGCCCTCGTTGGAAGTCTATCGACGAGATGGAAGACGGAGTCACGGAGGGCGTCGAAGAGGTTGAAGTGGAGTGTCGAAGGTATTGGCATGACGTAGAGAAGCTGAGTCGATAGCAATAGGTAGTGGACGATGGGGGGCGGAGATGGCACCGGTTGCTGTATGGTCAGTGCCGAAGATGAAGCTGGCTCCGGTAGGGGTTGGATGGCGACGATGAAGAGGATAAGGGCGCTAGAGGGTATTGCTCGACGCAGAAGAAGGTAGGGAAGAGGGATCTGACACTGGTATCGCAGTCAAACAACGAGAAGAGGTGAGGAGAGTCACCGAACGTTGAGGAGCACTTCGGCCGAGAAAGAGGAGAGGAATTTAGAGGTGTTCTAGGTCAAATTCGAGCATGAAGAGGACGACGAGGTATGGGGCTCCTTTTATAAGGGTCTAGAGGGCGAGAAGAGCTTGGAAGACAAGATTCCAAGCTTGGAAAGCTTCATCGGAGTTAGGAACCCAAACTTTAATTGATTCACCTGGCACTTTGGGCAAGACTTGGAGCCCAAGATGTGGCTCAAATGGAAGGTAACTTCGTTAGGAGTCTTAGTATCTATTTTGGGACTAATTGGTTGAGAATCGAGCGAGAAATCCTCGCTCGATCTCAACGGTGGAGCTTAAAGCTGCCTTTAATGGTGATAGGGACCTATTTGAAAATATGATGATGAAGTTAGGGACCTATATGTAATTTATTCAAAAGTTAGGGGCATACATGTAAGAGAAAAGAGTCAGGCAGAACCAAATTGTAAACTAGGTCAAGATGATCTCAGATTGAGCCCAAATTTTAGTAAAATATTAATTTGGACCCAAGGAATCCAATGGTGAAGTTAGATTTAGGTTTTGACCTCGTTTGACTGGGTAATTTATGCAAAAACTCAATTTAGGGCAAATGTCTGTCTGAGACTCTGTTTTGGGTCAAGACAGGTTCTGATGGTCAAATTGATGGTACCAAATCCTAGAGAATATTTTTTTATGAATTTTAGAGGATTTGGGTGAATTTTATCCTGACCAGAATCTCAGTTAATTAAGCGGATCTGTTTTTAGGGTTTCAAAAGTCATTTAATTCCCGTAACGCATGAAAACCCGTTTCATTCTGTATGGACCCACTCATTAGATTCTAACACATATTTTGACCCTAGAAAACTCGTGGTTACTCTGTTTTTGTGATAGGGTGGTAAAATTGTAGAAATAACCCTATCTTTTTATTTTCTTCTCAAATTAGTGCATAGTGCCCTTTTGACCCTTCGATGGATATGTAGGATCTTTTATTGATTTATTTAGGTCAAAAAGAGTTAGTTATGGCTCATGATGGTGTTCCCATCAGTGATCATATCACCTTAGTGATTTAAGATCAAAAGCCTAACAAGGTGACATTGCTTTCTGAGAATAATTCAGTTTCAATTCTTGAGTGATAGTTAATTGAAGCTTGAACTGATTTTAATGAAGGTAGGGAACTCATTTTTAGTGGCCTATTGAATTCTTCTTTTTAAGCTGTCTATGGTTTGATTAAAAAAAAAATCAATTAGGTTCTCATTAGGCTTTGATATCAGATCTGGAATTCAAGAGTTTTAAGTGAGTTTTACATCTTGATTACAAGAGGTTTTGTGATCTAAGACTTTTTATGAGATTCATGACATCTAGATCTGAATTATTTTTGTACTGGAATGAGATTTGGAAATCTCTTATCAGGATTTATGTCAATTCAAATATTTGCATCAATAGAAATAGCAACTGCTGCTGATGATGATTGACTAGCAATTGCTGCTTTTGGAGCTGCATTGAAATCTCAGCAGCTGATTGGTCAAGCATTTTTCGCTTGCAGATGATGTATCAGAAAATATGTCGTCGCAGTGAAATCGCGTGGTGGAAAAATCTCGAACAAAACTAATTATCAGTAAAACTAACCATGAAGAGTTAGGTCGTATCCACAGGGTGGAATAGTTGCAATAAATTCATGAATATTATTCCTTTGTATTTATCCAATCGAGCGAGATCCGTGCTCAATTCCAATGTGACATAAGGAGAAATAAGGAAGACACATAATAATTTAAGAATGTGAGGTTATGTGTGCAATTTTTCCTTAATAAAATATTCAATAAATATGTGATCATTAGTGGCACTTCATATAATTTCCAATTGCACGTGTGCTCACGAGGAATTATGTAAATCTGAATCTAAATCCAATGTGAAATGATGCACATAACATGAGTCAAGCTAATACAAGAAAACGTAAGTGCACCATTGCAAATTCACCTTAATATAATAATAAAAAATTCAAAAATCCCATATTTAATCAATGGCATGCAATGTAAATTAAAATCAAACCCAAAACAAAGGAAATCTTCCTTTCGTGTGTGTGCGAAGAAGAGGCCACAGTCTGGCATACGGAGCTCAGTGGAGGTTGATCGCGAAGATCGCTATGTGTGGGTAGTGACGGCACATCGAACGGTCATCGGTGGTCGCTGGTCGGAGTGGAAGAGACCGCCGGTGGTGAGGCTCTTTGGCCGACCATTGGGTGGTCGATCGGTGGGGCCGAAGGCGTGGTTGTGATCGAGTGGTTGAGACGAGTCCATTGGAGGTGGCGGTGCGAAGCTTTGTGGCCGAAATCGATGACTGTAAGGAGGAGAACTGACGGTTATGTTGGGTTCTTTCGTATTGTCGATGAAGGAGTGGAGGAGGAGGTCGGCTACTGGCTTGTGGTTGGCGTGCGCAAGGGTGAGTGGCTGCTGCTAGGTGGCTACGTGTGCGAGGAGTGCGCTGCTGCGACCTGTCGAGAAGCCTCAAAGAGGCGGTTGGTTCTATGTGTGATGACATGCACGTGAGGGCGCACGAGGGGATGTGTTGGTCTGTGCACGTGCGTGACTGGTGCGGTGGTGAAGAGGAGGCTGAGGAGCTCTGTTCTCATGGGTTGGGAGATGGCTCACGGTTGATGGAGAGGATGTGCACGATCGTGGTGAAGGTAGCGATCCTCTATTCTCAGAGAACAAGGAGATGGAAGGTGCTCTTCAGACGTCCGAAATGGGTTCCCAGATGACTTAACTCAAGGGGGTAGGCACGCGATTGAAGATTGTGGCTCGCAATGGTAGTCGGGGGTGTAGTCGCGGTGGCTTGTGGTGGCAGAGTTGGGCACACAGTGAAGGTTTCTAGAGGAAGAGTCCTCTCTACAGGAGAGGACGAGCAGTAGCAGTTGAGGAAATCGGTGCTATCACCACCAACTGCAATGATGATTTGGCGTAGGCGAGACACGGTGGTGGTCGTCGGAGACGAGACGTGGTGGTGGTTGTGGCATCGACAGTGGAGGAGTTGCCTCCTCTCTTTGAAGAGGGAAGACCTCCCGTGGAGGGATGAGAGATCGTTCTATCTCTTCTTTCCTACACATATATAGAAAAAGATACGAATAAGAGAGAGAAATAGAGAAGGAAAGAATTTGTTATTTCTTATTACCAAAAGAGAAGAGAGAAAGATTTGAGGAAGAGAGAGACGAAGGAAGGTTTGTAATGTGCATGCATGGAAATAAGAGAGAGGTGATTATTATTTTTTTGTCTCATATAAGGAAGAAGATTAATGATGGAAAGAAGTGATTATAGGATGTAATCCTAAGTTCCAAAGATGCAAATTTTAGAATCTCTTCCTTTTTCTAATAAAAACCCAGGGTGCCAAAATCAATATGCCCAATTTATTCTTGCAACAATCATATGTATGTAAGTGTATTAGTACAAGAATTACAAGGGCGCACTTCTAATCACAAAAAAGGTGCGAATGATAAATCACGGGCTTAAATAATTTTATCAATGTAATGCATATTCTAAATTAAATTCTTATGTCAATGATAATGTACTTAGGCTCTAATTTAGTCCACTACAGTAGACCTATCATTGATCTAGCTGCTACTACTGCCACTGCAGGTCTGTGTTGGCTTAATTGAAACGGGATTTTGGCTAGGTCTTGAAGTATTTAAGTGAGCTGACATGTTTTGTAGTGTTAGAATTCCACGTATCAAGCATTCATGTACTAATATAACTTAAATTTTGATTTGAATGCTTTGATTTCAAGTTTTATATTATTTATCAGCTATATCAATGTTATCACTGTCCAATATGAAAATGGGAAATTAAATTGAAAATTAAATTTGAATGTTTGAATACCTCTCATATGATGTGTTGGACATTTCTGAGTGAATGAGCTATAGTTCCAACACATAGACCTCACTTTTAGGCCTTAGGTTCCATTTAGAGACACTCTTCAAGCCCTCTCTTGTGTTAACTTTGTATATAAATAAAATTGATAAAAAAAATCCAAAAGAATAAAATAAATGTGTCTTGAGTAGGATTAGTAAATTTTCTAAGCGTATGCAAAGTTTCAAAGTAATCTGAACCCCAGCTTTGTAGAACATATCAGCCGATGATTCAGTATACCTTGAAACTTAATAAAAGAACTAAGCTCAAAAATAGCCAAAAATAATTCCATCTCTCTCTCATCTCTTTCTTTCTCTCTCATCCCCTATCTCTACTATCTATATAAAACACATAAAAATCACAAAAATCCCAAAACCTCCCAAAAATACCATGTATACCATATATATACTTGTAAATATTAATTAAACCTAAGCTATATATGTATAAAGTGTATAATATGTATATAATCTGTAAATATAACCTATATAGGTATTCTATATATTAAACTATATATTTAGAATAATTTATTGTACATAAAATATTATTGTACTATTATTTATTAATTTCTATAACTTAAATGAATAAGAATCTAATTAATTCTACAAACCTATTTAAATGAACATATTTATACCTAAGATTGTATATACGTATTTATATAGATAATATAACTATTATAATAGCTGTAATGTAATTTAAATATATATGTCCAGTAAATAATTAAGTTATTAAGTTAAAAAAAAAAAAATTACTAATTTAAATTAATATTGAGATAAATTATAGTGTATACTTGTATTATATTAAATCAAGTATTTTCAACTAATTTAAACAGTATTTATACTGTATTATAGTATTTGTAGTTTATTTATTTGTTAAACTACAAAAAATGAATATTTAATTGAATATAAATTAAAATAAAGCTTATAAAATATAATAAAAATACGTAATAAATAATTTATTATGTATATTAATACTGTATTAAGTCAATTTGATATTTAATTAACTAATTTATACTTTAATTAGAAAATTAACATCTAATTTAACATGTACAAATAGCAAACTTTAACTAATTTTATTGTATATGTAAAATTATTTCTTTATATAAACTAATTACATAATTATATAGCCCTATATAAGGGCTTCCCAAAAATATAATTTATCTTGAAATTGGATTTAATTATGGCCCTCAAATCAAGGGCCAAAATTGGCTAATTAGGACGCCATTTCAACGCAGCTGCAGCACCTAAGGGGCGCTAACTTAGCACCACATTGTTGCTTTTGGAGCGGCTATAGCGGCATAAAAGGGATTTATGGTGCTGACCCTTCAATCGTCAGGTGCTGGGCACTACCATACGATTCTCCTCTCTCTCGATACCCTTGAGCATTGATCTGAGCATACTGTGTACAGTGTACGGCCGAGGGCCATGCACTGTGCGAGGGCCTAATTGGACCCATTGACGAGCCATAATCTGGAAGTAATGCACCTAACTAGATACTGGTGGCCCTAGCAAAGGTCTAGTCCCACCTTGTAAAGGGTGCTGTGTACCCCTTGAAAAAGTCGCCCGACAATTAACAAACCTAATTTTTACATAAGTGAACAATGAACGTGCATTTGTGTGAGAGAGGGTGAGGCCTAAAAATTTGGCTAAGTGTTAAGAGGGAAAGATAGAAAAGAAGAGGAGAGCGAGCACAGAAATCAATTAAGTGTTGAAACCCCCTGTGCCTGATAACTCTACATTTAATGATGATAATTCCATCTACCAGAGTTTATTTTAGAAGTATATGTGCACTAATAACATACCATAATGGGCATGGGAGCACTACATGCATTACAAATTAAGATTATTTATAAATAAATGTTTAATGGCCATATGTACAAGTGCATGTTGGAACAGGCCTCAGATGAGCAATCGGACTGCATGGATGGATTCAGATCAACGAATGGAGTCCAACGGAATCAAAATCGTTTAAATCCGACATCCGGAGCTTCCCCAACAAGCCCAAGAACTTATGGCCGTTGATCATCAGATCAACAACCCACAATCAGCCATGTGGCGCCATCCGCCGTGCACACGCACCGTAGTGGCCCCGCTTCATCACAAGGAGATGATATAAGCCATCTGATCCAAGGATCGAACAACTGAGAACCATCGGGCCTCGCCAACGCATGCACACGCTCAACCAGCTTCAAATCCTAACCATTGGATCTCCATCCAACGGTCGGTGATGCCTGCGCACAACTTCGCCTTCGCGACTAATCACGAAGACAACACAACGGAGAGAGACTAACCCTTACAGGCAGCGACGGCATTCGAGACCTCGCGCACTGCCAAATCCATCCCTCGTGCAAGCACGATCAATTACGACCATTGATACGTGCACAGATGAAGCGGATGAAGACATAGGCACAACTTCAAGCACCCCTTTCCAGATGCACGCAATGACGGCTGCTCATCGTACACAGGGCGTGATCCATTCCCCTGATTTCACACGATCGTGGTAGTTACAGCGCAATCAAACGGCCAACGCTCGTCCATCACGTGAAGGCGCGCGAAGACATCCACAACCGTGGGCTTGAGGGGCGATGTGGCGCACCCTCAGCCATCCGATGGCGATCCGCACCTCTGATCCAATAGCTGAGGATGCGTGGGTGCGACTTGAGAAGAAGAACAGGTGCACCTAAGGACCGGTGGGCACGAGGCTTCAGCAACGCTTCTATGAGGGATTTAGTGACGTCCTGGACATTGCTAAAGACCCTTACCTCTTATGGATTCCCTTTTCTACTATATAAACCCCCTCAACCACCCCATTCAAATTCATTCAATTCTCATTCACTCCTCATTGAAGACTAGCCCTCTCCTAGCACTACCAAACTCTCCATAGCCTTCCCCAGAGTTGCCGAGCCGCTGACGGAGCCTCCTCCACCACTGTGGCCTCCTCGCCTCCTCCTCTCAATTTCCTTTACTCTAGTTTTATGTTGCACTATGTTAAGCTTTCATCTATTGTTGTGTTTGTAAACAATTTCTAATTGCATGTTATGTGCTAATGTTGCTTCTCATATCATACTTTATGCTTCATCAAGTGATTATCATGTCTTAAACTAAAGTTTTAACCCTACTCTCTCTCTCTCTCTCACTATCATTTCATGCACAAAACACGACGAACATTTGTGACATTCAAAGCGATAAAACCAGTCTGATTTCACGCTTCCCTGAGATCAACACTTAGACTCACAAATCTATATCTTAATTTAAAACTAACGACGCGAGTGCATGCTACAATGACATAATTAAAACAACGCGTTCCACGTGCGTCAGTGCCTTACCGTGTGTTTGTATATGTATACATATATATATAGTGTATAATAAGTATATGTATATAAATAATATAATATAATGTAAATAAGTATACATATGTATAGTAAATATGTGTATGTGTGTGCGCGCGCGTAATATAAGCTATATAGAAATGTTTTTGAGCTATTATGTATATATATCACTTAGAACTTTAGTGACAAATAAATCCATCACTGTAGATATATAGATATGTTAGTATAGTTAGTTACTTTGCCTTAGGTTATGTATGCAGTTTTACTAAGGTTTTTGCAACACTTATATATGTCACTAAATATAATATATGTTACTATAGATATTAATATGTTATCATAATTTAGAATAGTAAATATTATTAAATATTTTTGTACCTATAATTAGGTATTATTTAGAGTAGTTGTATATAATTAATACAGAGTAAATATATATATAGTTTTATGCTTGTTTGTGTATAAATGTTTTCAAGCATTGCAATGTATTTTTATTCATTCTTGTATACATAATTAACCAATTCATGCAATTATTTGATTCTTTCATTCATTTTTGTAAATAAAATCATCATTTTTGGAATAAAAGGATATTTTGGGACTTAGAGAGTGATGTATATCAATAACTGTCTCCCAGTGAATGATCTGGAATAAACTAGTAAAAATTAAGTACATAAATAAATTTGGCATGACATCGGTATATATTTGTGACATATACTACAACAACGACATCTAAAACACCATTTTTGGTGTGAATCGGTGGTCATCGACGATCATATTTGTGGCACCATTGCCGGGGACAAAAACTCGTCAATAGTGCTTTCTTATGATTGTTGATGTGTTGTCCATCACCTGTCCTTAACCCAAGATATGTGTAGAACCAAAGCACCCCGCCTAGGTTCTAGGACCACAGGGATAGGCGCAAGATATATTACAAGTGCCTCCTGCACGACCTCGTTATGTATAGGGTCATCCACATCTACTACAAAATCCCGCCTACTCTACCCCTTCTGCTCCTCCTCCAACTAATGAACAGTACACTGATGTGAAGGTTGTCACATTGGGGAGTGGGAAGATGACACAAGAACCACCATTTAGGTAGGCAGGTCATGATTTTTCTCACCCTCTACTGCAAGATGGCTCGTCTCCTTCTTCTCAAGAGCCACCTACTGTAGACAAGGGCAAAGGACTAGTTAACCCTAAGATTCCCATAGCTTTTCCTAAGTCTCTGACGTGAGATTTAGCACAAAAAAAGTGTATGCGAAATTTTGAGGACCTGAGCACTATGCTCGAAGAGGTTCACATTCAGGTCCCTCTACTTGACATGGTATATCACATCCCTACTGTCGCTAGATTCTTTAAGGATTACTGTACCCCGAAGCGATAGCAGAAAAGCAGACAACGGGCAATATTGTCAAAAGAGGCTAGCGTCGTGATTCTAGCTAACTTACCACCTAAAATGAATGACCCTAGTACCCCACTCAATTCCTATTTTTTGTAGGATTCTCCATTTGATCAATCCCTTCCTAATTTAGATTCGTCCATTAACCTAACTCCTACTGTAGTATTTGATTGATTCTGATTTAGGGAGTTGAAACCCACCTCGGTTACCGTACAGCTGGCTGACCAATCGGTAAAAACACTAATGGGGGTGGTTAAGAATGTGATCGTAAAGGTCTGTGGATTTTGCTTTCTGGCAGATTTTTCCGTTCTCGATATGAAGGTTCCTCCTAATCTTCGCGATGCACCGATTATTTTGGGTCACCCATTTTTGGCTACAGCCTATGCGAACATCGACTGTGCATCTGGGTATATGGAGATAGCCCTACAAAACAAAAGACTTAGAATAAACATATTCTAGGCATCATGGAACTTCGACTGTGATTTGATAGAGGACGGTGAAGATAAAGGCTCGGCCATTTATGGGAACATTGGGCTTCTCTATAATGACCTAATGTCACATTCATCTTCACTGTTAGGGTTTTTGGATCTTGATCCACATGGGACCGAGGCTAATGTGAAGCACATTTCATCCAATGGATCTGATTCTCTAGGGTGTTCATCTGATCACGACACTTTAAATTCTGATTATCCTCTTCAACCAATTATTGATTTGCCCCTACTGACACGGGATGGCATGACTACGACAAGCGTATTTCCCGTTAATGCATCACGACCAGCCTCTTCGCAAGTAGGGAATCAGCGGGAATTCATGCGTATCAGGATTATTAGATTTCCACTAATGATTCTTTTCCTCCCACACATGAACCTGATTCCCACCCACCCCAATTGAATTGAAGCCCTTACCTGATTCACTCAAGTATGTGTGTTTTGGGTGATAGTGAGACATACCCCGTGATTATTAATGCTCACTTGAACTCAGAACAGGAGCATCAATTAATCTCTATCTTACAAGCTCATAGGGCTACTATCAGGTGGAGCATTGCTGATCTTCATGGGATTTTCCCCTTGTATTGCACTCATCATATTTACACGGATGAGGGGGTGAACCCTTCGAGACAACCTCAAATATGGCTGGATCCGAATATGTTGGAGGTTATTAAGAAGGAGATCATTAAATGTCTAGATGTGGGCATTGTATATCCAATTTCCGACAGCCAGTGGGTGAGTCCTATTCAAATTGTGCCCAAGAAAGCAAGACTCACCGTAATCAAGAATGATAAGGGTGAATCATCCCAACTCGCACTGCAACTTCGTGGCAGGTCTACATCGATTATAGAAAACTAAACATGGCTAGTAAGAAGGATCATTTTCCTTTACCTTTTATCAATCAGATCTTATAAAGGTTAGCCAGGCACAGTTTCTTTTGTTTTCTGGATGGATACTCTAGGTACAATTAGGTTGCGATTAACCCATAAGATCAGGACAAGACTACTTTTACATGTCCCTTTGGAACATTTGCTTTTAAGAGAACGCCCTTCGACCTCTGCAACACACCAATGGCATTTCAGCATTGTATGATTGCCATCTTTTCTGACATGATTGGGGAATATGTAGAAGTATTTATGGATGACTTCTCTATTTTTGGAAATGATTTCTCATTTTGTTTTGATAACCTCACAAAGATCCTGAGGAGATGCATCAAAAGCAAACCTAGTACTTTCATGGGAGAAAAGTCATTTTATGGTGAGTGATGGCATTGTACTAGGTCACAGGATCTCATCCAATGGACTCAAGGTTGACTGAGCTAAATCTAAAGTCATTTCTCGATTACCTCTACCTAGCTCGGTTGAACAGATCAGATCATTCTTGGGTTATTTCGGATTTTATGGTAGATTCATTCGTGATTTCTCAAAAATCGCCCACCCTTTGACGGATCTTATGGTAGTCAACACCTCATTTGACTTTGATTCTGCATGTCTTAGCGCTTTCCAAACCTTACAAAGAATTATATCTAATTTACTAATTCTCCAACTAACCAACTGGTCTCTTGATTTCGAGTTGATGTGTGACACATCCAATTTCGCTGTCAAAGCCATTCTAGGCCAACGTCAGGAGCTCCATCTATTTGTAATCTACTACGCTAACAAGATGTTGAATGAGGCTCAGCATAATTATATGGTTACTGAAAAAGAAATGCTAACAGTGCTATTTGGATTGGAGAAATTTAGATCTTATTTAGTTGGGTCAAAAGTGATTATTTTCACAAATCATTCTACCCTCTGGCATTTGTTGGCAAAAGATGCCAAACCCCATCTTATTAGATGGATCATTCTATTGCAGGAATTTGATGTTGAGATTCACAACAAAGCCATAGCTCATAATGTAGTGGAAGATCACTTGTCTCGGCTAGACCCAAACCACATTCCTTTTTCCCCACCCATCTCAAATCAATTTCCGTATGAATCTCTTTTGGCTATTAATTATGTTGAGTTTCCCTGGTGCGCGGATATCTCAAACTATCTTGTTGCAAGCAAGATTCCCGTAAGTTTATCCAAGGACCAGAAACTCGAATTTTTATCAAAAGCCAAATTTTATTTTTCGGAGAACCCCTTGCTCTTTCACATTGGGGCAATTAGATCATCAATAAGTGTGTCCCCAACTCAAAAATTTCAAGTGTACTAACTTTTTGCCACATCGATGCTTGTGGTGATCATTTTTCAGGCCAGAAAATTGCTGTAAATATTTTGCAGTCGGGTTTTTTCTGTCCAACTATTTTCAAAGATACACACAAGTTTACCAAATGCTACAAGCGATGTCAGTTGGTCGGTTCTATGACCCGGAGAGACATGATGCCTCTCTAACCCATTTTAGTCGTAGCAGTGTTTGATGTTTGGGGCATTGATTTTATGGGCCCTTTTCCAAACTCATATGGCTTCGAGTACATACTTCTCGCTATTCACTATGTCTCAAAGTGGGTTAAAGCCACCCCGACAAGACGGGCTGATCATAAGACCATTATCTCCTTTGTTTGTGAATTTATTTTTGCAAGATTCAGTGTTGCCCATGCTCTGATTAGAAATGGGGGCAGTCACTTCATCCACGCCCATTTCAGGTCATTATTGAAAAAATACGAGGTACATCACCACATTGCCACCCTATATCGTCTACTGACCAATGGCCAGGCTAAAGTTTCTAACCATTAGATCAAGCTTAGTCTCCAGAAGATGGTTAGACCTGATAAAAAAGATTGGTCCAATAGATTAATCAATGCACTTTGGGCATATCAGACCGCGTACAAGGCCCTACTCGGAATGTCACCATACCATATGGTGTATGGAAAGGCTTGTGACCTTCCTATTGAGTTGAAGAACCATGCCTTCTGGGCAGTGAAAAAATGTAATTTTAACCTTGATGCAGGAGGTTATGAGAGGAAGCTCCAGCTCAGCAAATTAGAGGAAATTCGACAGGAAACTTATGAGAATGCAAAGATTTACAAGGATAAGATGAAGGCTTTTCACAACCGCCACATCCAGAGAAAGGAATTCACGCCTAACCAACAAGTCTAGTTATCTGATTCTACCTCAAATTCTTTACTGGTAAGCTCAAGTCCAAGTGGACTGGCCCGTATCTTCTGGTTCACCCTTATTCTAATGAGGCGATCCAAATTATGGACCCAAAATCTGGGCATGTTTCTACAGTAAATAACTAGCGCCTCAAGCCATTTATGGCCCAGGAACCTCCTCCTGCAAATGAAATTATTAATTTTATCGAGGATATGTAATTGAGTTTTTACCCAGCTGAAGGCATTAAACTCAACACTTACACATATGTAGATACCTTTTAGACATAGCATCTTTTCATTTTAGCATATATTTCTGCATATTGTCCTTTTGTCATTTGGTTAGCATATGCTGAATGAAGAAATAAAAGCAATTCCAGGTGATTTCTATCTGCTTACCCCCTGTCTTAATTTATTTTCCTTATTTTCATGCATGAGGACATGCAAGAACTTAGGCATTGGGTGGAGGGGGGGGCGGGGGTAGTACACACAAACTGAAAATTTTTCTGCTAATACCTTAGAGAACCTTTGAGCAGCATGTTAATTGCACCTTAAGGTCTTTAAGGGATATTATTGAAGTGCAATCATAAGAGGTTAATTGTTCATAGCATTTATACATTGCATCCATGAATAAAGATTTTTATCAAGAGATTTTATTAGAGATTTTATTCTTTAGTTGATTCCTGAATTTAGAATCCAGTACAATTTCACACTTGCACCTAGAGTTTACAATGGATCCATTATGAAGATTGATAAACATATTTAGTTTGTTAAGAAGCATTACTTCTTTTCCTGAACCTTTGGACAGTAATTAGGGAGTCAGGCAAACCATCTTCCATTAGATCCACCAAACAATTACAAGGTGAGTAGAGTGTCTACTAGTCTTTAAGTCTAGTGCAAGGAATCTTAGTTTCTGGATAATTGGATAATGATACTCGGAGTTAGGCATAGTTTTCGCTCTCAGTTCTTACGTAAGAACTTTGTACGAATTTTTGAGAGCCACTAAATAAGGCAGATATGTAGAGATCGAGTTCTAATAAAACTATGACTAAGGTAGATGGTTATGACTATCCTTTATGAAATCCTCGGATAAAGGGGGTTATTAGTATCAAAGGTCAAAAAATTCATTGTCCTATCCATTCCTTTCCCAGTGCTAAGAGTAGGTACTTCCACCAAATAAGTCACCCGATATCCTCTTGAACATCACCAATCCCCAATAATGTCTCAAGAATAAAAATTAGTGTAAGTTGTGTTGTATTGCATTGTGTTGGTAGATATGAGAAGAAGAAAAAGAGAAAAAGAAAAATTTTTCTATATAGAAAAAAAGAAAAAGAAAAAGAAAAAAAGATGTTCAGTTCATTGTTATATTTATTGCATTTACATTGAGGTAATGATACCCACCACATTTACGATCCACCAAATATGACCTTGGCCTACTTTTCTATATTTCTGACCACCCGAATACTTGCTAATGAATTCTAACTTAGTTATAGGATTATCAAAACGTTAATTAAAGTGTTAATGCCATGTGAGACCACCAAATGTTGGTGACATTTTGAGCTCGAAAGGAAAAGAAAAAGAAATGAAAAAAGAGAAGGAAAAAGAAAGAGAGTGAGTACAAGGGAACTAAAGATAGCACAGTTTCTCTATCTCTTTCTGAGTTGATTTATTTAATAGTCTAGAAATCTAGAGTATATAGTGCTTGATTATATGTAGTATCAAATGAGTGTGAGCCACCAAATACAAAATTACTTGACTCAGACATCTTCTACTTAAGCCAAAAGCCGGAGCAAAAATTACAGATTATTTTATTATACCCCCAAGGGAAGAAGTTTGCCCATCCCAATAGAAGTTTACTAAGGGTCAAGTATGAGCTTTGGATGTGAATTGGCTTTTCATTTGGATCCATTGCATAAGCTACAACACTATACTTTCACAATTGTCTGTATTTCTAAATTTTTGGATAAAAACAAAAAAGATCTTTAGTCTAGCACTTGATAAAAAGCAGTCCTTTAGGGACCAATTTGTAAATAACTTAACTATACATTTTACACTTAGTCTTGCATTTGCTAGGGAGCAGCAAGATTTAGGCATGGGGATATGATTACGTTGCAATCATAAGGCCTAATCAACCTAAATTAAGTCATATCCTAGCTTAACTTAGGAATAATGCATGCATGAGCAACATATTTACATCTTAGTTGATTTATTTAGCTATGTAGAGAATAATGATATTTTAATATGCTAATTGATAGGTAATAATAATTACAGATGATTCGGGCCTGTGGATGATCAATCCGACAGTACGGATGGACTCTGAGCAACGATCGTAGTCCAACGACGCAAGAATCACCTCGATTAGAGCTCTGTAGCACCATCTACAAAGGCAAGAAGACAGACGTGGCACCATCCCAATGGCTCTCACCCGTAGCCACATCTTTTGAAGGTAATCGCACACACTTTGTGGGCAGTTGGATCATCATCCAATGGCCACAAACACGCCATGTCGCTAGCACCTAGTGCTTCATCAAAAAGAGGCTTTATATCAGCCATTAAATCATCATCCAACAGTTGAGAAAGATCTAGCATTAAAACATCTGCTTAACACAAATGCTTGTGTAGTGTGTTGGTCGAGCACCCTAAGGCAAGTGGCTGGCGCCCATTTGAGAAGCACGAAGTAGCATAATCACACTCAATGCAAGGCATGCTAAATTCGAGCGGCATATTTGCATCGCATGGCAAGCAACGAGCCACATGAAGCAGTAGATGACCGTTGGATGCATGCATGCATGATGACGCGTGGATACACGTGGGTGCAAGATCGACATGGGTTGAGCCAATGACGTGGACTCATCAGAACCATTGTTCATCACGATCAGACAACTGTTGTTACGAACGCGTGCCCCAGACGTATTTTAAGACGTCTGGGAGGTGGCCCAGACGTCTGACCAGAAGTCTGGGATCACATCCAGACGTCTTGCCAGACGTCTGGGATGGTTTACAGACGTCTGAAAAACCGTTATCGTCTGCGCGCCTGCGCGCGCAGACCGCATATTCGTTATTCCCTCTTTTTCTTCTGCGACTGCAGACGCCTGCCGTGCCTTCTCTATCTCCTCTCCGCACAGCCTTAAAAGGGCCGCGCCTCCCCTCCCGTCTCCACCGTCTCCTTCTTCTTCTCCTTCCTGTGCACGAGAGCGAGCGAGCGCGAGGGCTGCAGCGGCGGCCGCAGTGAGCGCGGAGGAGGCGCGGCGTGCGAGGGCGGAGCTCTGCCGTGAGGGCGAGCTCGCTGGAGCGGCTTGGCCGGCCGGCGGAGGGCACAGGGAGCGCAGAACGACGCGGAGAGGGACCTGCTGCAGTCTGAGCAGCAGGAGCGCGAGGTGCGACGCGGGCGGCGTCGCGAGCAGAGTCCGGGTCGCGCCCTGATTCTGGAAAAATTTCCAGAATCAAACGTCTGGGTTGATAGGCAGACGGCGAGGACGACGTCTGGTAGCTCATACCGACGTCTGAAAGGTGTGTTTTCCGCTTTCTTCTTCCTTCCTGTCGACCGACCGTACTAAGCGAGGGAGTTGGCTGTGCGCGGTTCGCTGATTCACCATCCTTTGCGAATCAGACGTCTGGAAGTTGTACCAGACGGCGGGAGTGACCTCCAGACGTCCTGGGTGACCATCGGACGTCTGGGAGCTAGGACAGACGTCCCCGCAGACTTCTGGACGTCTGGGAAACCACGCTGAACAGGTAATTCTCTGATCCACTGTTTAAGACGTCTGGAAGAAGTTCCAGATGTCTGATTTTGCACAGTATCATCTTTTTGGACCCGTTTAGGGCCCGTTCGGGCTCCGTTTTCCGCGATTCGAGTTGCATTCTTTTCAAAATTAATTCCTCTACCCGTCTACAGTAGCTATACACTGTTTTAAGACACTCCTTGTGTTTGATCCTTGTGATAGGACCTCGTTCAGTTGCAGTCTTGGGAGTCGCGGAGGCACGCGGGATTCCCGATCACGCCCCCATTACTCCCGTTGTACCTGGTATAGTGGCTTAAGTTTATTATTAAAATCTGTTAAAGTATGGAACCATAACTAGAATCTAGGACATTTCATGAATCCTAGGAATGAGAAATGTATGGAATGATAGCTCCTAGGTGATGCATGAATCCTAGGGCTGGAAACTAGTTGTATGCTAGATCCTAGGATGTGGCATGAACCCTAGGATGGAAAAACTAGTGGAATGTATAATACTGCAGTCTTGGAAAAAATGGAAAGGAATATAAAGCTGCCTGTAAATTGAATTAACAGCTGCCTGTTATGAATAAAGAAACATGATTGAGATCATGGATTGTGAGAACGTGAAACTGGAAAGTGAAACATATGATGTTCTGAGATAAAGAGCTGGAACCCTACGGTGAATTAGGAGTGGAACTCCTGGAAAGAAAAAGGAATGGAACTGAGATGAAGTTTGTACTGTCACTTGGGTACGCAGTACCAAGGGAAGTACCTGTACCTGTTTAGTGCAGAGTGGGGCCAGCCACCCCAGGGACCCGGGGTTAGGATTGGCCGCTCTGTACCGACTTGTTGGCCCTCGTGTACGTAGTACCGAGGAGAGCTACTAGTGTTAGGAGAGTACTAGCTACCCCATGGGCCCCGGGGTTCTGCTAGCCTCCTTCACCGACTTGTTAGGCCCACTAGGGCAAACCAGGGTAGTCAGGCGAGGGTGCGCGGACTGTGGAGGGGCAAGGCCCCGGTTTGGTTACTGTGGAGGGGTTGGACCCCTGTTACTGAGAGGGCTCTGCCCTGGTTCCGTGCTGTGCTTTGGGTGCACCCGTTAACGGAAACGACTGACCGTGTGCCAGTGCGGGCTAGCTACCTGTGCGTTTATCGCGCGTGCCGTAGTCACCGTTACGTCTGTCAGTGACCTTGGGGTGGTTGACTGAGGGTAGGATCACCACGGGGGACTCTCCCGGCCAGGAGAGCACCACGTGCTACTTCTACTTTTGGAAAAGACTGCAATCAAGATCGTTCCCACGAGGACATTCGAGATCAAGTAAAGGATCTGAGAAATAAATGAAATAGTGAGAAAAATTGAAAGATGTGAATAAAGGAAGTAATAGAATATAACAGCTACTGTACACTCTACTGTTGCCTTTAGTTAGTTTGCCACTCTACTCAGCGTTTTGCTGACGTGTTACACTCGTTACCTTTTTCAGGACCAGGTGTTGAGCAGCCAGGGTCGGCGGCTGCAGAGGACGCTGGGCCGAGTAGGGTCCAGTAGAGTTACCACAGTCTTTTGTACCTCTTTTGTTTCTATTCTAGTGAGTAGTTTTTGTTTCCGCTGTACCTTCTTTACCTGCAGTTCTTGTTATATGATAAATGTTGTTCTACTGTTGTGGTGGTACCTACTGTAGTAGTTTCTTTCCTTACTGCTGTACTTTCTTACTGTTAGTTATATTCATGCTGAATGTGGTTTATTTTACTGTCTTTTGGTTACTTCCTCGTTGGACGACTAGGTCTTGGGATTAGTCGAGTCGGTCCAGCTCTCGTGTCTCGTAGGGACTCAGGAACCGGGTCGTTACAAGATGGTATCAGAGCAAGGTCGTCCCGAGAAGTGAATCAACTGACTGGAAAATAACCAATTCACATGTTTATAGCTAGAGTAGCCACCACAACATATCTCTTGACATGAGCTCTTAGAAGTTTTGTTAGGTACCGTTTATTTTGACGTTTCCGTTTTGTTTCGCGTCTCCTTGCAGGAGATGTCTCGTCGCGAGACTGGCCGCGGGCGCGGCCGAGGGCGAGGTCGGCGAGATGGACGTGCTGTTGTTGACGTCTCGGTGGACCGGCCACCACCCCCTGGCATCTAGGCCCAGGACCTCGCCAGACTGATACGGGATATTGTACGAGAGGAGATCCACCCACCGCCCCGAGCACCTCCTCCTGGGGTTGCAGAGGGGGAGTCCTCTGTGGGACCACGCGACGGACACGGCGCTGGACACGAGGGAGGGGATGGGCCCCTGCCACCCCCACCTTCCTCCGACACTTCTGTACACGAGGCACCTTCGCCTGGAGGTGCACCAGCACCTCCCCTACAGCGCCACTTCGAGCTTTTCGGACAGTTCCGGAAGCTGAAGCCCCCCTCCTTCAAGGGGGATGAGGACCCGACCGAGGCAGAGGACTAGCTTGAGCAGCTGGAGAAGATCTTCGACACCCTTCGCCCCCCGATGGAGTGCCGCGTGGCCTTTGCCACGTACCAGCTGGAGAGTGCGGCACACCGGTGGTGGAGGGCGGTCCGGGGACAGGAGAGGGACGAGCCGACGTGGGACCAGTTCGTCACCCTCTTCTGCGAGCAGTACTTTCCCCAGACGTGGCAGGACCAGAGGAGGCGGGAGTTCCACACTCTCCGCCAAGGGACGATGACCGTGAGCGCGTACCGCACACGTTTCTTGGAGCTATCCCGCTTTGCAGCGACAGCGGTAGCCACTGAGGAGGAGCGCCTTTGGAGGTTCACCGAGGGGCTCCGGCCTGCGATCCGGGGGTATGTCAAACCCCTGAAGCTGCCGACGTTTTCGAGGGTGGTAGAGGCAGCTATGACTTACGAGGAGACCAACCCGTCCGCGCGAGAGACCGACGGCGGGCGGAAGAGGACCTTTCAGCCAGACTTCTCACAAGGCCGGCGAGAACGGAGACACATGACGTCCGCAGGAGAGCCGTCACATTGTGCAGGGCCATCAGTGGCCTTTGGGGGCCCTCGACAGGGGCCAGTCGCCAGCACCGGACCCCTGCCTAGCCGACAGCAGGGACTCACTGAGGGCGGGAGTCGGGTTCCCCTCTGCTACCAGTGTGGCCAGCTGGGCCACGTCAGGAGGGACTGCCCATCTAGGGCAGGAGGTCAGCAGATACTTCCCGTGCAGAGCACTGGAGGGCGCGCAGGAGGCTGCTGTTCCCAGGCACGAGGAGGAGGACAGCAGTCGCGAGGAGGGTACCGGCCAGCACCTACCCGTCCGACGCAGAGTGTGGCAGCTTCGTCCGCACCTAGAGCTGAGGGGCATATCAACGCCCTAACACACAGGGACGCCAGAGCATCGGGATCCGTGGTAGCAGGTATGGTTTCAGTTTCTGGCAGACTCGTTTACACGCTTTTCGATTCCGGCGCTACGCACTCGTTTGTCGCAGCCAGTTTCGCAGTTAGTTTGGACCAGGATTATACACTGTTATAGAATACGTTCGTAATCAGAGGTCCGAGTGGTCAGCTGTTTGTAGCTGAGGAGGTGTACATGGGTTGCGAGGTCAGCATCGGGGGACATAGCCTGCCAGCTGACCTGATTATGATACAGATGGAGGACTTTGGAGTGATTCTGGGGATGGATTGGCTGTCCGCTTACCACGCCTTGGTAGACTGTTTTGAGAGGAAGATTGTCTTCTCCATTCCGGAGTTGCCTCCTTTCGAGTTTCACGGGCAGCCAGTGGACGGAGGTTTCAGGTGCATTTTGGCACTTCGGGCGGCGAGACTTTTGAGCCAGGGGTGTGAGGGCTTCCTAGCCTGTGTGGTGGCAAAGCCCAGCCCTGTGGCAGACTTCCAGAGCATCCCGGTGGTCAGAGAGCTCCCCGACGTGTTTCCAGACGAGTTACCAGGACTACCGCCCGAGCGTGAGATCGAGTTTGAGATCTCACTAGTACCAGGGACCAGCCCCATCTCCACCGCGCCATACAGGATGGCACCGCTTGAGCTGCGAGAGCTCAAGTCCCAGTTGCAGGACCTTTTGGAGAAAGGTTTCGTGAGGCCCAGTGCGTCTCCCTGGGGAGCCCCGGTACTGTTTGTGAAGAAGAAGGATGGGACCCTACACCTTTGTGTGGACTACCGACAGCTGAATAGGGTCACCATCAAGAACAGATATCCGCTGCCGAGGATCGACGATTTGTTTGACCAGTTGCGGGGTGCCACGGTGTTTTCCAAGATAGACTTGAGGTCTGGATACCACCAGTTGAGGATCAGGGAGACCGACGTCTCCAAGACAGCTTTCCGCACCCGGTACGGACACTACGAGTTTTTGGTCATGCCGTTTGGGCTGACCAATGCCCCTGCTGCTTTCATGGACCTGATGAACAGGGTGTTTAGACCGTACTTGGATCAGTTCGTGGTGGTTTTCATAGATGATGTGCTTATCTATTCTAGAGATCGAACGCAGCACGGACAGCACTTGCGGATGGTTCTGGACACTCTAAGACGACGCAGGCTGTACGCCAAATACAGCAAGTGCGAGTTCTGGTTGAGGGAGGTGACCTTCTTGGGTCATGTGATATCTGGTGACGGCCTGGCGGTGGACCCCGCCAAGGTCGAGGCAGTGCTCAGGTGGGAGAGACCGCGTTCAGTCACTGAGATTCGCAGTTTCCTGGGACTGGCAGGTTACTACAGACGGTTCATCAAGGGATTTTCACAGATTGCGCGTCCTATGACACAGTTGACCCGGAAGGACGTGCCTTTCGCTTGGACAGATGCCTGTGAGGCATGTTTTCTGGAGCTGAAGGAGAGGTTGACCTCGGCTCCTGTGCTCACCATCCCTGACAGTAGTGGCGGGTTCGTTGTGTACACGGATGCTTCCTTGCAGGGGTTAGGAGGTGTGCTCATGCAGAGGGGTCATGTTGTCGCTTACGCTTTGCGGCAACTGAAGCCCCATGAGCATACCTACCCTCCCACGACCTAGAGTTGGCAGCTGTTGTCTTCGCGCTGAAGACCTGGAGGCACTACTTGTACGGTGAGACCTTCGAGATTTTTACAGATCACAAGAGCCTCAGATATCTTTTTGACCAGAAGGAGCTCAACATGAGACAGAGACGTTGGTTGGAGCTCCTGAAGGACTACGATTGCAGCATCTCCTACCACCCGGGAAAGGCAATGTGGTGGCTGACGCCTTGAGCCATAAGGCGCCCGCACGCTTGGCCAGTTTACAGTTACAGAGTTGGAGCCTTTTGGAGGAGGTGGGCAGTTGACGACCTCTAGAGTTACGAGGATACTATGAGGCAGTGACGGTGACACGGCAGACCAGGCCAGAGCTGATAGACCGTATCATCACAGGACAGATGGCTGATCCGTACTTGCAGTCTTTGCGCGACAGAGTACTATCAGGGGACCCAGGGGACTTCTCTTTCACAGACCAGGTGTTACGCTTGAGGGGACGGTTGTGCGTTCCCAGAGACGAGGAGCTGTTGAGAGAACTCCTGACTGAGGCACACGGTTCCAGATTCACCATACATCCCGGAAACATGAAAATGTACCATGACTTGAGACGCGAGTTTTGGTGGAGAGGGATGAAGCGGGATGTGGGTGAGTTCGTGCAGCAGTGCTTAGTGTGCCAGCAGGTGAAAGCCGAGCATCAGAGGCCTGCAGGGCCGCTTCAGCCGCTTCCAGTGCCAGAGTGGAAGTGGGAGAGCATCACCATGGACTTGGTGGTGGGCTTACCTGTTACCCAGCGGGGACACGACGCAGTCTGGGTAATAGTGGATAGATTGACAAAGACGGCGCGATTCTTGCCGATCCGAGTCACTTTGGGACCAGCACAGTTGGCAGAGAGGTATATCCGTGATGTGGTGCGACTACACGGAGTTCCGCGGGAGATCGTATCCGATCGGGATACCCGCTTTACGTCCCAGTTTTGGGCTGAGTTTCAGCAGGCCTTGGGGATGAGGTTGAGGTTTAGCACGACTTACACCCCCAGACGGACGGACAGTCTGAGTGCACGATACAGACACTTGAGGACCTGTTGCGTGCCTGTGTACTGGACTGGAGGGGCTCTTGGGAGGAGCACCTGCCCCTGGCGGAGTTTGCATACAACAACAGTTATCACTCGAGCATCGGCATGGCTCCCTACGAGGCTTTGTACGGACGGAGGTGTACGGCACCCTTGAGTTGGGTTGAGGTGGGGACCAAGTGGGAGGTTGGCCCCAGGTTGATCCGGCAGAGTCAGGAGGTAGTTGAGCAAATCCACAGACGACTCCGCACTGTCAGGAGCAGACAGAAAAGCTACGCGGATCGCAGACGCAGAGAGGTGCAGTTCAAGGTTGGGGACCACGTCTTCCTTCGTGTTTCGCCCATGAAGGGCTTACAGCAGTTTGGGGTGAGAGGGAAGCTCGCGCCGAGGTTCGTGGGGCCCTTTGAGGTCCTGGAGCGGGTTGGACCCGTTGCTTACAGACTTGCCCTTCCCCCGTAGCTTTCTGGTGTGCACGACGTGTTCCACGTGTCCAACCTCAGGAAGTATGTAGCCGATCCCAGCCACGTACTGAGTCACGAGAGCGTCGAGGTGAGCGACGACCTGACCTACCCCGAGCGGCCAGTGCAGATCCTAGACCGAGCCGTCTGCAGTTTGAGACGAAAGCAAGTACCCCTGGTAAAGGTTTTGTGGAGGAGCCAGCAGTACGAGGAGGCTACCTGGGAGCCTGAGGCGGCAATGCGGGAGCGGTACCCAGAGCTTTTCGCGGGTACATCTTTTCGGACCGGGTTCGGTCCTCTTTGAGTTTGTTATGGTTATTTGGACGTCTTTTCCCGGACCCTAGTTGGCGCAAGTTTCGGGGACGAAACTTCCTTTGAGTTTGTTATATTGTTACGAACGCGTGCCCCGGACGTATTTTAAGACGTCTGGGAGGTGGCCCAGACGTCTGACCAGACGCCTGGGATCACATCCAGACGTCTTGCCAGACGTCTGGGATGGTTTACAGACGTCTGAAAAACCGTTATCGTCCACACCCGCGAGTCGTCTGCGCGCCTGCGCGCGCAGACCGCATATTCGTTATTCCCTCTTTTTCTTCTGCGGCTGCAGACGCCTGCTGCGCCTTCTCTCTCTCCTCTCCGCGCGGCCTTAAAAGGGCCGCGCCTCCCCTCCCGTCTCCACCGTCTCCTTCTTCTTCTCCTTCCTGTGCACGAGAGCGAGCGAGCGCGAGGGCTGCAGCGGCGGCCGCAATGAGCGCGGAGGAGGCGCGGCGTGCGAGGGCGGAGCCCTGCCGTGAGGGCGAGCTCGCCGGAGAGGCTTGGCCGGCCGGCGGAGGGCGCAGGGGGCGCGGAACAACGCGGAGAGGGACCTGCTGCAGTCTGAGCAGCAGGAGCGCGAGGTGCGACGCGGGCGGCGTCGCGAGTAGAGTCCGGGTCGCGCCCTGATTCTGGAAAAATTTCCAGAATCAGACGTCTGGGTTGATAGGCAGATGGCGAGGACGACGTCTGGTAGCTCATACCGACGTCTGAAAGGTGTGTTTTCCGCTTTCTTCTTCCTTCCTGTCGACCGACCGTACTAAAGGAGGGAGTTGGCTATGCGCAGGTTCGCTGATTCGCCATCCTTTGCGAATCAGACGTCTGGAAGTTGTACCAGACGGCGGGAGTGACCTCCAGACGTCCTGGGTGACCATCGGACGTCTGGGAGCTAGGACAGACGTCCCCGCAGACTTTTGGACGTCTGGGAAACCACGCTGAACAGGTAATTCTCTGATCCACTGTTTAAGACGTCTGGAAGAAGTTCCAGACGTCTAATTTTGCACAGTATCGTCTTTTTGGACCCGTTTAGGGCCCGTTCGGGCTCCGTTTTCCGCGATTCGAGTTGCGTTCTTTTCCAAATTAATTCCTCTACCCGTCTACAGTAGCTATACACTGTTTTAAGACACTCCTTGTGTTTGATCCTTGTGATAGGACCTCGTTCAGTTGCAGTCTTGGGAGTCGCGGAGGCACGCGGGATTCCCGATCACGCCCCCATTACTCCCGTTGTACCTGGTATAGTGGCTTAAGTTTATTATTAAAATCTGTTAAAGTATGGAACCATAACTAGAATCTAGGACATTGCATGAATCCTAGGAATGAGAAATGTATGGAATGATAGCTCCTAGGTGATGCATGAATCCTAGGGCTGGAAACTAGTTGTATGCTAGATCCTAGGATGTGGCATGAACCCTATGATGGAAAAACTAGTGGAATGTATAATACTGCAGTCTTGGAAAAAATGGAAAGGAATATAAAGCTGCCTGTAAATTGAATTAACAGCTGCCTGTTATGAATAAAGAAACATGATTGAGATCATGGATTGTGAGAACGTGAAACTGGAAAGTGAAACATATGATGTTCTGAGATAAAGAGCTGGAACCCTACGGGGAATTAGGAGTGGAACTCCTGGAAAGAAAAAGGAATGGAACTGAGATGAAGTTTGTACTGTCACTTGGGTACGCAGTACCAAGGGAAGTACCTGTACCTGTTTAGTGCAGAGTGGGGCCAGCCACCCCAGGGACCCGGGGTTAGGATTGGCCGCTCTGTACCGACTTGTTGGCCCTCGTGTACGTAGTACCGAGGAGAGCTACTAGTGTTAGGAGAGTACTAGCTACCCCACGGGCCCCGGGGTTCTGCTAGCCTCCTTCACCGACTTGTTAGGCCCACTAGGGCAAACCAGGGTAGTCAGGCGAGGGTGCGCGGACTGTGGAGGGGCAAGGCCCCGGTTTGGTTACTGTGGAGGGGTTGGACCCCTGTTACTGAGAGGGCTCTGCCCTGGTTCCGTGCTGTGCTTTGGGCGCACCCGTTAACGGAAACGACTGACCGCGTGCCAGTGCGGGCTAGCTACCTATGCGTTTATCGCGCGTGCCGTAGTCACCGTTACGTCTGTCAGTGACCTTGGGGTGGTTGACTGAGGGTAGGATCACCACGGGGGACTCTCCCGGCCAGGAGAGCACCACGTGCTACTTCTACTTTTGGAAAAGACTGCAATCAAGATCGTTCCCACGAGGACATTCGAGATCAAGTAAAGGATCTGAGAAATAAATGAAATAGTGAGAAAAATTGAAAGATGTGAATAAAGGAAGTAATAGAACATAACAGCTACTGTACACTCTACTGTTGCCTTTAGTTAGTTTGCCACTCTACTCAGCGTTTTGCTGACGTGTTACACTCGTTACCTTTTTCAGGACCAGGTGTTGAGCAGCCAGGGTCGACGGCTGCAGAGGACGCTGGGCCGAGTAGGGTCCAGTAGAGTTACCACAGTCTTTTGTACCTCTTTTGTTTCTGTTCTAGTGAGTAGTTTTTGTTTCCGTTGTACCTTCTTTACCTGCAGTTCTTGTTATATGATAAATGTTGTACTACTGTTGTGGTGGTACCTACTGTAGTAGTTTCTTTCCTTACTGCTGTACTTTCTTACTGTTAGTTATATTCATGCTGAATGTGGTTTATTTTACTGTCTTTTGGTTACTTCCTCGTTGGACGACTAGGTCTTGGGATTAGTCAAGTCGGTCCGGCTCTCGTGTCTCGTAGGGACTCGGGAACCAGGTCGTTACAACTATGATTGAGCGCAAGCGATGCGCACGATGAAAATAAAGGCGGTGGCTTTGGAGTGCTCTCGACCGCACAATGCCGATCAAATAACAGCAGAAGCGCCATTTGGCAGCAGTGGGTGGCCTCGCATGATGAGTGCGTGATTTGAATGCAATCTTGATGATATCGTGACCATCTGATCGTGGTCAAATAGCCACGATGAAGCCAGGACGTTGTGCATGTGATGAGATAGCGATGAGGGTGCAATTTGAACGTAATCAGAGCCGTAGATCTCCATATCAATGGCCCTCGTTGCTCCATCTTGTTGGCACGGTTGGGGCTTCTAAAACATCGATTTTGCACCTCATTTTGGCTATAAAAAGGACCCAAGACTCCCCATTTTGGAGGAAATTTGGACCATCAAGCAATCTCCCTCTCTAAAGCCACTCCAAGAGCCTTTCTCCAAGTTCCTCCAACCCGCCCCCTTTCTACCAAAAGGGTGGGTCCTACAACTCTCCCTGAAGTTCTCTAAGGCCTCTAAAGCAGTCCTAGTCAGAGCACCATTAGCACCCTCCTTTCTAGCCCTTCTCTTTTTGCATTTTGTTTTTGCAATAGTGTAGACATGTTCCTATTAAGCATTCCTTTATAATTGATTTGCTCATGTTGCACCTAGATAAAAGGAAAATCTTTTGCTATTATTCCATGCTATATTCTAATTTGTGCAAAATAATTAGTAAGCATGTGAGTTAGGGTGCAGGATTTCAGATCTATTTCCCTCTGATTTGCCTCCCAGTGTTTGACCAGGATCTTACCGATTTCGCAACTATGCTACAACGCTTTCCCTTAAATCACGCGTAGATCTGTTCAAACACATTACATCATTTTGTATTGATGCACATAAAATAAGGTGAGATTATCTTACTATTTAATATTTTTGTTGATATTCGCAGGTAATAAGAAGATCCAAATAAAGCTAGGGTGCAAAATAAAGTGGCGCACACGGGGACCCGACAAGGCTAGCCTTACCCAGCCCCTCTTCAGGAGCAGGGCTCCCGACCGTGCCTCCTTGGAGAGAGATAGGGGCCTTGTCCTTTATCAAACTTCTAGCGGACAAACTTGGCATTCCGTTGGTTGATTGATCAACCACAGAGTTCCCACACCAAGGTATGCCCTCCTTCTAGAATGGACTGGGCCGCCGCCAATGTATATTTGTTGACCTTTGTAGAGACGAGGTCTCGATTGGCCTGCATGGAAGGATCGAGGGAAAATAATTCCATTACTACTTCTAGATCCTTCTCAAGCACAGGGGCATTTTCCAACTCCCAAATCTGATTGGTCCCCTCCTCTGGAAGTTGGAGGGTCATAACCATCTCCAGCCTGGCCTCCAGAGCCTCTGCCTTTGCCTTCTCCTGTGCCTCCCAGGCCCTGGCAAGATCATCCATTACCCAGCTCAGGCAGAGACGCTCCTAGTCCAACAAACCCTTGTACTCTTCGAGGGTAGAAGAGTGGCATGCCTTAAGCACCTACACCTCGTCCTTCAGCCAGGAGAGGTTGGTGACGGTGCCCTCGAGCTTGTCATCGAGCTACCCGATCTTCATGAGATCCTTTTAATGAATCTTCTTAAGGGAGTCGTCCAACTTGCGACCATTCTCCTGGCCACCCTCAGCTTATGCCTTGCAACTTCTACCTCCTTACAAGCCTGGACAAAATGCGTAGGGAGATCCCCAAAGGTGTTTACCCTTCGGATAGCCTCCTTTTCCTTCTTCTCAGCCATCTAATGGGAAGTGTTGGCTTTTGCAAGTTGGTGGACAAAATTCCTTTGCTCCACCCTGGCTGTAACTGCCCATTTTGTCGCTAGGTTAGATACCTCGCTAGGGGTGGCAAGGCTAGGCTCAGCAAATGATTCAGTCCTTACGGAGCCAAGAATAAACCATAGCCCCAAGGTATCCACCTACATAGTAACAAGGCGGTGGGTGTTAAAAAAAAAACAAACAGTGCTATTGGGGCACTTGCTTCGGAAAACAACTTACCACCCAAAGGCAATAGAAATAAATGTTCTTTAGATTAACCCTCCCACTAGAAGGGTTAGCCCAGGTTATGGCATCTTGAAGATACAGGAGCACTTGCCTCTCCAGGTCGACCAGGGCAAGATCGATGCCTCAAGCCTGAGGCATCGAGGAACTCTTGAGAGTAGGCAAAGAGCTGCTAGAAGCAACGGCTTGCAGAGCGGCGGCAAGATCCCAGCTGGGGGACGCCGCCTGAAGAGCGATGTGGGTAGAACTAGTGCTCCTCTACCCAAGAACCATGGGCCCACCCATGTCCTGGGAACTAGCAAAGGCGCTAGCCTGAGGGGCTCCAGTCGTAGGTTGTGGCGACTCGAATATACTACCGACCGTGAAGCTCTCCCACTTGGCCGCCTGCTTGCCACGCAGGAAAACGTGGTGGGGGCCATAGACGAAGTAGGTAGAAATCCCACCTGACACGCTTCATCCCATTCAGTGGGGACCTCCACACCTCCAACCTCCTCCAAGCTTGACTGACATAAAGGCGAAGAAGGCATACCTCCCTCTCCGCCCGCCTCTTCTGAACCAGAGGAGATCTGCGCAGCATCCGTGTGTCTCCTCCTCCATCGGAGGGGAATCTCCTCCAAGTTGCTAGAGGCCTCCCCCATTTCCTTCCTCTTGCCCTCCTGGCAATGAAGGGGCCAGCTGCTCTCTCCCAACCCCTGGGACTCATGTTTCACTACCCCCCGCCTAGACCCGTAGGAGTCCCCCGAGCGCCACCTCAAGGTATCTGGCTTGGCAAATCGTCTGAAAGCTGCAACACAGGCAAGCGGTTAGAGATGAATAATAGTCAAAAGGGTTAAACTCTCCTCCCCGTAACTTACATGGCATGGGGTAGGAGACCACCACCCACGTCAGAGCCGCTCGTACGTCTGACCGCCTCAACCCGGTGCGGGCCATCGGCCCGAATTTCATTATTTTCTTGGCATCCTCCACTACATCCGGATCAAGCTTGTGGGGGCCAAGCGGTAGGTCCTTATTAGGTAGACCTTGCCAAGAGTTGGGGACTTCTAATTTCACATTGTGGAGAAGGAAAAAATGGTGGTCCTGCCGTTTTAAACTATTCAACAAGTCAGTTATTATATACCTAGTCTACCTGCTATATAGAGTATAGGTTCTAGAGTGTGACTTACCCTTCTTCACTTTCAGGGGCATCGGTCCACAAAGCTGGTAGAAAAGACCCATGCGGGGGTCGATGCCCAAATGAAAGCAAAGGATGGTGAAAGTTTTCAAAACTGGCCAATAGTTGAGGCTGAGTTGGGAAGGAGCAAGACAATAGTCCAAAAGAAAAGATGTCAAAAAGGGGTTCAAAGGGATCCTGAGGCCATTCTTGATGACATATTTACAAATGACAAACAAATCACCCCCAGTTGGGGAATATGGGTGGGTCAGCATCCTCGGTGCCTGAAACTGAACATTCCTAAGCCTATACTCCCTCAAAAACCCCTAAAAGTGGATTTACTACACAAAGAGGACTTAAAGGTGTACAACCCAAGTGTCTCATTAGAGAAATGAGTGGCAGAAGATGGCTCACCTTTCCCAGAGATGTCCGACATCTTCTAAGAGAAAGGCTCCAGCGAAAGGGCGCTTTTTCTCTCTGACGAGATCGCTCCTCCAGGGGTAGTGGTGTTTACTCTTGCTTAGGGTTTACCTTCTCCTTCTATCAAAATGAGGTGTAAGGGCATTTACTGTCCAACTACCCCCTATTTATAACCAAAGATATGTGCAAACCCCAACGCTATTAAATCATGATATTTACCGGGCACATTTGGCACCCCTACGCATGAAATCATTACAGCACAATTCGAATGACAGGCACAGACCACGTAATCCATCTTGACTACCAGAATGCGATTCGGTCATAATTATAGCAATTAATGCCTATCTTTTCAGCACAAGGTAACAAACTTCTACCTGCAATGATTGGCCATCAAGAACCTCCTACAGAAGGCATAGTTGGGGGTCATCGGCTCCAACAACTCTATGGGAGTCATCTCATTGAATAATGGGGATATTAAGAGAGGAAGGAGTGAAGAATAAGAAAAAGAAAAGGGCCATAGGTGGGAGTAGACGATGGCATAGTGGCATGCCGCTACCCTCTACGAGTAAAGAGTCATAACTAAAATATGCCGTGCATGTTGAAGCATTTAATCATGTTAAGACTATCCTTATTTGATTACCCTATATATCTTAATAGGAGGTGACTCTTCGATTACACAAATCAAAGAATAAACCCTTTGTTCAAAAGGCGTCAACACTATTGTTTGCATCTTCTTGAAGACTCAAAGCATGAAGCTTACACTTACTATCTTTCTTGATAATTGAACATAGGGTGCTGAGAGAGGGAAAGACTGATAGAAAAATAATTAGGTAGAGATATGAGAAGAATTTTTCAATGATGTGGGAACTGTCTCCCACTATTTCCAATTTTATTTCGTTAAACACCTTATCTTTGCCATGAGAGGCTATTTTATTTTTTAATTATTAATAGTTAAAATAAAATACTGATAAAATCTTGTTGGAAATCACAATGACCTACCACATTCCAAATCCTTTTCTTAAACACATTCCAACTTGCCTCTTAGAGAAAGAAAATAAACAAAATTGTAAATTAGCAAAATTTTATGTAAATGGTATAAAATAAAATAATGGGGAAACGAAAGGCATAACAGAATATTATTGTTCCAGCCCTTGAGCACTCTCTAATTAGCTAAGGGAAAACACCATTACATTAATGTGTCTCTAGCCATGCATCAATTTTTGATTTTATTACTTTATTTTCTAGTCACTATAGATTGTTGTATATATATTGTGTGCCTCTTTCTCTCCACGATGTTGCCTAGAAGTCATCTACATTTGTTTATTTTATTGAATGCATGATACACCTCATACGTGAAACCTAACACCTTCCCCTATCCCAAGTCGCCTTTCCATGCCACCTTTCATAACAGATATCTATATATTTTTCAGATATTTAATTCTTGATAGGAAACGTGAGAACATCCTCATATATATATATATATACCGTTTTAAACGATAGGAACTTAAACAACTACCGACCATGCATATCTGCACTTGGGGAGTCCTAGCATAGTGCGAATCTCATTGTCATAAAGTATACAAGGTTGTATTATTTGCTAGTTTTTAATAGTTATATGCTTAATCGCTTAATTAATTCTTAATTGCTGTATGATTAATGTTGTGCCTTGTAGAATATATAAGACCACGTAGGTAGAAACCTACATTTTATATTTGGTACTCGAAAATTTACTCATTTTTTCAACATTGTCTTTAACGTTGAATCTTTTAATTCCGTGTTTCCAAGTACACGTCAGTCATGAAAGAATGACAGAGTCATGAATTTCATTTCAATTTACTTATACGAAATAGATGTTTCAGATCATGAATTTATATCCCACCTGATTGGATGGTCATCAAAATCATTGATTTCAAAATTCTCGTTTTCGAATTTATAATGCATGGTTAAACGTATAAAAGATAATTAGCAAAATTGACAGTCCAATTAATTAGTATTTCTCTAAATCTGTGAGATTCAATGGAAATCGTCACTTTTTCGTCGGATCGGTCTCATTCACCTAACTATGATCTTATCCAGAGAAGTAGCTATATATGTAAAATCAAAAAGTACGTTTTAGCTTCTCTTACCATGCATTATTATTATCTTAAAAACAACAGCGATTTAAAAAGGAAAAAGTTGAAAGAGTTGTGAAAATCAAAACAAAATGGTGATAGATCACAACACTCGATCGAATTGAATCTTTTAGAATTAGTTTATGGTGTGGGTTAGTTAATTCATGTTAATAAAATTATAATAGGAATTAATCTTTGTTTTTATTTACTTGTAAATAGTAGTTAATTTTTATTTATGTTTATTGAATAAAGGTTAGAAATGAAAATTATCCTGTGATGTGACAAGAGATAAGAGAAAGAAATCGAAGATTAAGTGAGAGGTTGAACTAACCTTTCTTCAAATTGATATTAGGATAAAACGTACCGATTAACAACACAAAGAGAAATTGAATTTTCCTTCAAAGTAAATGAAGATTAACCTTTAAAAAAAAGTTAAATCTCCCCGTAAACTAAACCTAAATATTAGGAATAACAATTTTTATTAATATTGATACATCATGATCAGTGAGGCTCCTATAACTAATTATGACCACACCTACGTGCTAAAAAACAAGGCGTTATCGGTAGTACCGAATCCTACCCGAACGTGATCAAATTAGAAAAAGGAAGATGGTAGATGAACGACCCTCCCATTTGTGAACGTTGCAAGGACCCTCAATCGATCCACTAGAGGCATTTGTAAACGTTGAGCAACCAACAAACTAATAGTGCTTAAAAATTTGGAGATTCTCATCCCCAGTGTGACCTGTCCTAGCTAAAGTTTTCTATATATACGTGTGACCTTCAAACCCCGATGGTAGTACGTAGCTCACACGATCCTTAAAATTAACAACGATTAGAGTCCTCACAAGTATAAGTCAATAGCCATGAAGTGTCCCTTGTGTTTCTCGCTCCTTTCTACAGTGATATTAATCCTCTGGGGGTCGGCCAATGCTGAGTTACAAGTGGGATTCTACAAGGAAACTTGTCCCAAGGTGGAGAAGATTGTGAGAAAGGAGATGTCAGATGTCATGCATGTCGCTCCAAGTCTCTCTGGCCCTCTTCTGAGGATGTTCTTCCATGATTGCTTTGTTAGGGTGAGCTCCCTCATTATAATTAACGTCTTTCTACTCGTTCACTTTAATATACGATCAATATGTTCATGCATATAACAAAAGTATTAGAGCTTGATTAATAAAATGTTGATAATTAATTAATTAACGTTGGACAAAAGAATTTTTCATAATTAATTAATCATCGTTGAAAGTTGAAATCTGGCAGTGTGAACACACACCCCGCTAGGCCTTGCTCAATTATAACGAGGAAAATCATCGTAAGTGATCAGCAGGAAGTCTATTTTTTTTTTGAAGCAAGCAGGAAGTCTATTTTGGAGATCCTTAATTTGTAACTTGGCAAATTAAATAGCTGGTATTTACGTCATTTACAAATAGCTTAGATAGATTGTGCACAACAATTTCGATCGTAAATTTTTATTCTTTTGGGTTTAAATTTCTCGACCACTTATCGATCGGTGGTTGTGATGCGTCTGACGCGCAGGGCTGTGACGCGTCTGTACTTATTGACACGACGGATACGAACAACCCCGCTGAGAAAGACGCTCCCCAGAACAAAGGAAGCCTCCGCGGGTACCAAATTATCGACCGCGTCAAGGCCAAGCTCGAGGCCGCTTGCCCTGGGATTGTCTCTTGTGCCGACATTATTGCTCTTGTAGCGAGGGATGTTGTCTCTTTGGTACGTGCATATCATTAATTAATTATTTGATTTATATATAATTAATTAACGTCGACGACTCTCTTAATTCCTTTATTTATTTTTTTATTACTCCAAATTATATATATTTATAGGTACAGTTCCTTAACTAATTGCAGTGAGTATAATCAGTACGTAAAGTAATTATTCCGATTCAAATATATATATATATAATTCTATTTTAATTACATGGAGCATTAGACTATGGGCCCCACATGGGAAGTTCCAACTGGGCGGAGAGACGGGCGGGTCTCCACCTCCAAGGACGCACTCCGAAATATTCCCCCTCCGTCTCCAAACATTTCAACCTTGAAGCAATCCTTTGCTGGGAAAGGCTTAAGTGCCAAGGATCTTGTTGTTCTCTCTGGTAGGTAATCTTTGCTTAACTAGCTAGCTAGCTATTTTAACAATTAAATGATGCTATATATATATACACAGGTGCCCACACATTGGGGATATCCCATTGCACTTCCTTCGTCAAACGCATATACAACTTCACGGGTAGAGGGGACAGCTCTGACACCGATCCTAAGCTCGACAAAGACTATGTCCCCAAGCTTCGAAGCAGGTGCATACCCAACGACAATCTCACATTCGTCGAGATGGATCCCGGTAGCTTCAAAACGTTTGACACTAACTACTACCAGCTTGTTGCCAAGCGGAGGGGCCTCTTCCAATCCGACGCTGCCCTGCTCGACGACCCAATGACCAGAGCTTATGTCTTCAAACATGCCACGTCCTCACGTGCTGAGGGGGAGTTCTTTGAAGACTTTGGCGTGTCGATGGTTAATTTGGGCAACATCGGTGTCCTCACCGGAGGCCAGGGAGAGATAAGAAAGCACTGTGCCCGTGTCAACCAGCGGGCTAGAGCGTGATATATAGTTGTTCGTTATATATTATTAATAATATTGTACTCTCATATAGCATTCGATATCTATAGCTAATAAATTTCTTAATTACCTCCCGATTGCGTGCAACGAATTCGGTTCTTCTGCCTTTTTCTTGATTTAAGCTGCGCAAATGAACATCTTAGACGCGCGTACTATTATCTACCTAATTTATAGCACATTCGATCAATATATATATATATTAATTTCACCTCTTCGAAAGACATGTGATCATCTTTTTTTTTTTTTTTTATGCATGATGTTTTTTCTTTTTACTTTCTTGGTTTAAAACATTTTATTAGATGGAGACATATAAAGTAAAGAAAAAGGATTTATATATGATTTTTATTGATTTGGAGAAGGCATATGATTCTGTCCCAAGAGATATCTTGTAGAGAATTTTGTAGAAGAGACAAGTGCCAATTATATATATCAACCTCATAAAGGATATGTACTATGGAGCTATAGCTTTTGTAAAGACTAAGGATGATTTGACAGACTACTTTGATATCTCCATTGGTCTGTATCAAGGTTCGACTTTAAGCCGTTATCTTTTTGCCTTGGTTATGGATGAGTTGACGAAGCATATCCAAGTTGAGGTGCCTTGGTGTATGTTTTTTGCTGATGACATTGTGTTGGTTGATGAGACAAGAGATGGAGTGAACAGAAAACTTGAGCTTTGGAGAGAAGCCCTGGAAGATAAAGGATTACGCATAAGTAGAACGAAGACTGAGTATATGGAATGTAAGTTTAGTAGTAGAGGGAACAACAAAGGGATTGATGTAAAAATTGTAAAAGAGTGCATTCCAATGAAAGATATTTTTAAGTACTTGGGATCCATTTTCCAGCATGATGGTGGAATTGATGGAGATGTTACACATAGAATTAATACAGGGTGGTTGAAATGGAGGGGTGCTTCTGGTGTTCTCTGTGATAAGAAGGTTCCTTTAAAAGTCAAAGGAAAATACTATCGAGCTGTGGTAAGACTAGCCATGTTGTACGATTCTGAATGCTGGGCTATAAACTATAGGCATGTACAGAAGATGTCTGTGGCAGAAATGAAGATGTTAAGATGGATGTGTGGTCATACAAGAAAGGACCGTATTTCAAATGAATTTATTAGAAACAGGGTTAGGGTGGCACCGATAGAGGATAAAATGAGAGAGGCCCGTCTAAGATGGTTTGGACATTTATAAAGAAGGCCACTAGATGCTCCAGTTAGGAGATGTGAGAAGTTGGAGGTTGAACCCGCTAAGAGGGGGCGAGGAAGACCAAACAAGTGTTGGAAGGAAACTATTAAGTATGACCTCAATTACTTTAATTTAATTCCTAAAATGGCTGAAAATCGATCTGTGTGGAGGCAAAGAATCCATATAGCTGACCCCACTTAGTGTGGGAAAAGACTTGGTTGTTGTTGTTGTTGTATAGCGAAAGATCTCTTATCTCTATAATGCTATTTTCAATATTTTTAACCCAAATATCAACTACTTTAAGAGAATAATCGAAAAGAGAGAGGAAAATACAACAAAAATAAATAAATCTTGCATAGTACATTGGGAGGAACAAAGCCTTGCTACTACTAGTAACCTTTTAGAGCGATAGGGTTTAAGAGGTGTAGACCTAATATGTGAGACATGGGACTTAAGCAAACAAAAGCATCTTTAAGTCCCAATAGACCTAAAATATGTAAAAAGTACTGTTAGCCCATTAATTAGAGAATTTTCAAAAGTGTATTCATGGCAATTGAATGACGTCAAGCTTACTTAGAACTTCAATTCTCTTGGGTAGGATAGGATCAATTTTGGCCCCCATAAGCACTAATTTCAAATCCAATTCGAGTTATGATTCTACAAAGCCTCCACCCATCAACCCCCAGCTTCCTAATCAAATCCAACCAAAACATAGTGACACTAAATCTATCCCGTATAGCCTTCAATTGGAAATTTATCAACAAATTTAGAAATTACTTGAGGTGAAAGCTAACATGATAGAGATGTTCCAACAATTAGATTAGGAGGGCCAACGAGCAATGATCACACATTCTCATTTTGTAAAGCTTATGAAAGAAGGCCCTATGAGTATCATCAATTGGACCACACCTAATGCTCCTAAATTGATCAAGTCCACTATTAATATTTCCCTTAACCTAATGTTCGTAAATCTTTCTAAAAAAGTCATTAGGGAGTCCATGGATTTCTTTTCTGGGAAGGTTGAGGAAAATCAAGCTTTCCAAGTGAATAGAGAATAATTTGAAACTTTTAATAATGAAATTGGGGTCAATGTCTCTGAAATCAAATCTGATTCTATCGAGATATCTATGATTGGGAACGAAGAGTGTGGTAGAAACATTTATTTATCATAAAAAATGCATATTTATCATGTTCCTAGGCTTGTAGATGCATTTAGCATTATAAATATTACATAACATGTATCATTGTGCATTTAGAATAATTTCTGTAAATTATACAATAATTCACCCATTTGGCCTGGGAACAACTCGACACTTCCATGAGCTTTAGATGGAATATCCAACCATACGAATAGACTCAGAGCATCGGTCACAATCTAATAGTGCGAGAATCGTCTTAATCGGAGCTCTGTAACATTCAATACGAAGAAAAGAAGATGGGCAGCTTAGATGGTGCCATGTGATAGCATCATTGCCATCCAAGGCCACCCACCCATTCTTTATAGCACCCTCAACGTGCGTTGTGGGCCGTTGGGTCTTCATTCAATGGCCCCAAGCATGCCACGCTGCCCTTGACCGTGCCATCATGGATGAGGAAGAACCACGCCGCGCCTCCACCATGTCCTTATAGCTCTAAGGGAGAAAAAAGACACGCGATCACGATTGTTGAATTCTCATCCAATGGTCACGATCAGGGGAGAAGGGCCTAGCTTAGCAGTGAACGCAAATCGCTCCCACACAAGTGGCATGGGTTTGATCCCTAATAAGTGTCTCCTCTCAGTATAAGCATGGATCAATTATGTTTGCTCGATCGCAAGTGGATGGGTACGATGGAGCCACATCACCTTCAATGCACCCAACAGCTTAGGCGCGCGGTTAGGATGCAATCCCAACTACATGATCATCATCCATCGGCGATGAGTGTGCCACGTCAACGCACAGATGAAACAACATGAGATCACATGCCACCTCATGCATAGCATGTGAGATTTCAAGGCACGCGTGAGGCATGCTCTCAGCCTTACGATGGCAATCCTACGGTCGTGACCTCCACTCGCGCAACCCAGTAGGCACCAACGCAATTGCACATAGCTACTTGCTTGATGAGCTGCTTGTGCACTAGCAGTGGGTACGCATGTGTGCTCCTTGCACTGCATTTGATGCCTTATGCACCAAATCATTTGGCACACACCTATAAATAGCCCTACACCCTCTCCAATTCCTCTTCATCCCTTCCTCTCCTCCCTCTCTAGAGCTCAAGAAACCTTCTTAAGTGAGTCCCAAGCTCGAAATGCTTCATAAGAGAAAAATAAAAATAATTTTCCCACTCTCTCATCCTCATTCGTGGAGCACCTACCGCCATCCTCTCATGTTGCAACCTAAACCCCTTACTTAAGTAAGGACACAGCATAGAATAATAAAGCATTTACAGCATATCTTATCAGAATAATATGAACAACAAAGGATTTGAAACTAAAACATTTTATTAAAAAGAAAATTCATAGCCATCATAATTAGAGATGCAACTGAAAAGAATTAAATATGAACTAAATCTGACTAATAGGCTATAAGAAAAATAAGAAGAACGACAACTAGAACCGATACTATAACAACCACTATGGTGTTGTGATTGGACTGGCACCATCAACTCCTGCAGTTGCAGAGCCTGACTGTAATTCTCCAGTGTAAGTATCTCTATTTTAATGCACAAAAATTATGCATCTGTAAGACTAATACTTTAGGGCATTTTCTCATGAATCAAAGCTTTGACCATGGATCAAGTTAGAAGAATGCCAATCCGTATCTCAAGTGTGTTTTATCTTTATTGAGTCCAGAATATTTTGTAAGGAACCTCAAAAAAAGTCTCAAATGAATTTTCACGCTTCATATTAAAAACAAGTTTTTAAGGTTATTAATCGACCAAATAGAGTAATTGATCGACCAACCAACTTAATTAATCAATCAAACCAACCCATTTTAGGAAGTTAATAAATATACTTTTGATTGACCATTTAGGTTAATTAATCGACCAATGATTGATCGATCAAATAGCTAGATTGATTCACCAAATATTTTTTTGATCAACCAATCTACCTTAATTGATCGATAAATTTTATTTTCCTTTTAGGTCGATTTGCTAGTATAAATAGAGGTCATACATAGCCCTTTTAATGCATACTCTCAAGTTGAAAAACTACTCAAAAGTAAAAGAACCTCTCGTGCTTTTCTAAGTGCTTTTGTGCTTCTGTTTTCACGCCTTTAAAGCACGACGATTTAAACCTCCGTTGAAACTCTGGTTTGACTTTTATTGAGGTTCCATACATTCTTCATTTTTCTTTTATATATTATTGCTTTTTATTAATGGATCTCAAGTTGTTGGGAGAAATCTGTTGTTATTTGCTTTTTTTTAGGTTAGTAAGAGAAGGTTTCATTGTAAAGAGGTTGTGCTACCCTCGTTCAAGTGGTACATTAGTGAATTGGCTAGCTTCGCCTAGTGAGAAAAATCCTAAACTGAGAGGTTTAGGTAGTGGTTTTTATACCGTTTGGATTTCCACTATAAATCCAGGTGTAATTTATGCTTGATTCTTTTGTGAATTTATTTTTGATTCATTTGAGCGATACTATTCACCCCTCTCCTTTAGTATACTATTTTGATTCACAGACACCCTCTTCCAAGACCTGAGTATAGAGTCCAAACACGAGTATTGACTTATAATTAAATAACATAATTTTCCAGATTTATTCAAACACTTAGACCTTGTCCATCCATTTATCACCGAAAAGTTAATTATCAATCTTTCGTTTGGACTATTCTATTTTTCTTGAGGTTTCCACATGATTTCCATATATCAACATTTTTTACATATCGTTATTCTTATTTGAATCGTTGTACTCATAGGATTAAATAGTAAAGTTATTATTCTCAGTGGATTAATTAGGGAAGATCTTAGACTTTGATTTGTTGGTTAAGTATGCATATTTAACTTCTATTCATAAATTCCCTATGGATTATTCCACGAGTCAAAGAAAATCATGATATTAACGGGCATAATTAAGCATTTAACTTTATTTAATCAATTTATGATTCTAATACCCAAGAACTCATGGAATATAATTAACGAGACTCAATATCCAACGAAAGACAACGTATTTAATATTTGTAAGAAATCAACGTGAATATGTTATTGAATGTTAATATCAAGAGTGAGAATCAAGGGTCACTCAACCTAAGGTTACCAGGATCATAATGACTCTGAAATACACTATAGAAACTTTTCGGATTCCATACACGACTTGTGTGCCAGTCCCTATTCAGACAAGAGAGAAATATACTAAGATATAAATAGTAGAAAATTCAAAGGAAAAGAAATAAATTACTATTCAGATGGTAATACCAATCTTACCATGTCAAAGTATGTTCCGATGCCATTTCAACGGTAGTTGATTGGTCGATATCAGATTCCGAACACTCTCTAAATCAACCCATCAATATGGCAAAGTTAGGGACCAAAATGAAATAATGAAAACTTTAAGTTTTGAATCTGCAATATTCTCAAAACTCAATCTTCCTCTGCTTCGTGCGCCCTCCGCTCTGCCCCACGGATGCACTGCTCTTGTGTCTTCTCCACGCAAGGGGAGCCTACCCGCCGGTGCTCCGCCCCTACTCCGATCACGGCTAGCTGCTCGCCGGACTTCGCCGACGGTCCTCCTTCCGATGACTCTCATGTCGGCCTCTCTTCCTCCTCTCCTTTCTCCTCCTCACCATGCGCACATGCACATGCATACAGGAGCTCTCCCCATCGGTGGCCTGCCTCCGCCAACCACTGCAATCCCTCGCCGGACCGGTCAATCTCCAGAAAGCCTCCAGCATGTCCTCAAATCCGTCGCCACCGCCCACGTCCTCTCCCCTTCTCTTCTCTTATTTCGTGGTGATAGGTGGAAGTTGTTGCACCCACCATGCTCCATTACTTCTAAAGCCACACCGCCGTTTCATCAGCCACCAGAGGGCTTTCAACTCGTGTGGCCACTCTCTTTCTCGAGATTGAACGTAAACTCAACCATATATAAATGAACATTGAGAGGGAAGAGATACCTTCACGCGAAGTCCGTTGCCGACGTCCTCCGCCCGTTCCCGTTGGAGTCCACATACCGGAGAGGTCGAAGAGGTGAAGAAAGGGGCGTGCATGGAGGGTGGAAGATCGACTACGAGGAGAAGGAGACGTGAATGATGGTGCACCCCTCCCTCTTCCTCTATATCTCTCTCTCGATATCATGTGGAAAGGAAGAGTACGGTGGTGGGGTTTTGGATTTGGGTTGGAGGGTTATTTTAATGGGTAAGAGGGGAAAAGTTGTACGGATTCGAGGATAAAAATAAAAAGAAAAGTAAAAAGAAAATTTTAACTTTAAAACTTGTAATTTCCTAAATTTGCATCAAACAAATTCTGATTTTTGCAAAAATGGTTCCCTTGGAAAGCTTGACATGAGAGGAACACAATGATACCACTCATAACACCGTCATCAACATTTCCTCGTCGGTTGACTAGGGTTGACTAAGACCTAAATTTTCTTAATTTTAGATTATGCACACTCAAAACACATCCGACCCACATCGGTGAGTTCGACTTGACACATTTACTCTAGACTTATGTTCTGATTTGAATTTTGGTATATAATATCTCACCATCATTCCGAAAGTGGATCCCACAATGATGACACCCTACCTCATCCTCCCTTCGTCTGAGCTTCATCTTCCCTCCTCCACCTCAATCTTCACTCTTTCAAGCATCGTCTCCAAAAATAGACAAGTCATCCATAAATACTTTCACATAATTCCTAATCAAATAAGAGAAAATGGCCATCATACAACGTTGAAGTGTCACTGGTGTGTTGTAGAGGCTGAAGGGCATTCGCTTAAAAATGAATATTCCAAAGGGATATGTGAAAGTGGTCTTGTCTTGATCTTCCAGGTTAATCGCTACCTGATTATACCCAGAGATCCATCCAAAATGGAAAAGAAACTGTATTCGGCTAACCATTCTAAGATCTGATTAATGAACGGTAAAGGAAAATGATCATTCTTGGTAGCTATATTCAGTTCCTATAGTCAATGCAAACTCGCCATGAAGTCACGGTGTAGGTTGGGATGGGTTTGCCCTTATCATTTTTTATGACGATGAGTCCTGCTTTCTTGGGCACGATCTAAATAGGACTTACCCATTGGCTGTCGGAAATTAGATATATAATGCCCCCATCCAGCCATTTAATGATCTCCTTCTTTGAGGTTCAGATTCAACCATCTTTGAGCTTGTCTCAAAGGCTTCACCCCCTCATCCGTGTAAATATGATGAGTGCAATACGAGGGGCGAATCCCGTGGAGATTAGCAATGCTCCATCCAATAGTAGCCCTATGGTCATGTAAAATCGAAGTCAATTATACTCTTGGTCTGGGGTCAAGTGAGCACTAATAATAATTGGGTATGTCTCACTTTCACCCAAAAACACGTATTTGAGTGAGTCAAGTAAGGGCTTCAGTTCAAGCACGGGTGGGAGGGAAACAGAATTGAGTGCAAGGAGCAAAATCAATAGCAAAAATCTGATGATCCTAATATGCATGAATTTTCACTGATTCGCCACTTGCAAAATAGTTAGTTGTGACTGTATTAACGGGAAACCCATTTGTCGTAGTCACGCCCTCTTGTGTTAGTAGGGGCGATTCAGTAATTGATGGATCGGGATAAACAGAATTAGGGGTGTCGTGGTCAGATGAATACCCCATACAATTGGATTCGCGGGAGGAAATGTGCATTGCAGTTGCCTTAGCCCCATGTGGATCAAGGTCTAAAACCCTAACAATGAAGATGAATGTGACATTGGGTCATTACAAAGGAGCCCAATGTTACCACAGAAAGCCAATTCTGTCTTCATCGTCCTCCTCGATGTGATCATAGTCGAAGTTTCTCGATGCCCTGAATATGTCCAGTCTAGGTCTTTCATTTCCTAGGGCAATCTCCATACACCCAAATTCACAGTCAATGTTTACGTGGGCCGTCACCAAAAATAGGTGACTTAAAATGATCGGTACACGAAGATTAGGAGAAACCTCCATATCAAGAACGAAAAAATCTGCAGGAAAGCAAAATCCGCATACCTTAACGATCACATTCTTAACCACCCACCCCCCCCCCCCCGGTGTTTTTACTGATTGATCAGCCAACTGAATTGTAACCGAGGTGGGTTTCAACTCCCCAAATTGAAAACGATCATATGCAGTGGTGGGAGTTAGGTTGATGGATGAACCCAAATCAAGAAAGGCCTAATCAAATGGAGAATTCTGCAAAAAGCAGGAAATGAGTGGGGTACCAGAGTCTTTCCTCTTAGGCAGCAAGTCTACTAGAATCACAGTGCTAGCTTCCTTTGACAATACTGCATATCATTTGTTTTCCTGCTGTCGCTTCAAGATACAATAGTCTTTAAAGAATCTAGCGACAGCAGGGATGTGATCTATAGCCTCGAGGAGAGGGACCTGAATATGAACTTCCTTAAACATTGATTTTAGGTCCTCGAAATTCCACCTACCCTTTTTCCGTGACAAATCTCGTGTCAAAGCTTCAGGAAAAGGGATGGGAATCTCAGGGTCAATGGGCTTCTTACCCTTATCTACCGTAGTTGGCTCCTAAGAAGAGGAAGGAGATGAACCATCCTACGGTAAAGGGCGAGAAAAATCTAGACCCTCCTACCTAAATGGTGGGTCATGTGTCTTCTTCCCACTCCTCAATGTAACAGCTTTTGCATCAGCATGGTGTTCGTAAGGTGGCGGAGGAGTGGAAGGGGCAAAATAGGCGAGGTTCTGCAGCAAAGGCGGTTGACCTTGAGCATAACCAGGTGGTGTAGGGGGTGCCTGTAATATAGCTTGTGCCTGCCCTTTTAGTGCCTAAAACCTAGGTAGGGCACCCTGGTTTTGCATATTTCGCTGATCAGGGACAGGTTGAAAGGGTAAGGCTCCCTGTGACCTATCCTCCTACAACAGCTGGTTCTACGTGTTTTGGATGCTTTGTATCTGGTCATCCATTTCCTTTATGATTTGCAAGCTATCCTAAGTAGATTTCCACATAGATTCTTGCAGTTCCTCTTTTAACGCCTCCAAAGGGTCGGCACGCTTTGGAGGGTGATTGACAGCTTGATGTAGCAGTTAATATATGGAACAAGATTTCTACTGAGATGGGAATGACTATTGCCTTGGGTGCGTGTTTTGTGCATTCCTGTATTGTTTAGTCTGGTAGTGTGGTTCTTGATGTGGTCTCTGCTGGTTACTAGACCAGGAGAAATTCGGATGCTAGTGCCAATTAGGGTTATACGTCTTCGAGCATGGGTTATTACACCCGTATCCATGGATAGCGTTGACATCTTCGTAAGCCGAAGATGTCTGAGACATATATTCTTCAAGGGAATACGCATTAAAATCATCATGTGGGGCGTAACCCTAATTATGTGGTGCCAGATCGAGATTATTCATGGGTTCTTGATATGCAAGATCCCACGAATATGGAGAAGATGCATCCCGGGTGAGTAAATTAACTCGAGCAGGAGGGACTCGGGGTGTATAAGAAGATGTAGATGCAGCAAAATTATTAGAGAATTCAGGTCGAGCTCGAATAAGTTCGTCGAGCTTCTTGTCGAGTTGATCCACCTTATGCAGCTTCTTGGTGATAATGTCCATATCAGTTCAAGTAAATTCGACGTGAGCCTCGTGGACACTAACTTGTTGCTGCCCAGGTGACTAGAATTGGTTCATCGATGCGGCATTCACTGAGTTCTTCGCCAAGGACTCGAACAACTCAAATGTGTTATTTTAGTCCTTTATGAGGAAATTCCCGCTACTAGATGCATTAGCCAGATACCGATGTCTGTCATCCAGCCCATGGTAAAAGATCTGAGCTAAGTGCCTCTGGGCACACCATGGTACAGCCATTTCCTGAGAAGGTCATGAAATTGGTCCCAGACATTATGAAACTTCTCTTCTGGTGCTTGGGAGAAAGTTGTAATTGCATGCCTCATCGTGTTTGTACGGCCGATCGGGAAAAATTTTTGGAGGAATTCACGACGTAATTCTGCTCAGGTTCCAATTGTCCTCTCGATGGTCTTGAACCAATATGAAGCTTTATCCTTAAGAGAAAATGGAAAAAGCTTCATGAGAACTATTCTCAAATCAACATTCCTGGGTCGAATCGTTTCCAGGATTCGACTTAGGTCCTCTATGTGTTGGAAGGGATCCTCATTCTAGTTTCCATAAAAATAAGTCTGAATCAGACTTATTATGTTTGGCTTCGGCTCAAATGCTTCTCCGCCTGTGGGAATCCAGACTTGAGGTGCTAAAATCTGAGCCACTGGATTGTAGAAGTCCCATAGCTATTCTACGTGGGGCGGATGCTGCATCCTATCCAATGTCATCAAAATTCTATCGATGTTCTATTGATATTGTTCCTCAGATTCGACAACCCGGGTTTCCAGGCGAGCCATCGGGTCTAGATTTTCTAGATCTTGATCAGCTCTAGGTCTAGGGTTAGCCGTCTCGACTAAAAGAGTAGGAGAAGAAGGTAGATGAGAAGAATGTCTGGTGATGCGACAAATCACCTTCGCTTCCTTAGGATTAGCTCCCAAGGTCCAACCAATTGAGCTCTAAGTGACCTCCTCCCTTGCATACACCAACCAACTTGGGTTGGTGTAGCCAAGCCAAACAAGGCTAAGGTCTTGTCAATCAAGTGATCCTTAAGATTAGATGACCAGATTTTTTGTTAATATTTCAATTGTTGAAGAAAATTTTGTTACAAAATCGACTAAAAATAATCCCAACCCCTCAAGCTAGCCCAGCCAATCTGTTATGAGGAGACTAAGGGGAAGGTTCTTCCTTTGACTTTCGCCTCCGATTCCTTTGTACCTCTTAGACGTAGTTGTTTGACACTACCTCGCAGATTTAGCAATAGGTCTGGCTAAAGCAATTGTGATGACCCAGTAGTTCAACAACAAATTTAGGTTAATTAATGAGTTTTACGAAATTTTACTTAACCTTTTCTTCTTCAATTTGGGTTTTGGTGAGTGGTCCACAAGGTGACCTAATTCATTGGCTAGCCACTAGATTTGATTAAGTCTAGGCTATTCAAATGTGGTCTCTAGTTATGTCCCTACAAGTTGAGCCTATGGTTCATGCAATGGACTAAGTTCAGACAGTAGACCATACTTTAATTTTAAAAATTCTCCAAAGCACAAACTGAATCCAACTGATTTCAAATTTCACAGGAAGATTCCTTTTTCAATTAACTTTTTAGAGAATATTTTTTTGGAATTTTTACTGCTTCAAATGAATAAATATAAATTTTTTAAAATTTTGAGAAAAATATAGAAATCAAAGCTAATTTGATAACCTTTCAAACCTCACCATTTTTAGTCAAATATGATTTGTGTGCTATTCGGAATTGCTTTTTGAATTTCAAAAAAAATTCTGATTTGAATATGATTTAAGTATGTTTGAAAGCTAATTTTCTCAAATGAATGGTGCCGTTTGAAAGTTAATTTGAGAAAATAATGTTAGCCATAATTTTAGAATTTTTGGGTCACAAAATATTCAGCAATTGAATTTTAAATTCGTAAAAAAAATCTAGCCGAATTTGAAGGAGTGGTGAGAAGGCTTTTGAATAGGTTTGAATTCAAAAATGAGACTTCTCACAAAATTTTCTTTTTCAAATTTGCAATTTTTTTCCTTTTTTTCAAATATTTTTTTTTGGATGGAAAATTTTCTGATTCTTTTTCTTTTTTTCTTTTTCAAAAGCAAATCTAAACCTAAGATTCAAAAGAAACCTAAGTCTAAAATCTATATATATATATTTTGCATGAAAATATTCATAGTTTGTTTTCAAAAATCAAATCTAATTAGGATTCAAAGGAAACCTAACTAAGATTTCGGTGTGTACTTGATTTTTCTTCAACTGCACCTGATGTGTGCACAGAATCCACTTTTTCTGTTCCTACACACCAAAAGCAAGCGGAAGCAACTATATTAGGGTTAAGCTCAAAAATCGAAAATCAAAATCGCGGTGCCTCCTCGGCAATGGTGCCATTTGTTGAGTCATAAAATGCAGGTTTTCTAAGAAACACGTCGTAGTATAGCACGAATCACGATTCTAACAAAACTTAATAACAAGACGGTGAGTCCCGATCGATCTTAAGGAGGCGTAATGGCGAAATCAATTCTTAATTTTTATTTTTTTTGCTTGCTTAAAATTCTATGCTGGTTTCAAGTCTACGAATGTAAGATTCACCAATCACATTGTTCACTCTAACTACGTGTGCGTGCGTAGGTAAATAATGAAGGTGAAGGTGTGGGTACTCGTATGCATAATTTTTATTTTGTGATGGCTATTAACAGAAAAGCTTTCCTCTAAAATTAACTTGTGATTTTATTTCCTCAAAATAGTGTCATTACAATCATTTCTAGAGGAAAGATTGTACATGGAAATTGAAAATACTAATTCTAGCTAACAAAAAAGATATGCATGCATGGATCGTGGTAAGATTATGCATGCATTCTTAGAGAAAATACTACTACTATTACGAGCAAGAACATAATGCAAGAATTTTAACTATGAAGAACAATAAATCTATGTTACTAGAAATTAGGGCATTAGAGGTGGTCTCCAATGGCCGTGTGGTTGGAGGTGGTTGGAGAGAAGAGAAGGATGGACAAGGTGGTTGGCTGGCCTCTTCAGAAGGTGGTGGAGGAGCCTTCTCTTGGACGTCCAATGGTGGAGTTGAAGTAATGATGGAGCTCGTGGATGGAAGAGTGAAAGTAGTCCAAGAAAAAGAGCCTTGGCCATCCAAGGTGGTCTTCTTATATAGTTTGAGGAGCACTCCAAGAGGTCGTCCAAGAAGCCTCTAGAATGGCTTAGGTGGCGGCTATTTTTGGAGAGGAGTGTGTCTTCTAAGATCCACAATTTGTGGATCTACGAAAGACTAGGTTGGGTTTTCTACAGTCTTCCTAAGGGTGGTGCCAAGTGTGTATAGGTGTGTGTGTGTGTGTGTGTGTGTGTGAATGTGTATGGGTGTGTGTGTGTTCCCCTAAGTGGTCAAGTGGAACACTTGGTCCACTTCTAATTAGGTCTAGGTTGGTCCTATTTAGGTGTCTAAAAATAAGTTTCTAAAAATAGGTTCATACAACCCATGGCTAAAGTGATTGATCCAACTAAACTTAACCAAGTTTAATTGGGTCAATGTGCGTGTAATTGGGAGAGTGAGTTCCCAATTAGGTTGGGCTTGAGTTAATTGGACTCTCACTTAGTCCAATTAGACTTGTGTTTGTTGAGATTTGAGCTCAATTGGACTCTATGAGTCCAATTGACTAGGTGAAGTGTAATTGACTTAGAGCCAAGTCAATTGGTCTTAGTGAGAACCTAATTAGGTTCTTAGGTGGGTCTTAGGTAGTGTACTAGGCTTACGATACCTTAATTTAGGTTTCCTAGGGTGTAGATTGTTGGTGCTAGAGCACCACAATCATTTATTTTGATGATAATAAAACACGTGTCTTTTAACATTTGCTTTCGAGACCTAGTTTTCAGGTTAAATTGCAAATGGAGACAGGTGTTTAGATGGAGTTTGAGCTTGCATCCATGGCGGATTGGAGGAGCTTGACGGAGAATGGAGGAGCTTCGCAAGGAGCGAAAGCTTGATGAAGGAAGGAGATGAAGAATAGGATAGATTTCTATTCCATTGTACTTTATACTTTGTTATTTCATTACTTGCTCTTTTATTTCTTAGATTCATGTTAAAGAGCCTCAAAGTACCCTAAAAGTAGTCCTAGGAACACTTACACAACCCTAGGATACTTAGGTTTTCTGCAGAGAACTTAGAAAACCAAAATAGGATTCTGATTGCCTTTCCAGACGTCTAATCTGAATATCAGATGTCTGATAAAGACTTTTAAGACGTCTGACTGTTGACTTAGACATCCAAACACTTACGTTGGACTTATTAGGTTCTGTCTGATGAAATCAGATGACCAGACCTTAGTCCAAAAGTCTTAAAAGATGTTTGATGGTTGAGCCAGACGTCCAATTAGTGGAATGTTGGCCAACAATCTTAACGTTGAGGAGTATGACTTTTAAGCTTCTATCAGATGTTCGTAGAGGACATTAGACGTTTGATAAGTGATCGTTGAGCCTCGATTGAGACAAAATCACTTGGGTTGAGATTATAGCCGTTTAGTCTCATTGGGAATCCATTCCTACAATTAAATAGGTTTCTAGACGTCCAAACTTAGTGCCAGACATCTTATATGTCGTCTGATCGTTACACACTAGAACCCTGTTTAGGTCTGAACTAAGTCAGTAAGGGAACCCATCTAGATTTAGACGTCTGACTTAGTTTCCAGACGTCTGATCTTTTTACCAGACATTTGATGACCCTGTCAGAATAATTAATGATTCTGATTGTGCCTTGCTTTGCCCTGGGATGAACCCCAACGACTACCTAAGGCTTCTAAGGCCTTCCAAAGCCTTCCTAGGCCCTCTATAAATAGAGGAGAAACCTTTCCTTATATAAACACACCAAGCATAAGCATTTCCACATCATTAGTGTCAAATTGATCTATAGAAGAAGTTCTTGCTCTCAAGTTTAGTTCCACATCTAGAGAACTTCAGTCCTATTGTGCACCCGCTCTCTTTCTGCGATTACGAGAGCAACGAAGCTCCACCACGTGGTTCACGCACCCGCGTCCTTCATCGATGCACTTCCAACAAAGAGAAGATCCTTTTCCTATTGTAGCTAGATTTAAATACTTACTTTGTTGTCTCTATAGGTTTGTTGTATTTTATGTTTGTTAATTGGTTGGGTATTCGCTTTGCGAATTCCCGTCTCCTTCGTGAGACAAAAACCTTCTCATGAAGAGAAGGGGTTTGAGGCATGCTACCCTTGGGTTCAAGTAGTGTGGTTGTATAGAGGTTGTACTACCCTTGTTTTAAGTAATACATTAGTGGATTTTGATCGACTTAGTCGATCGAAAAATCCTAACTCGAGAGGGTTAGGTGGTGGTTTTTACCAGGTTTGGGTTTCCACCTAAAAATACTTGTGTAAATTGTATGATTATTCTTTTTGTGAGGTTGTGATATCTTATTCCGCATTTTAGATATATTCTGCAAATCTCACCCCCTCCCGAAGGGAATTACATTTGGTACAAGAGCAGGTTCTTGCGTAATCAGAGTAACACCTAGCAAGAAGATCATGGAGGGGAGCAGTTTCACAATTAGAATTTCTGAGGGGCAGTCCATGACCCGTCCACCTTTCTTCAATGGGAGCAACTATCCTTACTAGAAGCTGCAGATGAAGACTTGGCTACAAGCCAATGACTTCACAATCTGGGCTCGATGTGAGACCCCCTTCGACATCCCAGAGAGATTCATCGCGGGATACTCACAGCAACAAATTCGGGAGCTGTCTTTGAATGCAAAGACCATGAACGCCCTCTACTGTGCACTTAGCCTAGAAGAATTCAATCGAATCTCATAGTGTGCCACCACTTACGAGATTTGGCACACATTAGAGGTAACTCACTTGGGTACCTCCAAGGTAAAGGCTTCTAAGATCAATATTTTATTGCAAGATTTTTAGTCTTTTTCTATGAGGCCTAATGAATCCTTAAGTGAGATGAACACTAGGTTCACTGTCATTGTAAATGGATTGAAAGCTCTAAGTAAGACCTTCATCAAGGGGGAGCTTCAAGGGAAACTTCTCTGCTCCCTTGGACCAAAATGGGAGCAGAAAGTTATCGCAATCGAGGAAGCAAATGAGGTGGAGGAGCTCAACATGGAGGATCTCCTAGGCAACCTAATGGCCTATGAGACGAAGTTGAAGTAGAAGGACATATCGGAATCGAAGTTTAAGAAGACTCTCGCCTTCAAAGCCACATCAAATAGCGAGGTAAGTTCTGACGACGAGGACTTTAAATTTTTACTTAAAAATTTTTCAAGTTTTGCAGGGAATCAAAGAAAGAGAAGGATAGCCCAAGACGTTGCTACCACTGCAACGAAAAGGGTCATTTACGACCAGAGTGCCCTCTTCTCAAGAAGGAGAAAAAGGAGAAAGAGAAGAAGAAGAAGGCATTCCAAGCAACTTAGGACGACTCGAGCTCGGAGGAAGCAGAGGAAGATCTCGAGGAGACCGCATGCTTTAGTTTCATGGTAACAGCAGGCAACAGCGTAAGCGACTCTGACAGTGAGGTAAACTCGATTTTACAAGAAGCTTTTAATGAACTATTTGATGTTAGTCAATCATTAAAAGTAGAAAACAAAAGCATGAAAAGAAACTTAGCTTTTTGAAATCTGAAAATGATAGGTTAGATATAAAACTTAAGGACCTAGAAAGTAGTTCTAGTCCTAAAGATAATGACTTGTCATTAGAAAATCATAACCTAATCATTGAAAATAGCAAATTGATTGAAGAAAATATGAGTTTAAAACTAGAAATTTCTGATTTAAAGACCAAGATGTATGGTGTAGAAAAAGAGCTTGCATGTCTTAGGGATGAATCCAATAAATTAATGAAAAAATTACATAACTTTTCTAATGTTAGTTCTAACCCTAAGGTTGAGAAAGGATCTCCGTCAAGGAGACCCGCTAACATAATCGAATCCAAATTAACATGGATACCAAGGAAAGAACTAGAATCTTGTTTTGTAGGTCATAAAGATTACAACACAAAGGATTGGACCTACAAGCTAAAAGATGGTCAACTCAAGTTGGGAGGACCAAAGAGTAGACCAAGGAAGAGAATGAGGAGACCAACAAGACGATGAACAATTGAACAACCCACCGCACGTCGACCGCCCGATTGGAGACCGACGTCGATGCCTAGACCTCCAAGCTACGGATGGAAGCCCCATTCGATGTGGCATCCACCACCTCCATTTGGGCCATTTTATTGGCCATGGTAGGTGAGGTAAACTCTTTCCCCTATCTTTTAATTATACCATCTAGATAGGGGGAGTCAAAAAATTGATGAATCTTATTGTCCATTTTTAAGGGGGAGTTTTCAAAAATAACATACTATATTGCCTTTAAAAAGGGGGAGGTAATAACATAGCTATTTTGTTTTTATGAAAAGATAAAATTAGAAGAGCATGTTTTAAGGGGGAGTTAGAGGAAATTTTAATCTTTTCGATAATGTCAAAAAGGGGGAGAATTTTATGCATTATTATTTATAGTTTTGTCATCATCAAAAAGGGGGAGATTGTTGGTGCTAGAGCACCACGATCATTTATTTTGATGATAACAAAACATGTGTCTTCTAACATTTGCTTTTTGAGTCCTAGTTTTCAGGTCAAATTGCAAATGGAGACAGGTGTTTAGACGAAGTTCGAGCTCGCATTCATGGCAGATTAGAGGAGCTTGATGGAGAACGGAGGAGCTTCGTGAGGAGCGAAAGCTTGAAGAAGGAAGGAGATGAAGAATATGATAGATTTCCCTTCCATTGTACTTTATACTTTGTTATTTCATTACTTGCTCTCTTATTTCTTAGATTCATGTTAAAGAGCCTCAAAGTACCCTAAAAGTAGTCCTAAGAACACTTACACAATCCTAGGATACTTAGATTTTCTGTAGAGAACTTAGAAAATCAAAATAGGGTTCTGAAAGCCTTTTCAGATGTCTAATCTGAATATCAGATGTCTGATAAAGACTTTTAAGATGTCTGACTGTTGACTCAGATGTCCAAACACTTAGGCTGAACTTATTAGGTTCTGTTTGATGAAATCAGACGACCAGACCTTAGTCTAGACATCTTAGAAGACGTCTGATGGTTGAGTCAGACATCCAATTAGTGGAATGTTGGCCAACAATCTTAATGTTGAGGAGTATGACTTTTAGGGTTCTATCAGACGTCCGTAGAGGACATTAGACATCTAATAAGTGATTGTTGAGCCTCAATTGAGATGAAATCACTTGGGTTGAGATTATAGCCGTTTAGTCTCATGGGGAATCCATTCCTACAATTAAATAGGTTTCCAGACGTCCAGACCTAGTGCCAGACGTCCTATATGTCGTCTGATCGTTACACACTAGAATTCTGTTTAGGTTTGAACCAAGTCATTTAGGGAACCCATCTAGATTTAGACGTCTGACTTAGTTCCCAGACGTCTTAAGTGTGACTTCTAGACGTCTGATCTTTTTACTAGACATCTGATGACCCTGTCAGAATCATTAATGATTCTAATTGCGCCTTGCCTTGCCTTGGGATGAACCCCAACGGCTACCTAAGGCTTCTAAGGCCTTCCAAAGCCTTCCTAAGCCCTCTATAAATAGAGGAGAACCCTTGCCTTGTAGAAACACACCAAGCATAAGCATTTTCACATCATTACTGTCAAATTGATCTATAGAAGAAGTTCTTGTTTTCAAGTTTAGTCCCACATCTAAAGAACTTCAGTCCTGTTGCGCACCTGCTCTCTCTCTACGATTACAAGAGCAACGAAGTGCCACTGCGTGGTTCAAGCACCAGCATCCTTCATCGATGCACTTCCAGCAAAGGGAAGATCCTTTTCCTATAGTAGCTAGATTTAAATACTTACTTTGTTGTCTCTATAGGTTTGTTCTATTTTATCTTTTTTAATTGGTTGGGTATTCGCTGTGCAAATTTCCATCTTCTTGGTAAGACAAAAACTTTCTCGTGAAGAGAAGGGGTTTGAGGTTCGCTACCCTCAGGTTCAAGTACGTGGTTGTATAGAGGTTGTATTACCCTCGCTTTAACTAGTACATTAGTGGATTTTGATCAACTTGGTTGATCGGAAAATCCTAACTCGAGAGGGTTAGGTGGTGGTTTTCACCAGGTTTGGCTTTCCACCTAAAAATACTTGTGTAAATTGTGCGATTGTTCTTTTTGTGAGAATGTGATATCTTATTCCACATTTTAGATATATTCCGCAAATCTCACCCCCTCCCGAAAGGAATTACATAGATTGGGTTTAGGGGCCTTAGTTATCAAGATCTAGGCTTGAATCCAAAAACAACAATTGGAGAGGGGTTCCAGATGTTTGATCTTAGGATCAGACAACTGATACTTCAAATTCAAAAGTCTATGTCTCTAGTCTGGACATTTAATGTTGAATTAGTGTGGAGTTTAGGTTTTGTCTTGGATTTCTGCAGAAATTGGACGTCTGACACCTTGTCTGGATGTCCAATTTTTGCGGCAGGTTGGGTTCTAAGTCCTGCAGGTGGTACTTAAGGAGCCTGGACGTCTAGCATCTTACCTGGACATCCAAATATGGGCTGGAATGTAGGTTTTGAGGTGTTCTAGGCTAAGGTGACCTAATATAAGGGTAGTTAGGGTTGGGAACATATCTAGTGTTGTCCTAAAGCTAGGGATAGGTATGGAAATGTACTATGTTCTTCGTAATTTAACCCAAGCATTAAAATCCTACAAGCATGTAGTAAACCTGATGTATACACATCCATTTAGGTTAAAATGCCTATTTATGCATGTTCCTAGGCTTATAAATGCATTCCATACTATAAATATTGCATAGCATGCATCATTCTGCATTTAGAATAGTGTGTATAAATTTCAGGTTAATTGTGTCCTTTTATGGCCACAAGAGAAGGAGATTTATTTCAGGGCCTCAGATTGACAATCTGATCGTACGAATGTGATCAAGACAATGATTGGAGTCCAACACCTTCAAAATTGTCTTGATCGGAATCTCGTAGCACCTTATGTAGTCCGAGGAAGATCAATAGCCAAGGGACTAGGTGACACAATTCAGAGCTTCAAATGACAAATTCAACCGCACGGATGGACCCGAATCGACTGTCGCAGCCTAACAGTGCCAAATCGACCCAATCCGACATCTGTGGTGCCACTAATAAAGCAAAGAAAATGGACATCCATGATGGAGCCATGTGGAGCCATCACAGCCATCCAAGACCCGCCGCAGCCACCGCTCATCCCTAAGGAGCATCTTCACAAAGAAATCTTGACCGTTGGATCAAGATCCAACGGTCGAGAAGCTGCCTCCACTATGCAGCGGAAATTCATAAACGCGACACATTCGATCACGTAGCATAGTGGTTGAGAACATGGAGCACAAAAGGTCGTGGGTTCGAAATTTGATCCGTGCCCCCCCTTAGCTAACATGTGGAATTGATTGAACCATGCGATCTCGAATGGATGGTGGAGATGTGAGCCATGTAGCGCATAATGCGAACATGTGATTCGACGCACAAGGAGATGCGAGATTGTACGTGCCCTAGCACACGATCTCAGCCCTCCATTGACAATCAAATGGCTGGATGCATGTGGGCGAGAACTCTTTATCTGTCGCACGCCTAAAGAGTGATTTGAGCATGCAATCTTTGTGCAATCTTGATCATCCATCTCCGATCGAATAGCTCTCCTTCGACCATGCGCATGAATGAGTGCCAGCATGCGTGAGCGTGAGCTGGGGTTGTAGGGACGTTTGTGGCGAAGCTTTAGCGATGATTGTGAATGTTGGTGTTGACCATGACTTCAATTGGCCTCCTCTCCTCTAATATAAAAGGACCCCTACCGCTCCCATTTCTCTTCATCTCTTCCTTTCTCTCCCTCACTTCCTCCAAGGCTCTAGAGAGATCTTGTCCCAATCCCGGGATGCTCCTCTAGAGTAGAAAATCAAATATTTTTCTCGATTCTCACCCCCCTTCGTGGAGCATCTCATGGTCGTCCTCTCACCACCTTTCGAAAGAAGGTCCTCACCGTGATGCCTTCCTACCCTGTCGTCCACCCTCCACCACCGTTCTCCTTCCTCCAGCTCTCACCACCTTCATCTAGGTGACGTTAGAGTGAGTTGTCCTCCAAGCGACCATTGAGGGGAATTCTTCTTACCTCTCACTATCTTTTATTTGCTTTCTAGTGTAGTTTTAATTAGTTGTAATATACATTGATCGATTTTAAGAAATGTTTCTCTCTCTGTCTTTCTCTTTCTTTGCAAGTAGATTAGTTAGATAAATATTTTGTTGATCTGATCTCTTGCCTATTAAAATACAAAAAAAATTGCAAAAGATAAAAACATCAAAAAGAAATAAATCGAAGCTTAAATTTCAAAATCAAACTTTTGCCTCCCTGTGTTTCACCTGGGACTCACTTCGAGTTTTGGTATAAATTTTATTTGGTAGCGATATTTTACGACTAAGACGATGGGTTTTCCAAAACCCTAACTTTTCATCGCTAAAAATATGCTCATCATTTTGGCGCCGTTGTCGGGGAGGCAACACTCTTTGGTTTTTTTTGTGTTTTTCCACATTAACTTTTGTCTCATTTTTCTTTGATCTTACTGTGATTGTAGGTACTCTTGTAAGGCAAGCCAAAGCAAAATAGATCAGAGTAAAGTGCAATTAGAAGTTTATATAAATGTATCCCCACCACCCCCACCCATTAGATTCCACTTCGCCACACTAATAACTCAAAACCTAATTAACCTAGGAGCTTGCATAATCCCTAGATTAGTTTTGGTTGTTTGATTGTCACTTCACCTCACCTCACCCATCAACATAAATTAAAAATACAAAAAAATTACTCTTCTCTTCTTTTGTGATTAAGCTAAAAGTGACACACCTTAAACACCCACAAATTTCTCGACCTAAGGTGTACAATCACGTTGATTCTATCATTTAACCAGAATATGACCAGTGGATCCGGTACACTTTAACTCAACACACAAATAAGTGAGTAGAAATTTGATTAGGTTAAACATTTTTGTGTGCCTTAATCAAGTGGTGTAATAGGCCAATTGATTGAACTCTTTGGGTCGCACGACTCAATTTAAAACTGATCCATTAAGTAGCTTGCCACTTAGGGTTTAATTTTTAGGAACTAACCAGGAACTCCACATTATTTATGATTTTTAAAGGAATATATCACCATCGGTGCTTGCAAAACTTGGAGTGTTCTATTGAACCTGTTTAAACGAACCTAAAGATTAAACCCTGAAAGCTACTAAATAAGGTTAAACCCTAAAAGACACATCATCAAAACCATGTTTGGAAACCATTGGTTGTGCACGCACACATATATTAACTGATCATTAAGGGCACAACCTATCTAAAGAGCCCATGACATTCCATGAGCATAATCATCCCAAGCCTAATTAAAACTGAGTAGACGTTGGCCTTAAGAATTAACTTGCTCATTGGGGCTCCAATAGAGATTTTTTTCAATTAATCTACTTCTAGTAGTCCATCTAATGTCTAGCTAGAGGAGTAGCGTTAAACGATCACGGTTGGGGGATATCAAAGGAACCGGAGGCACAAGCCAAAGGAAGCACCTTCTCCCCAACCCCTCCCTCTAACTGGTTGGATTGACCAGATAGAAGTAGACCAAATCATTTCTTTCATCTCAAGACGAGTTTTGAGAGTCTGTAGGTCTTTAGGCTACCCACCTAAGGATAGGTTTGGTTGATTGTATTGTAGAGCACCTTTCTCTTTTTTGTTTTCCCTCCTGTTTCACCATGTATTCTTCCACACCACATTCGCATTTCCAATCCTGCCCTCCTACCAACACTTATCCCCAAAATGATTATTATCCCAACCCGACTTATGACTACCCATCTCCTAGTCAGGATAACTTTGATTGGAGATATCATTTCGAACCTCAACGTCCAGGGTCTAATCCTGGACAACAAGACTATGATTATTATCCTTCTCATGCCTATACTGATTTTAGATCTCCACCCTTTAATGATCAACCTAACCCGATCTACAATCAAGAAGGATATGATGATTACAACTCTTACCCTCCCTAGGATTATAGGTCACCACCCCTCTTTGAACAAGCCGAAATTGCCTATTATTAGGGAGGACCTCAATTTCTCGACTCCCTTAGATGAAACGCAAACCCACCCAACCCTGAACTGAACCATTTGGCTCAGGTAAACTAGGTCCAAGATAGGGTGTTGGCCAATTTGAGGAACACCATACAATCTTTAGAAAGTCAGCCAACATCATGCACTGAAGCATTGGAGCCTATGATTAAAATGATTGATGAGCTTAATAGGATCCCGAGTGAGTTTTTAGTTAGGAAGTTGTCAAGATTGAGGATGAAATTCATGGTTGCCTTAGTCCAATCTTGGGATGATTCCCAAGATGAACCCCCTTCAGGAGAGCCAATGCTTAAACCCACTCAGGCACCTATCGGAGGGAACAATTTTTATGAGATTGGGGATGACCAGGTTGGTCTAGAGCAACTGATTGAGAATGAATGAATTTTCTCACCCTAGATCCCAGAGCTAGGGAGCAAGGAAAAATGTCTCCATGGACCAAGAAATGACATACGATTTTGGGACATATACAAATGAGGATCAAGAATTCTTTGACTCTGAGGGTGAAGAATCTTTAAGTGAAGTCACACTTGAGCTTGAGGAAGATGATTTTAGTGAGACAAATGAGCCAAAGGAATTTGATCAATCATTTGATGGCCCAGCACTTGAGGAATTTGATTCGGTTGGGGTTGACATGGAGGATTCAAATCTAGATTTATTGGAGATTCAATCAGTAGCCCCATTTCTGAAGCACACCCCAAAGAACTGAATGATGATATTTTTGAAATCGATGTACCAAAGTCAATTCTAATCTAGCCGCAATTTTTATACTTGGGTAAATCACATGGGGTAAACAATATGTTAGAGGTTCTGGAGACCAAACACTTGATTTTAGAGGAGAGGAGTTTAGAAGTTAAATTATGGAAAGTGAATTTTGAGGGAAATGGAATTTTGGATTTAAGGGTTCCTATTGACCTGAAACCACCTACCTTCTTTCAGGACCCTTCTGATATCTTTGACGTTCAACACAAGCTTGGAGTAATTTGCTATCTTTCTGAGCTGAACTCTAAGTGGACACGTGAATTTAGTGAATCGGATCTACATATTGTCCGCCACTTTAGACTTGGGTTGCACACCACAAAATCGTAGGCTCAACCCTGCAAGCTCAACAATCTTTGATTCTGGGTGATTTTCATCCAAAACATTAGAACTATTCGACCCTGTGGCTTGGGTCTGCATCACAATATGGTCCACATCTGTAGACATCTCCTGTTGGCAGGTTAGAGGATCAATCTTTTAATTCTGATCCTGACCTGCACTTGTGAATTCTTAATTTTATCATTGTTTGTATATTTTGCCTAACTAAAAGGAATAAACTTAGCACATGTGTATACTCCTTTCTCTCTGCGGAGCTGACTAGATTTTCATGAAATTCAGGTGAAATTATGTTTGTTCCACCCTTTTCATGTCTTTATTTTTATAATGAGTACATTGCATCATTTACGCAGAGGGGGGTGGATACTTTATCCTGAGATTATTTTGTTAGCTCCATGGTATTTCTTTTAACTTCTTTTTAAAAAAATATTAAAATTCAAAAAGACAAAAAAATTTAGAATTAGGAGAAGAGAACTTAGGCATTAGGAGTTGTTAACTTTAGAAAACAATACTTTAGTACCTGAACACTTAGACTCTTCAAGTCTTTGAGCTTAATTAGCCTGGATATCCACTAAAATGTAGACTTCTTCTCGAGTCCTTACCATGTTAATTTTACTTTAATTTGGTTAATAAATTAGGGTGATAAGTACACAACTTATCAACCTGCCCTCTGATTTGAGGGAACTTTAAGTCTAAGCATCTACACACTATTTGCACTAACTCACTTTTCGACGATTTTTATAGAAATTAGGTAGCTAATGAACTCTCTAGGGTAGTATGGCGAACAGTTGTCATGGGTAACAGTCATTGGTCAGTTGTCCAGAGTCCAACTACATGACCATTCTCTTTCTATTGCCTTTCGGTAAATCTTAGATCAGGGAAGCCACTACTCAGAAAAAGGAAAAAAAAATAAAATTATATATATACTCAAAAAGAATAAATAATACAAAAAATAGCAAAAGAAGAAAAAAATAAATAAACCACACTTCACCGCACGAGTATGACTGGCAAGTTACTGTGGGTAACAGCCCATTGGTCAGTTGTTTAGAGCCCAGCTCACAAAAATGCACAAATAATTCCCAAAACACTTAAGGAAGAAGTGGAGAAGTAGAATAAATCGAGGAGATATACATTTGGTTTGCCCTTGTGTTGACCCCATAAAAAATGAAAACAAGTAGGGAGAAAGCTACCGATCAGAAAGATAAACCTTGAGACAAAATTTTTTAGGTCACCTAGGCTCGTAGAAACCTGAATTCCATTTTAATGATTGCCTAGTGAGTCTATCACTTTCTCACGTTAAGATGCTTAGAACTTGAAGTTATTGTCGAGTCTTGGGTGGGTTAGGTAGCCGTAGAAAGCTTCCCTGAAACTCTAAACTTAAAAATCCAAAAAAATTAGAAAAGAAGAAAAAAAAATGTATCTTCCCCTTTCAAAATAAGGCAAGGACTTAGGCAGTTTGCATTTTAGTAGGCACTTAGGCGCTGTTAAGTCTTCATAGTTTAGGACCTTAGTTGAAATTTCTTTTTATTAATAAATAATTAATTCTTTATGCAATCGAGTCCTAATTCTATTTTTACACATAGCATCTAGTTTAGTTTTACTGGGGACTAGCAAAAGATAGGCATGAGGGTATGATGTATACACATCCATTTAGGTTAAAATGCCTATTTATGCATGTTCCTAGGCTTAGAAATGCATTCTATACTATAAATATTGCATAGTATGCATCATTTTATATTTAGAGTAGTGTGTATAAATTTTAGGTTAATTGTATCCTTTTATGGACAGGAGAGGAGATGTACCTTAGGGCCTCAAATTGACGATCCGACCATATGGATCCGATCAAGACGATGATTGGAGTCCAACGCCTCCAAAATCGTCTTGATCGGAATCCTATAGCACCTTATGCAACTTGAGGAAGATCAACGGCCAAGGGACTAGGTGACGCAATTTGTAGCTTCAAACGAAAAATCCAATCGGACAGATGGATTCGGATCGACGATCGCAACCTAATGGCATGAAAATCGACCTAATCCAATGTCCGTGGTGCCACCTATAAGCAAGGAAAATAGATAGCCATGATGGCACCACGTTGGGCCATCACAGCCACCTATGACCAGCCGCAACCATTGCTCATCTGTAAGGAGCATCTTCGCGAAGAAATCTCGACTATTGGATTAAGATCCAATGGTCGAGAAGTCGCCTCCACCATGCCACGAAAATTCATAAACGGGACACATTCAACCACATAGCATAGCAGTTGAGAACATGGAGCGCAAGAGGTTGTGGGTTTGAAACCCAATCCACACCCCCCTCAGCTAACGCGCGGAACTAATTGAACCATGAGATGTCAAACGGACGACGGAGATGTGAGCCACATCGCGCATAGCATGAATGCGTGATTTGATGCACGCAGAGACCCGAGATCGTACGCACCCCAATGTGCGATCTCAAGCATGATCAGCATGCGATCTTAGCCCTCCATCGATGATCCAATGGCTGGATGCTCGTGGGTGTGAACGCTCCATCTTACGTGCGCCTAAGGAGTGATTTGAGCTCCCGATCTTTGCACAATCTCAACAGTCCATCTCCGATCGAACGACTCTCCTTCGACCATGCACGTGCAGCTGTGGGTGCATGAGCACGAATGTGAGCTGGGGTTATAGCGATGTTTGTGGAGGAGCTTAGCGATGATTGTGAATGTCTTCGTTGACCATTACTTCATTTTGCCTCCTCTTCTCCACCATAAAAGGACCCCTATCCCTTCCATTTCTCTTCATCTCTTCCTTTCTCTCCCTCACCACCTCCAAGGCTCTAGAGAGACTTGTCCCAAGCCCGAGATTCTCCTCTAGAGTAGAAAATCAAATATTTTTCCTACTTCTCACCTCCCTTTGTGGAGCATCCCGTGGCTGTCCTCTTACTAGCTTTTGGAAAAGGATCCTTATCGCGATGCTGTCTTGTCCCATCCTCCCTCCGCCGCCGTTCTCCTTCCTTTAGCCCTTACCACCTTTATCCAGGCGACGTTAGAGTGAGTCATCTTCCAAGCAACCATTGAGGGAGATTCTTCTCACCTTTCTCTATCTTTTATTTGCTTTCTAGTGTAGTTTCAATTAATTGTAATATACGTTGATCAATTTTAGGAAATGTTTCTCTATCTCTCTTTCTTTCTTTTTGCAAGTAGATTAGTTAGATAAATATTTTATCAATCTGATCTCTTGCCTATTAAAATACAAAAAATTGTAAAAGATAAAAACACTAAAAAGAAATAAATCGAAGCACAAATTTCAAAATAAAACGTTTGCCTCCCTATGTTTGACCCGAGACTCATTTCGTGTTTCGGTATAAATTTTATTTGGTAGTGCTATTTTGCAACTACGATGACAGGTTCTCCAAAACCCTAACTTTTCATCGCACAAAATATGCTCACCAATACCTCTTCCCTACATTATATCTTCATCTTGTGCAACTTTATTCCAAAGTTTCTACTCCAGCTTTATCCTCTATCCTGCTTTAGATCCAGCTTCAGGCCATCTCCTCTACTTTTATTACCTACAAACCAATTAATACACTAATTAGTACATTATTATAGCATTATTTCATGGTTTTCTAAGCAAAGTAGAGAAGATGCAATGCATGCCACTAATGCATGAATTATACTACAATTATGCTAAGTTCTAACTCAATTCAGGTCATTTAAGTCCTATGATTGCTGCGTAATCATTATCCTAGTAGCTCATCCCCCAGGCAGTTGTAAGGGGGGAATCTTTGCTCTCTTTCATCTTTTTACCACTTTCACAGTTAGATTTTATTTTGCACATTATTTCGTTGTAACAAACATTTGAAGCATTTATCTAGAGTTATTCTATCATTCTCTCTCTCTCTCTCTTTTTGCTTAGTAGATTAGTTAGTTTAGCATAGAAAATTGTTCCACTTGCTATCCTGATAATATAAAAACACCAAAAAAAATTGCAAAGCCCCAAAATACCAAAAAGAAATAAACCAATGTGATTTTCTATATAATCAAATGTTTGCCTCCCTATGTTCAGCTTGAGACTCACCAAGTCTCGGCTATTCTTATTTGATAGAGAAATTCTGCACACATGACGGCACAAGTTTCTCTTTCTTGAAACCTTAATTCATTTTTCTCGCATGAATTTCCTCTAACCAGAGAGTCAGAGTTAGATTCCAAATCCTTTGATCATGAATTACTTGATGACCCCATCCCAAATTTAGAGGAGGACTACGGAAAAAATTCTGAGTTTAAGTCAAATGATAAAATTAAAATTAGCCTACCTCTACTTCAAATTTGAAAACTAATTAAATCTGATCTAAAAGAGGTTGAAGATAATATTTTGAGAATTAAAGAATTGGAGGGATGAGGCAACAAAATCCTAATTGAGGAAGAAGTGATGGATTTTTTTTGGAGAGAGACCTCATGTTGGAATGAGAAATCATGAATTTAATTTGAAATGCGACATACTATAGTCGCGATTCCGATTTAACAAAAATATATATTTTTTAAGGAGACGTGAGTCCCGATTGATATTAGGGAGGTGTGGTTCACAAATTGATTCTGATTTTTCTACTTGCCATTAATATTTTCTAATGAAGAGAAATAGAATTAAAATAAAGCTTCATAGATAACTAGCTGTTTCTAGATACATGCTTCAACTAACACTAAAAATGAAGTAAAAGTACATGAATAGAGAGAGAAAGGTAGATAGATTAGAGTAGAGATGAGGGTGCTGATGGTGCTCTAATAAGGAGTGCCTCGGTGGCCTTGGATTGCTTCATGACGAGTAGCAGAACTAGCCTCTTTGGTGGTAAGGGGGTGGTGAGGAGCTTGGAGGAGGAGAGCTTTCTAGAGGAGAATTGAGAGGGAGATGCTTGGTGGTGGTTTTGATGATGCAAATGGGGGTCTTAGGCCCTTTTTATAGCCAAAATGAAAGGTAAAATGGGTCTTTTAGGGCTCCTAACCATGCCACCAAGTTAGAATGAACGAGAATCATCCGATTGCAGATTAGGGGCTCTGATCGCATCATGATCACACCTCCATCGCACCTTCAATGCACACTGCCATTTGATGCTGCCACGTGGCGCATCTACAGCCTTTCGATCTCCATCGTGGGTTGATCGTGTGTCAAACCCACCACCCCACTTTCTCATTGCACGCATCGGATGTGCTCGGTCATAGCCGTTCGATCTGATGATCAACGGCTCTAATGGGGTCCACTTGGACTTGAGCTTACCTGCAAAGAATTTAAGTCACGAATCAAATAACCAGACCTGTTGGTTAGGCATGAATTCATTTCTCCATATGTGGTGGTCGAGAAAAGCCTTTGTCTTATCTTTGTATATCGTTGCATTCTCATAGTCTTCCTGCCGAATTTCCTCTAATTCGTTAAGCTGGAGCTTCCTCTCAAAACCTCTCGCATCAAGGTCAAAATTACATTTCTGCACCACCCAAAAGGTGCGATGCTCCAGCTTGATAGGAAGGTGACAGGCCTTTCCATACACCATGTGATATGGCAACATTCCAAGCAGGGCCCTGTATGTGGTCCGATATGCCCAAAGTGCATCAATTAATCGATCGGACCAATCCTTCCCATCAGGTCTAACCGTCATTTGGAGAATAATCTTGATCTAACGGTTAGAAACTTTAGCCTACCCATTAGTCTGCGGATGATACGGGGTGGAAATGAGGTGATGTACCACATATTTTTTCAATAATGACCTGAAATGGGCGTGGATGAAGTGACTGCCCCTGTTGCTAATCAGAGTGCGTGGAACACCGAATCTCGCAAAAATAAATTCCTGAACAAAGGAGATAACGGTCATATGATCAGCCCATCTTGCTAGGATGGCTTCAACCCACTTCGAGACATAGTCAACTATGAGAAGCATGTACTCGAAGCCATGCGAGTTCGAAAAAAGGCCCATAAAATCGATGCCCCAAATGTCGAATACTTCTACAACCAAAATGGTTCGAGAGGCATCATGTCTTTCCGAGTCATTGAACCAACCATATGACATTCTGGCAGCATTTGGCAAACTCGTGTATATCTCTGAAAATGGTCGGCCAGAAAAAATCCAACTATAAAATCATTGTAGTGGTTTTATACCCAGAAAAACGACTACCACAGGCATCACTATGGCAGAAGGATAGCACACTAGAAATCTCTGAGTCAGCGATGCACCTCTTGATGATCTGATCAACCCCAATGCAGAAGAGTAAGGGTACGTCCCAAAAATAAAATTTGTCTTTTGATAAAAATTTGAGTTCCTGGTGCCTGCGATAAGATAGTTTGCGATATCTGCTTACCAGGGAAACTTCAAGGAATTAATAGCCAAAAGAGATTCATCTGAAAATTGATGAGATGGGTAGGGAAAAAGGAATGTGATCTGGGTCTAGTCTAGACAAGTGATCCGCCACTACACTATGAGCCTTGACATTGTCGTGAATTTTGACATCAAATTCCTACAATAGAAGGATTCATCTGATAAGATTGGGTTTGGCACCCTTTTTTTCCAACAAATGCAGGAGGGTGAAATGATCAGTAAAAATAATCACTTTTGACCCGAGTAAATAAGATCTAAATTTCTCCAACCCAAATACTAGTGCTACCAGTTCTTTTTCAGTAATCGTATAATTATGCTAAGCCTCATTCAACTTCTTGCTATGGTAGTAGATTACGAACGGGTAGCACTCCCGATGTTGGCCTAGAATGGCTCTGACAGTGAAATCGGAGGCGTCGCACATCATTTCAAAATCAAGAGACCAGTCAGGGGGTTGGAGAATCAGGGAATCTGACACAACACTTTGTAAGGTCTCGAAAGTGCTGAGACACGAGGCGTCAAGTCAAATGGGACGTCAGCTACTAGAAGATTCGTCAAAGGATGGGTGATTTTTGAGAAATCGTAAATGAATCTATAGTAAAAACCAACGTGACCCAAAAATGATCTAATTTGCTTAATTGAGCTAGGTGGAGATAATCAAGATATGACTTCTGATTTAGCTCGATCAACCTTGAGTGCGTTGGATGAGATCCTGTGACCTAGTACAATGCCATCCCTAACCATAAAATGGCTTTTCTCCCATGATAGTACTAGGTTTACTTCTATGCACCTCCTCAGGATCTTCATGAGGTTATCAAGACAAGATGAGGAATCATCTCCGAAAATGGAGGAGTCATCCATAAATACTTCTACATAGTCCCCAATCATATCAGAAAAGATGGCCATCATACAATGCTAAAATGTTGTGGGTGTGTTGTATAGGCCGAATGGCATTCACTTAAAAGCGAATGTTCCAAAGGGTCATGTAAAAGTAATCTTATCCTGATCTTCCAGGTTAATCGCAACTTGATTATACCCAGAGTATCCATCCAAGAAGCAAAAGAAACTGTGTCCGGCTAACCTTTCCAAGATCTGATCAATGAAAGGTAAAGGAAAATGATCCTTCTCAGTAGCCGTGTTCAGTTTTCTATAATCTATGTAGACTTTCCACGAAGTCGTAGTGCAGGTCAAGATGGATTCACCATTGTCATTTTTTATTACGGTGAGTCCTACTTTCTTGGGCATAATCTGAATAGGACTCACCCATTGGCTGTCGGAAATTGGATATACAATGCCAGCATTCAGCCATTCAATGATCTCCTTCTTAACAACCTCAAGTATATTCGGATTCAACCATCTCTGAGGTTGTCTCAAAGGTTTTACCCCCCTCATCCATGTAAATATGATGAGTGCAATACGAGGGGCGAATCCCATGGAAATCAGCAATGTTCTACCCGATAGCAGCCCTATGAGCTTATAAGACAGCCCTATGTGATTTCACTACCTGTCAAATACCTGGGGTTACCTCTGAAGTGCACAAAACTGAGGAAAGTAGATTGGTCCTTCCTATTTGAAAAGGTAGCTACAAAATTAGAGGGCTGGAGTAGTCGTTACTTATCAAAAGGTGGGAGGTATATTTTACTGAACTCAGTCATTACGTCCATTCCAGTCTTTTTCTTTTCTATTCTTAAAGCCCCAAAATCAATTTGGAAAAAACTTAACAAGATGTGCAAGAGGTTCTTCTGGAAAGGGGCTTCTGATTATGGGGCTTTCCTCCAACCTATAAAGTGGGAATCAATTTGTTTGCCAAAGATGTTCGGTGGCATGGGAATCAGATCCCTCAAAGAATTTAATGATGCCCTACTTTTGAAGTGGGTTGTTCGGCTGCTTCAAGGGGAAAAAAAAATGTGGACAGAGATCATCCAGGACAGCTATGGGGCAGCCAATGATGAGAAGAACTGCCTAAATCGACATAAACCATCTCCTTTTTAGTCATCAGTGGTGCGTGCCTTGGCAGATAATTGGAGCCTGTTCAAGTTTGTCTTAGGTGATGGGAAAAGCTTCAAATTTTGGTTGGAAAATTGGCTGCTTGGTGGGGTGATAAAAGATAGGTACCCTCTTGCATTTTCAGTTGCTATTGATAAAAATGATGTGGTATATGACTACTTGGACACAGCCTGTGAAAATTGGTCTCTGAACAATGTGATGTGGAATGGTCATGAAACAAGAACACGAGCATAAAATGAATGTCTCATGCAGAAACTTGCTACTTTCAAACCCACACCTGAGGAGTATGACACATACAAATGGGAGGGTACATTCTCCTCAGCGGCTGCTTATGACAAGCTTGCCAATTCATCCAGAATGGTTGAAGTGGATGAGGTTGGCAAAAAGCTATGGAAATTGAAGGTACCACTTAAGATACAAATTTTTTTGTGGTTATGCAGAAGAGATGGCCTGATAACTGGAGATTTGAGGCATAGGAGAATTGGAACCCCCACTCACTTTTTCCTCTTGTATGGGATGCATAATGATTCCAATATTCATATTTTTTCTACTTGCATGATTACAGATTATGTCTGGTGGAAGGTGTGTAGGGAATCTATTCCCACGTGGGAGAATCTCTGGAGTTTCTTCTTGAGGGAGAATAAGCCATATTTGCCCATGGTGGCAGTTTTATGGTCAATATGGAGAGCTAGAAATGAGAGCTTGTTTCAGGAGATCCAGTGAATGTAGATAATATTGTCAATAGTTGCTGGAATCTCATACACCAATGGGGTTCACTCATGTAACCTTTTTATTATCTTTTTATCAATAAAAGCTCTCCTGGATTGCTATCGGTGATTCAATAGCATTCCTTTTCACCCCAAAAAAAAAATGATGCTCTTGTTCTAGGGTCAAGTGAGCACTAATAATCACGGGGTATGTCTCACTATCACCCAAAATCACATACTTGAGTGAATCAGGTAAGGGTTTCAATTCAATCATGGATGTGTGGGAATCAGATTCGTGCATAGGAGAAGAATTGATAGTGGAAATCTGATAATCCTAGTACTTGTGACTTCCTACTGATTCCCCCCTGTGAAGAGGTCAATCATGACTGCATTAACGAGAAACCTACTTATCGCAGTCATGCCATCCTGCATCAGTAGGGGCAAATCGATAATTGGTGGAATAGATAATTAGAATCTGGGGTGTTGTGATCAGATGAACACCCCAGACAATCAGATCCATGGGACAAAATGTGCATCACATTAACCTCAGTCCCATGTGGATCAAGGTCAAAAACCCCGACAAAGAAGATGAATGTGACATTCGGTCATTACAAAGGAGCCCAATGTTTTCCTTTATGGGATCACAATCAAAGTTCTGTGATGCCTTGAATATGTCCAGTTTAAGTCTTTCATTTTCTAGAGCAATCTCCATACACCTGGAGGCACAGTTGATATTCGTATGAGCTGTTGCAAGAAATGGGAGACCTAGGATAATCGGTGCATCTTGGAGATTAGGAGGAACCTCCATATTGAGAATGAAAAAGTCTGATGGAAAGCAGAATCCACCGACGTTTATGATCACATTTTCAACCACCCCCTTGGTGCTTATACTAATCAGTCGGCCAACTGTATTGTAACCGAGGTCGGTTTTAACTTCGCGAATTGAAATTAATCAAATACTGATGTGAGAGTTAGATTGATGGATGAACCCAAATCAAGAAGGGCCCAATGATGAGAAGCTCATCATGGTCTCTAATTACCCCTAATTAACTAGTCTTCCTAGTTAATTAGCTAGGAATATGTAAATATATGGGTTAATTATTAAATAAGGGATAAAATATTAAAGGACCTTAAAATAAGTTAAAAATGCTATATTATTATCCAATTAATATTATTAATAATTTAATTAATAAGTGGACTCGAAATATCATCAGTAATTTATCTAATTAATGTGTTAACTAACTTAAGTATAATTTATACCTAAGTATGTAATAACTTAAGTAACCTTACATAATTAAATAAATTAAGGTAAAAATGTCAAAAATGTAAATTCAAGGTTTAAATATAATAATTGTCATATGTATAATCATATATAAAAGGTTGAAAAAGATTTAAATTAAAATAAACCTTGAAAACCTTAGTTTACATTTTAGTCCTTAAGTTTTATTTTAATCGAGTCCTTATTCTTCACCTAGGTCCTTAGTTTTCATTACAGGTAAGTCCCTGAAGACCTCTTCTTCTTCTTTCCTTCTTCCACCTCTTCGACGACTAACGACAGAAGGTGCGTACACCTACCGATCACCGCAAATCCGACGTCCTCCCTTCCCTTCCAAGCTCCTGGAGCTTTTGCTCACCATCCTCTTTTCATCCATCGGTTTGGGTGAAGCTGCAATCCTATTTTAGGGTTGAAGTTAACCTCACCAATGTCGAAGAAGACGCCGGTGGTTACTTCACTCCTAGACCCATCGAGATACATCCTCCTCCTCAGCCGCCGCAACCTATAAATACCCCTCCACCTCGTCGATTTCAGCAGTTAGCTCCCTTCCCTCTTCTCCCACTGAGCTAACAGATAGGCTATTCACTCCAAAATCTGGCGACCTTCCTCCGCTTCCTCCGTTCATCTTCGCTCGCTCTGGATCTCCGCCGACGTCCGCTGAGTCTTTTGATGTAGTGTTGACGCTGGATTTCCTCTGCTACACTTCGCCTACACCCGCCGGACTTCTTTCCTCACCCCTCTGATTTCCTCCTTCGTTAAGGACCTTCGATGGAGATCTTCTGCCCCCTTCATCCAGGTAACAGTAGGATAGGTAAGTAGTTTAATTAGAGTAGTTAGATAGGTAGATTAGTTAGATTTAATGTCAGATTTTTGATCATCTTCCTTAGCTCTGGTGAGCTCGTTGAGCTTGACTGGAGCACTCTTTTGTCTTTTTATATCATCGATCACCTTTATTAATCTCCCATGATCATTTCTAACACCTTAATTCTCTAATTTGAACACCTATTCGCCTAATCCGCCTCCACCTTCACCAGCTACTTTCATTGTCCATGGCAGAAGTATCTGAGGGTAATTCACCTCCACTGGGGCCCTCCACCACTTAATCATCACTTAAGGGCCCCTATCTCTACTTTAATTGGAGTAATAATCACATATTTAACAAATGCCTAAATTCCATACACTCTCCTGAGCTCGCTGTCAATGGCGGCTCAGAAGGAGTTCCTCCAACTAATCAACCACCTGTACACCATTGCCACACTTCACTGACATGATCTCTCCACTCAATTGAGTGGGAGAACATGTCCTGAGTTTGAGCAAACTCAGATTACACTTTTTATGAATTCACTGTATATCTTTTATTTTAATCACCAATTGAGCTAATTAATGAGCTTTTGAGGTTCCTTGCAACCTCAGAAAACTTTTAGATCCTTAATGGCATGTTTTTATGACTTTTATACACTGTCAGCTATTTTCTGGACTCACTGGAGCTCCGGCGAGCTCCGGTGAGTCAAAAACACTCTTCAGCCTAAGGAACTTCTTGAGAAGCTCCAGATTGCTTATTTGAGGATTAGGGATAGTATCTTGATGGTTATTTTGGTGATTGGAAGTCTGGAGCTAGATTCAAACTATTGTCTTCTCCAACTCCGGCGGAGTTGGAAAGGTGCCTCCATTACGGTTTAGGACATTTTGAGAGGTTCAGAAGCAAGAGTGAGGATCATAGAATTCATTCTAATCCTCTGATTTCTTAGAAGATCTTTAGTTTGTTTTGTCAAACAAACCCATCTTAGATCTTAGGCAATAGACCTAAAACCCTAGGTTTCTTGGGTGAAATTCCTCTTTGATACCCTAAACATATTTCTAAGGTCAAACAGGAATGATTTGAAGTGTTTAATTCATCTGATAATGTTCAATATAGAAAGTCAAATCTCAAGGTTCAGCGGTCAACCATAGGTCTGATCTGTTGATTTAGGATTCAGTTAGAGGAATTGACGAGTTCAATTTATTTCTGGGATGATTTTAAATAGATCAAATTCAATTTGGATGAATTTTGATCAGTTTTGTAGAAGAATTAGACTGTTGTACAGTTTGGGTTGCTTTTGAACCCAAACTGACATCAGTGTGTTTTTGATGAATTTCAAATGAAAAATCTGGATAGATAGATCCTTAACAACCTTTAGAGGTTGTTTGAGTTGATGAAATTGATCTTTAGCTATCTGTTGGGCTAAACAGAGTGAAAAATGGAGCTCTGAAGCTCCTTAGCGAAGATCTCAAGCTTTTTTGCCTTCCTGAAGCTCTTAAGAGTCTTTTCTCTTCCTCAGTAGCTGCGGAAACACCTACTGAACTATTCAGCACCTCATCTGAGGTGAAAGAACTGCTCTGCAGGTCCTTAGACATGAAGAATTGCATTGCAGGACAGAATGGCCATGGTGATCCTGCCATTTTGCCCTTCAAATCGAACAGCAAGACCTTCCCTGAGTATCAAATTGATACTGTAATCAGGTAGAGTATCCTTAGAGCTTTCTAGCAAGCCTTTATTTGCTCGATCTGGAGCTCTGATGCGGCCGAAGTCTTCAATTGAGTCTTGGCCTGGAAAGGAACAAGATAGTCCCACATCAGCTAAAGAGGAGCACGCGCCTGAGAATAAAACGAAAATGTGTTTGGACTTTATCGGTCGTTAGCGCTGGGCGCACAATGAGCATATGTGTGTGTGTGTGGGTGCGTGCGATGCATGTGCTCGGGTGTGTGTGCGCCTGTGGGCGTGCGAGCGTGGGCCCGTGAGCAGGCGTGTGCATGTGGGCCTGGGAGGCTGTGGGCCGGAGGGGCTGGAGACTATGCTGAACCAGAAATAAACCAAAGTTAATACAAACTAGGCTCGGACCCATTAGGGTCTAGTCCCACCTTGAGAGGGGTGCTGTGTATCCTCGACCAATCTGAGCCGCCAACCATAAAACCAAATTTTTGGTTCAGATCTTGGGTTCAATTCGGTTCAGTTCAATTCAGTTGCGAAGGAAAAGGAGAAGAGAAGAGCTCGTAGGGATGATTAGAATAATAATAAAGAAAAGAAACAAAGGAAATGTAAATAGGAAAAAGAAATGAAAATAATAAGAAGAAAGAAAGAAAGAAAGAAGAGATGTTAAAGAAGAAGCTTGCTCTAGACAAAAAGGTAAAGAGAAAGGAAGAGAGAGAGAGAGAGAATGTAGAATAAGAAAAGAATGAAGGATGAAGATAGAGAAGGAATATTGCTGATGATGTCTGATATTTTTAAGATGTCTAATTTTTTGTATTTTACTCTAATTCAATTTCTTTTAAGCATAAATGATGTAATAAGGCACACATTCCTTTGAATTTCTTCTTTTCTTACCTTAATCTCTTGTAAATAAGAAGAAATTAAAGAAATAAACATGTTTACTTGCTTGTAGTAGCAAATCATTTGTGTAAATATATTTTCCTTATGGAATTTTGCATGTTTTTCAATTGGAAATCCTTAAGCAAGATTCATATTCTTAAAGTAAATTTAATTATAATTCTCATTAATAAAATAAGTAGCTTAGGATTTAATGGTGAATTTAAGTTAAGTTATGCCTCCCAACGAACGAATTAAAATGTAATGTTTGGTTAACTTGACCCTATACTACTTAATTGACATGAATTCAAGTTGACCTAAGTTACTTTCTTTGCACATAATTAAGCATAATTAACTTAATTAACTGTGTTGAGAAAGTGAACGACCACCCAATCAAATGAAGAATCCTGCAAAAAGTAGGAAATGAGTGGGGTACTAGGGTCTTTCATTTCAAGTGGTAGGTCGGCTAGAACCACGATGCTAGCCTCCTTTAATAGTACTTCCTGTCGTCCGATTGAGGAGAGGGACCTGAATGTAAATTTATTTGAACATAGTCCTTAGGTCCTCAAAATTTCACGTATCCTTTTTCCGTGCTAAATATCGCATCAGAGACTTGGGGGGATGGGAATCTCACGGTTTACTGGTCCTTTACCCTTGTCTACTGTAGGTGGCTCTTGAGAAGAAGTAGGAGATGAGCCATCATGTGGTAGAGGGTGAGAAAAATCATGACCTGCCAGCCTAAATGGTGGGTCTTGTGTTGTCTTCCCCCTCCTCAATGTGACAGCCTTCAAATCGGCATACTGTCCATGAGGTGGCGGAGGAGCGGAAAGGGCAAAGTAGGCGGGATTTTACAGTAGAGGTGGCTGACCCTATACATAACTAGGTGGTATAGGAGATGCTTGTAATATAGCATGCGCCTCTCCCTGTGGTGCTTGGAACTTAGGTGGAGCACCCTGGTTCTGCACATATCTCGGGTCAGGGACAGGTTTGGAGGGCAAGGCTCCCTGCAATCTATGCTCCTACAGTAGCTAATTCTACATATTTTGTATGCTCTGTATCTGATCAACCCTAGAATTTATATTCTGCAAGTTTTTATGAGTAGAATTCTGCATTGACTCTTGCAGTTCATCTTTTAATGCCTCCAAAGGGTCGACCCGCTTTGGAGGGTGATTGGCAGCTTGGTGCAGTTTTTGATAAATGGAATGAGATTGCTGCTTAGACAATAATGGCTGCTACCTAGGGTATGTGCTTTGCGCATTCCCGTATTGTCTGGTCTGGTAGTGTGGGTCTTGGTTCAGTCTCTACAAGTTACCAAACTAGGAAAAGTTAGGATGCTAGCACTAGGATCTCTAGATCAATCCCTCCAAATTTGAAAAAATTTGGATCTAATTTGAGGGAGAAATCTTTGACTAAAGGTCAGTGGGTTTGGGTTCACACCTTTAATGGTAGAAGGGACATTTTTGAATAAAACTACAAGAAGTTAGGGATTGAATACAATTAATCCAAAACTTAGGGGCTTGGATGTGAAGAATAGAGATTTTAGGGACTAAATTGCAAACAAGGTCAAGATGAACTTTGATTGGGCCCAAATTTTGGGCTTAACCTAATTTGAACCCAATGAATCTAATGGTGAAGTTGGATTTGAGTTTTGACCATGCTTGACTAGGAAATTTGCACATAAGCTCAAATTATGGTAGAATCCCATTTGAAACTTTATTCTAGGTCAAAATAGGTTCAAATGGTCAAACCAAGGGTATCAAACCTCTTATAATATTTTTATATGAATATTAGCAAGTTTAGATGAATTTTATTCTGACAAAAAATTCTTCAATTTAAGTGGAGTTGATAGTTAGGGTCTTATGTACTGATTCGATTCTCGAAATGCGGAAAACCTTGTTTCTGTCAATGTAGACTCGCTTTTTGATCTTTAATACTCAATTGACCTCTAATTAACACCTAGGTGACCCCGTGGTTTCTCTACGTTCATGATGTGATGTTGAAACTGAAGAATTAACCCTTTTTATTATTTTCTTCTCAAAAGGGATTTGAGTGGAATTACTGTCCTCAGGCGACCATTCAGGAGCATTGATCTCTTGAATTCAATTAATTCAAGATAGTTATGGTGAATGATGGTGTTACCATCATACTCCCATACCTAAATTTTGCCAGTCCCTGGTAAAATCCTTATGGAAAGAACTAGATCTCTAGACCATGCTTTTGATGTTTAGATGCCTGATATCTGCCTTTCTCTAGAAATTAGAATAGAATGCCAACAATAGGCCTAAAGGTACTCAAGTACCAGCCAAGATCCAGACCTGACCAGCTTCAGCATGGGTCAGGCATGAAGGTTTCTAAGGCCCATAAAAATTGGCCAGAGGTTTGTTAACACCAGCGATTAAAGCACCCATGCATAGAATGTATTGTGTCCAGGTTCAGTTTGCCAGTGCATTTTGATAAGAGAGAAATGGAGAAGGATGTTTCATTTTCATAGTTTTCTCTCTTTTCTTTATATATTTCCGTAAATCCAACCTCAAATTGGCCCTAAACACGGTCTGCATTGGATTTCTTATCCCCACCATCAATCCTCAAAGGGTCCCTGGCTTTCGATGCTTCGGGATAGCACCGCTCATGGCAACCCCCAGAACTCCTAGCTTTCAAAACTTCGAGATAGTTCTGGCCATGGAGTTCTGTAGCTAAATTTAGGCCCTGACAATCGACATTTCTGGATAATCCCATCCATGGTATCTGAACCAACACAAGGTGCTTACATGGCCCTGATTGGATATTTAGATATCATAGGAGGCAAGCACTGAGGAGACGATATGTTAATATGCATCTTTGAGGGGAATATTTTATTTCACCTCTCCGCGTCCGAAACTTGTCTAATCAACTTGTGTCTACAAGCCGCTCCTAAGCTAGATCTTCAAGATGACTTTTCAGAATAAAACACTTTTTGCAATATTTCTTCATTAAGTGCACTGAACGAGACTAGTGTGTGGATTTTGGGTGCATAGGTTACCAAGTCCACAAACCAAAGGGTAGGCAACGGGATCGAATAATCCCTAAGTCTTAGACTTAATACATCAGCCTCGCACTTTCCTCAACCTCTTGAGGACTAATTCTGATCTTAACGAATATGTGAGTTTTTAAGCCCTAAAATAAGCCAAAGAGGCCTATGATCAGCACTCTTACTAATCTCCTTGTTTCTAGCACTTCAGGACTTAATCCTTTTTTTGATTTGGTTTAGAACTTAAGTAGATCCCACAATCAAATTCTATGACTATCAATTTTTTCTTGATTTTACTCCTTTTCACATTTTGTATTTCCTCTTCTTTTCCTCTTCAAGAAAGATTTTCAATCATTTCTCAAAATTCTCCTCCCCTTTCTCCATTTTTTTTCAATATTTATTTTTTTTGTGAGAACCCCTCAAAGAATTGAATTTCCATTTGTTTTGCACTTTACACCCCCTCATGCCTAATTTTTGTAATGTCCCCATTGTAAACCAGGTGGGTATGAATTTAGCTTGGATCAAGGTTTAGAACAGGGTCAAAGGGTGGGCGAACAGGTTGGGATGACTATTGCGAATGATTTCAAGCTTTGAAACATGTATCAAAGGTGGAGTCGGCTATTCTAAAGTTGAAACTTAACATGCAATAGACATACAGCTCAAAGATGGATCAAGAGGGTCTCGAGTTTTTGGAATGATGGGTTGCCTCCTGTTAAGTGCTAAATTCAATGCCTTCAGCTGAGAAGAAGGTGATCAAGGAGAAGGGGTTGTCAAATTGGAGGAATTTTGTAGAATAAGCACCTTAATGAGTACCCTGGTTGGTCCAACCAGGAGCTTATTCAGATCAATAGGCTGATGATGCAAACCAAACCCAATCATTCTGGTGGGTTGATAGATGTGAATCAAAAGGTATGGAGCCGACCATATGCTTTGTGGCTCAAAAAGGTATGGCAATGTGAATCTAGGGTTTGGCTGAATCGGTTTAGCTTGATCAGAGTAGGGATCCTCAAATGATAATGGATCATTGGAAAAAGTAGGAACCCTACTAGTAAGATCAAAGAAGGATAAGACATGATTCTTGGTCTAATCAATGTCCGATTCTCGAACGAAAGATGGAGGTGAATCATATGAAACTAGATTAGAAAGAGGTGAGTCAGAATAGAAGTTGATTCCAGTGGCGGGCCAGGGTTGGGATCAGATTTTGAAAGGCTCCAGCTCTGGATTGGAAGGTGTGGCTTCTTCAAGGTTCAAATCGTCGTCCTCAAAATTAGAATCAAAGAATGGATCATGGATACTGAGGTCATAAATTGTCTCATAATCATCTGGAAACAAAAGTTCTCCAAAATCAGAGTAAGATTCGAAATCATCGGAGAATTTGCGACAATCAACTTCTGAACTTGATTCAAGATCGAGATTTCCACCACAGGACAAATCATGATGCATGGAGTTATCAATCTGACTTTGGTATAACCTAATCTCAAATTCCAAGCTCGAAGAGGTGTCCTTATTAGGTATAGGCTCAGATTCTAGGTACCTAGGGTAGATCCAATCAAATCCCAATTCTTCCAACTACTCTATTTCTGTATCTTAAATCAGTGTGACTTCCAAAAAATCAATTTTTTCCTTTGAGGAGTCTAGAGTGGTATAATCAACAAATACTAGCTCAAAATCAAAATTCAGATATAAAATTTGGTTCTCATCATATTGGGCCTCATGATCATCCCAAATAGGCTTAGATCTAGATTCTAGGTCAGGGGTAGGAATTGGGTGACTAGAATCTAGAAATTGTTCTTTGGGATGTCAGAATCACTCTTGAGGGTTACCTTAATAAGATAAGGTGAGGGAATTACATCCTTGAGAGGTTCTGACTCAAGCTCATCATAGGTGTTTGGTAAATCAAGACATGATGGACCAGCTTCAGGGCTCTCTATGGCTTGTTCATAATCGGGAACACTTGCAATTGGATCCACCCAACCAACATTTTGATCAGGTAGGTCATTCTGCAAAAAATTCGAATCTAATTCCATTTGGGTTGGGGGTCCACAACAACCTCTATTTTCAAACCTCGTCTCTGGGAAATCATATTGATCCTCAACATTTCTCCAAGATGTCTCATCGATTTCTGAATTTTGATACGGGTATTTCTGATCAATGGCTTGTTGTAACGTATTTAGCATATACCCACATTTCTCAATGAGACCTTGGTGTATTTCCCAAAGTTGTGGATTTGAAAAACATTGTATATACTCAGTATTGTGTATTCTCCACAATTCACTGTATTCTGATAAGAGATCATCCCAGGTTGAACCATGTATCATCTGTGTAAATATCATTTTGGCATGGTTCATAATGAGGTTTGTTGTTTCTGACACGCTAACCTAAATGTTCCTAGATAGATCTGAGGTTTTATAATACTTGTCATGATGCCTAAGAGTAGTCTCAATCATTTTTTCCTTAATGCTCATACAAGATTCAGGTTTCCTAAACAGTCTTCCTATATTTTCAGGTTGCATTTTCAAATCAAGTGGTGGATTAGGATGTAGAATCAAATTCAGGTCCAGAATAAATTGATCAGATCATATCAAAATTCCCATAGAAGATCAACTCTAATGGAGGCCTCTAGGTCAGACCTAGGAACCTTTCCTGTGTATGCGCACTGTAGAATAGATGAGGGACTGGATGCGTATTGGACCCAATCAAGGCACCAAAAAATTTTGGATGACTAAGGTTATTTTGAGGCAGATGATACCTCTGAATCAGAAATCCACACACCTGAGAATTACTTAGGCAACTAGGAAGGGAGAGTCCCGCAAAAACACCTACACGGTAGAGCGTCCCCACAGGTTACAGGGTTTCCCCCACCCGACCTTCCTTGTGACTGAGAATCCAAGTAGATCAGAATGTATGAATTAAGACCTTAAAGACTACCAATTTTAGCCCTAATTTGTGCCTTGAATTTCACTTGATTTAGAAGTTAATTCAAATTGTGACCTAATTTATAGGTTGGTTGGTCCACAGAGTGAACCAACTTCACCTGACCTACCCTAAAGTTGAGGATGAAATTTGGGTCAAGACCCAATTCACCCTAAATTGACTCTCAGGTTATTATATCCAAATTTTAGGGTTCAAGTGAATTTAGAGCCTTGATTTTAGGGTTCTCTTGAATAGATCCTTTCAATCAAGGGCTTGGGTGGCACACAAATGCAGGAGGAATAGTTTCCTTTAATGCAAGCAAATGTGTACTAACACTTGAGGATCCTAATGTGGAAACCCTAACTGGCTCTATTCTCAAGTCCAATTTGATCTCAAATATGGCACCTTGAACTCAAACAGGAATGTAAGTAGTCCAAGGTGTCGAGAACTTAAGCGTAAATCCCTAATAGGTACAGGAAATTAGGATGGGGATTTTCTAATCAAATCAAGTCAATCTTCAATCAGATATAAATCAATTTTGTAAATTAGGAAACTTTGCCTTTAAATGATCTTACTAGGAAAATAAGGCAAGTGAATCCTAATTTATTTGTTTCCTTTTTCTCTTTCCCAAGATTAGGAGGTGATTAGGGAAGAAGAGAAATTTTACCTGCCCCTGAAGTGGTTGATTGCACGGAAGATCTCTTCATGATGTATCTCGCAAAATCAAAGCAAAGCAAATAGGGAAAGTTAGAAATCAAATCAATCGAGAAAGACATGATTGGTGGTGAATTCGCCTTGCTCCTCGGCAACAGCTCCAAAATGTTGCAATGCTTTCGTTGAGTTTTAAGAAATGCGTGTGTGGTACAATCAACAAAAATGATACAGTATTTAAATTTATAGTGCTTGGAAATAAGGAATGAGCTTAAGATCGTTCATAGGGAGCAAATTGGAATTCATAACACTAATCTCATTTAGAAATAATGAGCATAATCAATTAAGCACAAGAAAGATATTCAATGAATATTATACGCAGAAATATATTCAATAGGAGCTAAATGTATCTCATAAACAATGGGATAAAAAGAAGATCAAAACTTTAAAAAGAATGGTGATTTAAATCACCAATTAATCCCCACATTAAGCACATATCCCAAGGAAATCACCAATCAAATTTTCCAATAGTGGTATTAATCACTTATGTCTCAATTTCTACATTAGATAGGAGCCAAGTATGTCCATACAGTAACTCAAAAATAACAACAATAACCAAGATTAGACGTTGGAAACAAGTAGATGCCTTAAGTAATCACAACGCAAGGCACTAGCATAGCATAAGAGCCTCAGAGCATAAGCAGCACAAAGCCTTTGGAAATGCTAAGTGTTAAGCGTATAGGCACACATCTCGAGGCAAAACCTACCCCTACCTGATGATAACGTCATCATCAGCCATATCTAGCTTTAATTAGTCATAATCAAGAAATAAATGCTCCTACATAACTGCCAGAGGACTGTAATTCACTGCACATCCTTTCTGAGAGAAAGCCATGAAAATAAGGGTAAAATTGCAGTTTTAACAGCACATCTCAATTGCAGTACAATCACGGGTTTCATCAGGGGTCTATTAAAGGTCAAATGGTCATAAATGTTTAATAAGAGGGTCCATGCAGATAGAAAAGGGTTTTCACGTGTTTCGAGAATTTAATGACTTCTAAAACCCTAAAAATAGATCCGCTTGATTAATGGGAATTATGGTTAGAATAAAATTCAACTAAATCCTCTAAAATTCATAGAAAAATATTCTCTAGGGTTCAGCATCCTTGGTTTGACCATCAGAACCTATTTTAACCTAAAATAGAGTCTCAGACGGAAAGTTGTCCTAATTTAGGTAACTATGCAATTTACCCAGTCAAACATAGTCAAAACCTAAATCTGACTTCACCATCATATTCCTTGAGTCTAAATAGGTTTGTTCCAAAATTTGGGCCCAATCAGAGATCATTTTGACCAAGTTTGCATTTCAGTCCTATCTAACTCTTTCTTACATAAATGACCTTAACTTTCAAAAACCTTTACAAAAAGCCCCCAACTTCTTTGTCTTATTCACAAACAAGTCCCTCCACCATTATCGCGGAGAACTCCTACTCCGGCGAGCTTATTCTAGCAAAATCTCCACGATTACTTGACGAATCCCTCTTAAAATTGAAAGGGAAACTCGTCATGTAATTGCTTTCCTTTTCAGCCAGAGCTGAAGCTCCAAATCTCACCTAAATCCTAATGCGAACTCATGGAAGAATTGGGTATCCTATTCCGATGAACCTTCCAAGCTTGGAAGCTTGGCTCCCAAGCTCCTTTTGACCTCTAAACCCCTATAAAAGAACCCCCAAACCTCGTTGAGTCTCCTTAGCCTGAATTTCGGCTGGAAACCCCCCTCTTCTTCTCTCCTTTTTGGCTGCAAGTCTCCACGAGCTCCGGCGAGTTCCTTGACCACATTCCTCATCCATCTTGCAAAACGAGTAGTGGATTCATCCTCCCCGACTTCTTTCGCGTGCTGCAATACCAGCAGATGCCCTTTTCCATGTCTTCCTTGCTGCTTCTTCATCACCGGAGAGTTAATCTTCTCCATCACTAGCGTGCCAAAACTGGTCTAGATCTCCCCCCTTTCGTCCATTATAGTAGCTAGATAGGTTTAGTTAGCATCGTAGGTTAGTTTCCCTTTCTCTATCTCTCAATTCAACCCTCGACACGACTGTTCACCGTCATCTTCTTCCACTCCGACGACCACTCCGGTGAGGCGTTTCCACTGCTACACAGCTCCATCCGCCTTGCCAAAACCTTCTACACTCTCACGACATCCACCCGCACAAAACCCCTCTCCTATTTCGTCCTTTTGCTCACCCAAACTCACCCCCGAACAACCCACCTTCACACCACTTTCTCCATTACAGTACACCCTCCATACGCACTCTCACACCATGAAACCACCTTCGCTACACTCGCAAGCCATTGGTGACTCTTATGAACTATTCTAATGTGGCCAAGAGGTCGTATTGATGGATTTTAGGTACACGCTACCCTCTGTTGCCGCTGCCATTACTGTCGACATGTTCTTCATGTTTTAGCTGAGCATGCCCCAGGTGTCACATCCAGGTGGTGCGGAAGCAACACCTGCAGACTCCCAGGTCCCAAATTGGGAGGAAGAGGTGCAGCTGCGACTCTAATTCAAGGACACCTTCATCTGCAGTTGACATGCGAAAAGATGGTGGGACATTTAGTCCCACCACGTGGAGCACAGAGCCACCTGCGCGACATAAATGGAATTTGTGACATTGGCTATTCGCCTCGACACAAAGGGGTGAGGTCCCCTGCACCCGACACCTGCCTCGCCCGTGACATTGTCCACGCAGGTCTGGCTCATACCCGATTACCTGCCTAAACTGACACACCTCGGCTGCTACCCCACTGCAGGCAGCATTGGTCTTGGGTGCGCGTGGTCGTTTACCCGATAGCCCAGACATTGGCCTTGGAAGGCAAGAAAGAAGGGAAACCAGAGAGAAAGAGAGAGAGAGCACGGGGTAGGGGGTTTTGCTCTCTTGAGGGTTGGTTAAACACTTAGCCGCTAGAGGGATTGCTTCCCTCTGTGCATGAAGAACAAGGGCCAAGGCAAGGAGGAAAGAAGAAGAGGAGAAGACTTGAAGAGGCAAGGCAACTATAGAAGGAGAAGAGAAGAAAAGAGAAGCCAAGAAAGAAACAAGAAGGAAGAGAGCCTGTGCAAAGAAGGAAGAGGCACACAGAGAAGAAGTAGAAGAAAAATCACAAAAGGGGTATTGTAGCAACACCTTTTAAGACGTCTGATTTCAAAATCAGATGTCTGATCACATATTCATGCCTTTAATTAAGATTTGAGTAATTATTCTATGTATTAGACTTATAATTAGTGATCCAAATCACCATTATTTTGTCTAGAATTCTTTTTACTCCTCATATACTCAAGTTCTACATTGCACATTCAATTTTGAGTAATTAATTGTGTTCATTTATATTATCTATTAAGATTAGTACGTGAATTCCTACTTGCTCCTAGCGAACGACCTCAGACTTCATTCGAGTATAAATATTATATATTTTTCACACTGATTCAACTGTATTACAATGCGAGGACTTTAAAACCCATTTCAGAGAGATTAAGACTAGCCTCCTTATATTTTTCCCTTTGTTTCCTCTATTCAGAATCGAGAATAGGATGGTCGGGTATACGGGTAACTGTGTTGTGAAGAGGGGACCGGACCCACCGGCAAGGTGTACCAGGTGAGGAGTGAGAGGCACGTGAGATGAGGGGACCTCACCCCTATGTTTGAGGCAAAATGCCTATGCGACGAATTCAATTTATATGGCTTGTTTGGTTTGCTAATGCACGAGGTGGGACTATGTTTCCCACTTCCTCCTTCGCATAGATGCGAGAGGACCTAGGCAATTACTGCTTCTGTGGGTGTTGCTTCGCCCAATCAAGGACTTGGTTGATTTCAGCAGAGAGTTCCACAACTGATGGGGGTCGAAGTAGAGACAAATATGGTCGGATGGTGGTTGGGAGCGACAAAGATGATGATGGCAATGATGGATCTCCGATGATTGACTGAAATCATGAATACGACTGATGAGGCCCAATTAAAATTCTTATGAGCATCGCCAGAGCACGGCGAATGTGGTGGCAATGTTCTCGTGGTGGTTGGAAGCATGTAGAGGTGTGATGCTGCCGAAGATGATGACTGTGAGGTGGGACATTCGGTGGGGTTGTGGAGTGGATGGAACACACAATAGAGTTAGGACTTTTGGTGGTGAAGTCAAGGTGGAGCTTTTGGGAGTGGTGGTGAGGCGCTTGGTGGTGTGTAGCAAGAGTGGCTTCACTGGAAGGGTCACCGACCGTGGAGAGGACGAAGGGGAAGGAGGCGATATGTTGGTTGAAGTAGGGAACCAGGGGTTGGAACCTAAGCTTCGGTGAGAGAGGGAGAGAAGAAACCTAATTTAAGGACGAAAGGAGGAGGATTTGGCACCAGCTGTGATTGGCCTACGACAGAGGGGACAAACTCTCCGATGTTGACGGCAAGGCAGAAGGGGTCTGGCAGCGCTTACTTTGGCCCACCAGGCACGGATGAAGGTGGGAAGATGTTCCCTCTACCTATTGTACGTGGCAGAGGGCGACGAAGGGGATTTAAGGAGCTCGCTGGAGCTGAGGTTGAACCTAGCTAGTGGGAGAGAAAGAAGAAGTCTTTTGGCATAAAACCTAGCTAATTTTGACATTGGGAGCTTGGGTTGCTTTTATAGAGGTGAAACCTGACCTCTAAATGAAGAAAGAGGCTTAATTGGTCATGGTCTCAGAGGAAAGAGTTCCTCAATTTCCTTGAGCTCACCTAGGCTCTAGAATTGGTTTTGGAAACCCTAAGGCGATTTGAACAATTGGGTAGGATCTTTAGATTAATCCCTCCAAATTTAGAGGGATTTGTATCTAATTTGACGGAGAAATCTTTGATTGAAGGTCAGCAGATTTGGGTTCACACCTCTAATGGCAACAGGGACTTGTTTGAAGAAAACAATGAGAATCTAGGGACTTGAACATAATAAATCTGAAAGTTAGGGGCTTGGATGCGAAGAATAGAGATTTTAGGGACTAAATTGTAAACTAGGTCAAGATGGACTCTGATTGGGCCCAAATTTTGGCTTTAACCTAATTTTGACCCAAGAAATCTAATGGTGAAGTTGGATTTGAGTTTTAACCAAGTTTGACAAGAAAATTTGCACTAATCCCAAATTAGGGTAGAATCTCGTCTGGTCTAGGTCAAAATAGGTTCAGATGATCAAACCAAGGGTACAAAACCTCTTATAATATTTTTATATAAATTTTAGGAGGTTTAGATGAATTTTTTCCTGGCCATAACCTCTTCAATTAAAATGGGGTTTATAATTAGGGTTTTATGTATTGATTCGATTCTCGAAATGCTTGAAACCCTGTTTCTATCAGTGTGGACCCACTTTTTGGTCCTTAATGCTCAATTGACCTCTAATTAACCCCTAGGTGACCCTGCATTCATGATGTGATGTTAAAACAGTAGAATTAACCCTTTTTATTATTTTCTTCTCAGAATGGATTTGAGTGGAATTACTTTCCTCAAGCGACCATTCAGGAGCATTTATCTCTTGATTCCAACTAATTCAAGCTAGTTATGGTGAATGATGGTGTTACCATCAAAAACCTATGAACTAAATGTAGAATTTTCCTACGAATGATGATAAACTAGAGTTTATCATATAGTAGTTAGATCAAATTACCTATATCTTGTGCTTCATACAAATATATAAAAAAAAGAAAATAGAAAAGACTAAAAAGAAATAATCATATAGAAAGAGAAAATACTAGTTGCCTCCCTGGGATGGCCCAGTCTCCATTTCAAAATATTCATTTTTCCGAGTTTAATTTTAAAATTTCATAAGTATCTTCATGATTCTTGCTATAGCATGTGTGTTTTCATGAATAACATTTTGTGTAGATCAAGCATATATCCCTAAAAAGCTTTGAACCTAATCAAAGAGTTTGGATTTTTGATGCATGATTATGCTTATTCTCAAGAAAGCTTGGATCAAGATGGAATAGCCCTTACATTGTCACATGCACTTTGCAGACAAAGTTGTTGAGATTAATGACCCTAGGACAAATCAGACTTTCACTATGAACAATCAAATGCTCAAATCATATATTGATAATATCTCACATGAACTTGTCCCTAAAAAGGTGGCTCTCCTGGAAATCTAACTGAGCTGGACATCTGGCTGAAGACGTTAAAATTAGTGCTTATTAGGAGACAACCCAACATAATTTTGTGTATATATTGGGTTAATTTCACAAGCACCTACTCAGAATTATTCAAGTGATATCTTCCCTTTTTAATGCATATTTGGGAGTACAATAAGGACATTGCATGAAATAGGCATGGGGGTGCGTAATTTTTCACTGAGCTTTCATATATATCTAGTCTTCAAAAAATTTATTAGATTTTTGAAAATGAAAATTTGTTCTAAAAGTTTTTGAAGTCTAAGCATCCCATCCTTTGCACTTAGACATTAATTAACTAATTTACGAGTGATTAACGATAAGCGCTTTCTAAAAGCTGTATGATCTGAGGGTCTATTTTTTAAAATCGAACTTAATTTCTTATATAATTCTAGGACTCTCGTAGGAATGGCTAACTTGTTTCATTGATTCCTCCTAGTTGTTAGATGTTCAGATGCCAGCTTTGCACCCTAATCTTCCCCAGATTCTTATTTAGGAGGCATTCATGAACTAGATTTAGAAGAGCTACCTACCTTTAAAAAAATAGAGAGAGCAGAAAATGAAGTAGAAAATAACAAAAATGGAGAATCTAAAGTAATAAAAAAAGAAAAAAAGTGAGAAAAGGAAAGAAAAAAAATGAAGGAAAAGGTAATGAGAAATAAAACTAAAGTCAAAGAAGCTAAATGTCATAGCTATGGAAATATACACTGATTTCGATCTTATGTTTACCTCAGGATAGAAAAAGGGGGGATAAAGTCACCAGTTTGTAGTAAGGCTACTCCAAAGACAAGGTTTGTGTGTGAAGGGTAGTCTTGCATCTCCAAGAAAGCTCGATTTTCTAGAATGTGTTGCCCACTTATCTTACCAGTTGTCACGTGCACAAATGCTTAGTCTTTCTGCCTATTCAAACCTGTGGGTGGATTTGTGAGTCATAGAAACCTATACCTAAGACCCAAGTCCGAGAGGCCAATCGGAATTTGATAGGAGAAGGCAATTTGTATTTTGGTTAGTACTTGTGTGTTGTTAAGTCTTTGTGTTCAGAGTTCGCATATAAATATATATATAAGAAATGTATCTAGAGAGCGCAGTGCTCAAAAACCCCCAAAAAAGCATCAATTTATGACCACACGATCCTCTCCTTGCTTGATGGAATAGCTAAGTTTGGTTTTAGTGGTTTTAATTTTATTAATTAGTAGGTTTTTATGGTATTTTAAGTGTTAAGTCTTTTTTGGCAACCATCCTTGATCATCTCATGCCAATCTCAGGCAGTTTGTTTTGGAGTTGTACCCATCACCATAGAGATGTTCCCATCATCGCATATTTTCTTTTGAAACCCTGTTCTTGTCACCGTCGTCTTCTTGCTTGCACTGCTCCCTTCAACCTTCATCTATAGAGTAGTACCCAAAAGTTGCTGGCCTTCGTCTATAGAGCAATTCCCAGAAGTTGCTGGCCTTCGTCTATAGAGCAGTTCCCAGAAGTCGATGGTTTCTGAAAATGTAGCTAATGTACTGAACTTGATTTTGAATTTTCATTTGCTTATATTGCTATAACAGTTATGTTTATTTGTTATATCATTCACTATTTTTTTTATAGGGATAACACTCGAGATGAATCATTGGATTATTTGGCTTTCATAAAAAGATGGCAATATATTATTTCGAGTCCAACAAATAATGATATCCATCATCTTTTAGGTAAATTCAATATATTAGTTATAACGTTATGTACTACGTTTATCACCTTGTTGCTGATAAAACACACCTGTAAACTACGTAAAACAATAAAACTTGCGTGGCACACCTCAATGTAGCATAATAAATTGTATTATAGCAAGATATTTTGAAAATCCAACACCACTTTTTGCTACAATCATGTCCAGATGTTTGGTTGATACTGGTTATCTTCTCTTTTTTAATGTACTTCATATTGTAAAACAAGTTTGATGCTCATATGTGTCCAAGATATTTTGAAAATCCTACCCCACTTTAGCCATGAGCGTGTCCGTACATTGTAAGACGATCAAGTAGTGTTTCGTTGAAATTTATTAGCTTCACTTTTTGATGAACTTTATATTGTAATACAAGTCTGATGATTATACTTGTCTACAATAAACTTCATGATACTTTTGTTACGTGCGTGTCTAGATGTTGTATTACAATTAGCGTGTGCTTTAAATTTTTCTAGATCTGTACCACTATGTGTTTATCTGATATTCGTTAACTCCTCTTTTTAATGAACTACATATTTTAAGACAAGTTTGATGCTCAAACTTGTTTACAATAATTGTTATTTTTGTGTAATAAGGTAAAGCATTGTACGCATTATTTAGTTTGTATGGATTCAAATCTTTTAATTACATAATTTTTTATTTCACATATGATGATGAACCCATGGTTATTGATGATACGACTATTTTATTGGATACTGAAAATGATTTTTGTGAGTAACTCCCAAGGATTAGTATGGAATTTAATTTTGTATCAGTGGCCAAAATTTTTTATGAACAATATGCTATTGCTTGTGGTTTTAGTATTTGAAAGAGCAATACAAAGTTCTCATTAGATAAGAATACGAAATCTAAAGTGTTGTCATACAAGAAGTTTGTATGTTGTGTGGAGGGATTTTCGGAGAAATCTTTAGATGTTCTACAGAGCAAGTCAATATCTTTTTCTAATCCATTTCTAAAGTCTATTTCTCCAACCAAAAGGAACTTTAAGAAGAAATTTGGGACCCATAGGACTAGATGAATGCTAAGATAACAATCAAGTTGAATTTTATGTCGAACAATTGTGAAGTTCAGAAGTTTGTTGATGAACATAATCACTCAACATCATCTCCAAGCAAGAGGTACTTAAAGCCTATTAAGACAATCACGGACCACACGAAGGTAATTTTGGGCACAATGTCTAATGTTGACATCCCCGTAAGCAAGCAGGTCGCATTTATTTCAAGGCATGGAGGTGTTGGTGATCACATAGTGAACATTGTTAAGGATATATATAACTTGAAGAGGGATGAAAGGAAGAGAGTATTAGGGTTAGATACTCAAATGCTTATAGACCACTTTGAATATTGTAAGAGCATGACTCCAGAATTTTTCTATTCTTATGTGGTTGATAATGACCAATGCTTAACCCAATGCATGTGGATGGATCCGGTATCTTTAAAGGACTACAAGTTATTCAGAGATGTGTTATCATTTGATACCACATATAACACCAACAAGTACAAGTTGATATTTTCCACATTGTGTGGTGTGAATCACCATAGAAAAACAATTTTATTGCTAACTCACTTCTAATGAATGAGTCAAAGGATTCTTTTGAATGGTCGTTTTACAACTTTTTGGAAGCAGTTGACAAGCACCCAATTTCTGTTGTAACTAATCAGGATCCTTCAATAACAACTGCTATTGCATCATGCTTTCCTAATATTGTTCATAAATTTTGTGTTTGGCACATTGTGAACAAGTTCAACTCGAGAATTGGCTTCTTTGACTATGGTGGCATTGCTATTTCCGAACTTAGCGAGCTGATTTGGCTGTGTAGGAGCCCGAACAAATTCAATGATTGTTGGGCTCGTATAATTGAGAAGCATGGTCTTCATGAGAATAAATGGTTGAAGTCCATTTTTTATATAAGAGAAAGTTGGGTTCCAGCATATATGTGTAATCGATTCATTGCTGGTTTGAAGACCACCCAAAGGAGTGAGAGTATTCATTCATTTCTTAGTAGCTCTATAACCAAGCAGAATACTCTTTTTGAATTCATTTTTCATTTCCAAAATGCATTAAATAGAATTAGAGAAGTTGAAAATGAGATGGACAATGATTGTTTGATGAGGCAACCATTGTTAAAAACCTCGTGGAGTGTTGAGAGATAACTTGCTAGCATCTACACAAAGTTTATTTTCTATGAAGTTCAGAAGGAAATTACGAGCTCTTTATTATTGAATTTGTTGATATATCGACTAATGAACCTGGTTCTAAGTTCAAGACAATCACTACTGGAGATCAAGTGGAACTACATGAAGTTTTTTATGGCATGGGAGATGGTGTTTATAGATGTCAATGAAGGTTAATGGATTTTGTTGGTATTCCTTGTAGGCATGTTTTTGCAATTTTGAAAAATATGAATGTTTTCTCAATGAGGTGTATATTCTTCAAAGGTGGAAGAGCAACATCAAGAAATCAGGCTATTGTCCTATATACAAGACTTCATTGCACAACAATGATGCAAAGGAGTTGCATCTCATGTGTTCAGATCTCATCAACCAATCCATAAAATACAGTGATACATTTGATATGGAGAAGAAGTTGATTGAGTCTGCAATTACAACCATCCATGATATGATAAAGATGAAGATTTTGAATGACCAAGAGCTAGAACCACGTGTTACAAATATACTCCCACAAGGATCTATAATGATTGGAGAACCAAAGATAGCTAAGACCAAAGGTAGCGGTAAAAGTGGGAGGCCAAAGATTGGTAGAAGAAGAATGAAGCCTATGAGTGAGAAGAAACAAATCAGGGGTCATCAATGCAAGTATTATTCGAAATTTAATGTTGGACACGACTCAAGAAATTGTACTTTGAAGCTAACCAAATCTAGCACATCAACACATAGGTAAATCTTTATCTTTTTTATATATTTATTTTTTCCTTGATCGCATGTTTATCATCATATATGTCAATACGTTGTCTTCTCATGGCAAGTCTAAAGAACATCTTTATGATATTAGTTTAGATAGTGGTTGATTTTTGCCCATTGATACCTCAATGTCAACATGTGGTTCAGAACATCTTTACGCCTCAAATCTAATGGGATCAAGCTACATTATGTTCATTGATCTATGTAGACAATTGGAATTCTTTTTTGTTTAGTACGAAACATGTATTTATCACGTTCCTTTGAACGTTAATATTTATCATTGAGATATTCTTTTTTGCAAATCTTCTTGCGTTAATATATTACAAATGCTAGCATTTATTATTTTCTTGTTCAATGTAATGCAATCTCGGTGTAATACAACGCACCACACAGGCACCACTATATATGCTATGTAATACCTAGTTAAACGTATATCAAGATGATTTTTTGCTACATCATATCCATGCATAAACATATTGAAACCAACCCAAATCACAGGCATTATATTAACGTTCGTAACGTAATCTACCCTGCTCATAACACTTTATTGTATTATAGTTTTTATACATAGTGTTTGCAATTTAATCTTGTAATAGTGTAACACTCATCGCATTATTGTAACTTGGTTGCCCAATGCTTGCAAACCATTGTAAGACGTATTCAAGATTCAATGTAATACATAATAATAGTCATTGCAAGGAACTGAAAGCACCCAAAATTACTAATATTTATCATTGAGATATTCTTTTTTGCAAATCCTCTTGTGTCAGTATATTACAAATGTCAGCATTTGCTATTTTGTTGTTCAATGCAATGCAATCCCGATGTAATACAATGCACCACACATGCACCACTATATATGCCATGTAATACTTAGTTAAATGTATATCAAGTTGAATTATTGCTACATTCATATCCATGCATAAACGTATTGAAACCAACCCAAATCACAAGCATTATATTTACGTTCGTAACAAAGTCTACCCTGGTCATAATGCTTTATCGTATTACAATTTCGATACATAGTGTTTGCAATTTAATCTTGTAACATTGTAACACTCATCACATCTTTGTAACTTTGTTGCCCAATGCTTCCAAACCATTGTAATACATATTCAATATTCAATGTAATACACAATAATAGTCATTGCAAGGAATTGAAAGCATCCAAAATTACTATGCAACATTGTAATACATACATCACTTATATAATAAATATTTGATCAATTAACAGAGATATAGCCAACATGTAAAATCATTCATTAAAATTTGTAACCATGCACAATACCCATGTGCACACTTGAGAGTAACATTGTAATACAATGCATCACGTAGGGAGCATCATCTATTCCATGGAATAGTTAGTTAAATGTATATGAAGTTTAGTTATTATGACATTCACGCTTGTCAACCTATAACTGAAGACCTACTGTTTTACGTAGTGAAATCGGTGTTTAAAAGATAAATGATGTTGCGTTGCAGTATAAGTGAAATCGCCTTGTAAACAAATAAGAATTTTATTACTTGAAAACTTAGGAATCCGAGGTCGAACACGGGGAGCAAATTGGTATTTAAAAACTAAGAACACAATCTCAAGTTGATAAAATGTGATGTTCAACAATATTATGAAGCAATAGAATGAAATTCAATGTATATAAATGCTAAAGAGAAGAATAGAGATGTAAAAAGAAATAGAATGCCTGTTCTCTCTCTTCTTTCTTCTCTCCTCTCTGATGTCTTCTTCTTTCCTCTACGGCTTCTTCCTCTTTCTATCTTCTTGCTTTTCTTCTCTTGATTTCCTTCCTTCTTTGTCTTCCTTGACTTCTTTCTTTTTCTTCTACCTTTGATTGCCTTCTTTCTTTGGCGTTAGCTCCTTTCTTCTCTTCTTTTCCTTTAGCTATACCTTCTTTCCTTTCTTCCTTGGCTTCTAATTTCTTTCTTCTTTAGATGCGCCTTCTCCTTCCTTCCTTCAGCTCCTTCTTCTTCAGCCTCTGCCTTCAAGTCTTCCTTAGCCTCTCCTACCCTTAGCTTTCTTTCCTTTCCGCAGCTCCTTCCCTCAGCTTTGCTTCCTTCTTTCTTTCCCTGCACACACGAGTGCAAAACCTACCCCTACCCTCCCCTACGTACGCTCTCTCTCTTTTTCTCTCTTAGGTTCGCTCCTAGAGCCAATCGTGTATACAGGTCAGGTTAAGCGCACCCGGGTCCAGGCGCACCAGCGTGGGTGGTGCGCGAGGAGTGCAGGGTTATCGAGTCAGGCAGCCAGGTCCGCATAGCGTGGGTTGCGGACGAGGTAGGTGAGAGGGCAAGGGGACCTCACCCCGTGATCTGAGGCGATAAGGTAAAAACACAAAAACAACATAAACCACTCATCTGCGCCCAACGTTTCCGAGGTGGGACTAAAATCCCACCTGCTTCTTCGTGTGCGCGCAGGGAGAATGCCTACCCAATTGCTGCAGTTGCGGTCGATGTAGCCTTCGATTGCTAGGTGCAAAAGGGTCGTGGAATGTTTCCGCGCACCTGGGGGCTCTAACTCCTGGAGCAATGCGACCTGGAGCGAGCTTGCGAGCAAGCTTGCTTGTGCTCCAATGGCGGAAAGGGGGTGAACCTGCAAATCAACAATATGGCCTCGCGGCCTTGTCAAAGCACTTGGGTAGCTTCACCGTGTCACGGTGAAGGTGATGTAGTGGGTGGCGTGGCGCAGAACGGCCTAAGCGTGCGTGCCTAGGTCAGACTGTGGCCGTGAAAGTGTGTGTGTTCGATGAGAGTGTAGGGTGCGTGTGGTGGTTAGTGAAGTGGCAGATGATGATCAGTGGATGATGGCGGAGGTTCTGAGGTAGGTGGCAAGGCATGTGGATGAGTGGAGCGACGGTTGTGCCTTTGCCGGTGGTTTGCTGGAGATGAGGAAGATGGAGGTGGTCTGTGGCTGTCGAGGGTGATTTTGTGAAATAAAGAGGAGGAAAGTGAAAGGTAGGGAGAGCGGAATTTAACTGAGGGTATTTAGATGAAGGGAAGAGGAGGAGGGTGAGCGATGCGTGTGTGCCGTCGTTGGAGAAGGAAACCCTGAGATGAGGAAGACGGCGGCGACGAAGGGGTTGGAGGAGCGTGTGTATGTATGGCGCGACGTGGAGGAGCACGGCGGAGAAGACTTTGCAACTGGTATGGTGGCAGAGCAACTAGAGGAGGGAGGAGAGATTGTCGGAGCTTGCAGGCTATTGGCCGGAAATGGGGGAGGAAGAAATTTGGGGGTTTCTGCAGCCAATTCAAGCTTAATCTCAGTAGTGAGGACAGAAGATCCTTTTATAGCTACTGGCAGAGGTCCTTGTGCTTGGAAGGTAAGTGTCTCTCGAGCATTCGCATGAGAGATTGGGTGTGAATCAAGGTTGAAGATTGCATTCAGATGCTAGGGAATTCCTTAGAGAATCTCCCTTCCAAATCTGAGAGATCTCTGAGGAATCATGGAGAAATCATCCTTGAATCCTCGTCGGAGTAGGACTCCTCCGCTGTAATGGTAGAGGGACCCAATTGCAAAGAGTGGCGAGGAAGATAGGGGGGTCTACGCAATGGTTTTCAAAAGTTAGGGGCCAAAATGTAATTGGGTGGACTATTTTTCAAAGTAGGTCAAGGTGACCTCCCCTTAGATCCAAATTTTGGTACAAACCTAATTTGGACTTAAGGAATCCAATGGTGAAGTTGGATTTTAGGTTTGACCACGTTTGATTGGACATTTTGCATAAAAACCTAATTTAGGGCAAATAATTAGCTAGGACCCCCTATTTAGGTCAAAATAGGTTTCAAAGGCCAAATTGAAGGTTATAAATCCTAGAGGATATTTTTCCATGAATTTTAGAGGGTCTAGTTGATTTTTATCCCAACCAAAACCTTGTAAAATTAAGTGGGTTTATTTTAGGGTTATAGGATGTCATTTAATTCTTAGATTGCACATGAACCCATTTTTGATTAAACCATCTCACTTTTCCTCTTGTTGAATTCAATTGACCTATGTTTAGCCCCTGAGAAATCTCGTTGATGTACTGCAATGGTAAAATTGCAGTTTTACCCTTTGTTTCCTATTTTCTTCTCAGAACAGTTATTCCTTGAATTAGGCCCTTCTCTAGGTTATGTAGGAGCTTTTGTTCTCTTTTCTAGGTCAAAATGAGCTAGTTAGGGCTCATGATGGTGTTCCCATCATCTACCATCCAATTAAACAATCATGTAGTAATACAATTTATCTTAATAAAATTATAATAGAAAATATATATCCATTGATCAAAAGGAACTTAGAAAATTATTCTAAGTGAACACACAAAATAGTGTTATATCACATGTAAATAGGGTTCTAAATATTTACAAGTCTCTAAAACTATAATCATTGTTACATCACAAAAATCAATCTCAACCATCTTCTCTGAGCTATATAATTTCCTTATGACGACTTCTTCATTCTTACTTCTGTGAGGTAATTATAAATGAGACTTTTATTTTCTTCAGTGTTGCATTGCAGCAAGATTGTAGCAATTTGAGCTCTAAATTTCCCAATATCGCAATGCATGAACATGATTTGCTCTCTTGCACAGATGTAATCCATTTATTTAAGAAGATATCTACCACAATCAATACTTGTTGGTGGCTACATTGGTACATTGGTAACCAAATTGATTTTCCATGCCCTTGTCCTTACTTCTAGTAAGACCATTGTAAAGAGTCTTGATGCGATACCTTTCTAGAAGTCATGCATTTAATGAATATTAACTCAACATTTAATATCAGATTTCTAAATCTACTCCAATTTTACTTCCATAGATGCACATATGTTTAAGGTATACTCGCCCATCTATAAGCTTCACCCTTGCTCCTCCGATATGACCCAAAGAGTCATACAGCAAGTATTTGCCCTTTTCGAAGCAAGCCATAAGAAGTATCTAATGCCTTGGTACATGTATGGGGAAGAATGCCTTGAGATTCCCATATGTGCTTGGTCTTATTTCGAAAATTTGCTGGAGGGTTGTTGTTCACTTTTTGTCAACATACCAGCTCTATTTTCTATTAAGCTCTATATATCATTAAATGATAACTATTACAAACCACAGAAACATCACAGCATGTTTAATATATCTAAAGTAAGTTATATCATGATTACCATAATGGTTAAAGATGCAAAAAAATATGGTGCCTCTCCCTTACTAAATATGGAATTCTTGAAAAATAAGTAGTCCATGTATGAATCTATTATCTGCATATGTAAAATTTAGGATAATTTTATTTGATATTATTTAATACATGAAAAGACACAAATGATGTATTATGCGATAGATCATATACCATATCTTCGACCATTCCACCATACAAGAAGTTGTGAATATGTCGACTGGTGCAGTAGTTGTCCAACGATGTATAGTAATTCTTCCTCAAACTATTAAATTTTTGGCGAACAAAACAATTATTAATTACTTGTATATATTTGCATTTAATTGTAATCACAAACACTTACTTGTCAGCTGGATTACGAAGGAATGGCTGTATTATATCATTTTCTTCACTGATCATTGATGTGTACACATCTAATTAGCCTAAAATGCCTATTTATGCATGTTCCTAGGTCCATATAACCATCATGCATTATAAATATTGCATAACAAGCATCATCACGCATTTAAATTAATTTCTACAAATTATAGGTTAATTTACCCTTTCTGTGGTCATGGGACAAGGTGATATTTATTTGAGCCTCGGATTGAAGATCCAATCGTACAGATCTTATCAGGGCAACGATCGGAGTTCAACGCCTATGAGATCATCTCGAACGAACTTCCATAGCATCGGATGTCCTTCGAGGAAGATCAGAGGCCAAGGGACAAGGTGGTGTAAAATCTATACCTCAGATGACAAATCCAATCGTACAAATGGGTTCAGATCAACGATCGTAGCCCAATGGCATGAAAATTGGTTCAATCCGACAACCATGGAACCACCTATGAGAAATAAAAGATGGATGACCTAGATGTTGCCATGTGGTGCCATCCTAGCTGCCCAAGATCGTCTATAAGACAACCTCTTCCCCTGCACGATCAATCCCAGCTGTTGGATCAAGATCCAATGGTTGAGAGCATCGCGAGCTTTAAATCAAAAGTGCAACCATTTTGAAGCCTTGGTGCAGCGGTTGCGCGCTGCATTTGCAAATGCGCAACACACGTTCGATTCATGGCGAGGGGAGAATTTTGCAAGAAGCCACGTGCGAGGAAATTGGACCCCTGGATCGAGATCAAGTGGCAGCAACAACGTCGTTGTGGCATCCTCTCGTGCATCAGATGAGAGTGCTTCGCACACACGCGTGATCACACACAATCATACGTAGACGCGGCATGCATTACAAAGGCGAAGCGTGTGTGGATTTAAGCTATCCGATCATGTGATCGGATGGCTGAGAGTGAATTTGTGCGATGAACCGTGCAACAGCTAAAGGCAAGGTGGCATTAACGTGGCTGCATGTGGTGTGTTGGATCGACGATGAACGGCTTTCCTTCCATGAAAGCTTCGGCGACGTGCATCTTTAGTGACGCTCATAAATGTCACTAAAGACTCTAACATTAATGTTGAAGCCTTAAAAAAACTTTTATGCCCAATTCCTACACCTATAGATGGCCTACCCCTCCCACATATTTTCTCATCCCTTTCTCTCTTCTCTCACCTCCTCTGATGCTCTAGGAGCTGATGTCGTACCCGGGATGCTCCACTAGTGCTAGAGTAAAATAATTTTCCCATCTTCTTACCCCCTTTGGGGAGCATCCTGTGGTTGTCTTCTCGCCACCATTCGGGAAGCGAATCCCATTGCGACACCACCATGCTTCATCCTTTGTCCTCTAGATTCATCCTCCCTCGTCCAACGTCTCACCACTCTCTTCCGGGTGCTCCATCAACGCGGCTCGACCTCCAAGTAATCGTCGAAGAGGATTTTCTCATCCCTATCTTTTTACTACTTTTTAGTGTAGATTTCAAAATTTCAATTAGTGTAGTGAACAAGGCTATATGGTTATGAAATATTAGTTTACTCTCTCTCGCTTTTCCCTGTATTATTCTCTCTCTTTTCTATTATTTATTCTTTAAGTAGAATAGCAAGCATAGATTAATTTCAGCCAGCTACTCTACTTTGTCACAATAATTCCCAATGTGGGTTTTAATCAAATGTTCTCCTCCCCGTGTTTGACCCATGACTCACCAGAGTTTTGGTTATAAATTTTATTTGGTAATGGATTTTCTTGCGAATTTTACATTGACTCGAGTTTTTCCAAAAACTCAAATTCTTCGTAATGATTTTCTCACTTATCAATCACATGTTCAAGACCATCGTAATCATCACGAGGGTTGCATAAGTACTGCAATTGTGATTTCATTGTATTAGATATATCTAATTGGAGGTATAATTATGATTAAATGTAAACAATCCATGAATTGTATTTAGAATTTAATACTTACAGCATCATTGTCCACATTGTTGTCTATGGGTAGTGTATGTTCATTGCTTGCATTTTTTTGACCATCTACTATTTCATGCTGTTGATGCGGCACATCCACTACTTCCAAATCGTGCACCATTATGTTGCCATCCCCCTTTTTTTGCTTAGCCACCTCACTTTTTTCTCCACCATCACTAGCAGCCTTGAAACTTTGCTCGTTCAATTTTTTGCAACATTATCGATGTTGCGTGCTTCTCTTATTTTTTTAATAACTATTCTTTCTTTGATTCTCTCGACCATAGAACTTGGAGTTCTTTTCCTTTTTTTCTCTTCCCCTTCTTTTCATTACCATCATCTACCTTACTTGCCTCCAATGTTAACTCTATATTACATGGTTTATTTGCACCCAAGTTGCATTCCACAGCCGCAATATGGTTATCCTCTTCTTTTGTGTTATGTTCACCATTACTAGTGAGAGTGTTTTCACGAGGAAAAATTAGGGTTTTGAAGAACTCGTTGTCATGGTCGCATAAATCACTACCAAATAAAATTTATACTGAAACTCAAGGTGAGTTCTGGGTCAAACACAAGGAGGTGAATGTTTGGTTTGTGAAATCTGCGCTTCAATTTTATTTCTTTTTATTATTTTTGTCTTTTATGATTTTTTTGGGATTTTTTATAAAGCAAGAAGTCAGATCGATAAAACTTTATCTAATTAATCTACTTACAAAATAGAGGGAGAGTGAGAGAGAGATAGAGAAACATTTCATAACTTGATCAATGTATATTGCAACTAATTGAAACTACACTAGAAAGTAATAAAAAATAGAATGGGTTGAGAAGAATGCCCCTCGACGGTCGCTTAGAGGACGACTTGCCCTGACAAAAATTAAACTAAATGTGTTTACATCATACCCCTATGCCTATCTTTTGCTAGTACCTAGCAAAATTAAACTACATGCTCTGTATAAGAATAAAATTAGGACTCGATCTCTAAGGCATTAGTTATTTATTAACGAAAAGAAATTTCAACTAAGATCCTAAACTATGAAGACTCAACAGTGCCTGGGTGCCTATCAAAATGCAAACCGCCCAAGTCCTCACCTTATTTCGTAAAGGGAAGATACATATTTCTATTTTTTTTTCTTCTTTTCTAATTTTTCTGGATTTTTTGAGTCTAAAGTTTCGGGCCAGCTTTCTACGGCTATCCATCCCACCCAAGACTTGAACAGAACTTTAAGCTCTAAGCATCTTGTGAAAAAGTGATAGATTCACTAGGTGGCTATTAAAACAGACTTCAGGTTTCTACGACCTTAGGTGACATTTAGAGTTTCTGCCTAAAGGTTATTTATTCAATCGATAGCTTTCTCCCTACTTTTTTCAAATTCTTTATGGGGTCAACACAAGGGCAAACCTAGTGTATATCACCCTGGTTTATTCTACTTCCCCACTTCTTCCCTAAGTGTTTTGGAAATTATTTTTTTTTCTTTTTTTTTGGGTATTTCTCTTCTTTTTTCTTCTTTTTTTTTTTTAAGTAGGTGGCTTCCCTTATCTAAGATTTACCTAAAGGCATCAGGAAGAGAATGGTTGTGTGGTTGGGCTCTGGACAGCCAGTTAATGAGCTGTTACCACTGACAACTTACCAACCATACTACCCTAAAAAGTTCATTAGCTGCCTAATTTTCATAAAAACTGCTGAAAAGTGAGTCAGTGCAAATAGTGTATAGATGCTTAGATTTAAAGTCCCCTCAAATCAGATGGCAGGTTGATAAGCCGTGTACTTATCACCCTAATTTAGTGACCAAGTTACAATAAAATTACTTGGAGAGGACTTGAGACGAAGTCCACATTTTAGTGGACACCCAAACTAATTAATCCCGAAGACCTGAAGAGTCTAAGTGTTTAGGTTCTAAAGTATCATTTCCTAAAGTTAACAACTCTTAATGCCTAAGTTATCTTCTTCTAATTCTATTTTTCTTCTTTTTTCTTTTTGAATTTTTAATTATATTTTTAAGAAAATAAAAGAAATTCCGCAGAGCTAACAAAATGATTTCAGAATTAAGTATCCACCCTCCATGACTAAATGATGCAATATCCACACTGTAAAAATAAAGACATAAAAAAGGTGAAATAAACAGAATATCACCTAAATTTCTTGATAGATCCGATCAGCTTCGCAGAGAAAATGGAATATACACACATACTAAGTTTAATGCCTTTAGCTAGGCATAATATACAAACAAAGAAGAAATTAGGAATTCACAAGTGCGGGTCAGAATCAGAATAAAAATATTGATCACAGGACCTGCTAGTAGAAGATGTCCACAGATGTGGACCAGATTATGGTGTAGACCCATGCCCCAAGGTCGAGTGATTTTAAGGCTCTAGATGAAAATCACCTAGAACCGAAGATTGTTGTATTTGCAGGGTCGGACCTACGGTTTTGTGCTGTGCAACCCAAGTCTAAAGTGGCAGACAATAGGTAGATTTGGTTCAATAGATTCATGTGTCCACTTAGAGTTCAACTCAGAAAGATAGTCCATTATTCTGTACTTGGGTTGCATGTCAAAGATATCATAAGGGTCCTAATAGAAGGTAGGTGGTTTTAGGTCAACAAGAACCGTTAAATCCAAACTTGTATGCCCCTCAGAAGTAGCCTCCCAAATTTTCATTTCCAAATTTATACTCTCCACAGTCATAATTTCATATTCCGGGACCTCCTGCACATTATTCACCCCACCTAAATTATCCAATTCCAATAATTATGGTTGAATCAAGACTGACTTGGATACAATCATCTCAAAAGTATCATCATTCAGCTCTTTGGGGTGTGGTTGAAGATTGGGGCTACTATTGAATCTTCTAATAACTCGAGATCAAAATCTTCCAAGTTAACCCCAACTGTATCAAATTCCTCAATTATAGGGCCATCAAATAATTCATCAAATTCTTCAGGCCCATTAGTCTCACTAAAATCATCCTCCTTAGGCTCAAGTGAGACTTCACCTAGAGATTCTGCACCCTCAGAATCAAAGAATTCATGATCTCATTTATATATGCCTCAAATCGTATGTCATTTCTTGGTCCATGAAGACATATTTTCCTCATCGCTGGCTCGTGGATCTCAGGTGAGAAAATATGTTCATCCTTAATGGGTTGCTCTAAACCAACCTGGTCATTTGCGATCTCATAATAATTGTCTCCCTCGACAGGTGCTTGAGCATGTTCTGACATTGCCTCTCCTGAAGGGGGTTAATCCTGAGAATCATCCCAAGATTGGACAAGGGCAACCACAAATTTCATCCTCAATCTTGATAATTTCCCAAGTAAAAACTCACCTGGTCCCCTATCCTTAACATCTTGGAGCCAATCCAATAAAGAACTGTTAAGCTCATCAATCATTTTGATCATAAGCTCCAATGCTCCAGTGCATGGTGTTGGCTGAGCTTCTAAAGATTGTATAGTATTCCTTAAGTTAGCCAACACCCTATCTTGGACCTGGTTCACCTGAACTGAATGGTTCGGTATAGGGTTGGGTGGGTTTGGTTTAAAACTAGAGGAATCAAGAAATTGAGGTTCTTGGGTCCTCCCTGGTAGTAGGTCATTTCAGGTTGTTCAAAGAATGGTGGTGACCTATATTCAATATAATCATGGGGAGGGTACGTGTTATATCCTTCCTGATTGTAGATCGGGTTGGTTTGTTTATGAGAGGGCGGTGATCAATAATTAGTGTAGCTCTGGGAAGGATAATAATCATGATCATAATGTCCAGCGCTAGGTCTTGGACATTGAGGTCCGGAATCATATCCCCAATCAAAGTTATCCCAGCTAGTGGATGGATAAGTAGTGGTAGGAGGGTAGGATTGGAAATGTGTGTAGGATGTGGAAGGATACATGGTGAAGTAGGAGGGAAAATAGAGGAGGGAAAGGTGCCCTGTAATACAATCAATCGAACCTATCCTTAGGTGGGTTAGATTAACGATCTATAGACTCTCAGAACCCATTTTGAGATGAAAGAAATGATTTGGTCTACTTCTATCTGGTCAATCCAACCAGTTGGAGGGAGGGGTTGGGGAGAAGGTTCTTCCCTTAGGTTTTGCCTCAGGTTCCTTTAATACCCCACAGCCATAGTCATTTAATTCTACTCCCCTAGCTAGACATTAGATGGACCAATATAAGTAGATTAATCGAAAAAAATCTTAGTTGGAGCCCCAAAGAGTGAGTTAATCCTTAAGGCTAACATCCACTCAATTTTAATTAGGCTTCGGATGATTGTGCTCTTGGAATGTGATGGGCCCTTTAGATGGGTTGTGCCCTTAATGATCAATTTAAATGTGTGTGTGCACAACCAGGGTTTTCAAACAAGGTTATTTCATGATGTGACTTTTAGGGTTTAACCTTGTTTAGTAGCTTTTAGGGTTTAATCTTTAGGTTTGTTCAATCAGGTTCAATAGAACACTCCAAGTTTTGAAAACACCAATGATGATATATTCCTTTAAAAATAAGAAATAATGTGGAGTGTCTGGTTCAGCCCTAAAAATCAACCCTATGGGGCAAACTACTGATGAATCAATTTTAATTTGAGTGGTGCAGCCCAAATAATTCAATCAATTGGCTTATTTTCACCACAGATTAAGGTACACAATGTCTTAACCTAATCAGATTTCTACTCACTTATGTGTATTTAGTTGAAGTGTACTGGGTCTACAAGTCATATCCCGGTTAAGTGGTTTTGTGCCTTAGGATAAGAATTTATGGGTGTTAAGTGTGTCTCTTTTAATTAAATCCCACAAGAGAAGAGTTTTTTTTTGTTTTTTTGAATTTATGCAGGGGGGTGAGGTGAGGTGAAGTGATAATCAAACAATTAGATCTATCCTAAGGTTTATAAAAGCACCCACGTTGATTTGAGTTTGAGTTATCAAGTGTTGGAATGGAAATCTAGTGGGTGGGTGGGGGGTACACTTACAGAACCTTCAACCGCACTTTACTCCGATCTATCCACTTTAGCTCGCCTTGGAAGGGTACTTGTAATCACAGAAAGAAAGGAGCAAAGTGAGATAAAAAGTTAAGTAAGGCAGAAAATGCGCCAAAATGGTGAGCGTGTTTTTCGCGAGGGAAAAGTTATGGTTTTAATGAACCCATCATCGTAGTCGCAAAAATCGCTACCAAATAAAATTTACATTGAAACTTGAGGTGAGTCCTGGGTCGAACATAGGAAGGTGAATGTTTGGTTTGTGAAATCTGCATTTCGATTTTATTTCTTTTTTCTATTTTTGTCTTTTATGATTTTTTTCGTATTTTTTATAAAGCAAGAGATTAGATCGGCAAAACTTTATCAACTAATCTACTTGCAAAATGAGAGGGAGAGAGTGAGAGAGAGAGAGAGAAACATTTCATAAATTGATCAATGATATTACAACCAATTGAAACTACACTAGAAATCAATAAAAGATACAATGGGTTGAGAATAATCCCCCTCGACGGTCGCTTTGAGGACGACTCGCTCTAAAGGCACCCCAGACGAAGGTGGGGAGGAGTTGGACAAAGGAGAATGGAGGCAGAGGGAGCTGGATGGGAAGGGATGGCATCGCGGTGAGGATCTACTTCTCGAAGGTGGTGAGAGGATAGCCATGGTATGCTCCAGGAAGGGGGATGAGAGGCGGAAAAATATTTTGATTTTTTACTCTAGTGGAGCATCCCGAGCTTGGGACTAGCTCTCTCTAGAGCCTTGGAGGTGGTGAGGGAGAGAAAGGAAGAGATGGTTATGAATGGAGGGGTGTAGACCTTTTTATAGTGGAAGAGAGGGGGCTAAAACGAGTATGTGATAATTAGCTACAACAAAGATGTCGCTAAAGCTCCAGCTCAAGCGTCGCTGAAGCTCCAACTCAAGCGTCATTGTAGCCTCCATCTCATGCGCCCACATGCGCAAACTGGCGCTTGTGCACGCGCATGTGGCTCACATGCTCTGCTGGCATTGGAGAGGATGGTTGGAAGCCGTTGGATTGGAAGCGAACGGCTAAGATGGCACAGGGATCGCGTGCTCGATGGCATATTAGATCGGGCGTTGGTCGGCGCGTGATCGTGCACGTGCAGATTGCGCGGATCTGATTGTGCCACGTCGACACCCTCTCCGTCACTTGATGACCATCCAACAGGCTCAATTCGATTGCACCTGTACTTGCGAGATCAGGCGTTGTGAGCGGTTTCGAACGCACACTGCATATTTGGGAGTGCTCCTCCTAACCACTGTGCTAAGCACAAATTGTGTCGACAAGATGATGCGGTGTACATGCAATCTTGACCGTTGGATCGAGATCCAATGATCGCGATTTGGCATGGTTCTCCTTCAACTCATGAGGTGCGGCGGATATTAGGTGGCCTAGATGGCACCATGTGATGCCATCTGAGTCATCTATCTTCTTTTCTTTGTAAGTGGCACCACGGATGTCGGATTGGGTCGATTTTCATGCCGTTGGGCTGCGATCATCGATCCAGATCCATCCGTGTGGTTGGATTTGGCATCTGAGGTTCTGATAGGCACCACCTTGCCCCTTAGCCTTTAATCATCCTCAGACTACATAATGTGCTACGGAATTCCGATCAAGACAGTTTCGGAGGTGTTGGACTCCGATTGTCATCTTGATCTGATCTGTCCGATCAGATTGTCAATCCGTGGAATTGAAATAGATCTCCTTCTCTCCCTACCATAAAAGGACACGAATTAACCTAAACTTTATGCAAACTATTCTAAATGCAGAATGATGCATGTTATGAGATATTTATACCATCGAATGCATATCTAAGCCTAGGAACATGTATAAATAGGTATTTTAACCTAAATAAATGTGTTTACATCAATTACTTGCAGCTTTGGTATTCTCTTAAATATCTTGAATCAAATGATAATCCACCAAAACTAACCCCTTCTTCCATCAGGGTTTGCTCTTTGGTAATGCTTGGAGCATCATCTTTGCACATATCTTGTTCACTTGAATTGACACAACTTGGTTCAATATCTATTTGGACTCCAACACTATAGACATTTTTTTCCTTCTTCTCTTTTTTCCTCAACTCATCAACTTTTGTCTTCAATTCAGCAATGGCATTCTTATATTTCAAATTATCCTCCACAAATTTGTTTCTTTCTTCTTCTCCTTTTTCCTCAACTCATCAACTTCTATCTTCAACTCGGCAATGGCATTCGTGTATTTCAAATTATCCTCCACTAATTTTTTCCTTTCTTCAATGCACGCAGTATGTATGATGAGGTGTGGCTCATCATAGCTAAAATGCCCAAGTTAAGCTAGAAATTAGGTTAAACACTATATTATTAACATAATAAATAGGTTAAGTGTGGGAATTAATAATAATGACCTAAAACATCAAATTTGGGTTAAAAATGCATAATTAGGTCAATTTTTGAGATATTTTATTCATAAACACAAATTGATGATCCAATTGCTAATTGAACACATTTTTTAGCTCAAAAGTTCAAATCAAGGGTAAAATTAACTTCTAATATTTTCAATTAAGCTCCAACAAAATTCTTATAGCATTTGGACTTTAATAGGACCTTTCATTCATTAGTTTACACTTAGGTCCATCCATAACATTTTATTAAGCATAAAACCCATAGGGGCTTATTTATGAGCCTTTAAGGATTGTTCTGCAGTGATTTTCATCACTAATTGGCCTCTTCTACAATTTTCTACCGATTTGGGTTTGAGGGCTTTCCTATAAAAACATCATGACACCTAAGCGGCCTCCTTTCCTCTTCTGTTCTTCACAATGAACATGGCTACTCTGAGCCGTCCATTCTTTGTTCCACTAATCCAAGGGTGGATCTACCTCCATCTTTCATGCGCATTTGCACACAGCATCATAGCATCTCCCAGATTACATCCTACAATGGGATTCATCTCAAATTCTTCCCGCGCCTCTTTCCTCCTCGTATCCATCATCCAAGCTCTTCTCATTTAATCTAAAACCTTGGTGTCTACACCACCTAAATCACCTATAAAACCACTCCCATAGCCTTTGCACATGAACATCTGCCCCCTCCTACACTTCTTAAGCTGATCATTCACTCCCTTCAACTATCTTCTTCCCACAAGCCTTAGCACCACATCTACTACAATGGAGCTTCACCTTCTCCGATCTTCCTTGCCACTACAAATTTCATTACACCTAAGGGCAACCCCGGCCTCCTCCAGAAAGCTTTCACTCCACCAGAGTCCTCTTCCTCCATTCTTCCTCTCCATCCACTGGGTGGAGATTTAAAGGTCCCATTCCTCTGATTAGATTATGTTTTAACACTTTCTAGTTAGAGTTTAATGCTTTCAAGATTAGTTTTATAGCTTTTTAGATTAGTTAGGAGTATATTAGATAGCGAATTCGTCTCTTGTTAGTGTAGGTTAGGAGTAGATTAGATTAGATCTGATCCACCCTCTTTGATCAATTCAGGTCAGAGAGGAGTTCACATATTCATCTCAATTCACCAATCTTCCTCTACGACTCACGATTCACGTTCTACTGATTTCCTCATGTTTTAATTCATAATCCATCCTATCCACCCGAGCATGTCTAGATCCGAAGTTCTCAAACTTCATAACCTAAATAGCGCTCAAATCCACCTAGGGGTCTTCTCATTCACTCCATATGTTCACAAAGACCCCTGATCTCATTCTAATTGACTTGATTTTCTCGATTCTATCATATTTGTGTTTCACACCCAATCTCTTGATTTGGAGCTAATTCATGATTAAACAAGTTTAATTGAGTGATTTAAGTTTGGATTTGCTTAATTGGGTGTATTGCGATGAGCTTAAATGTGTTTTGATTGAGGTTTTATTCTCAGATGAGCATATACCCAATTTGAAGCCTTCTTTTGGGTAGCCATGGCCAAGGATAATCCAATACATGGATTGGAGGTCATAACAATGACCAACTGCTTTAGAGGATCATTTAGGGTACTTGAACACTAATTCATAGTGTGCAGGTGTTTTACATGATTATATCTTCACAATGATCCAAATTGAAAGCCTAAAATAGGGTAACAAGAGTTTTTCAACACAAATTGATTCCACCTAGTTATTTGTGATTTGAGTGAGCTCCAGATTGTATTTGGAGATTTTACAACATTAGAGCCTTTTAAAGATAACATATGATCTAGGTTTGGAAATGCTTCAAGTGGATTTGAAATGTCTTGTTTTGGATTTGAGTATACCAGCAATAACTGCTATGTTTAAGATTTGAAGCATTAATTTGTGGATAAAAAGTTTTTGATGGATTTTAGTGCATTCAAATTTATCTCTAGTTCTAAGATGAGCTTCTTAACAAGTAAATCAGACCAATCAAGCCTGATTTGAGATTTCAGTCAAACAAAGAACAACAGCATGAGCTGCTGATTCTGGTAGCATGAGTTGCCAAGTTTCAACATGCAACAACAGTAGCTGCTGGTCTAATGCAGCAATGGCTATTGGGCAAAGCCTTCAGCCACTGAAATGGCAGCACATCAACAGCAGCTAGTCCAGCTGTTGAATCATGGTAGTAGCAGGTTTTGAATGATGGAGTTCAAAGGGAATTTGACGTGAATTAGGGATTAAAAGGAGATGAAAATGTGTTGTTTGGATAGTTCTCATGTGAATAAGCATTCATGTATCTTTGTAGCTCAAATTTGATCTAAGAATGGTTTTCAATTCATGATTTAATTCTTTTGTCAACTATATGAAATGTATAAATCTGTCCACAATGAGATTTTAGTCAAATGAAAAGAGAAATCATGTTTTTATGTTCATAAATGTTGCAATATGTTTGCTGGATGTTTTTAGATGTTTACATACCTCTTCCAACCATTCAAACTGAATTCTAAGGCTTAAGCTCTTCATTGAACATCCATTCAAGCCTCTTTTGTGCAAGATTGAAATAACATAAAAAATTCTAAAAAATTGTCAAAAAAATAAAATAAATGTTTTCTGAGTAGGATTAGGTATTTCTTTAAGTGTACGCAAAGTTTCAAAGCATTCTGAACCCTCTAGCTGGTAGAACATATCAGCCGACGGTTCAATCTACTTTGAGATTGAATAAATGAACTTAACTTGAAAATCACAAAAGGAAATGTTTTTTCCATCTTCTCACCTTCTCTCTATGTTCTATTATCTCTATAAAATATAAAAATGCCATAAAAGCTCAAAAATACCTTGCATATAGTATATATACTTGTATATATAATTTATTACTAAGCTAAATGTAAATAGTAAAATATACGTATAAAATGTACATAACTAAGTTATATATGTATTATATATATTAAGTAAATATTTAGGTTGATTTATTATATATATATTAAGTATATAATTATTTATTAATTTATAATACATTATATGTACATAAACAAAGATAATTATAAATAAAAATGTATATGTGTATGATTGCGCTTATAATTGTACATATGTGTTTAAGTAATTATTGTAGATTATATTATACCTATATATTGATTTAATTATTTATTTATTGTAGGTAATTGAGTTATTAAGTTAAATAGATAAGTTATTAAGTTAAAATAAAATAAATTAGTAATTTAAATTATTACTGAAGTAACTTAACTTATACATTTGTATATAATAATTTTGATTATTTTTAACTTAGTTATAATATTAATACTATACAACAGTATTTAAATATAAATTATATATATATATTTATTAAATACATGTATATAATCGTATATAAATTAAAATAAATGATCAAAAATAATTTAGAAATGTGTAATAAATTCTTTATGATGTTTATTAACTAATGTATAAGTAATTGAGTAATTATATTATTAATTTGTACATTAATTAAGTAATTAAGTACTAATTTAAAGTGTATAAATCACTAACTTTAAGCAATTTTTAGATATATTTAAATATTCAATTATTGTAAAATAACTATATAATCATGTAGCCCTTTGTAAGGGCTTTCTAATTGTATAATTTAATTTGAATTTAGATGCCATTAAGGCACTCAAGTCGAGGCCTAAATGTGGCCTAAGACGACGCTCAACACACCAATTAGGCACTAAAAGTTAGACCCACTTCGTGTGGGATTAAGCTCTCATAGCTGCGTATAAGCCCCTGTGCATGAGAACCCACCAGTAGTCAGTGCTGGGCGCAAAGAAATGAGATACATTTGGTCCTCAATCCGCGTGCACTCCTGCAGGCATGTGTGTGTGTGCGTGTTGGTGTGGGCCTAAATGGGCCTATAATTGGACAAAAATATACCTAATATAAACTAGGGCCCATTTCATAATATTGGTACCGATCCGGCTCGATAGGGATGTTGATCCTACAAATCGAACCGAGTCCGCCCACTAAATAATTTTTGTTAAGTATGAGCTTAAGTGTTATTGAGAAATTAAGTGTTGAAGTGTTGTGAGTGTGTGTGTATATATAGAGTATGAATGTATATACGTATGTATAAATGTACATGTATATATATATAGGATACGTATAAGTGTAATTATAATTATAGTATATGTGTTCAGCTTAGTTTTTAAATATGTTTACTAAGGTTTTTTAGCGACGTTTACATACGTTACTATTTCGCGAGTAAATCAGAACATCATCGATAAACACTACAATCAATCGGTCCAAGAAGGGTTGGCACACCCTATTCATCAGATCCATAAAGGCTGCAGGAGCATTGGTTAGTGCAAACGGCAAAAACAAAAACTCATAATGTCCATACCGAGTACAGAAGGCAGATTTTGGTACATCTTCCTCTTTAATTCACAGTTGATGATACCATGACCTTAAGTAAATTTTGGAGAATACCATGGATCCCTGCAGCTGGTCAAACAGGTCATGAATTCAAGGTAACGGATACTTATTTTTTATTGTGACCTTATTCAACTATCTGTAGTCGATGCAAAGTCTCAGACTACCATCCTTCTTTTTAACAAACAACACAGGGGCTCCCCGCGACGATGAAATTGCACTAGAGGGGGGTGAATAATGAATTTATTAAATATTGTAATTCAAAAAATTCAATCACAAAAAGTGGCACCAGATTTTTAGGTGGAAACCTAAGATGGGTGAAAACCACCACCTAAGCCAATCCCTTGACTTAGGATTTTCGATCACAAGATGACCAATCCACTAACCACACTACGTAAACGAGGGTAGTGTACCTCAATTACAAATCCCACCTCCGATCCCTAAACGAAAGTTTCTCCCTTCACAATGAAGAGACGGGGACCCAACAGGTCGGATACCCAAAGTACAAAAATAAGAATTAAAGCAGCACCTGTAGAGCACCCCAATACTTTGATTACTTTCTTTTCTATTAAGCATAAAGAGAACTCTCTGAGAATTTGCAGAACGGAGTAAGCCGAGAGTGTGGATTTGCCCATTGTTCAGAGTGTTGGCACAGCACAAGGGCAAGAGGAAGCTAAGAGTAGTGAGCAAGTGATTTTTCTAAGGGAATTGAATCTCAAGAGGTGTGTTTGCCTAAGAGGGATTGTAGTCTATTTATAGGCAAGTTTGGAACTTTCAAGAACACTTGGGAGAGATCTCCTAGCCGTTGGAGGCAAATCCCAAGAGATTGGGACGAAATCAACCACAAATCAGGGTAATGATGAGTCTGATAGCAATATCATACGTTTAATTTTAGGGTCAGACGTCTTATAAGACGTCTGATTACAATTATGGTCGTCTAATACTATTGTCTAGGATGTACTGGTTTCTTTGGATCGAAACAAGGACGTCTGATATTTTCACATAAGATGTCTGATATAATTATTAGACGTCTAATTATGTGTGTATTCGTTCCTATTTTGACTAGATCCAAATAGGGTTCTAAATATGAAGAAACAAACGCCTATATGGACGTGTGTGAGATTCCCTAGACGCCTGGAAACCTAAAAGGGCTTGTCTATGATATTTGACAAAAGATCTTTGGTTCGTAATGAGATACGCACAGAAATACATGAGCAACGGTCCAAAGGTAGATGTTTGGATGCATGTCCAGACGTCTGAAAATGCATTTTGCCCATTATATATAGAAGGAAGATAGGTGCTTAGTCTAACGGTTGTTTTGAGGACGTCCAGGTAAAGTATCAGACATCTGGATGAGGCTATGGATGTCTGATAGAAGATTGCTTCGACTGATGTTTATGAAGACAGAAACTGAAGGCAGAACTATAGGTAATTAGATGTCTAAAACACTTGTCAGACGTCTTAAAGTTGAAAATCAAACGTCTGATAGTTGTTATGGACATCTGATTTGAGTCTTAGTGTTAAGTTCTGAGTTAGCTATTTATAATTTATGTTTGGGGGCTCTTTACAACATCTCTAGACTCAAATAAAATTAAAATTACAACCTTTGAAAGTTTACATGAAAAGCCTATGACCTATGACAATACTTATGCTACTTAGTCTTCACGCTTTTAATCTTCCGCCTTGAAAAACTCCATGAAGCCTGCAATTGTGTTATTACAGAGAGAAAAAATATGCTACACTTATATTTTATTTCTTTTTCTTCATTTTGTATAATCATCAAAATATTATATATGAGGAGTTGAACTAACAATCTCCCCCTTTTTGATGATTTTCAAAATATACCTGTAGGTTCTTATTTTCTCCCCCTGAAAGTTGTACTCAGTAGTCTATACCTATTTGAGAAGTTCTTTTCATTTTTATGTTATTCCTGAAGTTATTACCTACGTTCTTCTCCCCCTTTTTGAATATCATCATGAAGGGTTCTGAAAGGTGGTTGAAACTTAAACTACAACAGTGACATTTACAAAGTGGAGGGCATTAATAAAACTGCATGCTGAATAAAAGATGACAAAGCATTAAAGTAAATTAACTAGGAAAGAAATGTAGGTGCACTAACCAACATGGAAGAAAGAAACATCTAAGCACAGACTAGCTATTGTTCCCAAAATATTCAAGTATGGGGTCAAGGCCCCTTAATACAAACCAACATGGAAGATAGAAAAGAAGAAAAAAAAGAAAAAAGAAGAACTAGACTAGTCTTCTTGATCATGGCGACGGCGGTGGCGGTGGGCAGGTCTGTGTCCCATCTGCAGATTTTGAATGTCTGAACGAAGTTCATCGATGTCATGGTGCATGCTTCCCATATATGCGTAAATCTCGCCGGTTCGTCACAGCAAGAGGGAAACGCTGGATGAGAGGGAATCCGTGGCAGGATCCCATGCTTCGTCAAAGCTTGAGCGGGGAGCTTCTATTTGAAGTGGTCGTGCTTCATGGAAATCCGAAAAGGGTGGAAGGGGCTCTTCTTCAATGGGCTCATCGGTTGGCTCAAGATGCTCCCTAAGTATATGCATCTTAGCGGCTGTGGCTCGGTTGTAGGGCTCAATTTTCTTGTCAACAACCTGGACTGTTATGGAGATCTGATGGCTTGAAAAAAATTTAGATAGAATGGACCCAAATGGTAGAGATGCCCCATGGTCCTCATTCATAACACAAACAATGAGGCAGCAATAATTGAAGGGAATATGACGTACGGCGACAAAAAGGAGTGCCTTGTGTTGGCACGAGATGTAATCAAAACCTCCTGATTTGTTCAGAAGGTCCCACCCAAAAATGCGAGAGAGTAAATGGGGAAGGGGTTTGAGGTTTTTGCAAGGTAAGGTGCCAAGATTTTCAACATATTTGTCAGGGAGGACTAATTCTTGATTTATGACTTCTAAGTCGCATTGCCTCATAATGTCATTGAAGTCATTGCCCTCACTGGGGATGGCAAGAAGGTCAGAAATAGAGTCGGAGGTGATGTGGATTTCATGCACAAATAAGCGGGTATGTAGTTCAAGTTCCTCATTGCTATAGTCTTCAACGATGTTGACGTAAAAAAGTCGGACAAGATCGGGGAACACGCCAATAGTTCCAATGCCAGAATGAAACTGTCGGTCAAAATAATGGAAGAGATGGAGGGTTTCAAAGTGTTCCTGAAGGTTTAGATGGGCAAAATCATTCCAAACAATAAAGTAAGGGCACTTAACTTTGGCATTTGTGAAGAGATGAAATTGCTGCCTAGCAATGTCGCCCCGCAGTTGGTCAGCCAAATAGGTGGAGGAGGAGGTGGAAGAGCCCTCGGCTTGCTTCCTACGGGGAGGCATATTTGGTGGAATGGATGGTTGGGTTTTGGAAGGAAAGGTTGGTGTTTTTAGGATAGAACACCTGCAAAAACATTCATGCAAACAACATTCAACCAATAATGCCAACAAGCCACTCAGATTCAACCAACATATATGCAAACATCATTGATACAAAAATGTGTAGCAGTATGCCTTGAGGCAATACAACCTGCCATGAAGTTGTGGCAATATACCTTTGAATTCAAGCCACTAAAATGTCGGCCTAAATCTCGTGAAGTAATACCCTTGCCAAAATCATAGAACATTTATGCTCCAAGGAAAAATAGGGTTTGATGTAGGGTTTTAGCTTCGAGGGCAAACAAGGGCATGAAATAGCAAGTAAACCGAGTGGATCATCAAAGAAAACAAGATGAGGCTAGAGGAAAGCTAATCGTGAGCAAAGGCCGTGGAGATGCCCTAAGGGTTGAGAGATTATACCCATGGGAGAGGGCCTCCAGATGCACGGACGAGGAGTGGGGGGCACGCGCGCAGGGGAGTAGCAGTGCTGCCAGTCGTCGAGGAGGCGGAACGGTCGTCTAGCGACGAGAGGAGCAGCGCCAACTGCAGCCGTGGGTCGTCGGGTGGGAAGGAGACCTTTAGGGATTTGAGAGAGAGTAGGACCTCGCGACGGAGATGTTATATACCAAGGTCTTTGAGCAAGTCTGCCCCTGAAGTTGGGGAGATTTGCATTCTAGACCATTCAAAGAATAGACATGAAGTAGTAGATTTTTGCCAGATCAGACGTCGGGATTGGACCTTTGGGATTTTAACCCTTTTGATGGCGTCGTCTGTTTTAACCATCAGATGACACATCAGACGACTAATTTTAAAATTAGACGTTTGATTTCTGTAAACATACCTCCTTGAAAATGGTTTATTTTCCAAGTTGTCATCCGATCTCTGTATTAGACAACCTACCAAACGTCTAAATCTAAAATTAGACATCTGATTTCTATAGAAAGACCTTCCTGGATTTCACTCTAAAGCTACAGGGTCGTCTGATTTCATGGTCAGACGACCTATACAACGTCTAACTATATAATCTGACGTCTGACTCATAATACATGTTTTGATTCAAAGATAGACGTCTGTCAACGCATCTGGATGACGGTCCAGACGTCTGTGAATGATGACAGACGTCTGAAATAGCTCTTTTATCAGCTCTTTTGAGATATAAAATCGATGTCTGTCCCAGATCTTCAGACGTCGAATTTTTAAGTATAAGACATTTGAGATGTTAATCAGACGTCTGATATTACACAGAATGTGCATTTTGATGTTTGAACTGAGTATGAAGGCTCTTAACTTGGTAAAATCAAGGCTCCTTCTATGTTCATGACAAAAGAAGTTCCATTAAATCACTAAATTCTTCAAATATCACTTAGCTTACATATGCCTAGTTTCCTACATATATAAGTAAAACGATCATAATTCAAAGGTTTAGTGAAAATATCAACCAATTGCAATTCAGTACAAATAAATTCAACCTCGATTTCTCCCTTAAGTACATTATCTCTCAAAAAGTGATGTCGAACATCAATATGTTTTGTACGGGAGTGATGTACGGGATTCTTCGAGAGGTTGATATCACTAGTATTATCACATAATATTTTTATTTTATTAAATATCAAGTTAAAATCCTTCAAAGTATTTTTTATCCAAAGCACTTGGGAACATGCTAGAGTGGCAACTATGTATTCAGCTTCCGTAGTTGATAGGGTTCCACTAGATTATTTCTTTGAGAACCAAGAGACTAGTGATTCGCCCAAGAATTGGCACGTCCCACTAGTACTCTTCCTATCGGTGTGGCTACCTGCATAGTCCGCATTGCTATATGTAACTAAGTTGAATTGTGGACTCCTAGGGTAGAATAAGCTATAATCAGATGTGTCAACTAGATATCTAAATATTCATTTTACAGCATTTAAGTGTAATTGTTTAGGATTTGATTGAAACCTAGTGCATAAGCAAGTACTAAACAAAATGTCAGGTCTAGTAGAATTTAAATACAATAAAGATCCAATCATGCTACAATAGAGCTTTTGATCTATAGGCGTACCTGATTCGTCCAAGTCTAGGGAAGTTGTGACACTCATAGGAGTGTTCTTCCCTTTACTTTTCGTCTTTTCAAATTTTTTCAGCATTTCCTTTGTGTATTTTGATTGACACACAAAGGTTCCAAATTTGAGTTGAGTGATTTGTAAACCCAAGAAAAACTTGAGTTCACCCATCGAACTCATTTCTAATTCTTTCTGCATAATTTCTGAAAACTTTCTACACATAGATTCATTAGTAGTACCAAATATAATATCATCTACATATATTTGAACTAATAAAATGTCTTTTCCTCTTCTTTTAATGAATAATGTGGAATCAGCTTCCCCTATAGAAAATTTTGCATTTAACAAATTATCTTTGAGCCTCTCATACCAAGCTCTACGAGCTTGCTTTAGACCATATAGTGCCTTGTTTAATTTATAGACAAAATAAGGCTTATCATGAGACTCAAAACTAGGAGGTTGTTTTACGAAAACTTCCTCCTTAATGAATCCATTAAGAAACGTGCTCTTAACGTCCATTTGAAAGAATTTAAAGCCAAGAAAGGCGGCATAAGCAAGAAGCATGCGAATTGATTCGAGTCGAGCTATGGGAGCGTAGGTCTCACCAAATCAATTCCTTCTTCTTGGTTGTACCCTTGTGCTACCAGCCGAGCCTTATTCCAAATGACTATATCGGATTCATTCAACTTGTTCCAGAATACCCATTTGGTACCTATTACCGTTTGCCCTTTAGGCTTAGGTACTAGATCCCAGACTTCATTCCAAATTCCTCCTGCATGGCCATCATCCAAGGTTCTTCGAAGCTTGCTTCCTCGACACTCTTGGGTTCAACTTGAGATACAAAGGTGGAGAGACTAAAAGAGCAACTAAAATGAGATTGGGTTTTAATGCCATCGGAAACACTTCCAATGACTTGACTTTTGGGATGATCCCTTTGGTATATCTAATCTTTTGGAAGATTATGGATATTGGAGTTTGGAATGTTAGACACATCAATAGTAGAATCATCTTCATCTTCCTTATTGACTCAGTCAATGAAGGAAGAGTGAGGAGATTCACTGAAGGAAACATGGAGGGTTTCCTCTACTATTAATGTGGTCTTGTTAAAGACCCGATATGCCTTACTACGTGAGGAATAACCAATAAAGATGGTTTCTTCACCTTTGCCATCAAATTTATCCAAATTAGAGCCGGTATTCAAAACAAAACATCGAATCCAATAACTTTCAAATAACTAATTTTGAGTATTTTCCCATAGTATAGTTCAAAATAAGTTTTTCGCAGCCCGGATCAAATTAAGGTGTGATTTAACATGTAACAAGCCATGTTAACCACCTCGGCCCAAAAGTACTTCGGCAACCCCAAGTCTATGAGCAATGTTCGAGCACACTCTTGAAGAGTATGGTTCTTTCTCTCAACCACCCCATTTTGTTGAGGTGTTCGGGGAAAAGAAAACTCATGAGCAATACCATGCTCTTGACAAAAATCATCAAACAAGGAATTTTCAAACTCACCCCGATGATCACTACGGATACGAGTGATTTGGTAGCCTTTTTCAGTTTGAACCTTCCTACAAAAAATAGAAAAGATGGAAAATACTCCTTCTTTGGATCTCAAGAAGGAGACCCATGAAAACCTCGAAAAATCATCTACAATCACAAGGCAATATTTGCATCTACTAAGGCTCTCATATTTTGTTGGTCCAAACAGATCTAGGTGAAGTAGTTCTAAAGGTCTTGATGTGGATATAACTTCTTTGCTTTTAAAACTAGCTTTCATAATTTTACCTAATTTACATGAATCACAGATAGACTTATTTAAAAATTTTTCTTTAGGAAGACCTCGGACTAGTTCATGTTTAGCTAGTTTTTGAACTAGCTTCATATGAACATGTCCTAGTCTTCTATGCCATATACTTAACTCATAATTTGCTACAAGACATTCATAAGTGCAATATCTATTAAATTCTATGATATAAATGTCTTTAAATCTAGTTCCCTTAAGAAGGGTTTCATTGGTTAATGCATGCATAATTTCAAACATTTTTGAAGTAAATGCTACTTTAAAACCCTTATCACAAATTTGACTGACACTTAAATGATTATGTTTTAGTCCTTTAACTAGAGAAACTTTTAAGATGGGAGAGAGAGGGTTACCTATTTTACCAAGGCCAATAATATGGCCCTTGTGGTTGTTGCCAAATGTAACCGTTCCTCCATCCGTAGGTTGGAGGTCCAAAAATAGGTGCTTGTCTCCCATCATATGTTTGGAGCATCCGGAGTCCATCACCCATCGGCCTCCTTGATGGCAGTGGTCTCCATGTCTTCTTTCTTGTAGACCTCTTTTCTCCTACAAAAGATCTTCGTTGGTGACTTGGTGTTTCTATATGTCTTTCTAATTTGAGTCGTCCATCCTTCATTTTGTATATCAAATTTTTGACATTATGATGTCCTTTCATTACTACAAAACAAAGTGAGAGTTGTCTTTTCGGTATCCATTGCAATGTGGATCTGTATTTGTTAATGATCTCCTTTAGAGGAGGGTCCTTTTTTGGCTCACTTTGACTAGGTTGATAAAAGCCTAGTCCAAATTTACTTGAGGAAGGTTTTGATGGGCAATGAACTTGTCCAAGTTATCTTTTCCCTTTGTAAATTTGGCTAGGTCCTCAAGAAGTTGATTTGATTTTTCTTTAAAGTGATTTATCTCTATTTTCATTATGTCTAGTTTATCTTCTAGTCCCCTAATCTCTACTCTAAGTAAGCTATTTTCATCCTTTTTAAAGGAGTTTGATTTTTCAAGCACATGGATTTTGTCGAGTAATTCTTCTCTATCTAGAAATTTTTGCTCAATCATTGCCATATACAAATCATTTGTTAATGACTCCTTTTCAATCATTAGATTTCTTATTTGCATATTTAAGGTAGTGGTTTCTTTTGTAAGAATTAGATTCTTGTCTTCAAGATCATTGATTAATTTCTTATTTGCTAAGTTTTCTTCTTTTAAAACTTTGCTTTGGGTTTTTGTTTTCTTAAGATCTAGATATAGAGAATCAAAGGCATCTTGTAATTCATCTAAAGAATAGGAGTTTACCTCAGGTTCCTCAAATTCAGACTGAGAAGCATCTTTTGTTGCCATTAATCCCAAGCATGTCGTTTCTTCATTTGTTTCCGCCTCTTCTTCTTCGGAGGTGGAGTCATCCCAAGTTGCTTGGAACACCTTCTTCTTGAATCCCTTCAGCTTGGAGATCTTCTTGTAGTCGGAAGGCTTCTTGGATTTCTTCTCATCATCCCTTTTGAGTAAGGGACAATCTTTCCTTATGTGACCTCTCTTCTTGCAATTATAGCAAACTGGAGGTTCTTCCTCTCTTTTCTTTCCCTTGATCTCTTTTCTATTTCTGAGAAACTTTTTAAACTTTTTAGCTAATAAAATGAATTCTTCGTCATCGGTACTTACCTCATCATCCGAAGTAGCTTTGAAGGCTAAAGTCTTCTTCTTTGGCTTCGATGAGATAGATTTCTTCTTTTGCTCCATTTTTTATTCATAAGCCATGAGATTCCCAATTAGATTTTCCATGTCTAGATCCTCTACTCGGTTGGCTTCTTCTATTGTCGTTACTTTTTGCTCCCACTCGGGTCCAAGGGAGCAAAGGAGCTTCCCTTGAAGCTCCCCCTTTATAAATATCTTTCTTAGTGACTTGAGGTTATTCACGATTAACTTGAATCAGGTGTACATGTCCCCAAGTGTTTCATTTTCCTTCATAGAAAAGGCTTCAAATTCCTACGATAACAAGTTAATCTTTGAAGATTTAACTCTAGATGTACCTTCATGAGTTACCTCCAAGGTTCTCCAAATCTCGTGGACGATTTTGCATTGGCTAATGCGGTTGAATTCCTCCAAGCTTAGTCTGCAGTAGAGTGAGTTCATTGCCTTAGCATTCAGCCCAAGGTGCTGAATTTGCTCCACTGTGTATCCTGTTTCTGGATTCTTGGGAATGATGTATGCGGATTCACATTTCTCCCAAACAGAGAAATCATTGGCTTGAAGCCACATCTTCATTCTCATCTTCCAGTAACTGTAGTTTGTCCATTCGAAGAGTAGTGGTCGAGTGGTGGATTGTCCCTCCAATCTGCCCGTGGAAATGACTTTCCCCTCCATGTGATCTTTCCATGGATGTTACTCCTGAAAGTGGAAAACTTACTCTGATACCAAATGAAATTGCACTAGAGGGGGGTGAATAGTGAATTTATTAAATATTGTAATTCAAAAAATTCAATCACAAAAAGTGGCACCAGATTTTTAGGTGGAAACCCAAGACGGGTGAAAACCACCACCTAAGCCAATCCCTTGACTTAGGATTTTCGATCACAAGGTGATCAATCCACTAACCACACTACTTAAACGAGGGTAATGTACCTCAATTACAAATCTCACCTCTGATCCCTAAATGAAAGTTTCTCCCTTCACAATGAAGAGACGGGGACCCAACAGGCCGGATACCCAAAGTACAAAAATAAGAATTAAAGCAGCACTTATAGAGCACCCCAATACTTTGATTACTTTCTTATCTATTAAGCATAAAGAGAACTTCCAGAAAATTTGCAGAACGGAGTGAGCCGGGATTGTGGATTTGCCCTTTGTTCAGAGTGTTGGCACAACACAAGGGCAAGAGGAAGCTAAGAGTAGTGAGCAAGTGATTTTTCTAAGGGAATTGAATCTCAAGAGTTGTGTTTGCCTAAGAGGGATTGTAGTCTATTAATAGGCAAGTTTGGAACCTTCATGAACACTTGGGAGAGATCTCCTAGTTGTTGGAGGCAAATCCCAAGAGATTGGGATGAAATCCACCACAAATCAGGGTAATGATGAGTCTGATAGCAATATCAGACGTCTAATTTTAGGGTCAGACATCTTATAAGACGTCTGATTACAATTATGGTCGTCTAATACGATTGGCCAGAATGTACTGGTTTCTTTGGATCGAAACAAGGACGTCTGATATTTTCACATAAGACGTCTGATATAATTATTGGACGTCTAATTATGTGTGGATTCATTCCTATTTTGACCAGATCCAAATAGAGTTCTAAATATGAAGGAACAGACATCTGTATGGACGTGTGTGAGATTCCCTAGATGTCTGGAAACCTAAAAGGACTTGGCTACGATATCTGACAAAAGATCTTTGGTTCGTAATGAGATACGCACAAAACTACATGAGCAACGGTCCAAAGGTAGATGTCTGGAAGCATGTCCAGACGTCTGAAAATGCATTTTGCCCGTTATATATAGAAGGAAGATAGGTGCTTAGTCTAACGATTATTTTGAGGACGTCCAGGTAAAGTATCAGATGCCTGGATGAGGCTATGGACATCTGATAGAAGATTGCTTTGACTGATGTTTATGAAGATAGAAACTGAAGGCAGAGCTATAGATAATTAGACGTCTGAAACACTTGTCAGACGGCTTAAAGTTGAAAATCAGATGTCTGACAGTTGTTATGAATGTTTGATTTGAGTCTTAGTGTTAGGTTTTTGTTTCTAATTTATCTTAAGCGTAGAGAGCCTAAGTTAGCTATTTATAGGTTATGTTTGGGGGCTCTTTACAATATCTCTAGACTCAAATAAAATTAAAATTACAACCTTTGAAAGTTTACATGAAAAACCTATGACCTATGACAATACTTATGCTACTTAGTCTTCACACTTTTAATCTTCCATCTTGGAAAACTCCATGAAACCTGCAATTGTGTTATTACAGAGAGAAACAATATGCTATGCTTATATTTTATTTCTTTTTCTTCATTTTGTAAAATCATCAAAATATTATATATGAGGAGTTGAACTAACAGACGACACATTAGATCGGATGAAACCTTTGTCCAAAAGCTCTTGTAATTGGATTTTTAATTCCCTAAGCTCAATTGGGGCCATCCTATACAGAGCCCTAGAGATCGGACCCATCCCCGTACTAGTTGAATCTCAAATTCAATTTCTCGATGTGAGGGGATCCTTGGCAATTCCTCAGGAAAGACATTTGGAAATTCCCTTTCCACAGGAATGTCTTGAAGCTCTGACATACTCTCCCTGGTTGCAACCACACTGGCCAGGTAACCGTCACATCCTCTAGATAATAGTCTATAAGCCTTTAGCACTGAGATCCTCTTAGCAAGGTCACACTGGCCTTGGATCTCGAATTATGGCCATCCCAGCAGTGAAAAGACTACTTTCTTCTCGAAATAGTCTAAAAGGGCGTGATGTTCAGCCAACCAATCCATCCCCAGGATTACATCAAAATCCTTGATGGGAACACCATCGTGAGCCATAACTAGCTCAATTTAGTCATTATCAAGGAATGAATGCTCCTACATAACTGTCAGAGAGCCATAGTTCATTGCATAATCATTCTGAGAGAAAGATAGGAAATTAGGATTAAAACTGCAATTTTACCATCATATCTTGAATGTAGAACAACCATGAGTTTTTTCAGGGGGTAATTAAGGGTTAAATGGCCTTAAATGTCCAACAAGTGAGTTAATACGGACAGAAAAGGATTTTCATTTGTTTTAAGAATTAAATGACTTCTGAAACCCCAAAAACAGACCCGCTTAATTAACTGAGGTTATGGTTAGGATAAAATTCACCTAAACCCTCTAAAATTTATATAAAAATATTCTCTAGGGTTTGGTACCTTCAATTTGACCATTAGAACCCATCATGACCCAAAACAGTCTCAGACTGGCATTTGCCCTAAGTTGGGTAATTATGGAAATTACCCAATCAAACTAGGTCAAAACCAAAATCCAACTTCACCATTGGATTCATAAGGTTCAAATTAGGTTTTTACCAAAATTTGGGCTTAATTTGACTTCATCTTAACCTAGTTTGCAATTCTTTTATCTCACACATCTACCCCTAACTTTTGTATCTTTTGCATTTCAGTCCCTAACTTTCTCATAATCTTTACAAAAAGGTCCCTACCTCCATGAATCCTATTCCTACAAACTCTGGCAACCTAAATTTGGCAAGTTTTCCTTGTTTCCTTAATGAATCCCTCTCAGATTTGAAAGGGAAGTTCGTCAAGGAATTCCCTTCCTTTTGAGCCAATTCCCAATCTCGCAAACCTTCCCAATCTCTCATGCGAATGCATGAGAGATTAGGGTATCTTAGGATTTCTTTCTCTGGTGAGCTTTCCAAGTTTGGGAAGCTTGCTTCCTAAGCCCAAAACGCCATCCAGAGGCTTATAAAAGGACCCCCAGATCAAACCGAAGACCTTAGACTCGAATTCGGCTGAAAAATCCCCAATTTCCTCTTTCCACATCCTGGCGAATAGCTCCTTGAGCTTCGGCGACTCCCTCTGACTCCTCTCATCGTCTGACCACAATACCAGTAGCAGATTTGTCTTCCTCACCTTCCTCTGTGTCGTGTAATACCAGCCGCTGTCGCCCATTCTCCTTCTTCGTCACCATCCCTCTCTACCAGAGTACCTTCTTCCCCGGTGTCGGCCTACCAATGCCAGTGTTGTTCTTCCCCCTTCGTCCATTAGTTTAGGGTTAGCTTAGTATCTTTTAGCTCTTAGGGTTAGTTTCCTACCTAAAAAACCCCAAAAATAGCCCTCGACACCGCCGCTCATCTCCGTCTTCCCTGTCTCTAACCGTTCCTCCACCGAGGCTCCCCGCTCATTCCAATATTCCAAACACCTCGCCGACCACCTCACAACCTTCGCCACATCACCCTCTTCAAAACCCCCATCCTATTTCACCCTATTATGGCCCCAGCCGCTACACCGAATAACCCACCTCCAGACCTTCACTTTCGTCACCATCAGGCCACCATAGTCACCTTCACGCCACTCCTCACACACTACCACGTCCGCTGTGCTACGGCGAATCATGGCTCCTAATTACCCCTAATTAACTATTTTCCCTTGTTAATTAGCTAGGAATATGTATATATGAGGGTTAATTATAGAATAAGGGACAAATCATTAAAGGACCTTAAAATAGGTTAAAAATGCTAAATTATTAAGTCAATTAATATTATTAATAACTTAATTAATAAATGAACTCGAAATATCATTAATTAGTTACCTAATTAATATCTAAATTAACTTAAGCATAATTTATACCTAAGTATGTAATAACTTAAGTAACTTTACTTAATTAAGTAAATTAAGCTAAAAAGGTCAAAAATGTAAATTGAAGATTTATATACAATATTTATCTAATTTATAATTATATATAAATGGTTGAAAAAGATTTAAATTAAAATAAGCCTTGAAAACCTTAGTTTACATTTTAGTCCTTAGGTTTCATTGCATTCGAGCCCTTTCCCCTCACTTAGGTCCTTATCTTTGTTTACATATAGGTCCCTATGAACATCTTCTTCATTTCTTCTTCAGTCGTTTGAACGACTAATGAAAGGCGGTGTTGTCACCCTCTGATCACCGTCCATCCGATGTTCTTCCACCCTCACCAAGCTTCTGAATCTTACGCTCACCTTCTTCATTTCATCCATCAGTCTGGATTTGTCCTAAATCCTAATTAGGTCATGGCGTTAACCTTACCGGTGTCGGAGATGACGCCAGAGGTTAAGCCGCACCTGGACGCCGTTCCGTCCGGATATAAGCCCCTTAGACATCGTCGAACCCTATAGATACCCCTTGAACCCTTCGATTTGAGTGATCGGTCCCCTATCCTTCTTCCCCAACTGCGGTTGACGATAAGCTATTCTTCTACTGACCTCCAGCGACCTCTCATCTACCTATCGGAGCTCCTCTATGCGAGGGACTCGTCTCTCTCACCTCCTCTTCCTCTCTGGATAGTTGTGACAAGGCCAAGGAGCGCCGCATCCTCTCTCTCTCTCCGCTTTCAACTTCTCGCCGGAGTTCTTCCCAACATCCTCTGATTTCATCCTCCATTACAAGCCATCGACGGAGATTTCCCAACCCCATTCGTCCAGGTAAGTAGCTTTAACTTTAGGATTAGGTTAGGCTTAGTTAGGAGTAGAATTAGTGTAGTTTTAATGTAGATTAGTTTCGTCTTCCTCAGCTCCGACGAGGCCAAGTCTGGCCTCACTGGTCATTCTCTCACATTTTCAAGCACCGATCACCTGCTTTATCTCTTCACGATCCTCTTCCACTTCTTTTTCCTCAAACTTATCAGCTGAACCGCCTAGATCACCTCCACCTTCACTGGTGACCTCCGTTGTCCATGGTGGAAGTCTCCAAGCGTAATTCACACTCAATCAGGGCATTCAATCACATCTACATCACATAAATGCCCCATTCGACCTATTAATTGCATGAGTTAATCATCTAATTGAAAACACCTAATTTCACACAACCTCCTGAGCTCGCTGTCAATGGCAACTTAGGAGTAGTTCTTCCATCTAATTAGCCACTCGTACACCATCACCACACTTCATTGATCAATTCCCCTCACTCAATTGAGTGAGAGGAATCGATCTGAGTTCCAGCAAACACAATTTCTAATTCTTTTGAATTCAAGGAATATTCTCTGATTTAAACTCCAATTGTTTTAATTGTTGTGATCCCAAGGTTCCTTGTGGCCTTAGGAGTCTTTTACGACCGTCCATGGTCTGTTTCATGGAGTTTTGAACTCTGACACTTCATTTCTAAACTCACCGGAGCTCCAGTGAGCTCCGATAAGTCATTTTTTTAGTTTCAGCCCTTGATAGGTCTCAAGGAGTTCCAGAATGCACAACTGAGGTGTTTGGATTCTGATTTAGTGATATTTTGTTGATTTATTGTCGGAACTCAGTAACGACCTTTGTCTTCTCCAACTTCGGCAGAGTTGGAGAGATCTCCTCATTAGGTTTTAGGCTCTGGAAATAGGTCTGTAAGCTTAAGTAAAACCTATAGAACTAAGTCAAGATATCTAATTGCTTTGAAATTCCCTAGGGTGTTCCACCGAACTCATGTCATTTTGGTCCCAGGCGACGATTCCTGAGATCACATCAATGAGCTCAAAACATAATTTTGAGCTATGCAATAACCTCCTATGGTATAATTGACTTGATCTAGATCTTTAATTGGACCTGAGAAACTCTAGAATAGTAAGTCAACTTTGTGGTTGATTTGGTCAATTCTGATCTGGAATTGAAGAATTGATGTCTTAATTCTGATTTGATGATTTAATTCAGTTTTTGAGACAATTTGGGATATTTTAGAGTTGGTTGGATTGAGTTTTATTGAGAAATTAGCACAATTCAATTCATTGAACAGTATGGGTTTGTTTGAACCCATTACTGTGTTTTTGAGTTTTTGATGAGATTTGAACGCCAAAACCAACCAAATTGAGTTTTAACAACTGCATAGGTTGTCAAGCTGATCAGAGCTCAAAATGGAGCTTTGAAGCTCCTGAACGAAGATTAGAAGCTTCTTCCTCTTCCTGAACCCATACTGAGCTCTCCTTCTTAACCAATAGATGCGAAATCATCTATTGAAGATGGTTCAGACCTCAACTGGAGGTTAGAGGCTTCCTTGTAGGTCAAAAGACCTGAGATCACCTTCTGCAGGCCATGATTGGCCGTGTTAACCTCCCAGTTTCGCCCTTCAAATTGAAGGGCTAGAATTAATTTGAACACCAAATTGGTGTTCCATACATGTAGAACTTCTCAAGAGCTTTCGATTGAGCTTTGGAACACTCAATTTGGTCCAGCTAATCGGTTGGAATCATCGGCCAAAGTTTGATCTGGAGTTGATATGTTTACCCCTCATCGAAAGTTCTGGATCGGCTGCATTGGTATAATATGAAAAAGTGTAGAGGCTTTACCGGTCGATAGCGCTGGGCACACAATGAGCATATGTGTGTGTGGATGCGTGTGTGCATGTGCCCGGGTGTGTGTGTGAGCATGTGGGCGCGAGCGTGGGCCCGTAAGCGGACATGTGTGGGCCTGGGAGGTCAGATACTGTGCATGTCATTAAATCGGAAATAAACCACCTAATCAAAACTAGGCTCGAACCCAATAGGGTCTGGTCCCACACTCAAGAGGGTGCTGTGTATCCCCGACCGGTCCGAGCTACCAATCAAAGAACTAAATTTTTGGTTAAGTGTGGGTTTAGTAAGCATAGTTAAGGGTTCGAAAGATAAAGAAGAGAAGAACTTAAGAGGAAACTTAAGGAGAAAACTAAGAAAGGAGAATAGAGAGGGTTTGGAAGAGGAAGTCGAAGAAAAAAAAGAACAAGAGAAAAAGATTGGAGAAGAAATAGAGTAAAGGAAAAGAGTGAGAGAGAGAGAGATGGTAGAACAGTTAGAAACAGAAGAGAAGAAGAATTGAGGGCTAAAGATTAAGAAGAAAAGAATGGAAATATAGAGAGAATCAGATGTCTCTTATTGTATTTAGACTTCTAATTTCTTACTTTCAAGATGCCTGTTCTTTTTAGTAGACCTCTTATTTGTACCTTTATTGCAATAACATCTCCTTTTTATATTTTGAGCTTAATTGATGTAATAAGGCATTTGTATTCACTTGTATAACTTTTTCTTGCCTTAATCTTTTGTAATTAGTTGTACTAAACATGTTTACTTGATTCTTAATGAAAAATCACATGTGTAAATATGTTCTCTCTTAATGGAATGTTGCATGCTTTTTATTTGAATATCTCTTATGCAAGATTCATGTACTTAAAGTAATTTAATCATAATCTGATTAATTAAGTAATTAGTAATTTATGCTTAGAAATTAATGGTGAATTAAGATAAGTTATGCCTCCCAATGAACGACCTAGACTCAACCAGTTAAAAAGAACTTAAAAATCTAAAATGTTAGGTTAACTTGACCTTATACTACACAACTGACATCAATTCGAGTTAACCTAAGTTACTTTCTCATGCATGTATTTAAGCCTAAATAACTTAATTAATGATGTTGAGAATTTAAACGATCATTTTATTGGCACCGTTACCGGAGAGGTAACTGTATTGTTATATTCGCCATTATTGTTTTTGTTTTGTACATATTTCTTTTTACTAATTAGCTTTGTTTTGTTTTATTTTCTGTCTTCTTTTCATGGTTACCTCTATGGGTATTCTTAGGAAAGGAGGCGGGTTTTCTATTTTCTATTTTTTTATTTTTTCGATCATTATACATACCATTGTGAGTATTTCTTACTTAATCTTAGTGTAGTTTGTATTTTTGCATTTAGTTAGAAAAATTAAAAAATACAAAAATATGCATACCAATCTAACTAGCAGCAGCATGTTTTAGGCATACACTCCTAGGAGTGCACATACCTGCTAGTTTTCTTGCATCTGACTTGGGATTTTTCTACTATTTTTCTCGCATCAGCGGGAAAACATGCACAAAACCTATGTAGATCCCTGTCATTGGATAATAACAAGACCACATCTTTGTTTGAAAATACCTAAAAAGTAGTCACCTTACTTCTTTCCATCATTTTTGTGAAAAGATTAAGTAAAAAGAGGATAATTAAAATTTGTGACTCAATCTGTTTGCAGAATGCATGCGGGTTTTTATGCTCTCGTCTGTTGCATGCTATCGCACACACAGCATGATCACTAGAGTCACACAAGTCTGATTTTTCTACCTCTCCTCTTTACACCTCTTAGGGCTTTGGTCGAAGATCAACAAGTCTGTCTCACTACTAAGCCACGGGGAGCTTGTAGTGAGCGGTCTAAATCCTAGATCTTAGACCTTTGAGCCTTAAGGATACGCACATACATAGACACGGGTTTAGGACATGTATTTTGATACTGATATTATACTTGTTTGCATCCAAATTATTTTGTGTATTCTAGGACTCTCTTCTTTCCTTTGAAAGAAGAGAAAAACCTACTTTTTCGCTCTGTTTTTGGGTCTTGTTTGACACTATTTTCAGTGGTGTGAGTGTGCCTTTGCACATTCTTTTGGTTTATGAACGGGAGGCAATCCCTAAAATCGCTCTCGTATCTCCGTTGACAGGTATTCCTAGACTGGTTGCCTTGAGGCAACCAATAATTTTCCCATCTGATACATCTGCTTTTTCTGCATTTGATTCTATGGATCATACATAGAAACAGAATCCCGAGATCCCTTCTTCTTCTAGTCAGGAGGAGATGCCATCTTTTGATGTTCATGAGGCACTCCTAAACCAGAATCTTCAAATGCTCGAGCAGAACCGTCAAATTAATCTGTTGATGACTGCTCTTCAGAATTTGCAGAATCTACAAACCCATCCTCCACCTTAACCTGAGGTGGGTTTTGAGATCCCTGATTTACCGATCCCTCGTCCTAGGCCTCTACTTCGAGACTATTATAATCCATCCAATGCACAAGTAGAGCCTAATGTTAGGATTCCCGTTGGGGAAAATGACTGAGAATTAAAGCCAAATATTATAGGTCTAATCCCACACTTTCATGGATTTGCATCTGAGGATCCATTCCAACATATAGATCTTAAGAATCTATCTCAGACTCTTAGACCTCGAAATCAGAGCTGAGAAATCCTACTTATGAAGATGTTCTCCTTCAGCCTTAAGTATAAGGCTGCCTACCGGTACAGAACTATAGCATGACCAATCTCAACTTGGGCTGAAATCGAATCTGCATTTTTGAAGAAATTCTTCCTTATTCGTCGCACTAACGCATTCAGGCGAGCCATCATGACCTTTAATCAAAATCAAGGAGAACCAATTCATGAAGCATGGGAGCGCTTCAATGAATTGCAAAGGAAATGCCCACATCACGACATCCCTCGTTAGCAACTCATGCACGTCTTTTATTATGGATTGCAAGAGGGCATTCGCAATCTGGTCGATGCCTCTTATGAAGGGAATTTCTTGAATTGTGATGCAGAATCCACCTCAGAATTGTTTGAAGGGATGGCGGAAAACTCAATCAACAACGCATCAATGTGGCAATTCATGCAGGGCACCAATACAGCGCATCAAAACCCATAGAAGGGCATTCATGAGATTGGGAATCTATCCAGTTCTAAGGATTTGGAGATTATAGCAGAGAAACTGGACAAAGTCGAGATCGCAACGAAGCATCTTAAAGAGGTCAGAAATACGATGAAATCTCTTACGCCTCTTCTTGCTAAGCAGAATCCTGTGTATTTACCTGTTTCGCAAATTCCCGTGGGGAGGGAGTTTGAATAATTTGGATTCTAGAGATCCATCTTCCTTGGGTTTTCTATCTACTCCTGCACCAACCCAAGGAGGGACCTTTGTCCCACAATCCTTCCTACCCTTTTCCCTACCCTTTCCCGTTGCAGGAAACACACCATATCTTTTTTATTTACATGCCATCCAGGACAACACTCCAAGATCAAATCCTTATTCTAATACCTATAATCTTGGATGGAGAAGCCACCCAAATTTCTCTTGAGCTAATCGAAACCAAAGACCATCTTATCCAAATCAGACCCATCAAAACTTGCTTTCGTTGCCTTCTCAGCAACCAAATGCGAGGCCCAATCCCATAAGTATGCAGAATTACTCTGGGCCAAATAGAGATACACAGCTTAACCAGATTTTGCGAGCTGTTACAAAGAGTCAGCGACATAATGCTGAAGCTTTCGCTGAGATTCAAAGGCAATGTAAGGTAGAATTGGCTCATTTACGAAATCAAATCACGCTTTTGGCCGAGTCTCGTCGGCCAGGTACTCTTCCATCTCAGCCAATTCCGAACCCTAGGAATCTATAAAACCCTAGGCAACATCAGGGCCAAGTACATTTCATCAATCAGGCCTTTGATTTGAATCAAAACCCACCTTCTGTACCTCCTAAAAATAATCCACCAAACCTGCATCAGCAACCTTTGTTGTATCAAAACAATCCACCTATTATTGAGAATCAGAATTGACTTTGTTGATCTTCTGAACTTGCTAGGAATCATTTCTCATATTGCCTCAATCTTTGATATGTTTTACGTCTCAACCAAATCAGATCTAACCTTCATGAGATTCATTCTGATCTTTCTGAGAGTTTTCAAGGGAATCTGATTTTGGTTCTGTGAGATCTACTTTAGGCAATCTCAGGGCGAGTTTTACCCGGGTGGTGTTATCTGTTTTCCTATTTTCTGGAACTAATTCTTCCATAACTCCTTGTTTTTACCATACATATTCTTTATAGGAGTTCTTTACTAGGGTTTACACCTAGCTGAAGGCATAAAACTTAGCACCCTGTATATAGTTGTTTCCTACTTTCTATATTTTTCTCTTTCTATACACTTGAGTCTGTATTTGAGTTATCACTTCCTTCAACACTGATTACCTTCACTTAGTCCGACGGACCACTCTGACCTTTGGTCAGAATAGAAATAGTCCACACAGAGATCTTTGATCTCCCCTATCTGACTCCTTCTGTCACCCTACACTAAGTGAAGTGTAATATCTTTTCCACCCTTCTTATAATGAGGATATTGTAAAATCTTGGCTTAGGGGGGTATGAAGTAAAATTTTCACTTCAAGTGTATTTGTAGAGAAAATTTAAAAAAAAATTAAATACCCACGAAATTTTAAAAAAATAGAACAATGCAAAAATTAAAAAAAAATTAGAAAAGTCAAAAATACCCTAAAAATTTGAAAAATTTTGAAAAATTTATAAAAATTTGAAAATTTTATAAAGCATAAAAACAAAAATTTACAAATATAAAATTTAGAAAATTACAAAATCATAAAAATAATAAAGGGTTTTACATTTATAATAAAAAGAAAAAGAAGATACCAAAAAATATTTATGCTTATTTATATTAGTAATTAAAAGCTTAATTTTTCTTTTAGGTAAGAAATCAAAAAATATATATTTTGCAAATAGTATTTATAAGAGCATTAAATCCTTATTTAGACTTTTACTTATAATATTTTCAAAACATGCATTTGTTTGCAAAATTTGAATGGAATTTTATTTAAGTTAGAGTCTGAAACCCTAAGGATCTGATTTTTCTGTTCTTTACCCTAAAATAAAGTAACTAAGGTGTATTAAGTTCAAAACTTGAGTTTTGAAATTAAATTGTTACTTTCTTGGTCAATTAGACTAAGTAATTTTTTTGAAAGGGATGAGGAATGCTACCAAGAGACTGTAGTAAATCGGAAATCTTTTATTTATTTAAAAGCCAAAGTATTACATGAAGTTTTCCCAATCTCTCACATGCCCCCAACAATCCTTACAATACTTCCCACATTGACTGAAACCCCTCTAAACAAATGCTCATTACGAGCACACCACACATTCCACATAACCATGACCTTCTTCACCTGCATATTTCTACGCGTCCATAAGTTCCTCCAGAGCTCCTTTCACATGGGTAGGGGTTCCCCACAAACTCCCCTCCAAATTTGGTCGGTCACCAAACATGACGCAAATAGATGCTCCCTGTTATCAGTAGGAAGGTTGTAAAGTGGGCAATCCTATAACTGGGCACCCAGTCTTTTGCTCCTCATTTCCCCTGTAACGAGTCCGTCTCTTCTGCATAGCCATAAAAATATCTTGATTTTAAGAGGAACTTTTAGTTTCCAGATTTTGCTGCAGATCTGATTTTAAGAAGTGCAGCCCAGTTCCTCAACATCTATCAGAACCTTGTATGCCTTGGACGAAGTAAATAGGCCCTGTTTCCACCTGAATCTGTCCATACCCCCGAGCGGTTGGAAAGCATTCAGATCTGCAATCAGCCTATTAAGTTCCTGTTGTGTGCATCCTCCCTTGTGTAAGCCTACTGCAGGAACACACCAGCTCCTACTCTCAGCTTCCCAGTAGTCCTGAACAGACGTGTTACTATCTAAAGCTGCACCAAAGACTGTTGGATAATTCACGGACAACACTCCCAGTTCAGACCATTCATCCGACCAGAATCTGAATTGTCTGCCGTTTCCCAACTCTGGAACAATGTCCGACCAATGGTCCTGGATCGCTTTCCTGACCGTCATCCAAAATAGAGATGGCTTTCTTGGCTGCTTTGTCCATAGCTGCACTAAATTGGGACCGTAAGTTTCTGTAACAAGTTGCGCCCACATCTTGCCCTCATCTGTGGTTAGTTTAATTGCCCATTTCAACAACAGCGGGTCATTGAAATCTTTCAGGGATCTAAAGCCCAGCCCTCCCTTCAAGTGAGGTCTGCAGATCTATCCCCACTTCACCGGATGTAGGAATCTGCCCTCGGCCTTTGCTCCTTTCCAAAAGAACCTCTTCCTCAGCACATCCATCCTTTTCCATACAGCTTTCGATGATCTAAAAATTGAAAAGAAGACCGGAATTGAAGTTATAACTGAATTGAGTAGAATCAGTCTTCCACCCTTAGAAAGAAATTTGCTGCTCCAAGATTCCAGCTTAGTGCTCATTCTCTCAAACAAGGAAGCCCAATCACTCTTCTTGAGTTTCTTATCTGTTAATGGTAATCCTAGATATCTCACGAGGAGGGTTTTGACAGGAGAGTGCACTGTGGCAGCCAATGTCTCCCTATCCTATGCAGACATACCAAAGCATACTAAAGATGACTTTGCCCCATTCAGCCTCAAGCCAACAATCTCGCCAAAAATATTGACCAAAGAGAACAGGATTTCAGCTTCCTACTATCCACCTTCAACGAAAAATACTGTATAGTTTGCATATTGGAGTATAGGCACCAAGACTCTTGAACTCGACAGTGAATACCCCTTAATTAGTCCAACTTCTGCCAGGCTGCATGTAAAGTGAGCCAATGTGTCCACTACCAAGTTAAAAATAAGAGGAGCCAGGGGGCATCCTTATCTCACCCCTCATTGAGGTTGAATCCACACCCCACACGGCTTCCCATTGATGAAAGGGGAGAAAGAGGTGACAATGCACCTCTTCATCCATTGTACCCATATGGGCAGAAAACCTCTCCTCTTCATGATCTCCCAAAGGTAAGACCATTCAATCAAGTCATAGGCTCCACTAAAGCCTACTTTCCACATGAAAACTTTGCTTTTTCTCTTACTCCACCCCGCAACCACCTCTTGCACCACAATGAAAGATTCTTGTAGTGATCTATTGGGGAGGAACGCCGATTACACCGGGCTAATTAAGTCAGCAAGAACACCCTTTAGCCAATTAGTCAGCACCTTGCTAATGATTAGGTAAATCAAATTTGTAAGTGCAATGGGCCTGAAATCATGTAGGGTCTCTGCCCCACTACACTTTGGCAGCAGAAATAAATAGGACTTGTTAATTCTCTCCACTCTAGAATTATCCCTCTGGAATTCTGCAAGCACCTCCATGACCTCTCCTTTGACCACACTCCAAAACTCCTTATAAAATAGTACATGAAATCCATCTGGTCCCAGCGAGCCCTCTACATTCAGCCCTACCATAGCATCCAAAACTTCCTGCTCTGAGATAGAATCAGTCATTTTAGCAGCTGCTGCAGTGTCCACCTGAGAGGGATTGGATGTTGTCGTCTTCCACGCACCATTCCCATTCGATCTTGAGACTTCTCTGAAGTGTCTAGTCGTCTCCTTTCTAATCTCACCAGGTGAGGTCAAGATCGAGTCTCCTATCTTTAAAGAGGATATGAAATTCAATCTCCTTTTGGAGCTTGCAGCCATGTGGAAAAAATTTGTGTTTGCATCGCCCTCTTTCAACCAAAGTTGCCTCGACTTTTTGCGCCAGTCCATTTCCCTTGCCAAATCCACCATTTGAACCACTCCTTGCCAGTGTTTTTGTTGTGTTGTCTCCCCCTAAGTCAAATTACCTCCATTCTCTTCCTCATTCAACATTTGCACCATGGAGAGAGCTTCAGAACGTCATTGAGTCCTCACCATTTCCACTATGCATTTATATTCCTTCAGCATAACCCTCAGCTCTTTCAATTTTCTGGCTAGACGACAGGTGGCTGAACCATCCACCTGCTGGTGCTCCCACCACCGACTAACCATCTCCTTAAATCCCTCTTCCCACAGCCATGATTTCTTGAATTTAAAATATGTGCCAACAAAGGAATCCTCCCCATTGTCCCACAGCAGGGGCGTATGATCAGAAAAGGGGTGAGCGAGAGCCATGACTAATGAGAGTTGGAATCTTTCCAGCATCTCCATACTCCTAAAAATTCTATCTAGCTTTGAGACTAGTCCATTCCCTCCCCTCCAAGTGAATTCTGCCCCTATTGCCGGATATTCATTCAGGCCAATTTATGAAACAACCAGCTGGAAGCCAAGTGATAACCTATCTACCCTCCCATTTCTTCGATCGATCACTGATGTGGTACTATCAAAGTCGCTACCAACATGCCATGCCACTCCGTTGGTATTTCTCGCCATCTTATGTAGTTCCTTCCACAACTCACTCCTCTGATTGTCAGCATAGGGGTCGTATACACAAGATAGGATCAACTCTAGATCATCTTCTTGACATCTGAATCTGCGCGAGAGCATGAAGCGGCCCCTCCACTCCTCTCATAGAACCAGCCTGGATGTCTTCCACCACTCTGCAATTCCTCCCACCCTTCCCCGCGCATCTACTGCTTTGAAATCTGCTTGGCCCCCTTGAAGAAGAGTCTGCCATGCAGCGTCCCCCCATCTTGCAGGTGTGTCTCTTGAATTAGAGCACAATTTACCTCCCATTCACGGAAATATCTAGCCAGTGATGCTCTTCGCAATCGATCGTGCAACCCACGCACGTTCCATGTGAGCACCTTCATTCCTTGGACACAGGGGTCCTCTGGGGTTCCCTAGACCTCCTCTCACATTCAAAATGGTTGCCACTCTCTCTTCAGTGGATCTCTAGTCGCCACTGCCTCTTCTTTCCCTCAGTTTATAGGGAGAATGCACAGCTTTCCCCTTAGATGAAGACCCCACTCCATACTTCAAAACTCCAGGCGCCATAAAGGAGAATTTATATGGATTTTCCAATGTGTGCTCATGCTCCTTTAGTTGTCTCATTGGATCAATAGGAACAATCATGAGTTCTCTATTCCCAACATCATCTTGTACCATCACCTCCTCTGCCTGTGGTTGAGCCATCCCATTCATTTTGACATCCTAGATCACTGAACAGTGAAATTCTTTCCTCTTCTTCACCTCTTGCCTTTCAGTACCCTTCAGAACACCTTCCTGGGCATCGTCCTGCTGGGTCTTCCCCTCTGCCCACCCCATAGGAGGTTTCACCTGCTGTTCCTCCCCATTAAGGAGATCGAATTTCATTCTGAGAAGCCAGGAACTCTTGCCACATCTGAGGATGATTTTGTCAGGAATTGGTCCTCCCCTTGTCACCTTCACCTCAACACTAATGGATCTCCCATCCCCTTCACAGAGACCCATGTTAGTATTCTCAGCTAGTGACGTAAAGTTAGCCACCACACCTGCCACCACCTCATTCGATCTTAGATGCAAAGGTAGTCCCCATATCTCCAACATTCCCCTTCTAACCTCAGCTCTTTGAGGAGGACAATCTTGGAGAGCTCCATCAAAATGGGAGACCAATCTCCACATCACCGTAAGTCCCTCTGAGATACTAGTGTGAAATCAGAGCCCTTCCACATCTAGAATACCCAAATCAAACAGCACAAACCTTGCCCCCCTCAAGTGTGCCACCGTCCACCCTTGAGACAACAGAGACAAAGATCTTACTAAAGATAGGACCTGCTCGCGTTCATATCTTCCCACCATGATCTCACCGATGAGTGCCCCTCGAACCTCCATCTCTGCAGCCCTAATCTCCTCTGATTGTGGGACTTCCACGTCATACATCTAATCAAGATCTATCGGGGGAGGCGACGGTACACCACCACCTGCTGCCTGAGCCCTAGCTTGTTCACCATTCCGCTGTGTCACACTTCCCTTCTTTTTGCACTCCGCCATCTTATGCCCCCAGCCACCGCAAGCCAAGCACAGGGTCGACGATCTACACACCGTCGCCATGTGTCCTCTTCTTCTACATCGACAGCACACGACGTCCGTGTTCCCCCCTCTCCTACTTCTCTAGAACCCACCCACTCCTAGTGTCGCATGCTACTCAGCCCCTCCTGCTTCCATCCTCTCTCCTTGCCATCGTCGTCGAGACAGCCAAACCTTCCACCCGTCATCATCGAGACCGCCAGACCCTCCACCCGCCACCATCTCCCCCCAAAACTTGAGTTTTGGATTTAAATTATAACTTTTTAGTCAATTAGACTAAATAATCATTTTACTTTTTGAACATTTGTTTTTATCAATAAGTTAAGTAAAAAGGCCAGATATTCAGAATTGATTAAGTAAATAGTTAGTAGAATCTTAGTCTTAAGGTCTATCATTCTATAGTTAGCTTAATCAACTAAGGACATTTGGCTAGACTTGGCGAGTTGTGTCTTGACAAATCCTATGGGAGGAAACTAAGAGTTTAAAGGACCTAAGACTGAATGGCTTTGCTATCCAAGCTCTAGTTTGAGAGCTAAGTAACCTAAGCATCCAAAATTCACACACATAGAGTTGTCTTGTTGGCATCTAAGACCACGAAAACATAGAGGTTAAGAGATCGATTCTAAATCCTCTTTAGTCCAAGGATTTCCATGGGGTGGCTCTTGAAATGGTGAAGGATGTGCCACTCACCTAGAAAAAGGAATTGGAGTATTATGTTAGTAAGAAAAATGAGGAGGAGAAAATAAAAAAAAGGACAAGAATAAAAGACTCTGCAATTAAGTACCTCGCTACAAATGGGTACTTATGCAATTTATCCACCAAATAAGGCATCTCGCTACAAATGGATGCTACCCTTCCTTCCATCAAATAAAAGAACACCTCACTACATATGGGTGTTCTATCCTATAAAAAAGAGTTTAAAAAAATATGGAGATAAAGGGAGGAGAATTCTCTTTACTATGGGTTGAAGGTGCTACAGTGTCTAGTGAAATTCAAATTCTCCTTTGGGCAAGAAGTTCCGGCGAGGATGGCTGGCCGCCTGAGGGGGCCCGATGCTCGCACCGATGGCTCTGATGGGTGGGCTGTATGGCACTCGCGGTCTTGGCAAAGAAATGAGTGTGACGCCCAGGTGTCAGTTGGAGCCAGGACTCTGGACAGGAGGGGCTTTCATGGTGGTTGGAGACGAAGACGTAGGGAAGTGATTTATTTTAGATGCCGACTTTGGGGGCACTTGGCGGTGATGTGCCAACGGCCGTTGCTCTGTCTTGCTTGTGGAGGCTTTGGTCACAAGTGAGACTCTTGCCTGACGTCTCGTTGTGGTAGGGGGGGTAAGTTGTGCAATGCACATTCATTTTCAGAGGGTAAGGCGCAGCTGCCTCTTCCAGCCCCTCCCCCCATCAACTCTTGGGGGGCACATTATGGTTGTTGAGGTTCCCCTGCCTGAGGACGTTAAGGTGGCGGAGATGGTCTTGTGTGGGGCCCTGATTGGGGAAGTGATGATGGGTACTCTTTCCGTGGAGAGTGTTCGACAACTGGTAAGCTCTCTTTCCTTATCGACCAATGCTTGGAAAATTGCAGCAATCTCTCCATCGCGGTTTGTGCTTTTTGATGTGGGTGTGGTAGATGTCGAGAAATATTATTTTCAGACCATCAATTTGCATGGATTGTCAGTGATCTGGCGGTTAGTATCCCCCTTTGATGGTTCTTTACCTGAACGTCCCCCTTAGAGAGCTACTCCCAAATCTGGTTTCCTTGAGATCAGAGGCCTGCCTCTGCATCTGAGGTCTAAGACGGTGGTGGAAAATATGGTCGCTGGGTTTGCATCTGTGGTTGAGGATACTGTTGTTGGTCTGACTGAAGGAGATGCCAGTGTTCTGAAAGTGAGGGTGAATGTTTCCAGGGCTGGGTCTATTCCTGACAAACTGATTCTCAGGTGTGGGGGTAGCTCTTGGATGATCCTATTGAATTTTCATGTGGCAAACTGGGGTGTGGAGGCGAATCAGCACCCCCCCTCATATGCTGAGGTGCTGCGATCCAGAAATCCTTCCTTATAAACAAACTGTGCTAGTCAGGAGTTGATGGCAGAACATACTAAAAGTTTGGATTTGGTAGATGGGGAGGGGAGCTTTAGGGCTGAGGAGATGAGAACTGAAACTCTGGAGGATGGGGAAGGATTACCTCTGATCCAAGATGAATCTACAGTGATGGTTAAAGAAGCGGAGGCAGTTGATGTGATTGATGAAGTTGTGGCTGAGGACCTGAAAGCTCTTGGTGGGGATCCTGTTGACTCTGATTTGGTAGCTCCCTCTGTGAACTCCTTGGAATTGCAGTGCTGCTCTCCTGCGGCTGATGAATTGAAATTGAAGTCTAAGACTCCTACATCTGGGCTTGGGAAACCTCCATACAAATTGAGTCTAAGAAGACACACTCCTACACAAAAAGTTGATGAGTTTGTCATTACAACTGTGATGAAGGTTGGCAAAGCATCTGCTGCTAAGAAGGGGTCAGATCTGACTCCAAAATGAGGGTTCTTACTTGGAATGTGCGTGGGCTGTGCGATAGAAGTAGGAGGGGATCTCTGCTTAGATATCTGCGTGAATGGGAGATTGATTGTGCCATCCTCCAAGAGACACATATTGATAGTGAATCTGACAGGGCATGGGTGGAGATGAGAGCTGGTCTTGCAAATGACCTTGTGGTGATCAATTCCAATGGCAAATCTGGGGGAATTGCCATTTGGTGGAGGAAGCATGTGCTGCATTTGGAGGAGTTCTCAGTGGCTAGGCACCTTTTGACTTGCAGGTTCAAAAGAGGCCAGGGGGACATTGATCCCTTTGTGACAGGTGTGTATGGTCCTAGTGACCCTAGCAGGAGGTAGGGGCTGTGGGAGGATTGGAACTTGGCTGCAGATTTTGTGAATGGGGCGGTTTGGCTTGTTGGAGGGGACTTCAACTGTGTTTTGATAGGGAGTGACAGACCTAATGGGGTAGTGGATAGCTCTGCCACTGGCTTCTAGTTGATGGTCCAGGCTTTGGGCTTGTGTGAGTTTCCCTCTTCAGGATCTGAATTCACTTGGAGGAATGGTAATGGGCTCATCTCCAAGATTGATAGGTTTTTTGGCAATGCTGGGCTGATGGATCTCTTCCAATTGTCCTTTGTTTGTGGTCTTGAACGTCCCTTCTCTGACCATACACCTTTGGTCTGGGACAATGGTGAACAGGTGTTGGCTGGATCCTATTTCAAGTTTAGGAAGTCATGGCTAAGGGAGCCAGGGTTCAGAGATATGTTTGCTGGATGGTGGAGGGCCCAGCAGGTTGAAGGCACGGCTACCTTCAGGTTGGCTTCCAAGATTGTGGCTCTAAAAGGAATGCTGAAGGAGTATGGTGATATTGTCTCTGTCCTCAGACATCAGAAACGTCGAGAGGCCTTGTTGAGGATTCAGGAATTGGACACCAAGGAAGCTATGGCTCAACTGTCTGAGCTGGACTTTGCTGACAGAAAGAGGTGGCAGGGGGTGGTGGCTGAAGAAGACCTAAAACTGGAGATGGATTGGAGGGAACATTCAAGGTAACTATGGCTAAGTGAGGGGGATGCAAACACTAAATTCTTCCACTTGGCTGCTAGTTCTAGGAGAGGAGCTAATCTAATCTCTTCAATTGTTAAAGAGGGGTAGAGAATTACCTCCATCTCTGATATCAGAGCTGAGGCTATCAGATATTTCAAGGAGTCTTCAAGAGCTGCAAGTAGGGGCTGTTGGAGGATGGCAGCTAGTGATCTGCTTAAAATTACTGAGGCTCAGGGGTCCAGCCTGATTGAACCTATGTCTGAAGCTAAAGTCTTGAAGGCCATTAAGGATGTCAATTGTGAAGGATCACCTAGTCCTGATGGAATCCAAGTTCTCTTCTACAGAGAATTATGGGACATTGTGGGCACTGAGGTTATGGAAGTGATCAGAGAGTTTGAGAATGGCAATTTTGGCTTTGAAAGAATAAATAGGTCCTATCTATTTCTTTTGCCAAAGACTCCAGGTGCTGAATCTTTTCAGGAGTTTAGACCTATTACCCTCTCTAACTCTTTGTACTGGGTGATTGGCAAGGTCCTGGCCAATAGATTGAGGCCTATTTTGTAAGGTTTGATCCATCCTGCCCAATCAGCCTTCCTCCCTGGCAGATCTCTACAAGAATCCTTCATCATGGCCTAAGAGATGATCTGTGGATGGCATAAGAGAAAGTGCAAGGCTTTTCTTTGGAAGGTTGACTTCCGCAAAGCTTATGACTCCATTAGTTGGCCTTATCTTCGGGATGTGCTTAAAATAAGGGGCTTTCCTTCTACATGGATCCGTTGGGTGAAACGATGTATCACCACTGCCTCTTTCACCCCTCTGATAAATGGGAAGCCCTGTGGGTCGTGGATTCAGCCCCAATGTGGCATCAGGCAAGGTTGTCCCCTGGCTCCCCTGATTTTCAACTTGGCAGTTGACAACCTGGCTTGGTATGCTTGTAAGCTTGCTGAAACAGGTCATATTAGAGGGTACTCTTTGTCGTGCAGGAGTAATCTGGCTCCCATTCTTCAATATGCAGATGATATAGTTTTCTTTGTAGAAGGGTCTACGGATGAAGCAATGGCTTTGCATCATATGATTAATATCTTTGGTGAGCTCTCTGGCTTGAGGTTGACTAAGGATAAATCTAGTTTGGTCTGCTTTGGCTTATCTGAGAAGGAGCAAGGAGCTATAGCTGCTATTTTGATGTCTCCCCACATCAGTCTTCCTATTAGATATTTGGGGCTGCCTTTGAGGTGCACTAGAATGAAGAAGAGAGATTGGAGCTGCCTCTTTGACAAGATTTCAGTGAAACTAGATGGTTGGCATAGTAGTTTCCTCTCCAAAGGTGGAAGACTTATCTTGCTCAACTCTGTGATCACATCCATCCCTGTTTTCTATTTTTCCATATTTAAAGCACCTAACTCCATTTGGAAAAGGTTGGATGTGTTGAGGAAGAGGTTCTTTTGGGAGGGAGCTAAACATGAGGTTAGATTCTTGCAGCTACTCAAATGGGAGTAGATTTGTTGTCCAAAAGATAGGGGGGACTTGGGATTAAGTCCCTGAAACACTTTAATGATGCTTTGCTACTTAAGTGGGCCGTTAAACTCTTGCAAGGAGACCTGAAGTCGTGGACTGCCTTGATTAGAGATAGCTATGGTGCATCCAACAGTGTGCTGTCTAGACTTCAACCCAGTAGGCCTTCTCCCTTCTAGAAATCAGTGATAAGAGCTTTGGCTGATCACTTCCACCTGCTGCAATCGGCTCTTGGGGATGGCAGGACCTTCAGCTTCTGGAAGGAGGGGTGGTCAAGGCTAGGTGTCTTGAAGGAGCTCTATACAAGAGATTTTGCTGCAGCATCTGATAAGGAGGCCACTGTCAGTAGGGTCTGGTCTTGCAGTAGCAGCAACTGGAATCTGATTGAGGAGAATTCCAGAAGGAGAGCTACTAGGCTGTGGGAAGAAAGGAGGAGGCTAATTTCAGACCTTGAGAGCTTTAAGCCTAGGCCTGGAGTGGAGGACATGTACCTTTGGGAGGGGATTTATAGTGTGCATTTTGGCTATGACAGAATTTTGAGCCTTGAAAGTGGGTGGAGATGCGATTTTATTGACAAGAAAATCTGGCTTTTAAAAATTCCCCTCAAGGTACAGATTTTTCTATGGCTTTGTAGGAGAGATGGATTGATCACAAGTGATCTGCGACATAGAAGGTTGGGAGCTAATCACTATGTTTGTTTTTTGTGTGAGATGAATACTGACAATGTAAATCACCTCTTTTCTTCTTGCCTTGTCACTGATGCTATTTGGAGAAGAACATGTCAGGAGCCACTACCAGTTTGGGATTCTATCTGGCATGGGTTTAGTATGAGAGGGAAACCACATGTACGCATGGCTGTCACTCTATGGCGTGTGTGGAAGGCAAGAAATGAGAGACTTTTTTAGGAGAGGCAGGTGTGCTGTGAAAGAATTGTAAGAGAGTGCTGGTCCCTCATATATTTTTGGGGATCTCTTTTGTAATTTCTCTTACTTGTTTATATAATATACTGCTCCGGATTACTATCGTAAGACAATAGCTTTCCTTTCTGTTTCAAAAAATATATATATGGAGATAAAAATTAGGAGTAAGAGACTCAGTGGTCCACTAGGGAGATACACACAAAAAGTGTTGACCTAGGGATAGAAAATTGGTGAGGAGAAAGCAACCAAATCTGAGTAAGGCCAAGCCAAAGGCTTGAATTGGAATAAACCTGGATTGGAAATTGATGTCTTAAGATCTAGATTTTTGCAACTTTGGATGCCTTTAGGACAATTCTCTTCACAAGCACGGATGCTTTAAAATCATAGCTACTGAACCTTAGTATTGGGTAGTGAGGCCTAAGAAATCGGGTCTTAAGGACTTGCAGTTGAGGCCTAAAGGAGAAAGATTGACAAAACCCTAGGTCTAAAAGTTTGTCCTTGGTGCTGTAGGCTAGTAGATTAGGGTTTTACTACTCTAAGTTTGGTTAATGAAGAGTATCTGGCTAATTTACTTAAACTTAGGTTGATAAAATCAGATTTCATAAACTTAAGGATTAACTTAAGTCTATTGAGTTTTTCAGGTAAAATTTAATTTTCAACTCTTGAGTTTTGTTTTCTTAAAACACTTTGAATTCTGAGTTTCTAGGATTTAGAGTGATTGCAGAGAATAAATGGGTTCTCAGTCTTCTGATTTTTGATAAAATTCCTGTCCAAAACTTTATTTTTAATAGTGTGTTTTGAGAAGTGTTTATAAGTTTTTAAGTCTAAGTAAAGAGATTCCCGAAGAATGCTCTACATATTTATGGATACTTATTTATATATACATAAAATCTAAAAAAATTGAATATTCAAAATTCTGACCTAAGCATTCCACTACTTAGTTTTTATTTATAATAATTTAAACCCAAGTGTTTAAATCATCATATTTCTAGTTAATTTGCTAGGGACTAGCAAAACTTTGGCTTGGGGGTATGATGAGAGGCTCATCATGGCTCCTAATTACCCTTAATTAACTAGTTTCCCTAGTTAATTAGCTAGGAATATGTCTATATGAGGGTTAATTATAGAATAAGGGATAAATCATTAAAGGACCTTAAAATAGGTTAAAAATGCAAAATTATTAAGTCAATTAATATTATTAATAACTTAATTAATAAATGGACTCGAAATATCATTAATTAGTTACCTAATTAATATCTAAATTAACTTAAGCATAATTTATACCTAAGTATGTAATAACTTAAGTAACTTTACTTAATTAAATAAATTAAGCTAAAAAAGTCAAAAATGTAAATCTAAGGTTTATATACAATATTTACCTAATTTATAATTATATATAAAAAGTTAAAAAAGATTTAAATTAAAATATGCCCTGAAAACCTTAGTTTACGTTTTAGTCCTTAGGTTTCATTACATTTGAGTCCTTTTCCCTCACTTAGGTCCTTATCTTTCCTTACATATAGGTTCCTACGAACATCTTCTTCTTCTTCATTTCTTCTTCAATCATTTGAACGGCTGATGAAAGGCGATGCTGTCACCCTCCGATCACCGTCCAACCGATGTTCTTCCACCCTCGCCAAGCTTCTGGAGCTTGCGCTCATCGTCTTCATTTCATCCATCAGTTCGGATTTGTCCTAAATCCTAATTAGGTCATGGCGTTAACCTTACCGGCATCGGAGACGACGTTGGAGGTTAAGCCACACCTAGACGCCATTCCATCCGGATTCAAGCCCCTTAGCCATCGCCGAACCCTATAAATACCCCATGAACCCTTCGATTTGAGTGGTCGGTCCCCTATCCTTCTTCCCCAACTGCGACCGACGATGGCTATTCTTCCACCTACCTCCAACGACCTCTCATCTACCTATCGGAGCTCCTCTACGCGAGGGACTCGTCTCTCTCACCTCCTCTTACTCTCCGGACAGTCGTGATAAGGCCAAGGAGCATCGCATCCTCTCTCCACTTTCAACTTCTCACCAGAGTTCTTCCCAACATCCTCTAATTTCGTCCTCCGTAATGAGCCATCGACGGAGATTTCCCAACCCCATTCGTCTAGGTAAGTAGCTTTAACTTTAGGATTAGGTTAGCTTAGTTAGGAGTGGAATTAGTGTAGTTTTAATGTAGATTAGTTTCGTCTTCCTCAACTCTGACGAGGCCAAGTTTGGCCTCGCTGGGCATTCTCTCACATTTTCAAACACCGATCACCTTCTTTATCTCTTCACGATCCTTTTGCACTTCTTTTTCCTCAAACTTATCAGCTGAACCACCTAGATACCTCCACCTTCACTGGTGACCTCCGCTGTCCATGGTGGAAGTCCCCGAGCATAATTCACACTCAATCAGGGCATTCCATCACATCTACATCACATAAATTCCCCATTCGACCTATTAATTGCATGAATTAATCATCTAATCGAAAACACCTAATTTCACACAACCTCCTGAGCTCGCTGCCAATGACGGCTCAGGAGGAGTTCTCCCATCAAATTAGCCACTCGTACACCATCACCACACTTCACTGATCAATTCCCCTCACTCAATTGAGTGAGAGGAATCGATCTGAGTTTCACCGAACATAATTTCTAATTCTTTTGAATTCAAGGAATATTCTCTGATTTAATCTCCCATTATTTTAATTGTTGTGATCCTGAGGTTCCTTGTGACCTCAGGAGCCTTTTGCGACTGTCCATGGTCTGTTTCATGGAGTTTTGAACTCCAGCACTTCATTTCTGAACTCACCGGATCTTCGGCGAGCTCCGACAAGTCATCTTTTTAGTTTCAGCCCTTGATAGGTCTCAAGGAGTTCCAGAATGCACAACTAAGGTGTATGGATTCTGATTTAGTGATTATTTTGTTGATTTGTTGCCTAGAACTCAGTAACGACCTCTGTCTTCTCCAACTCCGGCAGAGTTGGAGAGATCTCCCCATTAGGTTTTAGGCTCTAGAAATAGGTCTGTAAGCTTAAGTAAAACCTATAGAACAAAGTCAAGATATCTAATTGCTCTGAAATTCTCTAGGGTGTTGCACCGAACTCAGGTCTATTTGGTCCCAGGCTACGATGCTTGAGATCACATCATTGAGCTCAAAACATAAGTTGAGTTGATCTAGATCTTTAATTGGGCCTGAGAAAGTCTGGAATAGTAAGTCAACTTTGTGGTTGATTTGGTCAACTCTGATCTGGAATTGAAGAATTGATGTCTTAAATTCTAATTTGATGATTTAATTAAATTTTTGAGATGATCTGGGATATTTTAGAGTTGGTTGGATTGAGTTTTATTGAGAAATTAGGACAATTCAATTCATTGAACAGTATGGGTTTGTTTGAACCCATTACTGTGCTTTTGAGTTTCTGATGAGATTTGAACGTCAAAACCAGCCAAATTGAATTTTAACAACCTGCATAGGTTGTTCAATCCTCTTTGTAAGGTCATTAGTTCTCTACCAAGCTAATCAGAGCTCAAAATGGAGCTCTGAAGCTCCTGAACGAAGATTAGAAGCTTCTTCCTCTTCCTGAAGCCATACTGAGCTCTCCTTCTTAACCAATAGATGCAGAATCATCTATTGAATTTGGTTTAGACCTCAACTGGAGGTCAGAGGCTTTCCTGCATGTCAAAAGACCTGGGATCATCTTCTGCAGGCCATGATTGGCTATGCTAACCTCCCAGTTTCACCCTTCAAATCGAAGGGCTAGAATTAATTCGAACACCAAATTGGTGTCCCATACATGTAGAACTTCTCAAGAGCTTTCGATTGAGCTTTGGAATGGTCGATTTCGTCCAACCAATCGGTCGAAATTGTCGGCCAAAGTTCAGTCTAGAGTGGATATGTTTAGCCTAACATCGAAAGTTCTGGATCGGTCGCATTGGTATAATATGAAAAAGTGCAGAGGCTTTACCGGTCAACAACACTGGGCGCACAATGAGCATATGTGTGTGTGGATGCATGTGTGCACGTGCCCGAGTGTGTGTGCGCTTGTGGGCACGAGCGTGGGCCCTCGAGCAAGCGTGTGTGGGCCTGGGAGGCCAGATACTGTGCATGTCGTTAAACCAGAAATAAACCACCTAATCAAAACTAGGCTCGGACCTAGTAGGGTCTGGTCCCACCCTCAAGGGGGTGCTGTGTATCCCCGACCGGTCCAAGTCGCCAATCAGAGAACTAAATTTTTAGTTAAGTGTGGGTTTAGTAACCACAATTAAGGGGTCGAAAGATAAAGAAGAAGAGAAGAAGAACTCAAGAGGAAACCTAAGGAGAAAACTAAGAAAGGAGAATAGAGAGGGTTTGGAAGAGGAAGTCGAAGAAGAAAAAGAAAAAGAGAAAAAGATGAGAGAAGAAATAGAGTAAAGGAAAAGAGTGAGAGAGAGAGAGATGGTAGAATAGTTAGAAATAGAAGAGAAGAAGGATTGAGGGCTGGAGATTAAGAAAGAAAGAATGGAAATAAAGACAGAATCAGACGTCTCTTATTGTATTTAGACTTCTAATTTCTTACTTTTAAGATGTCCGTTCTTTTTATTAAACGTCTGATTTGTACCTTTATTGCAATAACATCTCCTTTTTATATTTTGAGCTTAATTGATGTAATAAGGCATTTGTATTCACTTGTATAACCTTTTCTTGCCTTAATCTTTTGTAATTAGTTGTACTAAACATGTTTACTTGATTCTTAATGAAAAAGCACATGTGTAAATATGTTCTCTCTAAATGGAATGTTGCATGCTTTTTATTTGAATATCTCTTATGCAAGATTCATGTACTTAAAGTAATTTAATTATAATCTGATTAATTAAGTAATTAGTAATTTATGTTTAGAAATTAATGGTGAATTAAGATAAGTTATGCCTCCTAGTGAATGACCTGGACTCAACCAGTTAAAAAGAATTTAAAAATCTAAAATGTTAGGTTAACTTGAAACTATACTACACAACCGACATCAATTCAAGTTAACCTAAGTTACTTTCTCGTGCATGGAATTAAGCCTAAATAACTTAATTAATTATGTTGAGAATTTAAATGATCACCCACTGACAAGGCTGCAAGGCCGTCTTCTTCATTTCAGGTCTTTTCTCCTCCACTGCCATTGACGAAGCTTTGAGCGAAGCTTGGAGCCTTCTCCAGCCATGCAAGCTCCAGGTGATACACCCAAGTTGTGTAGAGAGGTTCCAGGAAGAGCTCCAGGTCTTCGATTGACACCCATGTCTGCTGCTGCTGCTCCAATTCCGTGAAGGCCATCCACTGCAGCTGCACGCAAAGGAAGGGAGGTGGGATAGTCCCACCTCGGAAGCTGATGACCAAGCGACACTGCATATATTGATTTTATGCTTAAGGCTTATCTCCTCAGCAAGCACAGGGGGTGAGGTACTCGCACGCACCTCACCCGCGACAGCTAACCTGCGGGTCTGGCTGATCCAATAACCTGCCTAACCTAAGCACTCCTCTCTCACCACCCACGTCGGTAAGCCTGGTCCCGGGTGCACGCCTGCCCGTTTACCCGACTACCCTGACTGTGGCCCTAGGAGGGTGGAACCTAAGAGGGAAAGGGAAAGAAAGAGAGAGTGGGGTAGGGGAAGATTTTGCCCTGTGTGACACTTAGCCAGATCTGAGAGTGCCTCCCTTGTGCGTAAGAGAAAGAAGAAGAGAAGAGGACCCGAAGAGGCAAAGGTGAAGAAGAAAGAAGAGAAGTAAGAAGGCTCATGCATAAAGAAGAGAGCAGTTGAAGAGGGAAAGCTAAAGAAGAAGAAAGGAGAAAAGTAGAAGCAGAGGAGAAAAGAGAAGAGGAAGAAGAAGAAGAACAGTGCTAGGGAAGCACTGTAGCATATGATGATTAAGTCGTCTAGTCATCAGACCTGATGACTAATTTGAGGCTTGATACTTTAGAATTACTGTTGAGATACTTAAATTGATTGAATGCTTGATATATATGCTTAGAGAATAATTGGTGATTTAAATTACCATTGTTTTAGCTTCTCTACTCTTTTATTGCCTCAAGATACATGAGAATTCATTGAATATCTAATGTGACAGATTAGTATTTATTGAATATCATTATTTGGTTTAAATTCTTATGCTTAGTTACATATTATTTAAGATCAGTGTGTGAATTCCTATTTGCTCCCTGTGTTCGACCTCGGACTTTCATTTGAGTTATAAATTGTATTTGTTTTCAAGCGATTTCAACTTATACTATAATGCAGCATTTATAATCCTCGATTTTGCTCTGTTAACAGTCCTTCATATCAAGGATTACCAAGTCAGCCGATAGCTTGTGGTCGGCAACAGAAATAGGGCAATTCAGTATCCATAGCTTGGATACGAATAGCTACCTGCTAGGCCCGCTGACCTTATAGGGGGTGACCAAATCTTACACAGGTCTACCCAACGTGTTTTCCAATCTAGGAGATATAAATGAATGTGTAGCCCCCTAGTCGAAAAGGACATTAGCCAAAGTATCAAAAATCAAAACCATACCTCGGACCACAAAAGTAGAAGCTTGTGCATCCTTCAGTGTTAGGGCATTAACTCTTCCTACCACCTGGCTTGTACCAGGTTGCCCCGTAGATGCTGGAACCAACTAGTTGTTAAGTGGGCAGTCCTTCTGCAGGTGCCCTGGTTGATGGCACAAGTAGAGTCGCTCATGCCTACACTCCCCCGGATGATTCTTTCCACAATTCTTACATCCCTGTTGTCTCTTCCATTGGCTGGTCTATTTCTTCTTTGGCCCTTGAGTGCCCTGAGAGACTGTCTCAGAAACTGTCATTGCCCGCACTTGGCTGGACAAGCTGGACTCTGATGTTTGTGAATTACTCGAAGTAGGATTAAACCTCCTTCCTTGGCGGTTGTAGCGTCAACTTGGCCTGCCAGATCTCTTCTGTGACTGTTCCTGTTCGCACACACTAAGTAGTACTCGTTCCATTGCCATGGTCGTTTCTGCCACCCCTTATAGACTGTGCATCAGGGTTCTTGCTAGCTTAATTTGCAAATTATTTCTCAATCCACTAACAAATCCCCATACTTGAGTATCTTCCCTAGCAAAAGCTTCCCCTGCGAAGCAAAGGAGTTCTAGGGATTTTATCCAATACTCAGCAACAGTCATCTGGCCCTGTTGAAGGCAAATAAATTCATCCTGTTTCTGGGCCTTCCACTCCGTCGGGTAGAATTGGTCATTAAAGAGCTTCAAAAACTTGTCCCACATGATCGGGGTAGCCTTCGTTGTCTCGACTGTGGCCCACCATCGTTCGGTTATACCCTAAAATTGGAAAGTGGCCAATGTCACCTTATTCTCCTTGGCAACCTTAAGGGCAAAAAAGATCTCCTTAATCTTCAAAATCCAATCTTTAGTCGAAGACAGATCCCTAGCACCAGAAAACATTGGCAGCTTCATCTTCAGGAATTGCTCGAATTCAGCATTGACAGTGAGAGTTATGATTGGTGGTCGGCCAGATCTCCCGTCATGTGGGGGCTCACCTGGGTTGTCACCACCCCCATTACCAGTAGCCCCACCATTACTATGATCCCCCAAACCAGTACCAAATCTACCAATGGCAGAAGCCATGGTTTGCAGAGTTGCCTACATTTGTTGCATCATGTCCAGAAACTGCACAAGGACCGCGAAGGGGTCAGGTTGGTTCTGTTCACCTCCCGATTGTCCTCTACATCTTGGAGGCATCCGAAAATGAATGCTGACTTTGTTAGCACCTAACATGGAAGTCAATCAACATAGTATGCATTGTACATGAACTATAATAAACTTCTGGTCCATAACCCTAACCCTACGCTATGATACCATGTTTGTCACGCCCCAGAAATCCATTCAATGGGTTTCCGAGGGTGAGGGCAAAGAAAGTCCTAGCGATGAAATGGTTAGAGTTAAAAGGGACCTTAATTCAATCGGGCTAAATAAATAAAGAAAAAGAATTTGGTGAACTATCACAGTGTATCCTCGTAGGAGGGGAGACATCCAAACTCCCCATCCTAGCCAGAAGAACCATAATTTATACCACGATAACAGCCATACAACAGAAAAAAAGAAACTATGCAGTATAACATCATTCATTTTCAGCGCATACAAAAGTTCCACTATCAAGCATATTGCCATACACATGCACATATTTATATAGGTATATGTGTACAAGCCTTATCCCTCTCCTAACACAAAGGTAACTTGTATAATGAAAAAGCTACAAACATCAACTAGGGGAAAGAGCTACAAAAAAAAGGGAAGCCACATAGTCCATAGTCACAAAAAGAAGATGGTTTTCAAAGAGGTCCCCCAAGTGAAGGGAGGCATCAGTCCCTCAAAAGTCCTCCCACGTCCTACGGGGTCCAAAACCCACAAAACAAATCGCCTGCTCCAGTTGACAAGCGACCCTTAGAAATTCTGTGGTAGCATGTTCAAGAGACTCAGTAGGTGGGTTCACCCACCTTCCCAGGTCTTGGGCTTCCACTATCACCCTCTCCAAGCAGATGAGTGTCATCACGAATAGTTGGTCCACCTCCGCTAGGCACCTGCGCTGCTCGTGGGTAAGGCGGAATTCGCTGCCCCATGTCATCGAAACCTTAAATGGGTCACAAAAGAAAAGAAGGGTACGAGCTACTTAACTCAGTAGGGATCTAACTACGTGTAAAGCCCAGCAAGAAGGGGTGATAAAAGTTTGCTTAATATTTTTATTTCTTTTAACACTACCCACCACTTCCACCAGCAAGTTTTTTTCTTTTATTTTTTTAGATCCTTAAGATCGCTTATTCTGGTGCTCACATCTATTCTCTCACTTTCCACAGGTATCAGATTTAGAAGATCAACCGTCTCTAACCAGAGGAGATTTTCGTGTATCCTTCCCCTTAGATCCTCGCCTGGTGGTCTCTCCCTAATTAGGGGAGGGCTAATAGGACAAGCGACCCTTGAGAAAGGTGTACCCATTCTCGACGTATCGAGAACGTTGCTGACCATAGTCAGAAGATTCGGGCCTCTTGGGAGCTACCCAGGCCAGTGTCTGGTGTCAGTGAGGAGCAACTCCATCCGCCACCAATAAGGTCTAGTTGTCATTTTCAAAGATTAAGACACAGGGATGGTCAAAATTGTCGGACCACACCATTTGCTCCCGCTAGGAATGTAACCACGAGGTGTGCCCTCTCAGTCTACCACCGGATGAGATCTCAACCAACGCATCATGGTACCCTCGACATCTCTCCGCACATACAGGTGCCTGGTGAGCCTCTTGCTTGAGTACCCTAGTTGCCATGAGTCGGATTCGGGTATTCTCAGATACCTCCTTCTGATGACGGCCCAAGTCTCGTCACCACTCCTAGGAACTCCTCAAGTTCTAAGGCAAATCCTTTGGTAGCTCTTAGCTACCACCATATCTCGGGTCTCCTTCCCAAGTGGTGAACTCAATTCACCAAGTCTAAGGCACAACCTTACGGGCCCACCTAGCAGAACTATCACATTCTTATTTTATTTTGTTTCGAGTCTAGAACAACATCCTAGAGACCTAGTGGATCTCCTAGGGTCTGACCATAGACCTTTGGAATCCAAGAGGGTTTTTCATTTAAATCCTAAGAAGCAACCATTTCACATATTGTATATTCCATATACTTAAATTCATTTACCTAGGTTTTATTCACACCCTTTCAGGGTTGATTTATCACCCCCTTTGGCTGGTAGTCTTTTAGGTGTTTGCAAATTTACACATTTTTCTTCATATCACAAATCCAGGCTTGCATACTTCCCTTATTTATTCAAGTGCTCAAACAGGAGCATGGTCACTCAAACCAGTACCGGTACCAACCCCCAATACTAGTACTGGGCTGGTACTGCCCCAGTGATAGCCGGACCATAGCCATTCAGGCCAGTACCGATATTGGACCAGTTCGGCTCCCCTGATGAATGCATTAAGGGGACCTCCAGAGCCATCTAATACCAGTACTAATCATTAGTACCGGTACTGGATGGTTCCAGGCCCTGGTCTAGCATGATTTTTAACCCTACATCACAACCCACAGTTTCTTGAGGGAGAGTCCATTATCCCACCAATTTCAAGTGTAAAACACATGCTTAGTACTTGGTGAACCCTAGTAACAACACGATAAGATGGCTAATTCTCTTAGCATGCCTCCAACCCCTTTTTATTCACAAACCCCAGGTATGTACTTTACTCATCTGGCTACCATTAACCCAAAATCTAAAGAGGTACTCATAGGATAGAGAGTTAGCATCCCTACCTCAAACTTTTGGGCTGCAGCTCCTACCTTGTACTCCTTCCTGAGCTGCTCAAAGCACAACAACAACCACCACACTGCTAGAACAAGTGCAGCAGCTGCTTCTGCACTTTGTCTTCTTCTCCAGCTTCTCCTCCCACGCCAGCAGCACCAGCAGCAAGCACCAGCAGCAGCTGGGATGGCCACCAAGGGAGGACGATGGTCTCTCTCCTTTTGCCAAAAAGCTCAAGCCAAGAGAGTACTCGTTGGCTTTTTGAAAAAGCCAAGGTCCTAAGATCAAAGGGTCATTTGCACATGCCCCCCTCTATTTCCTACTTGAGGGGCAATAAGGTCCCCCCAACAATCTTTTCTTGCTAAGAGCCCCTCACCATAAAAAAATGTAAAGCCATATTTACAAGAAGGAAAAAAAAATCATGGCTTTTTAAGGGTCTTTTACTCATTAAATACCCTACTTAAGTGGGTTAGAAAATTTACCCAAAATTTTTGGGTTGTTACAATGTACTTGTTATGTTTGTGTGTCTATGGTTAGGCATTGCATAGTTAGTTGTACATAAGTAACTAGTATGAGAAAATACACATTTTGTAAATTGATGTATTTATGTCGTTGTAACATGTAAATCTGTAATCAACTTTTACAATTTATAACCTTGATTGTGGAGTATCTAGGGTCATCCAAGGAGGCCAAATTGTTAGTCACATAAAAGATTCTCTCTCTCGCCTTGCAAATCCACACTTATATTTTTATATTTTTTATTTTGTTGTATTTAGGGTTTTCAAAATAATCGGGCAACGAAATGCAAGAATGTTTACACTAAAAGGTATGCCTATCAACTAAACCTAAGAGATAAGAGATGTCCTCTCTTCTAAGCTCACCCTAGGCAAATGCGCATAGGGTAATTAGAAGAGAGTTGTATGACGCACAAAAAACTACTAGAAGATGAAACACACAAAATTAAAAGAAAGAAAGTGAAGGTAACTACTTTTTGTATTACTAGTAAAATCAATGACAGGTAGTGAAATGCTTGTTACAGAAAAACAAATAAAATACTAGCTAATACAAGGGATAAAGAAAGATGAAGAAGAAGGAATCCTCTTGTTGAAGCTTTGGATGGTTCTTGCTCCAAGTGTGGTTGCTCTCGCACTTAAAAGGGCTTCTCCTTAGCATCTTTCTTCATGAAGTCCTCCTCCAAGCCTCCTCCAAGGGTGGACATCTACCACCCTTGCGCCTCCTCAATGGTTGGTCGTACTCCTTTTGATGAAGGCTTCCTCCTTGGCATGGCACAAGGGCGAAGAAGAAAGAGGAAGAAAGCACCAAGGGGGAGGGTAGGTTGCCCCCTTGATCTTCTTCTCTTCTCCTCCTTCCTTGGCCATGGGTTTAGGTGGTATATAGGTGGAATTAAACTAGCCAAAGATGTTGGTATGGTGGTGCTTAGGTGTGCTTTTATAGGAAGGGAAAGTGGTAGTTGGCATGGGGTGTAGGTGTAGGGCTAGGATGGGCTTTCATGGGTGGTTAGATGATCCTAGGATGGATATAATTTGGCACCAAGTAGGGGGGTGTGTAGGTGGTAGTTATGGCCATGGAGGGGCACCTAAAGGTGGCTCCAACCATGGAGAGATGCCTTAGTTTCGGCACCACCATAGGTGTTTCTAGAAGGGGGGTTAGGTGGATGGTGGAGATGGGTTTAAAGGAAGATGTATGGTGGAGATGAGGGGGGTTTTGGAGGGAAAGTCGGCGTAGAAGTTGGGGGTGGTTATTGTTGAGTCGAAATTCATCATGGCTTAGGAAAATGCATCGTAGTATAACAATGAAAATTGAATCGACATTTAAATTTATAAAGCTCAAAAAACGTGAGTTTTGAGGTTGTTCGTAGAGAGCAAATAATTGCAATTCAATCACCAATCCAATATTCAAAAATAAAACTCAGTATATATGAAAAATATACTCAATGTATTTCAAATGTATATCAAGAGTCAGAGAGAAAAAATGGAATAGACAAAAAAATATGGGGTTGGAACCACCAATTAAACACTCAAAATTCAAGCTTATTCTCAATGTCATGACCAGATCAACTGCCTTCTTCTTTCAACACTTAACCAATTCTTCAAATATCCTCAAACTCTACACATAAACAAATCTCACTTCAATTCAGGCATCTCTCAAGGGCTTCAGATGGCTTAATTATTAGAACTCAATGCCTTCACAAATTAGGCTAAGGCCCAATTCAATTCAGACCAAAATCCCCCTTCTCTCTCACAGCCAACCCATCTCTCTCTAAACTTGATTCAAACCATAGACTAGACCCAGTTCAAGCATAAACCAGCCTAGACCCGTGTGTAGTGGGCACAAGTGAGGGCATGTGTAAGTCTCGTGAGGGGTAGGGACCTGACCCCAGTGGTTCGAAGGTGATAAGCATAAGCACACAATTCCTTAAATACGCATTTAAGAATTGTCTTCCCACAATGTGGGATTATCTAGAGGTCTTCTCTTCTTCATTGCTATAGCTAAGCAGCTTCGATCAATTAAAGGTACTGCTGGGCTTCACTCGTCAAATTGAAGGCCTGTGAAGACTCATAATGTTATTCTGTTACTCTGCAAGGTGGTGGCAAGGAGGATAGTGATTAGATGGTTGGTGACGGAGACGAGGAAGACGACGGTGACGGCGATGGCTTCCTACACAAGGAATATGACCTAGGGCCCAATCAGAATGTTCAGAAGCTTTGTCGTGGTACGACGATCATTGTGGTGGTGGGAATTTAGTGAGTGCATGGCGTGCACAGACAACGGAGCTTGAGAAACTTTGATGAATGGAGTTAGAGGAGATGAGGGTGGTCTGTGGTGCAATTTACTGGGGTGAAACTTTCATGAAGGTGCGGTAAAGCTTTCGCCTTAGTCAATTAAGGTGGTGGGGTACGAGTGAGTGTCAACGATGAAGGCAGACGGTGGGGATGTTGCTGGCATTAGAGAAGATGGAGGAGAGGGAATTAAGAGCTAAAAAGCTACAAAAATGAAATTGAGGAAGAGGGGAAGAGAAGCCCTATACTAATTAAGAGAGAAGAGGTAAGGAGGACATCGCTAGAGGTATGTCGGAGACGTGGAAGAAAGTAAGGGATCTGGAAAGAGGGAGGTGTGTCAAAACTTGAAGCTTCGTGAGTTGCTCTTGGGATGAACGGGGAAGAGAAACCCTAAGCCTATTGTACTTGGTGAAGGGTGACGAAGGTGATTCACAGAGCTCCGGAGGTGCATCACAACCTGCCGGCGAGAGGGAAGAATTGGGTGGTTTCTGGCGTAATTGGGCACCCTTTATATAAATGTGAGTCTCAAGTCAAATAAGCCAAGTTAGGCTTGATTTGCATGTTTCTTTGTCGCCACAAGAGCTCGAGCCCTTCGAGCTCGCCAGTACGATTTTGTAGGTGACAAATCTTGAGACATGCCAATTCGAAAGGATTTTCACATTTTAGAATATGAAAATTGTCGTTATGTCGTAGTATATTGCAAAATCTGATAAAAACAAAAATATTTGTAATAACGAGGCGGTAAGTCCCGATCAAACTCAGTGAGGCATTTTGGAAATGCAAATTTTGATTCCAATCTCTCTCTTTCTCTACTTGCTAAAACTCATGCCAGCTTTTAATGATTTACATATTTATACACGACATGCTGTTGCTAAAGATGCAGAGATAGGCAACTTTACTATCACAATAAAGATTTTGCAAGGAAGCTTATGGTGAATTCATAACAAACATATATATATAATCAGATGATTTTCATTGAATCCAGAATCGGATCTAGCTGAAAGCTTGTACAGGAATTCTTAAACAAAACAACTAGCTAGCAGAAAACAAGTGCATGTGTGGATTTACAAGAAGATTACACGTGCATCATTCAGGGGGAAGAGAGCTACACTACGAAAGAAGAAAATTAAAGCAGACAAAACTATGAAGAACTATGAGCTACTTATCTACGCTAGCAGAAAGAAGGGCATTTAGAGGTGGTCTCCAATGGCCTTTGAGATGGAGGTGGTAGGGAGAAGAAAGAGGGACAGCCAATGGTGGTTAGGCTGGCCCTTAGAAGAAAGAAGGGAAAGTGATCTAGACTTGGCTTAGTGGTGGAGTAGCCATGGTGGTCGTGGAGGTGGAGGTGATGGGTGAAGGTGGAATGAAGGTGGAGCCAAGCTAATGAATGCCTAGATGCCTCTTCATGGCCGTCCAAGGGTTCTTTTATAGACCCTTGGCAACCTCTCTAGGTGGCTGGTCAAGTGGTTGGAGAAGTGGTTTTTAGATCCAGAAAATGTGGATCTAAAAATTTAAATTACTCTTGGTTGCTATTTTTAGCAACCAAGGTAACAACACATGGAGAGAGTTCTAGAGAACTCTAGTGTGTGCATGGCTAGGTGAGGGTGTGTGTGGGTGTGTGTGGACATGTGTGTGTGTGTGGCTAAGTGATCTAGGTTAGGTCCTAAAGGTTTGGGTTGGGTTAGGTCATAGAATTAGGGTTAGAAACCCTAATTACTAAGGTAGATGTGCAATTAAACTTGTAATAAGTTTAATTGAAAGAGTGCAAACCTAATTGCGAGTGAGATTACTCAATTAGGTTGGGCTTAAGTCAATTGGACTCTCACTGAGTCCAATTGGACTTGTGTGGGTTGTGATCGGAGCTTAATTGGACTCTATTATTCCAATTGACTAGGCATTTGTAATTGACTAAGATCTAAGTCAATTGTGCTTAGTGAGAACCTAATTAGGTTCTTAGGAGGGTTTAGGGGTAGTGTACTAGGCTTAGGGTACCTTAATTTAGGTTCCTTAGGATTTTGAATTGGGTTTAGGAACCTAAGGAATCAAGATCCAAGCTTGATTTCCAAAATAGGGTCTGGAGAGGGGTATCAAATGTCTAATCTAAGTGTCAAATGACATATACTCAACAATCAATAGTCCAGACTTCTTGTCTGGACGTCCAATCAGAGGTCAAGGTGGATTCAAGGTTCTGTCTCAAAATTCTGCAGAAATTGGACGTTTGATAACTTATCTGGACATCCAATAACACTGCAGACTTGGGTTCTAGGTCTGCGGGTTGTGCCTAAGGGTTCTGGACGTCCAATAACTTATCTGGACGTACAGATAATGGTTGGAACTAGGGTTTTGAGGTATCCTAGGCTAAGGTGACATAATCTAAAGGTGGCTAAGGCTTAGGATGGTCTCTAGGGCTATCCTAGAGCTAGGATTGGTCCTAAGTTCTTCATAATTTAAACTCTACATTAAATTCTACTAAGTAGAGTATCATACCTCAGCCCTACGTTATTTTTCTACTTTATTCCTTAGTCTTCTGCTCCAACTCTACTACCGCACCAGTTTCTCTTTATTCTATAGATCCAGCTTCAGATCTAGCTTAAGATCTTCTTATTACCTACAAACCATATAATGCACTTAATCAGCACATTATAACATTATTTTATGCATAGCTAAAATAAAGCACTAAAGATGCGAAGTATACTCATGAATGCATGGATTACACTAAGTTATGCTAACTTCTAACTTAATTTAGGTCATTTAAGACCTATGATTGCTGTGCAATCAATGCCCCAAGAGATTGGCCATGCTCTGATTGGAGTTCACACCAATTTTGGTTCGAATTGGCGAAGATTTGACTGGTTAAATTGACTTGCGAATCCAGCCAGCCATGGGTTCTTCTCTGTGTTCATATGTTGAAAAGGAAAGTGGCGAAGAATAATGAGGTAGGGTCATTTTTGTGAAGAAGGTGAGAAAGTAGGGGTGGATTTGTAGGAAAAGCCTGAAAGCCAGGGGTCAAGGTGTAAAGAATAGAGAGCTGGGGACTAAAATGCAAACTAGGTCAAGTTGGACTTTGATTGGGCCCAAATTTTGGTGTTAACCTAACTTGGACCCAAGGAATCTAATGGTAAACTTGGATTTGAGTTTTGATCACGTTTGACTAGGTAAATTGCACAGGAGGTTAAATTAAGGTAAATTCCCATCTAAATCTCTATTTTTTGTCAAAATGGGTTCAAATGGTCAAGGTGAAGGTACCAAACCTCTTAGAATATTTTTTAATGATTTGTAGGAGGTTTATAATGAATTTATCTCCATCATAACCCTTTCAATTTAAGTGAGGCTAATAATTAGGGTTTTTAATACTATTTTAATCCTCGAAATGAGTAAAACCTTGATTCAGTTATTCTGAACTTACGTCTTAGTCTTTTAAGTTTATTTGACCTTTAATTAATCCCTAATCAAGCCCTTGGTCAATCTGCATTTGTGATGAGATGGTAAAATAGCAGAATTAACCTTGTTTTCTTATCTTCTTTTCAAATCAATTTAGTATGGATTTACGATCCTCAGATGATCATTTAGGAACATTTAATACTTGATTCTGACTAAATTTAGTTAGCTATGATGAATGATGGTGTTACCATTAGTTATGGGTAGTTTTGGCTCCAAAAAGAAGGTGCCTTTTGGTGGTAGTGATGGGGTGAAAAGGTGTAGGTAAGTTGGCGGCAAAAGGAAATGGGAATAGGAGAGCTTAAGTAGACTATTTGGGGAAGCTAAGTAGGTGGGAATTAGGGTTAGGTTTGATGGTTATGGAGGTGGAGCTCAATGTTGTATCGAAAATTGTCGTAAAAAGATTGCATTGTAGTATAGCGATGAAAATCAATATAACATTTAAATTTATAATCTCGAAAATCAAATGTGAGTCTAAGGTCGTTTGTAGGGAGCAAGTATGAAAAATCAATTCACTAATCATAATTATCAAGAATAATGATGTAGGTGAAATCAATAATCAGAAATGATATTCAATATATAGCAAAACGTATCTAAGAATGTCAGGTATAAAATGTAAAAAGAAAAGGATAAAAATGGTGGTTGAAACCACCAAATTAACCCTAAAATTTAAGCACAAATCTCAGTAGTATCAAAATTAAATAACCCAACAGTCTTAGAACCAAATAATCCACGTAAGGCTTAATGGATCCACAATAATCTCAGAATAAAACCAACACAATGCCTCAGATGCCTTATCTTCCCAAAGGCCTCACAAGCACAATGCAAGAGGCAAGCAGTAGAGAGCTCGACGACGACTAAGTGTTGAGCGAGGAGGGGGGGGCACGAATCCCAATGTGCTACATTGCAAAAACCCCTCCCTCCTCCTCATATCTCTCTCGTAACTGGGTAAATGGATCCAAGCCCAGACCCAGCAGGGTGCGTGGTGGGTAAGGGCACATGAGTGAGGCGTGCGAGAGTAGGGACCTGACTCCAGTGATTTGAAGGAAACGAGGCTACCGCACGAATTCCTTTTATGCGCCTTCTGGATTTTGACCCCTATGATTTGGGACTATTAGCCAATCTTTCTTCTTCACGCAACTACTACTGATCCCTGCTCCAATTGAGGGTGCAGTTGTCTTTACAAGCAGATTCCACGCCGCCTGGAGGTGGAGTGGTGGTGGTTCACGGCCGAAGCACTGCAAGCTGTCTGGCGATGACCTAGAGATCAAAGCACGAGCTAAATGCCCCAGTCAAAAGCTTAAAAGCCTCGTTGTGAAGCAAGGAAGGTAGCGGTGTTTTTGATTAGGTGTTTCATGAGGTGTAGAGGGTCGGCCAGTGACATGCATGGTGATGTGAGTAGGTGTGTTCGGTGTGCTAAAGGAGAGATCAAGGCCCTAAATTTCTTTGGGGCTTTTGATCAGTGGGGTGCGGTGGAGCTTTCGGAGATGGTGGCAGTCAGTTTGGGGTTCTGTGGCACTGGTGCGAGCTCACCAGAGCTCGTGCCAGCTGTGGGGAAGACGATGGGCATTGAGGTGATACGGTGGTAGGAAGTGGAGTTTAAGTAGATAGAAATGAAGTAGAGTAGAGGGAGAGTTTGAGGGACTTAGGGGGAAGTGAGAGGGAGAGATGCATCCGGTGTTGGCTGGCTAGACCCGAAGAAGACGAAGTCATCGGCGAGGTGTCGAAGAGGAAGAAGAGGCGGAGAGCGGTCGGACTTTGGCTGGTTGCGATCGTGAAGAAGGGAGGATGTTGGGCTGGTCAATTTGACCGTTGGCCAACCAAATGAAGGAGTTGGAGAAGCTCGCCAGAGCTCAAGGTGCGATGTCCAGAGAAGGAGAAGAGGGAGGTTTCTCGACCTATTCTTGGTTGAGGACAAAGCTGGGAGCATGGAGGGTCTTTATAGAGCTCAAATTCGAGCTCTAAACCAAGGAAGAGGCTTGATTGCACCCATATTTCAGCGGAAGAAATTCCCAAATTTTCTCAAGCTCGCTTGAGCTCTAGCGATTGACTTACAGTCTTCAAGTCGGTTCAATCGATCGTGCAATTCCTCGACATCAATCCCTCCAAATTTGGAAGGATTTAAATCTGATTTGAGGGAGAAATCCTCCCTCGAATCTCGGCCATGGTGCTTTCACACCAACAATGGCGGCACGGGCTTTTTGTAAGGATGATGAAATGTTAGGGGCATCGATGTAAGGAAAATTAAAAATTAGGGGTATAAGTGTAAGGAACAGAGATTTTAGGGACTAAATTTCAAACTGGGTCAAGATGGATTTTGATTGGATGCAAATTACGGTGTTAACCTAATTTGGATTTAAGGAGTCTAATGGTGAATTTGGATTTGAGTTTTGACCACTTTTAATTAGGTAAATTGCAGATAAGCCAAAATTAGGGTAAACTCCCATTTGAAACTCTGTTCTACGTCAAAATGTGTTTAGATGGTCGAACCAAGGGTACCAAACCTCTTAGAATAATATTTTATGAATTTTAGGAGGTTTAGATTAATTTTATCCTGACCAGAACCTCTTCAATTTAAGTGGGGTTGATAATTAGGGTTTTGGTACTGCTTTCACCCTCGAAATGCCTGAGCCCCTGTTTTAGTTAGTGTAAACCCACTTTTTCAACTTTTATGCTCAATTGACCTTTAATTCACCCTTGAGTCACCAAATGGTTATTCTGTATTTGTGATGTGCTGTTAAAATTGCAGAATTAACCATGTTCCCTGTTTTCTTCTCAAATCCGAATGTTGCGGAGTTGTGACCCTCAGATGATTAGATAATAGCATTTATCATTCAAACATAACTAATTGTGACTAGTTAGGGCCCATGATGGTGTTACCATCACTCAAGTTGGCTAAGCTAGCTTAGCTAGTAGGGAGTAGGGTAAGGGGTAAGAGGTAAGAGAGTCAGGGCCTTAGCTTTAGGAGCTGTAATAAGCTGCATTGAAGCTAGCTGAAGCTGAAGAGGGCTGCATTTGAGCTCATTAGCTAGCTGGCTTGTACTACTATGAGCTGAGGTGAGCTGGAGTTGGTCTTCCCAAAGACTACCTAGTTAACTAAGGTAGCTAGCTTAGATCAAGTAGCTCAGCTCAACCAAGTTAAGATAAGTTGAGTCTTTGAGAGATGGAGTTGAGTTGCCTTGAGTTGGGTAAGGACTTCTTTTGCTGACTAGGCTTAGCTAGTTGATGGTAGTAGCTAAGTCTAGTAGAGTTTCCATGAACTGTCTTGAGCTGGGAGGAGCTGGAATGGAGCTGGGATCAACTGTCTTGAGCTACTTTGAGCTACCATTCAGTTGAGGTGAATTGAATGGAGCTAAGGATAGGTTGATCCAGCTAGAATGAGCTGGGATCCAACTTGGATTAGTTGGATCCAACTATGACCCAATTGATTTGAGCTCTACTTCATCTTCTACCTTCTTGAGTGCCAAGGTTTGAGGGTTTTGACTCTTTGGTTATCCCTAACACTCAAATAAACTTACCAAAATGATAATAAAATACAATGCATGCCTATCCTAGGTCAATGCCCAAATGCAGCCTGAAAACCCATTTGTGGAGTCAAAACCCTAAGAGCTAGGTTTGTTTTAAGGCATAAGAATGATGATAAACTGGCATTTATCAGTAACATAGGCTAGTTTAAATTAGCTTTTCATGCGTTTTCACTTGTATATATGTTTAAGGCATTGCAATTAACATTTATTGATTCTTGTTGTACATAATTATCATGTTTAACTCAATTCATTAATTCTTTTGTTCTTTTATTCATTTGTAAATACGTTTAACAATTTTTGGAATAAAAGTGCATTTTTGGATAATAAAGAGTGATATATATCAATAACTGCCTCTCAGTGAATGACCTGAAATAAACCAATAAAAATTATGTAAATAAATGATGATTGAACATCCATCTGGATAGTCACTATACTACAATAACGACATAAATAACATGCAATCCCAGATCGTGATCATCAGCATGCAACCTTCAACGTTTCCATCTTGCCTCATTCCAACATTACCCAAATCAATATTTAGTGGAACCATGTCCACGATCTCATTAAGAATTTGGGTTGGTCTGCTTGACACAAAACCCCTAGACTCAAATGTTTCTAGGGAAAATATAATGTCGTTTGCTCCAACATGGAGCATCTCATTCTTTTCAGCTGATAACTTTAACAAACTCAAATGTTTCTAGGGAAAATATAATGTCATTTGCTCCAACATGGAACATCTCATTCTTTTCAGCTGATAACTTTAACAGATATCTGCATTTGAAAACATTCATTTGCTGCATGCACTATATACACATAAAAAAGGAGAATAAGGAAATGACATAATCAATTACCATTGATTGTTCAATGTTATCAACATCCTTTTTCTTTAGAATATTGGAACCTGTCCATTCTCTCTACCTTGGCCTTAGATCACGGTTGATGTAGGAGTCCTTGAAGCAAAGTTCTAAGACCCATACCTATAGGTTATTAATTAGTCAATGTTTATAAAACAATGCATATTAGTTATTAAATTTAATAAGGCAATGTACACCTAATATAGCACTTACATATAAACAAGCCACATAGCTATTCAAGTAACCAAGGCTTTCGCTGATTCCTGTCTCTTTCATTGAGGTTATTTTCTTGGCCTTGTCCTTCATTTTGAAAAGAATGAAGTTCACAACTGTGGATGACTAATTGAAGTATGTTGTATCCTCCAAGGAGTCGATGTAATTCAACAGTATCCTTAGGAAAGAGTAACCCGAATCCTGGAATAGAAAGGTTGTAAACATCATACATATTAAACATGTTACGTAAATGTAAATAAAGTGGGAATCTTCAAAGTGATAATATGCATGCATTATTGGCTCCAATGACCTCCTATCTATGTGCCTTGTGTGCTTGAATATCCTTTGATTGCAATAGCTTTCTCATGAAAGTGATCTCTCATTAACTTTTATGTCATACCTGATAGGTCCACTTGAGTGGACTAATTTAGTGCTTAAGTACAGTATTATTTCGATGAGAATTTAATCTAAAGCATGTTTGATAATGACAAAATGTGTAAGCCTTGAATGTGTCATTTCATGCATTAATTACTTGAATATTTACGTGAAAGAACTAATTATTCACTTTAAAGGCAAGGACTTCACATCAAATCTAAATTTAAGATGTCACATTGTGGGAATTTTATCTTGGCAAAATTTGGCAAGAGAATCATTCTTTTGCATCTCTTAATCCCTTCCTTATTTGCCCTAAAACCTCTTGCCTATTTTGATCACATAAAAATATTATTGATTCCTTATCTCTCTCTCCCTCAAATGGCAAAATAAAATTATGATTTTGTTTTTTCTCTTTCCTTCTCTGACTCTCTCTCTAATTCTCTCTTTCTATCCTTATATAGCAGGGGACGGCAGAAGGGGAGCGAGTCATCTATCTCCTCTCTCCAGTTGAGGTCCTCCCTCTCCAACTCTCTCCCTCTCCAAGGGGAGGAGGCTCCTCCACTGTCGATGTCACCACCACCACCGTGTCTCACCTTTGACAACCACCACCATGTCTCACCTCCGACGAATCATCACCGTGGTCAGTGGTGACAGCACCGGCACCCACAACGGCATCCACCAGTACGTCTTCGACTTCATCATCGTGTTCCATATCCTTCCTCTCTCAACGTACATCGTGTGCCCAACTCCACCACCATGAGCCACCATCAAAGCCTTCAACCACATGCTTGCCCCCTAGTTAAGTCATCCGGGAACCTTCCCGGATGTTTGAAGATCACCTTCCCTGTCCTTGTTCTCTAAGAATAGAAGATCTCCACCTTCACTGTGACCGTGTGCATCCTCTCCATCAACCCAAGGAACCCATCCTCAACATTAGCAGTACTACACTCGTGACCACCACCGTGCTTCATCCTCTTCACAAGTGACCAACTCCTCCCCGTGCAGTGCCAACACCCCTTTGCACCTACACCCAACAACTTCCTCATGCGCAGATTGTAGCAGCAGGCCTCGTGCACGCATGCCACCACAACCCTCGCGCCTGCTTGTGTGAGCGTTCATGCAAGTGCACAAGCAGCAGCACACCTTTCCTCCATCAACGTAGCATTCACGCCATCAGCCACAGCTCCAGCAACTCCTTGCATGGCCTCCCCTTCTTCCACTTCTTCTCGAATAGAAGAAGAGGAACCCATCAGCAACCACCGTGCAGCCATCTCCTCCTCGCCACCACAATCATGCACCCCTTTCGCAAATAGCAGCCAGCGTTCCCGCGTGACTCGCGAGCCAACCAACCACCTTCTCTTCTTCTTCTCCATCAATAGGGAGGAGGAACCCAACATTAACACTGATCCCCCTCCATGCAGCCACCACTACACGCCACCGTTCTCCACGCTGTTGCCTCCATTGAGCTCTCCTTGACCTCACGAGCCCAGCCACACCCTCAGACATGCCAACCGCAACCACTCTCGCCAGCGAGCCGCCGGCACCGTCGCCGCTCCTCTTCGTCGCCGACGTCAACTCTGGCTGCCATTCAGAGCACCACCACCACCATCGGAAAGCTCTCGTCACAGTCGACCTTCCTCGAGCTCCTCGGCCTCCGCCATCGACTCCCTTTCGTGCGAGATTAAGAGGACGAAGTCCTCTATTTTTGGGTCAATTTCTAATTACCAAATATGCCATTGCCAAAAACACTATTGCAATATTTGATCGATTAATCTATTTGAGTGAAATTGCTTGCATGCCCTTAAGTGTTTATATTATTTCTTACATGCACTTAACTCTTATATGTTGAGTTTGACACATTGATTGAACAGCAATCATAGACCCTAATTCACATGAATTATGCCAGAACTTACCTTAACATGAACATTCTGCATGCATATGCATTGTATTTTGCATCGTAGTTGATATATGTGTTTTATGCATAAAACTATGCTATTTGAGAGGTATCACTCATTGCAGGTACTTCGGGGTTGCGGATGATCGATCCAACTACATGGATCTGTTCAGAACTACGATGGGAGTTCAACACTTTCAAGATTGCATCAATCAGACTCCAGTAGAACCCTAGGGAATCCGTAGGAGATCAAGAGCCAAGGGGCAAATTGGAGAAGATCCGGACCTCAGATGACAAATCCAACCATACGGATGGATCCGGATCGATGTTTGCAGTCCAATGATGCTGAAATCAATTAAATTGAAGGCCTATATCATCAGATACAAGGAGAAGATAGATGACCACGATGGCGCCAAGTGGTGCCATCACAGCTGTCCCCTCAATGCACCCCAACTTTTGAAAGCATATATCTTTGCATCCTGGGCCATTGGATCATCATCCAATGACTGCGATGCGTCCATGTCGCCTGCCTCCAACCGCTTCATCAAACGAAGATCAAATCTCGACCGTTGGATTTCCATCCAACGACTGAGAACGAATGCACAGAATTGGAAAGCGCAATAATCCGCGTGCGTAGTGTAGTGGTGATCATGCCTAACAACCCACGCAAGACGCGGGTTCGATGCACGATTGGGAGTCAGGCGCCTGCGGATTAAATTCCACTGCAGGATCTTCATTGGACAGATCGGCAGTGAACGCGTGGCGCAACGGATGCGCAAACGAAGTGGACGTGCGTGATGACGCGTGATTTAGAAATCTGAAGCGTGATGGCGAAGCACGTTAAGCTGTCCGATCGTAAGATCTGACGGTTGACGTTGAGGTAGGATTTGAAGCCTTGCGGTGCGAAGCAACGGACATCCGGGTGAGCAGAAGCCGTGCGATGGTGATTCGAGGGTGCACAGAGCTCCACGTGTCAGCACGAGGATGCATCCGCATGTAGAGAAGGAATTAAGAGCAGTTTTGAGGCTTAATCAAGTCCGTTGATCTCTCGATCAATGGATCTGATCAACCTAAGGCCTTTACACAAGATTTAGGGCTCCAATGCCCTAAATACCATTCACAAAAGCTATGAAAAGAGACCCAAGGGTCCCCTTTGAGAACACAATTCTCTTAGCCTCTTCTTCCTTCTTCTACCACTTCTCTCTCTTCTTCTTCTTCCCATCTTCTCTGCCTCCATCTCTACATCTCCGTCTGAAGCATCTGTTGGGCCACCCCGACGGATTGTTGCTGCTCTTCTCAACCTCTCCAGAAGGCCTCCACGAACCATCTGTGGTGCCCTTATTCTATTATATAAGTAGTTTACATTTATGTTATAATTTATTTCAGTTCCATGTATGCAATTCATGTTCGAACACTCTATGTGATATATATATTGTAATTCATTGTCTCTACTATTTAGTAATTAGATTTAGAACAAGTGCATGAAATCAAAAGTGTTTTTCTGCCTCCCCGTGATCGACTGGGACTCTCAGTTCTGTTAATTTTATTTATTGAGACGTATTTCGCGCTATACTACGACGTATTTATATTTTACTCGATCTACACCTGAACAAATTGGCGTCATTGCTGGGGAGGCAAGGCGACTTTTGATTTTATCTCTAATACATTATTTTTGTGTGTAGAGATAATGACACGAAGCGGCGAACGAGGAAAAGCAGGCGCTGCGAAAATCAGGTGCACACATTCCTATTAGAAATTCAGCTAGAAAGTAAGTGTCATTTTTAAAATTCAATAGTCGTGTTTCAATGCTCCAAATATCATGAAATTTAGACTGGAACTAGATCTTTAAATTATATTTCCAGTGCATTTTTCCCAAAAAGAAACTCCTTCTACAAAATTTTTAAAAATTTATGGAGTATATACTGGTCAGATTAATTGAAAATAAAACTTTTATGAACTTTAGAACTCAATTCTGACTAACATACAAATCAGATTGAGTCAAAATTTGTGGGGTTTCAAAGATAATCAAATTAGCTTTCAATATCATATTTTTAAAAAATTTTTGGAGCATATTTGGTATAGTTTCCAACAGAAAAACCAACACGGGGTCTAAATCCCAGATTTGACCCCTGGTTAGCTAAAAATTCATAACTAATTGTTGGAAATAGAAAAAATTTTAGAAAAATACTCTCTAAAAAGCTTATTGCAAAATGAATCTTCTTGCCAAGTTTCAAATTGTTTGGATTCCATCTTACCTTAGAGTATACTTTTGAATTGTGGTCTACATTTTAAGAAAGAGCTTAGAAGTGCATGAGCCACTAGGACCACAATGACTAACTTGGACTCTAACAAGCCCAAAAGTTAGTCAGTGAGGCGAGTCACCTTAAGGACCACCCACCATCTACTACATTGAAGAAACAGGTTAAGAATTCACGAAAATACATCAAATAACCTGCATTTAGCTTGAAACTATTGGGTAAATAATGAAACGGTGGCTTCGAGAGATAACCGGGTTTTATTGTTATAGCGTTGTAGTATAGCCAGTTATTGCCAACATTTCAAATATAATTTTTTTTTTTACTCGGAAAATAAAAGAGTTCCCGAGGTCGAACTCAGGGAGCAAGTTGTATTCTAGAGATATACATGTTTCTTTTACAAAAATAAAGAAAGAGAGAGGGAAAGAATTTGTTGTCTTCTTTTCTCTTTGTTTTCTCCTCGTCTCAGATCTTCTTCTTCTTTGTCTGCAGAGGTGATGTCTTTCTTCTGCAATGGTGATGCTCTTCTTCTTCTTCCAGCTGTTCCTGCTCTTCCTTTTTCTTCTGTCTTTCTTCAGATCTTCTTCTTTCTTCTTTGTTTTTCTTCTTTCAGTTCTTCCCTTGTTCTTTTGTGTTCTCCTCTGCCTCGCCTTCTTCTGGTGTTCTTCAGATCTCCTTCTTTCTTCTTTTCTTTTTCCAGTCAGGACGTCGCCCCTCCTTCTTTCTTCTTTTCCCTTCAGGACGTCGTCTGATTTCCAAATCAGAAGACTTAAACTGCCTGTTGCTACAGTGTCTCCCTCAGCTTCCTTCTTCTTCCGCGGTTCTTCTTCTTCACCTGTGCCTGCACACTTCAGAGCTTACGTCAGAGAACAAAACCTACTCTACCCTCTCCCCCCGCGTCTCTCTCTCTCTGAAACCACTCTTGGGAAAGCTCTCCCAGAGCTGCCGGGTAATCGGGTTCGGGTCACGCCCGGGTCCAGGCCCACCGGCGTGCGTGGTGGGCGAGGAGTGCAGGTCAGTCTAAGTCGGGTCGGGTCAGGTCCGCGGGGCGTGAGCGGACGAGACCGGGTAACCGGGCGGGTGAAAGGGGACCTCACCCCGTGTGCTGAGGCAGTAAGGCTAGTGCACAAAATCAATTTAAACAGTGGAAAGGTTGTGAGGCTTACCGATGTGGAACTAAACGCAGACCTCTCCTCGCGTGCGCCTGCTGGGAGACCGCGGCCTGGCTTCTGCAGCTGCGGCTTCGATTTGCGTAGGTTGCTGGCTGGCTGCCTTCGCAAGACTCCCCGTAATCTGCAGCAGCTGGAGACCTGGAGTCCTCAAGCCTGGAGCGCGGGAGAAGCTGCTTCAATGTGCGTTAATGGCGGTCGAACCTCAAAACCTGTCGGACACGAATATGGCCTCTCGGCCTGATCAAACCACTGGGGAACCTTCGCCGTGGCACGGCGAAGGTGAGGAGCTGCGCGGCAGGCCGCAAGGTGGTGTCTGGCGGCAGCCCTAGGTTGGACTGCAACCGGAGGAATGGGTTTGTTCGGGGGAGCATTACGGAGGTGTGGAGTGGCAGTGGAGGGGTGGGGGGTGCTCAGTGTGATGAGGCGGAGGTTCGGTGAGAGTCGGCGAGGTGTGTGAGGCTGTGGAGCGATGGGAACATCTCGCCGGAGGGTGGCCGGAGACGAAGGGGGTGACGATGGTCAGGGTCGGTCGAGGGCTTAATTGAACAAATTGAAACCGGGGAAAGAAAGAGGAGAGGAAGGGAAGTAGTTCTAACTTACTTGCAGGGACGAAGGGGGAGCAGTAGGGCGACAGTCGTATCGACTGTCGCCGGAGAAGAAGATGCTCAGGGAAGGAGGCGGCGGCGAGCAGAGAGCCGGAGAGGCGCCAGCTGGGTACAGCGTGGCGCGGGAAGAGCAGGGGAGGAAGTCTCTGCTGCTGGTATTGCGGCAGAGCGAAGAGGAGGAGGGGGAGGAACCGCCGGAGCTGGTGAGCGTCTGCCGGAGAGAGAAGAGAGGAAAGTTGGGGATTTTCTCCGTCAGATCCGAGCTGGGAAGAACGGTGGAGCGACGGGGGTATTTATAGGGACCGAATCAGGGAGGAAGGCGGAGGGAGACGACGTGTCTCCCTCGCCGGAGGACGCCGAAGATGGAAACCCATACCGTCCGTGCGTTCGCACGGCCGGTATGGTGGGTTACAGCGACCAGGGGGGTGTCCCTGCGACGGCTGACGACGCAGGGCACCCCCGGTTTACTTGCCAGGCTCTCCCCCTCACCCTGCGCGGCGCCATGCTCCGCGCAAGGTCGCCGGAGCATGGTGCTGGCAGGTTTTGCAGGGGGGACCTGAACGCAAAGAACGAAGGAGAGTTAGGGGCCAAAATGCGAGGGTTCAAAAGTTGAGGGCCAAAAAGTAAATATATGAGGACCAAAGTGTAAAGTTGGTCAAGGAGGTTTCTTCTTAGGCTCAAGTTTTTATACATGATTAATTAGGACCTAAGGAATCTGATGGTGAATTTCATTTCTATATTAAACCTTGTTTGACCGGTCAATTTATGCGAAAACCCAAATTAAGTTATTAATTGGGCATGGTTCTCAATGTAGGTCAAAATGGGTTCTGAAGGCCAAATTGAAGGTTCTAAACCCTAGAGATTATTTTTCTATGAATTTTAGAGGGTTTATTCTATTTTTACTTTGCCTCGAACCTCGTGAATTGAAGTGGGTTGTTTTAGGGTTACAGATTATCATTTAGTTCCTTGGAATTGCTGTAGCCCTTGCTAGATCATCTCATCCCACTTTTATTCTTATTAAGTTGCTTTGACCTATGTTTGGGCCCTGAATTACCCTATATGCAGATTATACTGGTAAAATTGCATTTTTACCCCTTATGACTTGTTTTCTCCTTAAACTCAGAATTCTCTGAGTTAAGCCTTTCCTTGAGTTATGTAGGAGCTTTTATCCTTTGTATTAGGTCAAAATGAGCTAGTTATGGCTCATGATGAGGTTCTCATCAAGTTCCAACCTCTCTTGCAAAATCTGGTGACTAAGCTTGCGGGGTAGTGTCAAACGACCGCAGCTGTGGGGTAACGGAACCAGAGGAGTAAGCCGAAGGAAGAACCTTCCTCGTAGTTCCCTCATAACCAGACTGGCCGTGTTAGCCTAAGAGGCTGGAATTTCTTACAATTGGTCTCTCACCGATTTTTCAATAACACAAACTTAAACGAAAAATCAGGTCATCTGATCTAAAGGACCACTCTGATTAACAAGGCCTTAGTCTTGTTCTGCTTGACTACACCAACCCTTTGAGTTGGTGTGTGTAAGGAAGAAGGTCATTAAGACCTGAACTCGCGGGACCTTGGGAGCCAAACCCAAGGGGGTAGAGGCAATTTTTGCCCGAACTCTCTTCTCAACCTTCTTCCACCCGATTAGCTGAGATGGCTAATCCTGATCCTCGAATTCGTCAGGACCCTGAGAATCAGGACCCAATGGATCATCTAGAAGCCAAGGTTGAGGAAACGGAATAGAAATTTGAGCAGAGCATCGACTGGATTCTCACAACACTGAACAGGATTCAGCATCCACCACGCAGAGAACTACGAGACTTCTATGATCCGGCGGCAACAATCATAGCACCTCAGGTCTGGATTCCCGTAGGAAGAGATGCATTCGAGTTAAAGTCGAATATCGTAAGTCTAATTCAGACTCATTTCCATGGAAACTCGAATGAGGATCCCTTCCAGCACCTCGAAGACCTGAGTCGGATTGCAGAGTCAATTCGACCCAGGAATATAGATATTGGAATTGTTCTCATGAAGCTTTTTCCTTTTTCTCTCAAGGATAAAGCTGCTTATTGGTTCAAGACCATCGGGAAGCAAATTGGAACCTGGGAGGAATTACGTCGTGAATTCCTCCAAGAGTTCTTCCCGATCGGTCGAACAAATGCCATGAGATGTGCAATCACGACCTTTGCTCAAGGCTCTGGAGAGAAGCTACATGACACCTGGGATAGATTTCACGATCTTCTTAAGAAGTGACCACACCATGGTGTACGCAAATGGTACCTTGCGTAAGTATTTTACCATGGGTTGGATGACACACATCGGTACCTAGCCGATGCATCTAGCGGTGGGAATTTTCTCGTGAAGGACAAGAATAATGCATTTGAACTGTTCAAGTCCTTAATAGAGAACTCGATGAACTCCACCTCAATGAACCAGTTCTAGTGACCTGGACAGCAACGAGTTAACGTCCATGAAGCTCAAGCCGAGTCTACCTGAGCCGACATGGACATTATCACCAAAAAGCTGGATAAGGTGGATCTGCTCGATGAATTAATGCGAGCAAGATCCAGATCTTCTAGCAGAACTACTCCATCTTACTCCTCTCAAGCATCCAGAGCCCCCTCTACTCATACATATCCGATTACTCGGGATGTTTTCTCTCCATCTTCATGGGATCTTGCATACCAGGAACCTATGAACAATATGGATCTGTCATCGTACAATCTGGGTTACACACCACATGATGATGCAAGTGCATATTCCTTTGATGAATTCGCATCTGAGACATCTTCAGCTTACGAAGATGTCAATGCCATTCAGGGGTATGGGCATAACAACCCGTATTCTGAAACATATAACCCTGGTTGGCTCCAGCATCCTAATCTCGCATGGTCTGGTAACCCACAGAGACTGAGTCAAGTTCCACAGTACCAGACCAGACAATACAGGAATGCATAGAACACGTATCCTAGGCAACATCCATTCCTATCTCAGCAACAACAGACACTCTATTTATCAGCCACTGCACCAAGCTGCTAACTACCCTCCAAAGCGGGCCAACCCTTTGGAGTCTTTGAAAGAGGAATTGCAGTCATTAATTCGGAAATCTACTCATGACAACCTCCAAATAATGAAGGCAATGGCTAACCAATTATAGAGCATATAGAACACGCAAAACCAGATGATGCAGAAGCATAGATCGCAGGGAGCTTTGCCCTCCCAACCTATCCCAAACCCGAGATATGTGCAAAATCAAGGCACCCCACCAAGATTTCAAGCACCACAAGGACAGGCACACGTTGTTATGCAATCACCTCCTGCACCTCCAGGTTATGGGCTCAGTTAGCCACCTCTGTTGCCAAACCCTGTGTATCCAGACCAACCCGCTCCTCTGCCCCTACATGGATAGCACATCGATGCAAAAGCTGTCACCTTAAGGAGTGGAAAGACTACACAGGACCGGCTACCTAGGCAAGTGGGTAACGATTTTTCCTACGCTATACCACAAGATGGCTCACAACCCTTTTCCCCTCACAAGCCATCTTCATTAGATAAGGGAAAGAAGCCCCTAGACCTTGAAATTCCCATCCCTTTTCTCGCGGCCCTAACATGAGATTCAGCACGAAAAAAGGACACGCGGAATTTTGAGGACCTAAAATCTATGTTCAAGGAAGTTCACATTCAGGTCCCTCTCCTCGAAGTGATAGATCACATCCCAGCTGTTAATAGGTTCTTTAAGGACTACTATACTCCGAAGCGGCAGTAGAGGATCGGACGACAAGCGGTATTATCTGAGGAAGCTAGCACAGTCATTTTAGATGACTTACAGCCCAAAAAGGACCCCGGCACACCACTGATTTCCTACTTTTTGCAGGATTCCCTTCTTGATTTGGGGTCGTCCATCAACCTAACTCCCACTGCAGTAGTTGATCCATTTTGATTTGGAGAGTTAAAGCCCACCTCGGTTACCATACAATTAGCTGACCGATCTATAAAAACACCGAGGGGGGTGGTTGAAAATGTGATCATAAAAGTCCAAGGATTCTGCTTTCCAGCGGACTTTTTTGTTCTTGATATGGAGGTTCCTCCTAATCTCCGTGATGCATCGATTATTCTAGGTCGCCCATTTTTGGCAATCGCCCGAACAAACATCGACTATGCGTCAGGGTGCATGGAGATTACCCTAGGAAACGAAAAGCTTAGACTGGACATTTTCAGGGCATCAAAGAACTTTGATTGTGACTTGATCAAGGAGGATAGTGAAGACAAAGATTCAGCTTTCTGTGGGAACATTAGGCTCCTTTGCAGCGACCCAATGGCACATTCATCCTCACTATCAAGGGTGTTTGATCATGATCCACACAGGACTGAGACTACTGATATACACATTTCGTCCCATGGATCTGGTTGTCATGAGTGTTCATCTGCTCCTAACACCCCTGATCCGAACTATCCTGTCCTATCCAACACTGATATCTTAAGATAGGATTACATACCACTGCAGGCAAATTCTTCATTAATCAGGATCAGCAAATTTCCGCTATTGTTTCCTCTCCTCCCCTACATAACCCTCCTCCCCACCCTTCGCTAGTAAAGCTACAGCCCTTACTTGATTCACTCAAATACATGTTTCTGGGAGAAAGTGAGACATATCCAGTGATTATCAATGCTCACTTGACTCTGGATCAGGAACACCGATTGATCTCCATTCTGCAAACACATAGCGCTGCTATCTGGTAAGGCATTGCTGATCTCCACGGAATTTGCGTCTCCTATTGCACTCACCATATCTACACTGATGAAGGGGTGAGACCGTCAAGACAACCTCAGAGATGCCTAAATCCAAATATGTTGGAGGTTATCTTAGAAGGAGACCATTAAATGGCTAGACGCAGACATTATCTATCCAATTTCCGACAGCCAGTGGGTGAGTCCCATTCAGATAGTGCCCAAAAAGGCCAAACTCACCGTAATCAAAAATGAATTGGGCGAATCCATCCCGACCCGCACCACGACTTCTCAGCAGGTCTGCATTGACTATAGGAAGCTAAACTCGGCTACTAAAAAGGATCATTTTCCTTTGCCCTTTATTGATCAGATTCTAGAACGGCTAGCCAGGCGTAGTTTCTTATGCTTTCTAGATGGATACTTTGGGTACAATCAAGTTGCAATCAACCCGAAAGACCAAGACAAGACAACTTTTACATGTCCCTTTGGAACATTCGCTTTTAAGCGGATGCCTTTCGGCCTCTGTAATGCACCAGCTACTTTTCAGAGATGCATGATGGCCATCTTTTCAGACATGATTGGGCACTGCGTAGAAGTGTTCATGGACGACTTCTCCATGTTTGGAGATGATTTCTCGTCCTGTCTCAATAAACTCACAAAGATTCTGAGGAGATTTATAGAGGTTAACCTAGTACTTTCATGGGAGAAAAGCCATTTTATGGTGAGGGATGTTATCGTACTAGGTCACAAGATCTCCTCTAATGGACTCAAGGTTGACCGAGCTAAGTCTAAAATCATTTCACGATTACCTCCGCCTAGCTCAGTTAGGCAAATAAGATCATTCTTAGGGCATGTCGGATTTTATTGAAGATTCATTCAAGATTTCTCGAAAATTGCTCATCCATTAACGAATCTTCTAGTAACCGACACGCCCTTTGAGTTCGAATCCTCGTGTCTCAGCGCTTTTGAGACCTTGCGAAGCACTGTCTCCAGTGCACCTATTCTCCAACCCCTCGACTGGTCACTCGGCTTCGAGATAATGTGTGATGCTTCTGACTTCACTGTTGGAGCTGTTCTTGGCCAGTGTCAGGAGTGCCATCCATTTGTAATATACTACGCTAGCAAAATGCTGAATGAGGCTCAGTGTAACTATACAATCACTAAGAAAGAATTGCTAGCTGTAGTATTCGGGATGTAGAAATTTAGGTCATACTTACTCGGGTCCAAAGTTATCATCTACACTGACTATTTCGCCCTTCGGCATTTGTTGGCAAAGAAGGATGCCAAACCCCATCTTATCAGATGGATCTTTCTTTTGCAGGAGTTTGATGTCGAAATCCGCGACAAAGCCAGAGCACATAATGTTGTGGCAGACCACTTGTCTCAGCTAGACCCAGACTACATTCTATACTTCTCATCGATATCAGATCGATTTTCGGATGAGTCTTTGCTCTCTATCAACTCTGTTGAGTTTCCTTGGTATGCTGATATCGTAAACTATCTTGTCGCAGGCAGGCTACCTGCAAGATTATCCAAGGATCAAAAGCTCAAATTTATATCAGAGGCTAAATTTTATCTTTGGGATGACCCATTTCTCTTTCGCATTGGGGTTGATCAGATCATCCGTAGATGCGTCACTGATTCATAAATCTCTAGTGTGCTATCCTTCTGCCACAACGATGCTTGTGGGGGCCATTTCTTAGGCCAAAAAACTGCTGCAAAGATTTTGCAGTCGGGATTTTTCTAGCCGACCATTTTAAGAGATACACATGAGTTTGCCAAGTGTTGTAAGCGATGCCAGGCAGTTGATTCTATGACCTGAAGAGATATGATGCCTCTCCAATCCATTCTGGTCATAGAAGTGTTCGACGTTTGGGGCATCGACTTTATGGGCCCCTTCTCGAACTCGCATGGCTTTGAGTAGATACTCCTCGCAGTAGGCTATGTGTCAAAGTAGGTAGAAGCTATCCTGGCAAGACAAGTTGATCATAAGACTGTTATATCCTTTGTCCGGGAATTTATTTTTGCGAGATTCAAAGTTCCTCGCACCCTGATAAGTGATGGGGGAAGCCACTTCATCCATGCCCATTTCAGGTCATTATTGAAGAAATACGGGGTGCAGCACCGCATTGCTACCTTGTATCACCCACAAACCAATGGGTAGGCTGAAGTATCAAACTGTCAAATCAATCTTATCCTTCAAAAGACGGTTAGACCTGATAGGAAGGATTGGTCCGATCGGTTGATCAATGCACTATGGGCATATCGAACCGCGTACAAGGCCTCGCTCAGAATGTTGCCATACTGCATGGTGTATGGAAAGGCCTGTCACCTTCCCATGGAGCTAGAGCACAATGCCTTTTGGGCGGTGCAGAAGTGTAATTTCAACCTCGAGGCCAGAGGTTATGAAAGAAAGCTCTAGCTCAATGAGTTAGAGGAGATTAGACGGGAAGCATATGAGAATGCAAAAATATACAAGGACAAGACAAAAGCATTCCATGATCAACACATCCGGAGGAAGGAGTTCGCACCTAACCAGCAGGTTTGGTTGTTTGACTCCCAACACAAATTCTTTGCAGGAAAGCTCAAGTCCAAGTGGATTGGGCCATTTCTGGTGGTCCACCCGTATCCTAATGGGGCGGTCCAAATTAGAGACCCAAAATCTGGGCATGTTTTTATGGTTAATGGCTAGTGCCTCAAACCATTCTTTGCCCAGGAACCTCCTCTTGTTGACGAAATGATACATCTTCTTGAGGACGTATGACTGATGAGTTGCCCAGTTGGAGGCGTTAAACTCAGCATGTATACATATATACATACCATATATACATAGCATATTTCATTTTCGCATAATGTTTTGCATATTGTTTTGCATATTCTGTATGGCATTGCAGTGATGGCATGAGCTAAATGACAACTCAAAAGTAGTTCCAGGTGATTTCTATCCACATACACCCTACCTTATTCCAATTCCTTTTATTCATGCATGAGGACACGCAAACACTTAGGCATGGGGGGGTAGTTCATAAAAACTAAAAATTTTTTGCTAACAATTGGGGGATTAAATTGTTTTATCAAGAGGTTTTATTAGAGAATTATTCTTTAGTAGATTCCTAGACTTAGAATCTAGTATCATTTCATACTTGCATGTAGATTTTGCAATGAATCCTCTATGAAGACCGATAGACATCTCTAGTTTGTCGAGGAGAAGCATTGCTTCTTCTCGTGAACCCTTGGACAACAATTAGGGAGTCAGGTGAACTATCTTCTAGTAGATCCACCAAAACATATGTGAGGTGAGAGTAAAGAGTTTACTAGTGCTCTAAGGCTAGTATCAGGAATCTTTAATAATTGAATAATGACACATAGAGTTGGGCATAGTTTTTGCTCTCAGTTATTGCGTACTAATTCTGTGAGAAATGCTATATGAGAGCCACCAAATAAGGCAAAAACATAGAGAGTGGGTTCTGATAAAACTGGGACTGAGGTGGATGGTCATGACCGTCCTCTACAGAATCTTTGGTTGAAGGAGGGTACTGATGTCAAGGTCAAAAATACATCGTCCTATCCGTTCCCTACCCGATGCCGAGAATAGGCACTTCCACCAAATAAGCCACCCAAGATCCTCTTGGTCATCCCAAAAATCCCCAAGAATGCCTCACGTATAAAAGTACGTATGTCGTGTTATGTTGTGCTGATAAATACAATAGTACGTTGTGTTGTGGCATTGTGCCAATAGATTTGCATACAGAAGAGATGTTTGCTCGAAAAAAGAAAGAGAAAAAAAAAGAAGAAAAAAGAAGGAAAAGTAAAAGAAAAAAGTGTTATGTGAAACAGTTGCATGATGTAAGTCAAGTTAAATGTTTTGAAGCAAAAACACTTACCACCCTCACAAACTACCAAATACAGCCTTAACCTACTTTTTCTATATTTGTAACTGCCTGAATACGGGCTGAGGAGTCTGACTTAGTCGTAGGGTTATCAGAACCTAATTAAAGTGTAATGCCAAATAAGACCACCAAATATAGTTGCAAATCTGGTAAGATGTGAGCTTAGGAAGAAAAAGAAGAATAAGAGAGAGAGAAAGAAAAAAAAAAGAAAAAGTATAAAAGATTAAAGAGAGCACAGTTTTCCAGCCCTTCTCTAAGTTAAGTTATTCAATAATCTGGAAATCTAAATTCTGAAATACTAATCTCTAAGTAGCACCAGAAGAGAGTGAGCCACCAAATACAAATCCAGTTAACTCAAACATCTCTTACCTAAGCTAAACACTAAGGCCAAAATCAGAAAATATTTTATAACCCCGAGAGAAGAGGATCGCCTATCCCGACAGAATTTTACTAGGAGTCAAGTACAAGATTTAAATGTATATCGACTCTTCACTTGGATCCGTTGTAGGAGCTACAACATTATATATTCATGGTCATCTCGATTTTGAATTCTTGGATAAAACAAAAAGAAATAAATCTTTAACTAGTGATAAAATGCATTTAGTCTTGCACTTGCTAGGGACTAGCAAGATTTAGGCATGGGGGTATGATTGCACAACAATCATAGACCTTAATTCGCCTAAATTAAGCCAGAACTTAGCTTAACATTAACATTCTGCATGCATACGTATCATATTCTGCATTGTTGTTAATATATGTGTTTTATGCCTAAAACTGTGCTATTTGAGAGGTATCACTTATTGTAGGTAATTTAGGGTTGCGGATGACCGATCCAACCATATGGATCTGTTTAGAACTACAATGGGGGCTCAACACTTCCAAGATTGCATCAATCAGACTCCTGTAGCACCCTAGGGAATCCGCAAAAGATCAAGAGCCAAGGGGCAAATTAAAGAAGATCCAGACCTCAGATGACAAATCCAATCGCACGGATGGATCTGTATTGATGTTCGTAGTCCAACAATGCTGAAATCAATTAAACAAAGGCCTATATCATCAGATACAAGTAGAAGAAGATAGACGGCCACGATGGCACCATGTGGCGCCATCGCAGCCGTCCCCTAACTGCGCCCCAACTTCTGAAGGCATATCTCTTCACGTCCTGGGCCGTTGGATCATCATCCAATGGTCGCAATGCGTGCACGTCGCCTGCCTCCAGCTGCTTCATCAAACGAAGATCAAATCTCGACCGTTACATTTCCATCCAACGGCCGAGAACGGATGCACAGAATTGGAAAGTGCAACAATCTGCGTGCATAGCACAGTGGAGAGCACGCCTAACAACCCATGTAAGACGCGGGTTCGAAGCACGATTGGGAGGCAGGAGCCCGCAGATTAAATTCCACAACCGAATCTTCATAGGATGGATCAGCGGTGAACACGTGGCACAACGGATGTGCAGACGAAGTGGACGTACGTAATGACGAGTGCTTTATGAATTTGAAGCGCGATGGCAAAGCGTGTTAAGCCGTCCGATCGTAAGATCTGACGACAGACTTTGAGTGGGATTCGAAGCCTTGCAGTGCGAAGCAGCGGGCATGCGAGCAAGTGGGAGCCGTGTAATGGTGATTCAAGGGCGCACAGAGTGCCACGTGTCAACATGAGGATGCATCCACGCATAGAGAAGGAATTAAGAGGAGTTTTGAGGCTTAATCAAGTCCGTTGATCTCTCGATCAACAGATCTGATCAACCTAAGGCCTTTGCACGAGATTTAGGGATTCAATGCCCTAAATACCCTTCACAAAAGCTATAAAAAGAGACCCAAGGGTCCCCTTTGAGAACACAATTCTCATAGCCTCTTCTTCCTTCTTCTACCACCTCTCTCTTCTTCTTCTTCTTCCCATCTTCTCTACCTTCATCTTTGCATCTCCGTTTGAAGCGTCCGTTGGGCCACCCCGATGGATCATTACTGCTCTTCTCAACCTCTCCAGAAGGCCTCCATGAACCAACCGTGGTGCCCTTGTTCTATTACATAAGTAGTTTATGTTTATGTTATAATTTGTTTCAGTTCCATGTATGCAATTCATGTTCAAACTCTTTATATGATATATATATTGTAATTCATTATCTCTACTATTTAGTAATTAGATTTAGAACAAGTGCATGAAATCAAAAGCATTTTTCTATCTCCCTATGATCGATCGAGACCCCCAGTTCCATTAATTTTATTTGTCGAGACATATTTCGCACTATACTACGACGTATTTATATTTTACACAATCTACGCCCCGAACACACATGCATAAAATATCATCAAGGCACTCACATGAACTAAAGGAGAAAGCCTAATGTCTTGAAGTATAAATATGTTACATGCCATTGCAAGTTATTTCATGGAAGGAAAATTACATACATACCCCCGCATTCTTAAATTATTGCGTGTTCCTTCTTTTCGCCTTGTTTCGCATCAGATTTGAGCATGAATTGCGCACTTGATTAAACAAATACAAAGGAAAAATATTTTATGAATTTATTAATCTGTTCTTCTTTGTGGATACGACCTAATCCACCATGGTTAGTTTCACTGATAATTAGTTTTGTTCAGGATTTTTTCACCACGTGATTTCACTGTAACGACATATTATTCTGATATAGTATTTTTGCAAGCGAAAAATGCCCGATCAAATGGCACCATTGCCGGGGAGGCAACAAACGCAATAATTTCACCTAATTTTTATTTCTGATTATTCTGAGTTGCACAGTAATCTGACCAGTTGTTATCTTTTCTGTGTGAGGAATCTGACGAGGCGACAGGCGTAGCAGAGTGATGACATCAACCTTGAGCGACATCCACATGTGAAGAAGATGTAGGAGGCCTGGATCCCACTCTCACAGGGAATTCTCCTTCATCACAAATTTAATTCCTGTCTTCTCGCCCTTGTAGTAATTGGGGTTAATTTTTGGGGGTTTGTCCCCACATTCTTTAGAGGCTAGGGGCTATATTTTTTTTTCTATGTATGAGAGTTATATTTCCGCTTGCTTGCCTCTAAAACAAACAAAATAAAATATAAAGTTACCTATTTAGGAGTTGCATGCCCTTAGGTGCGCGTATTTAGGGGTGATTGAGCAACATACTGTCTCTTCTCTGCATTGCGTACATATTTGCATGAAGATTGCTAGAGACAGGTACATCTTCATAACTTTTCATCCAGCTCCTGTCCATGCATTTGCATTTGGATTAAAATTCAAGACCACCAAAATTGATTGAATTAAACTAATTCAGTGGTCGCCTAATTGAAATTGGGACTGATAATCAGATTAGACTTTAAAACCAAATCACACTTGATCTGATTCAAAGGGACTTGTCTGCGTTTTCAAAATCAAAAAATGATTTGCGGTGTGGTGCACACTTCTGGCACTAAGCACGCACATTAGGCACCGCACTAAGGCTCAATCCCTTAAGGCTATTGATGAGTGGCTACCCATCATAGCTAAAAAGCTAAAATTAAGCTAGAAATTGGGTTAAACAATACCAAATTAACACATAAAAAGGGTTAAGTGTGGGAATCAAAGAAAAATAGATAAAACATTAATTCTGTGTTAAGATTGCGTAATTAGGTCATAAATTGAGATTTCTTTAAGAAGAAGGTCAAATGATGATCCAAGAGTTAATTGAACACACAAACAAGTTTAAAAGTTCAAATCAAAAGTATAATTAACTTCTCAAATGTTCAATTAAACACATATAAAATCTTGAAGGCTTTTGGTAGGCTTTGAAACTTAGAATTTACATTTAGGTCCTTTATGCATCACATTTCCTTCATTAGAAAACTTTCTCGGACCTATTTGTAACCTATAGGGACCTCTTTGAAAGCCCTTAAGGACCATTCAGTTATGATTTCCTACCACTTATGGGCTCACCTATAAATGTCCTACCCCTTCGCAAGGGGCCTCTCACAATTTTTCCAATATACCCCAGCAACCTGCAGCCTCCGTGCGCACACTGTGCGTGCGTAGAACATGGAGGACTCGATCGTCCATTCACCCTTGAGCTTGATCTGCGGCTCGATCTCCATCGAAGCTTCGCACGAAGTGGCGTGTGTGCTCACCCAATCCCCTAAATCCCATCCTACGGTCAGTTTTCAATTTGGCAGCCCACACGCTTCTCTCCTCTCATCTTAGCCACCGGTGCCCTCGTCGCCTATCTTCACCTGCGCGGTGATATGAGCCACTGAGATTGCTACTTAAGCACCTCAGTGGTCGCGCGCACAAGGGATCACTCTCTCCTACCTTCTTAGCGATTGTTCTTCCACTCCAGCCTCTCCTCCTCACCGATTCCCTAATTTCACAGCCACCGACTATGTAATCTTCGACTTCTCTCTAACTCTCCTCATCGCTAAGGACCACGTAGCACCTGAGGAAGACCCAGAAGTCTCACTAGCAGACTTTTCACTCTGCTGGAGTCTTTTCCCCTCCCTTCTTCCTCCTTAACCATTAGCTAAGGATCCATAATGATGGGGATCGCATGCTGCGATTGCTGTTTGTATAAAAAAAATGTCGTTGTTGTAGTATGTGTCACAAATACAAACCGTTATCACGTCAATTTTATTTAATTACCTAATTTTTACTGGTTTATTCCAGATCGTTCACTGAGAGGCAATTATTAATATACATCACTCTCTAAGTCCAAGATTATTCTTTAATTCCAAAAAGATAAGTTTTATGTACAATAAAAAATGAATGAATGAATGAGTGGTTTAATTATGTACAAAAAGAATCAATTAAAATGCTTGCAAATGCTATTTACAAACAAGCATCAAACGCTTCATAGACATACTCTATATTATCTACTTATAAGTTATATTACTAATGCCTACATATATATACAATACTAATAGCGACAGTTAATATACTAATGTATACAATACTAACTAATAATGCATGCCATACTTAACTTAATATACTAACGTATACAGTAACTATAATAGCTACAGCGACAGATATAAATGTCGCTGGACCCCAAAAAGACTATATACAAATTCTAAAGCAAGAACTAGGGTCTATAGCGACAGTTATCTTATCTTTAGTGATGTTTTATTCTGTTAGTAATGATACGTAGTTATACATATATATAAATAGCTATACTGCTTATACATACTATACAACTTATTTATTTATTTTTATTCATATTATTTACATATACTATCCATACAGATATACGTTATACCTATATACTTCTCTTCTTCTTTACCTCTTCGTAGTTTCTTTGTATCCTTCTTCTTCTTCTTTATCTCTTAAGCCTCTTCTGTGTTCTTCTTCTTCTTCCTTATCTACACACTTAGCCGATTATTCTTCTGTGCTTAATGGTTCATTAGGGCCTTTTATTACTTAACAAAAATTTGTTAATTGGCTGGCATGCCTTTCGAGGGATACACAGCATCGGAGGACCGGTGGGACCAGACCTCTACTAAGTGTGCCTTAATTTCTTAATTAGGCTGCTTGAGTACATTTTTGGCATAGATTTGGGCTTAACCAAGCCCTCGCACACACACTTCGGCCCCTGGCTACACACAACTCAAATATGCTCAAGTAATGCTCAGTATAAGATGTTCGGTTGTTTCGAGCGCCCAGCGCCCGTGACAACTGAACATCCTATACAACTTTTTCAGCTTATGCTGCTCAGTGCGGTCGACAGCTAACGATGTGGCGCTATTCTAGTGTCGCATCTGTGGTGAAATTGAGTTGCAGCCGTATTGAATTAAGCATTTTGGCCCTCAATTCAAGGGCCATAATTTATTATAAAATAAAAATAAATTATAGGAGAATAAAGTATTTACATAATACTACTTAATTGTATAATTAATTTAGATTTTTAATTATATTTACTATATAAATAAATTAGCTAAATTATACAGTTTATATAAACTTAATTTTAGGTTTTATTCCTTAATTACGTATAAATTAGTTATTATATGGTCTAACTAACCTTATATAGGGTTAGTAACTATGTTACAGCATTTAATATATATTTTTATTATATTTTACAAGATTTATTTCTATTTTATTTACATTTAATTAGTATAATTTCTGACTGTTTTAGTTGTAAATTAAGTTTAAATAGTATAAACAATATAAATATACTTAAATTAGCTTCAATTACTTAAAATACAGTAATATACATATACAGCATAAGTTAACTTAGATTTAACTTAATCTATTAATTTATTTCAATTTAATCTAATAACTTAACTACTAACTTAATAAATTAATTTTTTATTATGTATATATAATTAAATTAAGGTATAGGGTTTAATATGTTCATAATTTATATATAAATACGTAGGTACAGTATTATAACTTAATATGATTATTTATAGAGGTTATTAATTTATATAGCTATTTAGTACATATAAGTTAGTTTACTTAATAATTAGTTATATAATTTAGTTATATACAGTACAATCTTACTTAAATACTTAATTTATATTATACATTGTATACCTAAGTTATTTTTATTACAAGTATATATATAATTTACATTATAGATTAATAAACTTACTATATGGCTTATATATACACTTATATACATATTATACAAAGGTTTTTAGTATTTTTAGGGTTTTTTCACTCTTTATGGTTTTTATATATGTTATGGAGGTAGGAGATGAGAAGTAAGGAAATGGATGAGGAGAAAGAAATGTTTTTGGCCTTTTTTTGTTTGGTTTCTTTTATTAAGTTTTATGGTATACAGAACCGTCGATTGGTAAATTCTACCAAGTCAGGGATTCTGATTGCCATGAAACTTGGTATGTATGTAAAGAAACACTAATCTTCAATCAGACATGTTTATTTTATTTTTCTAGATTTTTTTTTTATTTTTATTGAATTCCAAACTTCACACATTCTAAGCCTTTCAAGGGTTTTCTAATGTGTATTAAGGGCTTAGAATGGAACCTAAGAATCTAAAAGGTAGTAAACTGCCTCAATAATCTCAACATAATATCTAGACAGGATACAAGCAATTTAGTATGCAAATCAACATGGATTTCAGTTAATTGTGTTTATGGACAGTTAGGTTTTATAATCTAGCTGACAAAAGATTTAAAAGTAAGGGTACAAGCATTCAAAGGATGTTAAAAATCAACTGCAATACAGGAAAGCTTGTATACAAGTTAAACACAACATTATACATCAGTTAGCTATTAAACCAACTACATACTAGGTTACTGTCCACTGATTTCTCTACTGCTACTGCGGAAACAGAAGCACAACAGCAGTAGGCCAGCTGCTGGAACAACACCTGCTGGAAATCTAACAGAAGCACATGCAGTGGCATAAGTTACTGAACTCCAACCATTGCAACAAGCCTAGTTCCTCTTCAGACGTCTTAACTGCTGCTGCAGTTAATTCATCTGGAAGAAAGCTAAGTCTGCAGCAGGGAAGAACCTCAATTCCATCTACCTAATAGCTTGAGACAGCCAATCAAATTCCATATCTGACTCAAGACAACCTGATCAAGAATTTAAAGTGACTGTTTCAGGAATTATTTAGCTGGGATTGATGGAAATGTAGCTACAATTGTAGCAATTTGTTATAAGTTTGGGATTTAAAACAAAAACAGAAATCAACCTAAAGACAAAATCTAACAAGGGTTTAAATTCTCATAAAAATCACTCAGGAATACAACTTAAACTCAAGATCCCTTGTCGATAAAATCTCATCAAATCAAAGTTGAAAGAGATCTGATCTAGCTCTTTCTAATGTTATAGATAGCATGCAGAAGAAGTTAAATCAGTCAATTTAAACATAAACTTAAATCCCAGATCTCTGAAACCTTAAGGAGTATTGAGAACTCCTTAGGTTGAAAATCAGAATTTCTCTTCAAAATCAACTAAAAGATGCAAGGTAGAGTCTCAAATCAACAAAGTTGATTTTCATTGGCTCTACAATGCATTAAAGACATTGAAATCCTTACAAAAACTCAAATCAAATTATGGCTCATCTGAGGTGAATTCTGGCTTCAGAATCACCTAAGATTCCCAGCCAAATAGTGAATCAAATCAACAATAACTGTTACGAACGCGTGCCCCGGACGTCTTTTAAGATGTCTTGGAGGTGGCCCAGACGTCGGACCAGACGTCTGCGATCACATCCAGACGTCTTGCCAGACATCTGGGATGGTTTCCAGACGTCTGAAAAACCGTTATCTTCCACACGCGCGAGTAGTCTGCGCGCCTGAGCGCGCAGACCGCATATTCGTTATTCCCTCTTTTTTTCTTCTGCGGCTGCAGACGCCTGCCGCGCCCTCTCTCCTCCTCGCGCGGCCTTAAAAGGCCACGCCTCCCCTCCCATCGTCTCCACCATCCTCTTCCTCTTCTCCTTCCTGTGCGCGAGAGCAAGCGAGCGTGAGGGCGGCAGCGGCGGCCGCAGTGAGCGCGGAGGAGGTGCGGCATGCGAGGGCGGAGCTCTGTCGTGAGGGCGAGCTCGCCGAAGCGGCTTGGCCGGCTGGCGGAGGGCGCAGGGGGCGCGGAACGACGCGGAGAGGGACCTGCTGCGGCCTGAGCAGCAGACGCACGAGGTGCGACGTGGGCGGCGTCGCGAGCGGAGGCCGAGTGACGCCCTGATTTTGGAAAAAATTTCCAGAATCAGACGTCTGGGTTGATAGCCAGACGGCGAGGGAGACGTCTGGAAGATCATACAGACATCTGAAAGGTGAGTATTCTGCTTTCTTCTTCCTTCCTGTCGACTGACCGTACTGAGGGAGGGAGTTGGCTGTGCGTAGGCTCGCTGATTCGCCATCCTTTGCGAATCAGACGTCTGGAAGTTGTACCAGACGGCGGGAGTGACTTCCAGACGTCCGGGGTGACCATTGGACGTCTGGGAGCGAGGCCAGACGTCCCCGCAGACTTCTGGACATCTGAGAAACCTCGCGGAACAAGGTAATTCTCTGATCCACTTTTTAAGACGTCTGGAAGAAGTTGCAGACGTCTGATTTTGCACAGTATTGTCTTTTTCGACCCGTTTAGGGCCCGTTCGAGCTTCGTTTTCCGCGATTCGAGTTGCGTTCTTTTCATAATTAATTCCTCTACCCATCTACAGTAGCTATACACTGTTTTGAGACACTCCTTGTGTTTGATCCTTGTGATAGGACCTCGTTCAGTTGCAGTCTTGGGAGTCGCGGTGGCACACGGGATTCCCGATCACGCCCCCATTACTCCCGTTGTACCTGGTAGAGTGGCTTTAAGTTATTAAAATCTGTTAAATTATGAAACCATAAATAGAACCTAGGACATTTCATGAACCCTAGGAATGAGAAATAGATGGAATGATAGCTCCTAGGTGTTGCATGAATCCTAGGACTGGAAAACTAGATTGTATGATAGATCCTAGGATATGGCATGAATCCTAGGATGGGAAAACTAGTTGAATGTATAATACTGTAGTCTTGGAAAATGGAAAGAGATATAAAGCTGCCTGTAATTTGAATTTACAGCTGCCTGTTGTGAATAGATAACGTGGTTGAGAACATGGATTGTAAGAATGTGAAAGTGGAAAGTGAAACCTGGATCTTTGAGTAAAAAGGATGGAACCCTACGAGAAAGTAGGAGTAGAACTCCTGGAAAGTGAATGGAATAGTTTTGGGGAAGTGAGCTGGCCCTTGAGTACGGAGTACCAAGGAGAGCGACTGTCCCCCTGTTTAGTGCAGAGCGGAGCTAGCCGCCCCAGGGACCCGGGGTTAGGACTGGCCACTCTGTACCGACTTGCTGGCCCTCGCGTACGTAGTACCGAGGAGAGCTACTAGTGTAGGGAGGTACTAGCTACCCCACGGGCCCCGGGTTTCTGCTAGCCTCCCACACCGACTTGTTAGGCCCGCTGGGGCAAACCAGGGTAGTCAGGCAAGGGTGCGCAGACTATGGAGGGGCAAGGCCCCGGTTTGGTTACTGTGGAGGGGTTGGACCCCTGTTACTGAGAGGGCTCTGCCCTGGACTGGTTCCGTGCTGTGCTTTGGGTGCACCCGTTAACAGAAACGACTGACCGCGTGCCAGTATGGGTTAGCTACCTGTGCGTTTATCGCGTGTGCCGTAGTCACCGTTACGTCTGTTAGTGACCTTGGGGTGGTTGACTGAGGGTAGGAACACCACGGGGGACTCTCCCGGCCAGGGGAGCACCACGTGCTACTTCTACTTTTTGGAAAAGACTGCAATCAAGATCGTTCCCACGAGGAACATTCGAGATCAAGTAAAGGATCTGAGAAATAAATGAATTAGTGAGAAAATTGAAAGATGTGAATAAAGAAAGTAATAGAACATAACAGCTACTGTACACTCTACTGTTGTCTTTAGTTTTAGATGCCACTCTACTCAGCGTTTTTGCTGACGTGTTACACTCGTTACCTTTTTTAGGACCAGGTGTTGAGCAGCCAGGGTCAGCGGCTGCAGAGGATGCTGGGCCGAGTAGGGTCCAGTAGAGTTTACCACAGTCTTTTGTACCTCTTTTGTTTTTGTTATAGTGAGTAGTTCTTGTTTCCGCTGTACTTTCTTTACCTGCAATTCATGTTATATGATAAATGTTGATCTACTGTTGTGGTGGTATCTACTGTAGTAGTTTCTTTCCTTACTGCTGTACTTTCTTACTGTTAGTTATATTCATGCTGAATGTGGTTTATTTTACTGCTCTTTTGGTTACTTCCTCGTTGGACGACTGGGTCTTCGGATTAGTTGAGTCGGTCCGGTTCTCGAGTCTCGTAGGGGCTCGGGAAACGGGTCGTTACAATAACTCAGTTTGCTAGATCAAAGCATTCAAAGGTCACATAAATCTAAATCCTTGAAATCTGAATTTATATAAAATCTAGCAAACTGGTTCCATTTTAATCTCAGATCAGGGGCTTTTGTGACAAAATGGAATGAATGGGAAGCCCCCAAAATGGATTTCGATGCTAATTTTAGATTTGAGGTTGGAAACCATTCAGATCTAAAACTAGATCTAATGATTGGGTGGCTTGCGAAATACAAATCAAGGAAAGTAGAAATGGGATGAAAACATGTAGAGGAAGAATAAAATGGGCAATGATTAAGTGAATTTCTTCCCCTCTGATCTGGGATGATCAGAGGAGGTGAGGGGGGATGAAAATTGCTATGCTAAAACTACTCCTAATGCTAAACTAATCAGAACAACAATTTAACTACTAATTCTGCATCTAATTCTACTCTAATCTACTCTAATTTATCTATCTAATGCTACAACAAATTTAGAAAACATTAAAACTATTCTAACAGGAAGAACGGGTCCTATGGGTCCTTAGTCGGTGGCTAAGGAGGAAGAAGGGAGGGAGGTGAGCTCCAGCGGAATGAAAAGCCTGCTAGTGAGACTTTTGGGTCATCCTCAGGTGCTACGTGGTCCTTAGTGACGAGGAGAGTTGGAGAGAAGTCGGGGATTTCACAGCCGATGGCTGTGAAATAAAAGAATTGGTGAGGAGGGGAGACTGGAGTGGAGGAATGATTGCTAAGAAGGTAGGAGAGAGCGATCCCTTGCATGCACGACCATTGAGATGCTTAAATAGAAATCTTAGTGGCTCAGAACACCGTGTGGGTGAAGATAGGTGATGAGGGCACCAGCGGCAAGGATGAGAGGAGAGGAGCGCATGGGCTGCCAAATTGAAATCTGACAGTAGGATGGGATCTAGGGGGTTGGGTGAGCACACGCGCCGCTTCGTGCGAAGCTTCGATTCAGATTGGGCCGCAGATTAAAATCAAAAGAGAGTGGACGGTCGAGATGCTGCGAGTTCTACGCATGCACAGTGCACGCATAGAGGCTCCAAGTTGCCGGTTTCTATTGGGAAAATTGCAGGGAGGCCCTTCTGTGAAAGGGTAGAACATTTATAGGTAGGCCCATAAGTGGTAAAGAATAATAGTTGAATGGTCCCTAAGGGCTTTCAAAGAGGTCCATTTGGGTTACAAATAGGTCCGGGAAAGTTCTTTAAAGAAGGAAATGTGATGCATAAAGGACCTAAATGTAAATTCTAAGTTTCAAGGGCTTAATGATGTCTAAATGCCTTCAAATTTTTATATATGCTTAATTGAACTTTTAAGAAGTTAATTGTACTTTTGATTTGGACTTTCAAACTTGTTTATGTGTTCAATTTACACTTGGATCATCATTTGACCTTTTTCTTAAAGATATCTCAATTTATGTCCTAATTATGAAATATTAACACAGAATTAATGTTTTAGGTATTTTTCTTTGATTCCCACACTTAACCCTTTTTATGTGTTAATTTGATATTGTTTAACCCAGTTTCTAGCTTAACTTTAGCTTTTTAGCTATGATGAGTAGCCCCTCATCAACCCATAGGTCCCATTCTTTTTGTTAGAGTAGTTTTAAAGTTTTCTAGATTAGCTATAGCATTAGATAGATAGATTAGAGTAGATTACAGTAGAATTAGATGTAGAATTAATAGTCAATTTGCTGTTCTGATTAGTTTAGCATTAGAAGTAGTTTTAGCATAGCAAATTCTCCCCCTCACCTCCTCTGATCATCCCAGATCAGGGGGGAAGAAATTCACCTAATCATTGTCCATTTTATTCTTCCTCTACATGTTTTCATCCCATTTCTGCTTTCCTTGATTTGTATTTCGTAATCCACCCACTCATAAGGCCTAATTTCATATCTGAATGGTCCCCATTTCAGATCTAAAATTTACGTCAAAAATCATATTGGGGGCTTCTCACTTACTCCATCTTGTTCACAAAAGCCCCTGATCTGAGCTAGAAAGTGAATCAGTTTGCCGAATTTTTTCATGAATTTAGATTTCAAAGATTTTTACTCATTTGGGTTTTGAATGCTTTGATCTTGCAAACTGAAGAATTTGGATTTTTATTTACTGATTGGCAGGGTATCTAAGATGATTCTGATGTTAGAATTCATCTCAGAAGAGCCATAATCTGATTGGTTTTTCTGAGAGTTTGATTCTCTCTTAAGGGATTCTCAATATCCCTTAAGATGTGTAACATCATGGGATTCAGTTTTTGGATTTCTTGTGTTGATCCTAACTCTTTCTACATGTTGTCTATAGCATTAGAAAGAGTTAGATTAACAGTTTTTATGAATTGATTGGTTGTGATATTTGTGACAAGGAACTTGGATTTTATGCTGAACAACTGAGCATGTTTTCTTCTATGGGAATTTAAACCCTTGTCAGATTTGGTTTCTAGGTTGATTTCTATTTTTGATTTAGATCCCAGACTTATAGCAAATTGCTGCAATTACAGCTACATTCCCATCAATCCCAGCTAAGTTCTAGTCCCTGAACAGTCATTTTAAATTCCTGATCAGGTTGTCTATAATCTGATCTGGAATTTGGTTGACTGATCTATGCTAGGTAGCTGGATTGAGGTTCTGTCTAGTCATTGCTGTAGGGCTGATTCTTTAAAGTCTGTCTTGGCTGCAGTAGCAGTTAATACGTCTAAAAAAGGATCCAGACGGCTGCAGTGGTTGGAGTTCAGTGTTTTATGTTATGCTTTGGTCTACTGCTGGTTCTGTTTTTGTTGCTGCTGCTGCCCCTACTGCTGTGTTTCTGTTGTTTCAGTAGAAGATGGATATCTGGATAACTTGGTGGATAGTAGGCCTTTGATGTGATTTGTTAGATAGCCGACTTGTATTAAAGGTGTTTTGGATTGTAAACAAGCTTTCATGTGATTTCAATTGCATTTTTAAATTCAGGAAATGCTTGTAATCTATTTTAAATCTCTTTTGTTAGCTATACCTTAAGCCTAACTGTCCAATTAAGTATAAGTAATTGAAATCCACTTTGATTTGTGTGCTTAAATGTCTTTATCTTTGTTATTTATTACACTGAGACTATTGAAGCAGTTTACTACCTTTTAGGCTCCTTAGGATCCATTCTAGGCCTTAACACACCTTAGGAAACCTTTAAAAGGCCTAGAATGTGTGAACTTTGGACTTAAATAAAAATCATATAAAAAATCTAAAAAATAAAATAAGCATGTCTGATTGAAAATTAGGTATTTCTTTACATACATATAAAGTTTCATGATAATCAGAACCCCTGACTTGGTAGAATTTACCAGTCGATGGTTTTGTATACCATGAAGCTTAATAAAAAAAACCAAACATAAAAGGCCAAAAACACTTCTTTCTCCTCATCTATTTCTTTCCCTCTCTTCTCCTACCTCCATAACATATATAAAAATCATAAAAAGTGAAAAAACATATAGAAACCATAAAAAGTGAAAAAACCTAAAAATACTAAAAATCCTTTATATAATGTGTATAAGTGTATACATAAGCTATATAGTAAGCTTATTAACCTATAATGTAAATTATACATATATAATGTATAAATAACTTATGTATATATTGTAGTATGTAAATTAAGTCTTTCAGTTAGATTATAATGTATATATCTTAATTACATAACTAATTATTAAGTAAACTAACTTATTTGTACTAAATAGCTATATAAATTAATAACCTCTATAAATAATCATATTAAGTTATAATACTATATAGACATATCTATATGTATATTATAAACATATTAAACCCTGTAACTTAATTTAATTATATATACAGAATAAATAACTAATTTATTAAGTTAGTAGTTAAGTTAGTAGATTAAATTAAAATAAATTAGTAATTTAAGTTAAAATTCAACTAATCTATACTGTGTGCTTGTATTAATTTATTTTAAGTAATTTTAGTTAATTTAAGTATATTTATATTATTTATACTATTTAAACTTAATTTACAACTAAAATAGTATGAAATTATACTAATTAACTGAAAACAAAATAAAAATTAAACTTTTAAAATTTAATAAAAATGTTTATAAAATATTTAAGCATGTAAACTCACTCTGTATAAGGTCAATTAGATCATATAATAACTAATTTATACGTAATTAAAGAATAAACTCTAAAATTAGTTATGCATAAACTGTGTACTTTACCTAATTAATTTATATAGTAAATATAATTAAAACTCCAAATTAACTGTAAAATTAAGTAGTAATATGTAAATACTTTAAATTCCTATAATTTATTTTTATTTTATAAAAAATTATGGCCTAGCGCCACATCGTCGGCATGAGAACGCCCTCAGCTCTTTAAATTGATTTTGTGATATGGGTACTTCAATCCTCATGAGCACCGGGCGCCCGATCAACTGAACATACCCATTGATCTAAGCATCTGACCTTACTTGGGCATATCTTGAGCATTCTAAGCATGTTACGTGGCCAAGGCCAGGAGAGTGTGCATGGGCTTGGTTAAGCCCAAACGTGAGATAAAAATGTACTTAAGCAGCCTAATTAAGAAATTAGGGTGCGCTTAGTAGAGGTCTGGTCCCACCCGATCCTCGAGTGCTGTGTATCCCTTGAAAGGAATGCCCACCAATTAAACACATTTTGTTAAGTAATAAAAGGCCCTAATAAACCATTAAGCACAAAAGAATAATCGACTTAGATAAGGAAGAAGAAGAACACACAGGATACTTAAGAATTAAAAGAAGAAGAAGATATGTGTAGGTATAATGTATAACGCATATCTGTATGGATAGTATATGTAAATAAATAAGTATAAGGTAAATAATAAGTATATGTATAAGTAGTATAGCTATATATATATGTATATAAATAACTATGTATCATTACTGACAGAACAAAACATCACTAAAGATAAAATAAGTGTCGCTATAGACCCTAGTTCTTGCTTCAGAGTTTGTATACTGACTTTCTAGTGTCCAGCGACGTTTGTATCTATCACTGTAACTTATATATATGTTACTGTATTGCTAGTTTATTAAGTTAAGTTAGTATGATATGTAATATTAGTTAGTAGCGTATATTTATGTAAGTATTAGTAATCTAACTTATAAATAGAAAGCATAGAATATATCTATGTATTATTTGATGCTTGTTTGTAAGTAGATTTTTGCAAGCATTTTCATTAATTCTTTTTGTACATAATGGAACCCTAAATTCATTCTTTATGAATTCATTCATTCATTCATTGTTGATTGCATATAAAATTAATCATTTTTGGAATTAAAGAATGATCTTGGATTTAGAGAGATATAAATCAATAACTACCTCCCAGTGAATGACTTGGAATAAACCAGTAAAACTTATCTAATTAAATAAGAATCGATGCGGTAACGATTTGTATTTGTGACATATACTACAACAACAACGATTTCTTTTTATATGAACCGTGGTTGATAGATCGATCAATATTTTTGGTGCCGTTGCTGGGGTTCAAAACCTGACAACAACGTTTATGTGAAGTGACTGACTAATTGATTAACTTGACTAAATAAGCAACATCGAATCATCATCATTAGCTATAGGCACCGATCTCTTTATCGGTGCAAACCCTCCTATCTTTCTTTGTGGTGGTGGTACTATCTTTTAACTGAGTGTTTTGATACTTCACAGAGGGGGATACCCCTTAAAGGAACAAAAGGGTAGTTAAGAGGTACCATTTACGCATTGCCTCAAAGGAAGGGTTCGCCCTACTTGCATCCCTTTGTTTGTCCTTAGAGTAACTTCTCACTTGATCACCTGAGAGTATCATTGAAGCGAAGCATAGGTCCTAGGTCACTCGAAGGTCGACTTAAGGCATGTAATTGATTGTGAAACTTTTTTTCCCACCAAGAGAGCATGTAAACGACTTCTGTCTTCTCTAAAGAGCTTGTTAGGGATCTCAAGTCATAACTCCCTCTTATACTACTAAAGTGGGAATGGACAAGTGCAAACTTGACCCCATTGGACAACTCCAAGGGGTAGGTTGGAGGTTGGCTTAAATCTGTTGTAAGAAAGGAAAGAGAGTCCCATTGCCTTGTGTTTGATTGAGGTGTGTTTTTCAAGTCGTGTTTTCAAATGGATTACAATAACTACTTCACTTCTTCTTACCCCAGAATACCCAATCCCAATCCCATGACCTATAGCTATCCATCATCTGATAAGCATTGGGATCCTTTCTACTCCTACTAAGGAGCATTGGTCTGATTATTCCCCAATCCTGTGATCATGAGCAGAACCTAGGAGAGGGATACACCATCCCTAACCCATCCATGACTATGCCCAGCCCACCCGCCCATGATGATTCTTACACTCCCAGTTGGACAAAAACTCCTAGGGATTATCACCCTGAGATTGACTATCCTCTCTAATTTGATGGTAGCCTATCCTCTTTTATGATAGAAATGCAAAAACAACAGGAAGAAATGATGGATTCTATGGGAGAAATTTTGAGAAATAGTCAAAGATTAACTGAAGAGATTAGCCAGCTTAGCGATCCTCCTACAATCATTTCTGATCCCTACCTTTATATCCTCGATTACTAAGATAATTTCAAGGAAAATAATGCCAAGAGGGATCCTATTTTGAGGAGTAGCTATCACTTAGATGTCCCTCATGAGATATGCCCACCAGAAGGCAATCTTGGTGACTATCCACCTGATCTTAATTGGAAGGAGAAATTGGTCCCATTAGATGAACTCAACCCGAATGATAGTATCTTCATTACATTTGATGAAATGGGTCGCAATCAAATAATCAACCCAACTCCCAGTCTAAATCTTGAGGTGGAACTATACCCCATTCTAGGAATCCTGAGCATATACCATACATTTCTGAGAACCTTGCACCTCAATTAGAGCTCCCTGAGGATTGTGAGTTCGAAGTTAACAAATTTCAGGAGTCTTGGATTCTGAACGAAAACACATTGGAAGAAAGTGGACCAACACCTTTCATTGAATATTCTGAGGATTCACAGGTCCCCAACTCAAGTGACCATGAGAAAAGTGAGATGGAATTGGAAGAATTAGATCAATATTGGTCTCAGGGACACGATGAGTTGACTTTTGAGGAAGCTCTTGATCTTGGTCTGAAAGATTTTTTTGAGTCTACGGGAAGAAACATTGATGAGGATAATGACGACTTTCAAAGGACCAGACATAGAGTATGGAGTGAATCTAGGGGAGAATATGTTTTGTTCGAGGACTTACCCCCTAACGATCTGACTGAATTAGGCAAATCCAGATTCTTACATACCATTGACTATCAAGATCGTCCTCTCAAACAGTCAGAAGAAATGGAAGCAATTACTACTCTTGAGGAAAGAATCTATACACCCCATGAGCAGGATCTTAACATTGAACAAGAACCTGGGGATGTCATTATTGAGGACAGTCACAATCCTATTGCTTCCAAACCACTTTTACATGATAGTGAAATGAGAAACACCCTTGAGCGGTTCAATTTAGATGACGAACATTTGGATCCATTCCAGGATGCTCACACCAATGATATGCGGCATGAAAGGCAATCAGTAACTAATGCTACTTCTGATCACATTCAAGAACTGGAATGGATATCGAGGATGAATGCCGAATTGCTCACACCCTCTTTAATCCTCTTCCCTACCCCGCACTTGAGAGACTTCAACTCATATAGAACCACCTTCCTGAAATCTCTGCTCACACTTTTGATTAACAGGGGAATATCTAGACCAATGCACCCTGTGGTAGAGTGGCAAGTTTGGATCAGCACTTTTCCATGTCAGCCCATCAGTCTTAGGGTATGTTTCATCACACTCTCTGTACCCCACACATATTTGCTTGAGGAGCCTTTGCCTCCTCGTCGCACACTCCCGGAGGTTACTACTCATGTGTATTATGTAAAACTTCCGCAAATAGCTTAGGAGTACCCTCTTTTCACCTGCTTCTAGCGAGTATTTGGCCTTACTATCCATCACCAACTTGCCAACGTCTTGGGTTACTTACTCGCCAGGCCAAGTTTGTTATGTATCTTCTTTAGGTCTCCTTCTGTTTCCCTTCTAGAGCTTGATTTACAAGGTATCCCAACTGCACCTCAGGTAATATGTTTCCTTGCTTTTGCTTTTCAATGAGGACATTATCAGATTTAGGCATGGGGGTATAACCTGAGGCTATTCATAGCATTTATACATATTTTGCATGCATAATTAGGGCATCCATCTTGCATAAGAAAAAAAAAATAGAGAGAGAGAGTGAAGGAGATGAAATCTTTGTGAGCTGAATTTCAAATATATTGAGGAGAGACACTGAAAGAAAGTATGCAAAATTGTACTGGTCCCAGCAGTTGATTATGGAAGAGTTACCTAAGTTCTAGGCCAGAGTGAATGAATAAATAAAGTCCTGAAGTGCTAGAGAAAAGGAGATAAGTGAGGGATATGGACTTTAGGCCTCCTAGGTCTGTTCTAGAGCTTAAACACTCACGTATTTATTAAGATCTAGACTATTCCTCAAGATGTTGAGGGAGTTGCGAGGACAATGTATTAAGTCTAAGGCTTAGGGAGTATTCGGCCCTGTTGCCTGCCCTTTGGTTTGCGGGACTTGGTAACCTAAGCTCCCAAAAAATCACACATTAGTCTTGTTTAGTGTGCATAAAGAAGAATAATGCCAAAAAGTGTCTATTCTGAAAATGTTCTCCCGAAAAGTTGACTTAGGAGCGGCTTGAAGACACAAGTTGATTGGACCGGTGCAGAGAGGAGGAATGCAAAATAATCCCCTCGAAGATGCGTTATAACATATTGTCTCCTCGATGCTTGTTTCCTAGGATATCTAAATATCCTACTAGGGGCACAGAAGCATCTTGTGCTGGTTCAGATGCCGTGGGCGGCATTGTCCCGAAATGTCGATTGCCAAGGTCTAGATTCAGCTACAAAACTCCATGGGTGGCACTATCCCAAAATGTCAAAAGTTAGGGTTCTGGGGGTTGCCATGGGCGGTGCTATCCTAAAGCATCGATTACCAGGGACCTTGTGAGGATTGATGGTGGAGACAAGGAATCCGATACAGATCGTGTTTAGGGCCAATCTTGAAATATATTTCTCCCTCTCTCTCTTACTAAAAATGTACTGGCAAACTGAACCTAACCTTGCTACACATATGCACAGGTTCTTTAACCGCTGGGGTCAATGAACCTCCAGGCAGGTTTTGCGAGCCTTAGAAACCTTCGCAGTGGACCCAAGGCTAAAGCTGGTCAGGTCCGTATATTGGCTAGTACTTGAGTACCTTTAGGCCTATAGTTGGTATTTCAATCTAATTTCTAGAGTGTGGCACGATAAGGCATCTTGACTGTAAAATCTGGCCTAGAGATCTGATCTGTTTTGTATGATTTTGCTTGGGGCTAGCAAAATTTAGGCATAGGGGTATTTGATAAGTCCACTTGGGTGGACTAATTTAGTGCTTAAGTATAGTATTATTTGGATGAAAATTTAATCTAAAGTATGTTTGATAATGACAAAATTTGTAAGCCTTGAATGTATCATTTCATGCATTAATTACTTGAATATTTATGTGAAAGAACTAATTATTCACTTTAAAGGCAAGGACTTCACATCAAATCTAAATTTGAGATGTTACATTGTGGGAATTTTATCTTGGCAAAATTTGGCAAGAGAATCATTCTTTTGCATCTCTTAATCCCTTCCTTATTTGCCCTAAAACCTCTTGCCCCTTTTGATCACATAAAAATATCATTGATTCCTTATCTCTCTCTCCCTCAAATGGCAACATAAAATTATGATTTTGTTTTTTCTCTTTCCTTCTCTGACTCTCTTTCTCTGATTCTCTCTTTCTATCGTTATATAGAAGGGGACGGTAGAAGGGGAGTGAGTCATCTATCTCCTCTCTCCAGGAGAGGTCCTCCCTCTCCAACTCTCTCCCTCTCCAAGCAGAGGAGGCTCCTCCACTATTGACATCACGACCACCGTCGCGTCTCGCCATCGACGACCACCACTGCATCTCACCTCTGATGAATCATCACCGCAGTTGATGGTGATAGCACCAACACCCGCAACCGCGTCCGCCACTACGTCTCTGACTTCATCACCGTGCTCCATATCCTTCCTCTCTCAACCTACACCGTGTTCCCAACTTCGCCACTGCGAGCCACCATCAGAGCCTTTAACTGCACGCCTACCCCCAATTAAGTCATCCAGGAACCTCCCCGAACGTCTGAAGATCACCTTCCCTCTCCTTGTTCTCTGAGAACAAAAGATCTCCACCTTCATCGTGACTGACAAGTCGATTTTCCACTTTCGATTAAGTTTCGCAAATGAAATAACGTGTTGTAGTATTTAAGTGGTGGAAAAATTGACTAATCAACAATAAAAATAACCACTCACAGAAGAGCGGGTCGTGTCCACAGGGAGGCAATTATGCAATAAACTCTCTATTATTTCATATTCTTTCGATCAAGTGCGAAATCCCTAGTCAAATCTGACATGAAATGCGATGGAAAGGAGATGCACAATAACTCAAAAATATAAGGGTATATGTGCAATTTTCCCTCACTTTCAATAAATATATGATGATTTTATGTAATTTTCAATTGACATATATTAGAGAAAATTTGTACACATGTTAATCCCAAAACCAATCTTGAAACATGTGAATATCAATAACGCACAATTATCAAAAAGCATGAGTTTGCAGTCGCAATTTCAGCACAATAAAATAATCATAAATTAAAATTGATTTCTGGTGGCAATGGCATTGAATGCAATTTTTAATGGGGAAGAAAACAAGTGATTTCACCTCTCTCCTCCTTGCGCATGGGAGAGAGGTTCAATCAAGGAAAGACTCCCATGGGAGGTTGGCTGGAGCGAGGCCGTCGCGATGATGGCAGCGGTGCATCATGAGTTGGCCACAGCTAGCCTGCCAGAGGAGAGGAGTGGCGATGGTGGAGAAGCTGCAACCGGCCACGCGTGCTGTAGGTGCTGGCGCGCGGTTGCAGGCGATGGTGCGGGCACGCGAAGGCACTGGAGGGGGGCTGCATGGGTGTGTTGTCATTCTGCAGTGCCTGCAGAGGGCGTGCAAGGCGCTGGAGGGTGAAGGCGACACAGCGCCTGCGGGCGTGGGTTCGTCTGCAGGCTTGAAGGGGCACCTACGGGGCACCTGCAGTGGAGAGGGCATGGTGCTGTAGGCGTGCAAGGCAGGTGCAGGATGAGCCTGGTGCTGGAGAGGGGGAAGCGCCTGCGGAGAGAAGGCGCAGTGCCACCTGGTTGGAGGTGCAAGCGCTGGCGGTGTGCGCCTGCAAGGAGCGATGGTGGCATGGGCGCACTGCAAGCGGTAGCGCGCTGCGAAGTACAGGCGCACGCACTGAGGTGAGCGCGGGCTCGAAGCTCGTGCTGAGGTACGCTTTGCAGTGGAGAAGGTGCGATGCCTACAGGCGCCTGGTGGTGCTGGAGCAGGTGCCTGCAGGCGTGCAAGGGCAGGCAGAGGGTTGCCTGCGTGAGTGCGGGCGATGAGCGTGCGAAGGTGCTTCCTGCTGTGCAGCACCTGCGGGCGCAGCTGGAGGGAGCGGTGGACAGTGGATGCAGGTGCAGGCTGGAGGGTTGTTTGCGGTGGGAGACTTGGTGCACAGTGTACGTGGTGGTTGCACGGTTCCTGGATGATCCTCCCCCGATCCCCTCCGCCTCTCCTCTATATTTCTTCTCTTCCACCTCCCAAGGGATTTTCAAAATCCTTTTTGTAATTTTGGTCGGCGGTGGTTTGCATTTGTTGAGGGATGCGTTGAGGGTGGTCGGAGGATGGGGAAAAGATGGCACTGGTTGTTTGAAAGGGGAATTTACCCTCCCCTCCTTGTTCTTTTCCCAATATTCTTCCTGCACATAAAAACATAAAATCATTACATATTAAGTTATAGAATGTTATAAAATAGATATAAACTTAAATCATGATGCATGCAAACATTCTATAACTTAATGTAGCTATTAACAAACCTAAAAGGTAAGATTAAAGTTACTTAGGCGTAATATTAGTCCATTAAAATGGACTCATCAAATACCCCCATGCCTAAGATTTGCTAGTCCCTAGCAAAAATGAAAAATAATAGAAGTAATCAGAAGATTTCTTCTTTTCTTATTTCAAAACTTTAGAGATCCAGACAAATGTGAAGTGATGATAGCCTAGGTAACAGATCCAAGTGAAAAAGCCAATTCGTATTGGAAGTTCGTACTTCACCCTTGGTAAATATTTCTGTCGAGAGAGGCAACTACTTCTCTCAGGGATAAAGCAAAAGATAATCTGTAATTTGACCCCGACTTTTGTCTTAGGTAGGAGATATCGAGTAGAATGGATTTGTATTTGGTGGCACACACTCCTCTAGTGCTACATGTAGTCTAGTACTACATACTCTAGATTAATAGACTATTAGACAAGTCAACTCTGAGAGAGGCTACACAACTGTGCTCTCTTGATGTTCCTGGGCACTCACTCTTTTCTTTCTTTTTGAGATCACAAATCTTGCCAGATTTAGTAATTGTACTCACTGTTTGGTGGCCTCACATGGCATCCACACTTCAATTAAAGTCCTAATAACTCTACAACTAAGTTAGAGTCCTCAACCAGTATTCGGGCGATCAGAAATACTAGAAGGTAGGTATGGGTCATATTTGGTGAAACGTGATAAGTGTTCTGTTGCCTCAGAAACAATGTTATATTATAAACTTGGACTTTTTTTTTCTTCTTCTTCTTCTTCCTTTCTCTCTATTTTTGTTTTTTGTAATATAGCTGTTTCTTCTTTTTCTTCTTCTTTTCTTTCTCTCTATTTTTTTTTTATAAATCAACATAATACGACATAGACTTTTATTTATGAGGCATTATTAGGGATGATGATGGTCAAGAGGATATTGTGTGACTTATTTGGTGGAAGTACCTATTCTCGGCACCAGGAAGGAATGGATAGGATAGGCGTATTTTTGACCTTTGACACTATTACCCTCCTTTAGCCGAGGACTCTATGAAGGACGGTCATAACCATCCATCATAGTCATAGCTTTATTAAAACTCAATATCTGTGTATCTGCCTTATTTGGTGACTATCAGGAATTCACACAAAGTACGCAGACAGGAACAAAGAGTGAAAACTACACCAAACTCTGAAGTATCAGCATCTAATTGTCCAAAACTTAAGAGTCCTTGCACTAGACTTAGCGCACCAGTAATCTCTCTACTTTCATCTCACAAATATGAGGTGGATCTACTAGAAGATAGTATGCCTGACTCCTTATGAACTGTCCAAGGATTTAGTAGACTATAAATTCTTATTGGTTTTTCTCAAGGATCCATTACCCAGTCTACGTGCACGTGAAATAAATGTATTGGATTCTAAACTTAAGAAATAATTTTAAGAAGAAAAACCTCCAATAACAAAGGTATTCTGCTAGGGACTAACCCATTCAGCTCAAGAAAAGAGAATATTTTTATTTTTTATTTCTTTTTTTTATACATATATATATGTATGCAAATATTTATAAATGCTATAAACATTCTCAGGTTATACCCCCCCATGCCTAAGACTGATAATGTCCTCATTGGAAAAATGCAGACAGAGAAGAATATCACCTGAGGAGAAGAGTGGGAGGAGCTAAGGCTCCTCAAGTCGTAGTGCGTCCAAAACTTGGCCATTTGAAAGAGTAATATACAGTTTAAGTCGCTGGCCATTTACCTTAAAGCTCACACCTGAAATAGGGTTCTGAATCTTTACAGCTTCATGAGGGAAAGTATTGATAACAACGTATGGCCCATCCCAGTGGGACTTGAGCTTTGCAGGAAATAATTTAAGTTTGGAATTGAAAAGCCAGACCCACTGGTTGGGCTCAAAAGTCTTTCTAATGATGTGCTTGTCATGGAAGACTTTTGTACGTTGCTTGTAAGCTTGAGAAGTTTCATAAGCTTCATTACGAAGCTCCTCAAGCTCACTTAATTCTAACATACGTGCCTTTCCCGCTTTATCCAGATTCAAGTTAACATTTTTAATAGCCCAATAAGCTTTATGTTGGATTTCCATGGGAAAGTGGCACGCTTTTCCGTAGACAAGATGGAAAGGAGACATGCCCAAGGGAGTCTTATACGTAGTTCTGTAGGCCCAAAGAGCATCATTTAGTTTTTTAGACCAATCCTTCTGATTAGGCTTAACAGTTTTTTCTAAAATTCGCTTAATCTCCCTATTAGACACTTCAACTTGTCCACTCATTTGGGGATGATAAGGTGTGGCTATCATGTGGTTGACTCCCAAATTTTGGAGTAGTCTTGTGAAGTGTACATTTTTAAAGTGAGGTCTTTCATTACTTATGATTGTCCTTAGGCACCCATACCAAGAAATGATATTAGCCTTAATAAAGCCCAAGACCACAGAATGGTCATTGGTTCGCGTGGGTATGGCTTTTATCCATTTCGATACATAGTCTACAGCCACAAGGATGTATTCATATCCGAAGGACACAGGAAAGGGACCCATGAAGTCAATGCCCCAAATATCAAAGATTTCAACAGGGAGGATAGGTTGTTGGGGCATCTCATCCCTTTTTCCAATGGTTCCCATCTGCTGGCAACGTAGACATGCGCCCACATACGTATGTGCATCTCAGAACAATGTGGGCCACCAAAAGCCAGACTAAAGAACCTTATGGGTAGTCTTCTTCCCATTAAAATGTCCCCCACAATGGAGGTCATGGCAAAAACTCAAAACACTTCTTTGTTCTTTATCAGGGACACAACGGTGAAAAAGCTGGTCAAGGCCTATTCTAAAAAGCTCGGGTTCCTCCCAGTGATAAAATTTAGTGTTGGCAAGAAACCTGTCTCGCTTCTGCTTGTCTCAAGTACTGGGGGTAATGCTCGTGACTAGATAGTTCACTATGTCAGCAAACCAAGGAGTTTTAGCTTCCACGGCCATCAGAGACTCATCAGGGAAAGTCTCTTGAATACCGCCAGCAGGGTTTGATGTCTCAATAGGGATCCTAGACAAATGGTTTGCTACCACATTCTCAATGCCTTTCTTGTCTTTAATTTCCAGGTCAAATTCTTGGAGTAGCAGAATCCAACGAATTAGGCGAGGTTTGGTATCCTTTTTAACCAGAAGATGTTTTAGGGCAGAATGATCAGTGAACACTACAACCTTGGATCCCAAAAGATAAGATCGAAACTTTTCCAAAGCAAATACTACAGCAAGTAGTTCCTTTTCAGTGACCGTGTAGTTTTGCTGAGGATCTGTAAGGGTCTTGTTGGCATAATGCAGCACATGAGGTTTGCCACCAACCCTTTGACCTAAGACTGCTCCCACTGCAAAATCAGAAGCATCGCACATAAGCTCAAATGGGAGGGTCCAATCTGGTGCTTGGAGAATCGGCACGATAGTGAGGGCTTTCTTCAAAACTTGGAAAGCCTCGCCACATCTATCATCAAAATTGAAGGAGACATCCTTCACTAACAGGCCGCAGAGTGGCTTAGAGATTTTACTGAAATCTCTAATGAAGCGCCTATAAAATCCAGGATGGCCAAGGAAAGATCTAACCTGACGAACATTAGCGGGCAATGGAAGCTTAGAGATGGATTCGATTTTTGCGGTGTCCACCTCTAATCCTCTCTCGGAAACTATATGCCCTAACACAATGCCTTGCTAGACCATAAAGTGGCTTTTCTCCCAGCTAAGCACCAGCTTTGCCTCTTCGTAACGGGTTAAGACATTATTAAGGTGCAAAAGGCATAGGTCAAACGACGAGCCATAAATGAAGAAGTCATCCATGAAAATTTCAATGAACTCGTCGATCGTATCAGAAAAGATAGCCATCATACAACGTTGGAAAGTGGTAGGAGCATTACATAACCCGAATGGCATTCGGTGGAACACAAAAGTGCCATACGAACTCGTTAAGGTGGTACGCTCTTGATCATCAGGAAGAACGGCTATCTGATTGTACCCAGAGTACCCGTCAAGAAAACAAAAGTACTTGTTCCCTGCCAATCATTCCAGAATTTGATCGGTAAACGGTAAGGGGAAATGGTCTTTCTGGGTAGCCGTGTTTAAACAGCAGTAATCAATGTAGACCCTCCAACCAGTTGAGGGTTTAGTGGTCACCAATTCTCCTTGGTCATTCTCTTCCACAGTGATTCCTGCCTTTTTGGGAACTACATGAATAGGACTGACCCATTTACTATCTGAAATGGGATAGATAATCCCTGCATCCAGCCATTTCAGAATCTCCTTTTTAACAACCTCCCGCATATTTGGATTGAGCCTTCTCTACATATCTCGGAAAGGCTTCACGGACTCGTCCATGTAAATATGATGCATGCAAAGAGAGGGATCAACAACCTTAATATCAGCAATTGTCCAGGCAATTGCTTTCTTGTGCCGTTGTAAACACTCAAGCAGAGCTCCCTCCTGCAATTCAGATAATGCAAACGAGATAATAAAGGTGAGCGTGTTATTAGGGCCAAGGAAAGCATATTTCAATGTGCTCGGGAGGGGTTTCAACTCCAATTCAGGAGCCTTTTGGATTGAGGGTTTTAGTTGAGATGTTCCCACCTTAGGTAGCAGATCTACCTTCATAGTCCAGGGTGGGGACAGAGACTCAGTGTGTATCCCCAGCAACTCTTCTAGTTCGGGCATTTCCCTTTCATTTTCTTTAATAATCGAGGGATGGTCCTTAGATATGATCTTCTGAAGGGGATCTCTACATAAAAGTGCTGGAGTAGTCTCTTCAATTATTTCATCAACAACCTTAATCTGAGAATAATCTTCAAATCCGAGTTGCTTGTAAGTATCAAAAACATTCAACCGGATCTTCTTGTTCCCAAAGCCCATTTTAAGTGCCCCAAATCTACAATTTATAGAGGCATTGGCTGTGGCTAAGAAGGGGTGTCCCAGAATAATGGAGGGCTTTGTGGGCTTATTAGATGGGTCAGTATCAAGCACCAAAAAGTCAACGAGAAAGAAGAAATACTCCACTCTCACAAGGACATCTTCCAACAATCCCCACGATGTCTTAAGTGATCTATCTGCAACTTGGAGGATTACTGAACTAGGCTTTAGCTTGCCTCCTCCCAAAAGGTCGTAGACAGAGCTCGGTAGAATGTTCACCCCCGCACCCAGATCGAGCAGAGCCTTATCAATGTGTTGGTTACCTATAAGCACTGAAATATACGGGGCCCCTAGGTCTTTCATTTTAGGGGGTGTTCCATGCTAGAGAATCGAGCTAACATGGTCAGGCAGGATGACCTTGGTTTGGACCTATTTCCTAGATCAGTGCTTCTGGGTGCATAGGTCCTTCAGAAACTTGGCATAGGATGGAATCTATTTAATCGCTTCCAACAGAGGCAAGTTAATCTGGACTTGCCTAAAAGTATCCATAATCTCTTCCGTCCTATCCTTGGCTCCAGATGAGCCAACAAAAGATTCCCCAGGAGCAGATAGGTGCTCTGGATAGGGCACCCTTGGCTTCTGGGTAGAGGGGTCGTCATGGCGGGAAAGGGGTGGTGGAAGGACGACATCCTCATTGTGTTTGATTTTGTGCGAGGGAGAGCAGTGTGGCTCTTCCTCGGTGGAGATGGAAGTCGGGTCAGGTGTGGAAGGGGAATTCTGAGATGTAACCGTAGGAGTGTTATCAGGCTTGTCAATCTTTTTTCCACTCCTCAACACGATCACCGCTTGGGCGTGCTCCCTGAATACAACCCCCTTGCCCTTAGGGTTCTCCTCAGAAGAGCTAGGCAGCTTCCCCGGATCACGTTGCCTAACTGCCTTAGTAAGATGACCAATTTGGGATTGCATATTAGTAATCATCTTATTATGAGATTGGATAACCATATTTTGATGCTCTTGCATTGCTTTCATCATGACCTTCAGTTCATCCATCTCAGAGGGCTTATTCTAAGGAGGGTTTTCATAAGAAGGTTGGTATATGGGCTGGGTAGGTAAGGGTCTTGTATTCCCTGAGTTAGAAGCATCATCTTGCTTCCAAGAGAAGTTTGGATGGTTCCGCCACCCTGGATTATAAGTATTGGAATAAGGGTTATTGCGAGGGGGCGGAAACCTTGGGCCACGTTCAAGTCGGCCTGAATCAACTCAGGGAATTGATTTGCCTGATGGCACTCCGCAGTGGCGTGCGTGGTGCTTTGGCAAATGGAGCATTCTCTTGAAGCCTGAAAAATAGAGGCTACTTGCAGGTTCATGCCGGGGTTTGCTAAAATCCTATCAAAGTTTTTATTCAATAGTTGAATCTGATAAGCCAAATCCTGAGAAGCCCCGGCTTCATGGGCCTCTATCTTTCTCTGCAAGATTGATGGTTTTCTTTCTTGATAGGCAGAGGACAGATGTATGGAGTTGTCGCTTAATGTTTCAAATAATGCCTAGGCTTCATCCTCAGTTCTGGTCATGAAGGTTCCTGCACAGGTTGCATCGATGGTTTTCCTATGCCTTTCAGATAATCCGTTATAGAACCTTTCAACCAACTACCATCTTGGCACTTGATGATGGGGGCATAACCTAAGAAGGTCATTAAAGCGCTCCCAAGTCTCATGAAATTGCTCCCCTTCCTGTTGAGTAAAACCCATAATCTCTCTTCTGTAATGGTTGGTTTTACTCATAGGAAAATACTTTTTCAAAAATTCTCCCTTAAGGGTGGCCCAATCATTTACCCTTGCATTGAGGATATGATACCAGTGCTTGGCCTTATCCTTTAGGGAGAAAGGAAATAGAGTCCTCATCAGGGCTTCATCAGTAAAGCCCTAGAGCTTCACCGTGAAACAGATCTCGGTGAATTCCTCCAAATGCCGGTAGGGGTCCTCCCTAGTAGTACCATAAAAAGAGGACGGTAAAGATATGGTACTACTCTTGATCTCATATGGATTATCCCCTGCCGGTCGTCTTAGTGCTTATGCAAGTTGGTTAGTTGGAATAAAATAGTCCCTTAGGGTCCTTTGTTGATTTGCTCCTTGATCAGCCATTCCTTCTTTTTTCTCTCCTAGGTGAGCTCTCCTAAGAATTCTCTCAGGCTCAGGATCAAACACTAGACTACCCTCAAGAGAGCGTCTACCAAGCTTACAAAACACAATTCAGGTTCTTGTTGAGTAAGTGAAGCCTCCACTCCAAAGATAAGTCAAAAGATCAAGACTTATCCCTCCATTCCCACGTAAGTGGTATAAGAGGGGTGTGGACTTGAAATCTTAACCTTCTTTGTTGCGGAGGTCGAATTAGTTAATATAAATGGCCAAACAAGTTTTTCACTGTAATTACATGCCTTAATTCAACCTTCGAGTGCCCTAGGACTTATACTTTGCTTGGATGATACTCCTAGGTGATCAAGTGAGAAGTTACTTCAAGGACGAACAAAGGGATGCAAGTAGGGCGAACCCTTCCTTTGAGGCGATGCGTATGCGGTGCCCCTTAACTACCCTTTTGTTCCTTTAAGGGGTGTCCCCCTTTGTGGAGTTTCAAAACACTTGGTCAAAAGATAGTATTACCACCACCACAAAGCACAATAGGAGGGTTTGCACCGATAAAGAGATCGGTGCCTATAGCCTTAAGGGATCGAGCCTTAGTGCGATGCCTAATGTGCATGCTCAGTGTCAGAAGTGTGCAACACACCGCAAATCTTTGTAATTTCTTTTGAAATCGTAGACAAGTCCCTTAGAATCAGATCAAATGTGAATTGCTTTTAGGGTTGAATCTGATTATCAGTCTCACTTTTAGTTATGTGACCACTGAATTAGTAAATTCAAACTTGGTGGTCTTGAATTTTAATTTGAATGCAAATGCGTGAACAGGAGCTGGATGCAAAAGTTAGAAAGGTGTACTTATCTCCAACAATCTTCGTGCTAATATGCTTGCAATGCAATAATAAGATCTAATGTGCTGCTCAATCACCCCTAAATACACGCACCTAAAGGCATGCAATTTCTAAATTGGTAGCTCGATATTTTCTTTGTTAGTTTTAAAGGCAGGCAAGCAGAAAGTAGAATCACGCATGCAAAAAAATGTAAGCCCTAATAGCTAAAGAATGTGGGGATAAACCCCCAAAAATTCAGCCCCAATTACTACAAGGGCGAAAAGACAGAAATAAATTTTGTGACAACAGAGAATCCTTTGTGAAAGCGGGATCTTGGTCTCCTATGTCTTTTCCTCGTGTAGCTTAACTCGTGGTTGCTATCGTTGCTCTGTTGCGCCTCGTCGCCTCATCAGATTCCTCTCACAATAAAGAAAATTGATCAGATAATTGTGCAACTCAGAACATTCAAAAATAATGAAGTAAATCTATTGCGTCTGTTGCCTCCCCGGCAACGGCACCAATTTGACAAGTCGATTTTCCGCTTTTGATTAAGTTTCGCAAATGAAATAACGTGTTGTTGTAGTATTTAAGTGGTGAAAAAATCGACTAATCAACAATAAAAATAACCACTCATAGAAGAGCGGGTTGTGTCCACAGGGAGGCAATTATGCAATAAACTCTCGATTATTTCATATTCTTTCGATCAAGTGCGAAATCCCTAGTCAAATCCAATATAAAATGCAATGGAAAGGAGATGCACAATAACTCAAAAATATAAGGGTATATGTGCAATTTTCCCTCACTGAATTATTCAATAAATATATGATGATTTTATGTAATTTTCAATTAACATATATTAGAGAAAATTTGTGCACATGTTAATCCCAAAACCAATCTTGAAACATGTGAATATCAATAACGCACAATTATCAGAAATCATGAGTGTGTAGTCGCAATTTCGTCACGATAAAATAATCATAAATTAAAATTGATTTCTTCTGGCAATGGCATTGAATGTAATTTTTAATGGAGAAGAAAATAGGGGATTTCACCTCTCTCCTCCTTGCACATGGGAGAGAGGTTCAATCGATGAAAGACTCCCACGGGAGGTTGGCTGGAGCAAGGCCGTCGCGGTGATGGAAGCGGTGCGTCGTGAGTTGGTCGGAGCTAGCCTGCCAGAGGAGAGGAGTGGTGGCGGTGGAGAAGCTGCAGCCAGCCACGCTGTTGCAGGCAGTGGTGCGGGCACACGAAGGCGTTGGAGGAGGGCTGCAGGGGTGCGTTGTCGTTATGCAGCGCCTGCAGAGGGCACGCAAGGCGCTGGAGGGTGAAGGCGATGTAGCGCCTACGGGAGTGGGTTCACCTGCAGGCTTGAAGGGGTGCCTGTGAGGCACCTGCAGTGGAGAGGGCACGGTGCTGTGGGCGTGCAAGGTAAGTGCAGGATGGACCTGGCACTAGAGAGGGGGAAGTGCCTGCAGGGAGAAGGCGCGGTGCCGCCTGGTTGGAGGTGCAAGCGCTGGCGGTGTGTGCCTGCAGGGAGTGGTGGTGGCGTGGGTGCACTGCAGGCGGTAGTGTGCTACGAAGTGCAGGCGCACGCACTAAGGTGCGCACGGGCTGGAAGCTCATGGTGAGGCACTGCAAGGAGGCACTGGAGTTGGGCGCGTGGAGGTGCTCTCTGCAGTGGAGAAGGCGCGGTGCTTGCGGGCGCCTGGTGGTGCTGGAGCGGGTGCCTGCAGGCGTGCAAGGGCAGGCAGAGGGTTGCCTGCGCTGGTGCGGGTGATGAGTGCGCGAAGGTGCTTCCTGCTGTGCAGCGCCTGCGGGTGCGGCTGGAGGGAGCGATGGACGGTGGATGCAGCTGCAGGCTGGAGAGTTGTTTGCGGTGGGAGACTTGATGCACAGTGCACGTGGTGGTTGCACGGTTCCTAGATGATCCTCCCCCAATCCCCTCCGCCTCTCCTCTATATTTCTTCTCTTCCGCCTCCCAAGGGATTTTCAAAATCCTTTTTCTAATGGTGGTGGTTTGCATTTGTTGAGGGATGCGTTGAGGGTGGCCGGAGGATGGGGAAAAGATGGCACCGGTTGTTTGAGAGGGGAATTTACCCTTCCCTCCTTGTTCTTTTCCCAATATTCTTCCTGCACATAAAAACATGAAATCATTACATTTTAAGTTATAGAATGTTATAAAATAGATGTAAACTTAAATCATGATGCATGCAAACATTGTATAACTTAATGTAGTTATTAACAAACCTAAAAGGTAAGATTAAAGTTAATTAGGCATAATATTAGTCCATTAAAATGGACTCATCAGTGACCGTGCACATCCTCTCCATCAACCCAAGGAGCCCATCCTCAACATCAGCAGTACTCCACCCGTGACCACCACCATGCTTCATCCTCTTCACAAGTGACCAACTCCTCCTCGTGCAGTGCCAACACCCCCTTGCGCTTGCACCCATCAACTTCCTCGCGTGTAGGCCGTAGCAGTAGGCCTCGTGCACACATGCCACCACAGCCCTTGCACCTGCTTGTGTAAGCGTGCACACATGCGCACAAGCAGCAGCACACCTTTCCTCCATCAACGCAGCATTCACGCCATCAGCCACAACTCCAGCAACTCCTTGCACAGCCTTCCCTTCTTCCTCCTCTTCTTCTTCTCCAATAGAAGAAGAGGAACCCATCAGCACACACCGTGCAGCCACCTCCTCCTCGCCACCACAGTCGCGTGCCCCTCCTGCAGATAGCAACCGGCATTCCCACGTGACCCGCGAGCCGACCGGCCACCTCCTCCTCTTCTTCTTCTCCGTCAACAGGGAGGAGGAACCCAACATTAACACTGATCCTCCTCCATGCAGCCACCTCTACACACCACTCTTCTCCATGTCGTCGCCTTCGTTGTGCTCTCCTCGACCTCACGAGCTTGGCCACCCCCTCAGACACGCCAACCGCAGCTACGCCCGTCGGCGAGCCACCGGCACCGCCATCGCTCCTCTTCGTCACTGGCGTCAACTCCGGCCGTCGTTCGAAGCGCCACCATCACCATCAAAAAACTCTTGTCGCGGTCGACTTTCCTCGAGCTCCTCGGCCTCCGCCATTGACTCCTCTTTATGCGAGATTAAGAGGATGAAATCCTCTATTTTTGGGTCAATTTCTAATTACCAAATATGCCATTACCGAAAATAATATTGCAATATTTGATTGACTAATCTATTTGAGTGAAATTGCATGCATGCCCTTAAGTGTTTATATTATTTCTCTCATGTACTTAACTCTTATGTGTTGAGTTTGACACATGCATAAAATATCATCAAGGCACTCACATGACCTAAAGGAGAAAGCCCAATGTCTTGAAGTATAATTATGTTACATGTCATTGCAAGTTATTTCATGGAAGGAAAATTACATACATACCCCTGCATTCATAAATTATCGCGTGTTCCTTCTTTTCGCCTTGTTTCGCATCCGATTTGGGCACGGATTGGGCACTTGATTAAACAAATACAAAGGAAAAATATTTTGTGAATTTATTGATCTGTTCCTTCTTGTGGATACGACCTAATCCACTGTGGTTAGTTTTATTGATAATTAGGTTTGTTCGGGATTTTTCCACCATGCGATTTTACTGCGATGACATATTATTCTAATACAACATTTCTGCAAGCAAAAAATGCCCGATCAATACCCACTATTAGGAATTTTGAGTATCAGTACAATGTCATCATTTGTGAATCCAAGAACTACTCCTATGAGAAACTTTCCATTTCCCATGTAGCATTCAACTATCCACTTTAACACTCTGATATCCATATTAACCTTTGTTACCCTTATGAGTTTATGAAAGCCCATTTTCTCTAGTAACTTCATTTGATTCTCAGTCATTGGATGCTTATCCATGAAGTTTTTGAAGTATTGTATATGACATCTATGGGTAAGTTGCCCATCATCTACAATTTTGTAAGTTAAATGTACAATCGGTAAGTCTTACTACAAGGAATGTAAATGTAAGTCTACAAGATTACAAACAGAGTAAAAAAAAAATCATCATATATATGAAATTGTGAACCTTTTGCCTTTGACTTAGCACCATTTATGCTTGATTTTGTAGAAGATTTTTTATCGACAACTCGTTTTGCTCTTTTTCTATCCACCACCTCTGCATCTTGCAAATGACTTTGTTGTACTTTCACATCTTGTTGTGTTTTATCATTAGATCTTACCTTGGCCGATTTTTTGGAGCAGCTTTTCTCCTTGCCCTCCATTTGTCTGCTATACACATCAAATTTTTTTTTTGGAAATAGTTGAAGGTAGTATATATATATGCATTAGTGAATTCTTTTTTTTTTGTTTGCTTACGTGTTTACATATACAGAATATTTACGATGCTTCTTATTCCCTATTTTACCAAACACGTATACCCGATTTTTATACATCCATCTATCATCTTCAACACATTACTAGAATAAAGAAGACATGCTTCAATCCATTATGTCAAATAAGTGTTGTATCACAATGTCTATTAGCATTAAAAGAACTTGGGTGTTCGTACTTTCTAAGATTCAAGCTTAGAATGAAACCCTAGTTAGAACAACTTCAAATGCTTCATTTTTTATCACACAAAAGCATCTTTTGTAATTGAAGCATAATAATTGACTATAAGATAAGTTTACATGTATGTATTAGTATATAAACTTACCTGATGTTAATGCATGGTTCTTCACCAAAAATGTATCGCCTATTGCCCTCTTCGCTGCTGCTCCTCCCCCTTTCTACTCCTCGCTTTGATCAGTGCAATTTGGCGTAGCATATGATTGGGGATTTCCTTTCTCAACCGTTTGTTTGAATACATTGTTTCACATGCAATCAACCACTATCACAACTGATACAGTGCAGGTATTATGTATTACAACGTGAGTTTCTTTAAATACACATTACAAATAAGTCACAACCCATTACAAATTATATTACAATGCTAAAAAACTCCTATGGCCTATATTTTTTTTATAGTCATAGTTGCATTACAACTCTAACATATTGTATTATTTGTAATATACATTAAATACATTATATGATGGCTAGACACCTTACTAATTACAACATGATTTACTCTAATAATGTTACAACTCGTGCATGTATTTATTACAACTTATGTTGATCTTATTACATCGTAAAGTTATTTGGTTACAAATAAAATCAACTTATAGTAGAGTGGATCATCCAAGCTATTATAATATTTTGTTGGTGTTCTTTGTATACGTTACGTCATTTGTATCTATTAAATCAATTATTATTACCCATTATTGCATACGTTTATTGCATAGCCCCAGTTGTATTATAACTTTATTTAGTTTGATGATGTTACAACTTGATCATGTATTTATTACGATATATGTTTTTTTTATTACATCGATAAAGCTTATTTATTACAACCATATTCAAGTGTTATTATAAATTGTATACCATGCTGTTACATTGTTTTTATTATGATTTTAATACATATCATACGTTAAATTTAGGCATGTATTTACATGTTACGCATGATTAATATTATGAAAGTAGTTGTATTCACTTTTTATTTATAATATTTATTAATACTAATTGATTTGATTAATTTCACCTTTTTAGGAATGGATTTCATAAAGGTATGAAAGGTAGCTACTTTTTTTTAGTAATATCCGCTCAGTTCGCGTCGTTACAAAATCATAACTGGTTTAGTTGGTGGTATTTATACCATCCGCAAGATTAAAATCAAATGGCCATTATGTGATACTTTTTTTAATGTTTTTGAGCATAGTATTTTATAGATAGGCCCTATATATATATACACACATTGTGGTTAGTGATAATTAAAATCTCCTGACTTATAAAAGCCTATTTAGATTTGTTAATTATTAATTTTATTTTCAACTTTCCAGGTGTGTCAACTGTAAATCGTTAGAATACTTTAACTCCTCCATCATGGTAACTTAGAAATTTAAAGCCTTTTTGCATACGTTAAATGTAACGGAGATTCTTGTGAAACTTTTACAATTTTATTTCTATTTTATTTTATTTTACTTCTAGACTAGCAAATTTAGGTATGAGAGTATTTGATCACATCACAATTTTGCATAACTTTTTTTTTTTTTTGCCTATTTTTACTATTTTTGAATTTTTAATTTATATTTGCAAGTAATCTAATTTATTTAATTTTTAATGTAGCAGGACAAAATGCGAGAAAAAATACCAAATATTTATCTTATATGAAAGAGCGTGAAAGTGCATAAGAAGACGGATTTTAAAAATGATAATTGTGTAAGTCACAACGAGCAAACAAAGAAAAACGAAAAAAAAAATCACAAGGAGAACCCCCGTGCCGAACCTCTGCACATATGCCTCCGTCGATTTTCCATGTGCACCCCTCACCTGCGCCTGTCTTCCACACGCCATCTCCTTGAACACCTCACACCTGCTCCCCTTCTCTCTCTTCTGCATCCCACCTCCAACGCACCAATCACTCCCTCTCCTCCACTTGCCAACTCACCTCTCTCACGTGCCGATGCACTCAAACTCAGTTGCGCGGGCCTAAAGAAAAAAAGGGTAAAAAAATCACAAGGAGAACCAATGGGATTTCTAAGCAAAGAATCAAGCAAATAATCCCATTCCTAACGGGGGTGTTCACTTTTCAGAGTCCCATGAAAATGACATATTTTGGGGTAACAAGTTATACTTATTCGTAATTATCTTGAGACTTTAAGAGGTTATAAATAACCGTCCATTTCCCCCTACATCACACACATCCCTCATTTATTCTTCTTCTTTTCTTCATCTCCTCTCTTCCTCTCTCTCTCTCTCTCTTGGCTAAGAGGAACCTTTGATGCATTCTCACCACCATAGTTGGCATCCATGCCACCCTCGTGTTATCACTAACATGCCAAGTTCCTCCTTGGCTCATTCTATCTCGCATTCTCTCTCTACTCTCTCTTTACTTGTAATTGACATTATATTACATTAATAAAATTTTGTCATAGGGATTTATTTTTATTTGTATCAATTTCCTAATTTCTAATTCATAGTTAGTTTCTTTCTCACTTTTCATTTATTTTTAATTTGTTAATTTAAGGTTAGTTGTTAGAATTACAAATAATTCTCATCTATTACTATAAAATTCCAAAAAAAATTGAAACATTTCCAAAAATCCAAAAACATTTTTGAGCTTAATAATTATTGATTTAGACGATTTTTCCTCACAAGTATAAATCTATCGACTTTTGAAATTTGTAAACCAAGATAGGGTGAGTATCTAAGGTCATCCAAGAAGGTAAATAATAGTCATCAAATTGGTAATCTCTCTCTCGATTTCTCAAATCCTCTTTTTTTGCTTTTTCAGGTTTTGTTGATTTTAGGGTTTTGAGAAGTAATCGGGCAATGGAAATCCTAAATAAAAATACACCTAAGTGAATAAAAATTAATTCCCCTTTCTAAACTCACCCTAGGCAGGTGCACCTACGATAATTAGAAAGGAAGAGTGGGTACAAAAATAGTCACTAAAATCTAAGAATTAATTAAGAACAAAATTGAAAGGCACTTGATTTTTGTATTGCTAATAAAAGTGTTATGACCTGGTTCCCAGATCCCTATAGGATCCGAGATCGGTTCACCTCGACTAATCTCAAGACCTAGTCATCCAACAAGAAATAACCAAAAGTAAGAAAATAAACCATACTCACACATACAATATAACTAAGCAAAAGAAACGTACAAAGCTGAAAAGGAAATAGAATAGCTGTCTTAGTACATACCACCACCACCACAACAACAACGGAAAGTGGAGAGTAAAAAGTAGTAGCAGAATAGTAACTAAGAGTTCATTACTTACTACATCAGTATAAAAAAGAAAGGAAGTGCTGAAGAAAAACTACGGTTAGACTCAACTTGGCCTAGCACCCTCCACAGCTGGAAACTTGGGCTACTCAACTCCTGGTCCTGAACAGGGTTGTGAAAAGATAGAGTCAGCGAACACTGAGTAGAGTGGTATTTATATTATCTAAGTACCAAAACAGTAAAAGCAATAGGTCTAATTCTCATTTCTATTTATCTACTTTATATATTTCCGTTTCACTCATTTATCAAAGTATCTAGATATTTCTTAATCTTACATGTTTCTCGTGGGAATGATCTTGATTGCAGTCTTTTCCTTAGAGTAGAAGGTACACGCGGTGCTCTCCTGGTCGGGAGAGTCCCCCATTGTAGTCCTACACCCAGTCAACCACCCCTAGGTCACTGTCAAGACGTAGCGATGACTACGACACGTGTGATACGTGCACGGGTAGCTACCCTGCACTGACACGCGGTCAGTCGTTTCCACTAGCGGGTATGCCTAAAGTACAGCATAGAACAGTATAAGGCCTTGCTCTTTCAGAACAGGGGTCTCGCCCCTCAGAACCAAATAGGGGTTTCACCCCTCCACAGTCCGCGCACCCTCGTCTGACTACCCCGGTTTGCCTAGAAGGCCTAACAAGTCGGTGAAGGGTAGCTAGCTGCACCACGGGCCCCGTGGGGTGGCTAGCTCCCTCCCTACACTAGTAGCTCGCCTCGGTACCATGTACGTGAAGGCCAATAGGAGTTGGTGTGGAGTGGCCAATCTTAACCTCAGGTCTCAACCCAAAGGAGGCTAGCTCCGCTCTACACAAAAGGGGACAGTTGCTCTCCTTGGTACCACGTACTCAAGGGCCAGTACACTTCCCGTCAACTTTCCAGATTTTCGTCTATCCACAGGAGTTCTACTCTTAATTCCCTGTAGGGTTCGTACTCGTGTTCACCTCATTATTCAGATCCAGATCTCATTTTCATAATTCATTCCTCACCCATCTTATATTTTCATAGTTCAATTCTCAATAACATGCAACTGGTGTTTTTCACAGGTAGTTTCATTAAATACAGACAGCTTATATTCTAACAGGTAGCTCGTAATTATAATACAGACATTTGCTAGCAATTTATCTTAAGCATGCATACAAGTAAACCATACAGTACCAACAGGTTCATTCATTTCTCTACCCTAGGGTTCATTCCACATCCTAGAGTTCCATTCGGCTATTTCAACCAAGCACATTCTTATTTAGATGTTAATAACTGAATTAAATCACTCTACCAGGAAACACGGGAGTAATGGGGGATTGCACTGCAGACCCAGACATTTCTGCCAGCCCCAAATGCACAGTAGGCTGAAACTCTATACTAGATAATACATCATAAAAGGAGAGTTTAGAATAGTGTATAACAGACTTTAGTATGTAGAGGAACTCGAGAGGAGAGTACAGGTATTTTGTTTGCATAAAATGGACCCCAATCGGATAATAAATAAGTCAAAAACGTGCCTACTGTTCAAAATCAGACTTCTAGAAATAATCCCAGATGTCTTAAAAGACATCAGACCTTACCTTATGTTCTCTGTGGCTGATTTAGACGTCCAAACTTCTCTACGATCGTCTAAAGATAGTTCCAGATGTCGGACAATGTCTTCGATCATCTGGAAGCACCTCCGGACGTCTGGTGGTGTGATCAGACGTCCAAAAGCGCATGGAAAAGCATTCCGCGCTCCTTTCCAAGGCTGCACCTACGTACGCAAATGCAAGCGCAGTCAGCCAACAACAACCCCTACGTTGCGATATGCATGGTGTAGGGAGATACGTACCTTGCGATATAAGTGCTTTCAAACATCTGGTCCTAGCTCCAGACGTCCAGGTATCACACCAGTCGTCTGAACTCCACTCCAGACGTTTGATAGTGGAAAACTTCCAGTATCAGGAGCTCCTCGCAGCTCGCTCTGCTTGCTCCTCCTCTCGCAGCGGTAGTTCCAGCCGCCGCAGGAGCTTGAGTAGCTCCTCACCGGCTCCTCCTCGAGCTCCCACGATTATCTTCCTCCTCCTTGCTCTCACTTCCACGCACTCTCTAGCTCACGCTCCTCCCCGCTCTCACTCCCTCACTGGTGGCTCCCTTTCCTTGCTGCGGCCGCAGCAGAGGTAGAGGAAAGGTGATGGTCGCAGGAGAAGGTGGAGGTGGCGATGGTTGTGGTGTGAGGAGGAGAGGAGAGGGGAAGGGAGGGATTTATATAAGAGAGGGTTTAGGGTTTGGGTGAGGGTACGGGGAGAGAGAAGAGCCTCTACACACCACCCGCACGTAGAGCGCAAAGTGCAGTTTGAAAAATTTCACTTTCAGACGTCTGGGAACGAGTCTAGATGTCTGGACAGATGTCAGACTGAAACTCCAAATGTTTTAAATGGCTAAAAGTGTAACGGGTCATTACAAAAAGTGATGTTACAAGTAGAGGAATGCTTGTTGCATGAAGAAAAGCTAATACAAAAGATAAGAGTAATAGAACAAGATGGAAGTCGTTCAATTGAAGCCTCAGACAATCCTCACTCCAAATGTGGTTGCTCCCACACTTGAAGAGAATTCTCTTTGGCTCTTCACCTTAGATGAAATGTGTTGGTGCTAGGGCACCACGATCATTTGTTTTGATGATAACAAAACACGTGTCATTTAATATTTGCGCTTTGAGTCCTAGATTTCAGGTCAATCGCAAATGGATACGTGATTAGACGAAGTTCGAGCTCGCATCCAGGACGGATTGGACGAGCTTGATGGAAAACAGAGGAGATTCGCGAGGAGGGATAGATTGAAGAAGGAAGGAGATGAAGAATAGGATAGATTTCCTTCTCTTGTACTCCTTGTATTTTTCGTTATTTCTGTTGCTCTTTATTTTTGTTACTTAGATTTCTGTTAAAGAGCCTCAAAGTACCCTAACAGTAGTCCTAGGAACACCTGCACAATCCTAGGATACTTAGGTTTTCTGTAGAACACTTAGAAAATCAATATAGGGTTCAAACAGAGTTTCCAGACGTCTAATTCCCAAATCAGACGTCTGATAAAATGTTTTAAGACGTCTGACTGTTGATTCAGACATCGGATAACTATTAGGCTGGACATAGTTAGTTCTGTCTGATGAAATCAGACGTCCAGACCTTAGTCCAGACGTCTTAGGGGACGTCTGATGGATTTTCCAGACGTCCAATTATTGGACCGTTGGCTGGCTTAGCAAACACACAAGGATATGACCGTTAGAGCCTTATCAGACATCCATAGGACTTTCCAGACGTCTGATAATTGACCGTTTTGCCTCGGCTGACCCAAAATCTCTTCTCAGAGATTTTCTAGCCGTTGCAACGTTTGGAAATCCATTCCCACAGAAAAAGTAGGTTTCCAGACGTCTAGACATAGTGCCAGACGTCCTATATGTCGTCTGATGGACTTGCATAAAAACCCTGTTTAGATCTGATCCAAGTCAGGAAGAGACCCGCCCAAAATCAAACGTCTGACCTTGGAATCAAACGTCTTAAAGTGAACTTCCAGACGTCTGATGATAGAATTAGACGTCTGATAAGCCTGTCAGAGAAATGATTGTTCCTGATTTCGGGCTGATTCTCTTGGGCTTTGTTCCCAATGGCTATGGAAGCTTTTCTAAGCCTTCCAAAGCCTTCCTAAGGCCTCTATAAATAGAGGGGAGCCTTTGCAACACAAAAACACACTAACACACACCTAGAGAGACCAAGATACACAAGAAACACTTTGTAATACACTTTCCACTCTCTTGTGCCCTAGCTAGCTCTTGCTCTCCAAGCTCAAGTTTCTTTCTCTTGAGAGTATCAAGCTGTTGCGCACCCGCTCTCCCGCCGTTGTTCACGAGAGCGAAGTTGCACCGTCGCATGGCTCACGCACCGCGTCATCAACTCGATGCACTCCTTGCAAAGGAGAGTTTCCTAATTCCTATAGAAGCTAGGTTTAAAATTACTTTGCTAGCTCTATAGGATTACTTGTTTATTTTATCTTTGTTATTTGGTTGGGTATTCGCTTTTGCGAATTCCGGTCTCCTTCGCGAGATAAAATCCTTCTCGTGAAGAGAAGGGGTTGAGGTACGCTACCCTCGTTTAAGTAGCGTGGTTGTATTGAGGTTGAATCGCCCTCGTTTAAAGTGATTCGGTTTAGTGGATTTTGATCAACTTGGTTGATCGGAAAATCCTAACTCGAGAGGGTTAGGTGGTGGTTTTCACCCGATTTGGGTTTCCACCTAAAAATTCTTGTGTACTTGTGTGATTGCTTATTTGTGAGATTATTTATATTTCAATTCTGCATTTTTTACGTTACGCTAATCTCACCCCCTCCAAGTAGGAAACTACAAAATGCTCTAAGATGCTCCTCCTTTCTGGTCTCCTCCAATGGTGGACGTCCACCACCCTCTTCTCCTCTTGCCTGGTCATCCTCCCTTGTTGTTGCTCCTTGGCTTTGGACCAAGGAAGGGGAAAGAAGATAACACTAGGAAGACAAGGGAGTCTTCCTAATCACCTTTCAATCTCCCCTTCCCTTGGTCGACTATGTAATGATGTAGGTAGAGAATATGGCTAGCCAAGGATGAAGAAAATGTGGTCGTTATGAGTGATATATATAGAATAGGGGGTGGTGGTTATGGCATTTTTGGAGGAAAATAAAGGGGTGTGTGGATGTTTTTGAAGGAAAATGAAGGGGGTGCAAGGATGATTTTGGAGGAAAAAATGGGAGAGAAATGAAGATGTGCCTTTGGGTGGTAGTTATGTGATTTTTGGAGGGAAAAAGGTGGCACCACTTTATGGTGGAGGTGAGTAGAGTAGGGAGCTAGGTTAACTAGCTTAGCTAGTAGAGGGTAGGAGCTAGAAGGAGTTATGATGAACTAATTGACTTCATGGAGCTGAGTTGAAGCTAAAGAAGAGATGCCTGTGAGCTTAACAACCAACTTAGCTAGCTAGTTCTTTGCTAGCTACTAAGTTGAGTAGCATTGATCTGCATTGAGTTGGCTTCTGTTTATTTGGAGTTGAGGTGAGTTAGAAATGATCTTCTTGAGGACTTCCTAGCTAGCTAGCTTAGGTTCAATAGCTAAGCTCAACTGAGTTGAGCTGAATTGAGTCTTGATGAGTTAGAGATGAGTTGACCTGAGCTGGTTAGTGTCTCTTTAGCTGACATAGCTTAGCTAATTGAGGACTAGTAGCTAAGCTAAGTAGTGTTAAGCTACTATGAGCTGGGTGGAGCTGAGAATAAGCTGGATCCAGCTGAGATAAGCTGGAGTGAGCTAGGATCCAGCTAGGATGAGCTAGATTGAGCTAGGATCCTACAGGAATGAGCTTTTATCTTCTTCTTCTGATGTGTGTTCCTTTCACGTTGCAAGGGTTTAGATGATTTTTAATGTATTCTCATCCCTGGCAAACAAGTGGACAAATAAGCACATGAAATGATAAGAAATATGCTAATGCATGCCTAAATCTAAAATGCAAGTGAATGCCTAAATAAAACCTAATACCAAAATGTAGTGTAGAAAACTTAGGAACTAAATGTGATTTTTAGCCTAAGAGTGATAATAAACTGATGTTTATCAGGGAGGGGGTAAGTTCTTTGAAAATGATGATGAACAAATTTTAGAGACGTATTATCTGTTTTTGAAAAAATAATAGATGTTTTGTGACTAATTTTTTCACCCACCACTTTTTGGTGACAAAAATAAATCTATCCTCAAAATGCATTTACTAATGATATATTTTGTTGTAGTGCTCCTCAAAATGCATTTACTAATGATATATTTTGTTGTAGTGCTCCTCCTATTTTTCGATCGCCAAAAATATTTAACTCTTAAAATATAGTTACTACAAGTACAATTTATTGTAGTGAGGTTGGGGACACCAATGCTTGCATTTAGGCAAAAGAGACTGACATTCACTCATAGATAGAAGAAACATCAACTTGATTTTTTTCAAACTCTATAATATCATCTATCAATCTTATTGTGCATCGTAATTGTAGTCCACCTCCTCGCTTTTTATTAAAAGTACTTATTCTTAGTGGTCACATAATTTGCTCCAAATCTAATGCATCCTACAATTAGCATAAGTCTTCTCCCACATGTCACTAGTGAGATCCAAATCTCAAACCTCCCCTTTAAAAGGAAAGAGTGCTTACCAATTACACTACAGTTGGTTTGCCTATACACATTCGAGTACCTAGGTATATTATCCTCTCCACAACCACCAAAGAATGATTGTTTTGTTTTCCTTTTTATTTCAGAATAAAATGCCAACACTCTCGAATGAATTTAAACTTGCCTATTAGTGTGAAAAAAAAGAAGAAAATATAGCTTAGCAAAGGATGTTTGCAAGTGAAACAAAGAATAATAAGGTAAAACGAATCCAACTCATCGTATCATTGTTGCAGCCTTAAGCACGTTTTCGTAGAAACACGGACAGGCTGGTGTTTCACTCTTCAGACATCATTCTTCTGGTTTGGTTTCACTATCACGTTACTAAATTATTATTTTATACCTCTTTTTTCAGAAGACATTATAGCCACTAATATTAATTTATCCGATTGGGTACATGACATAGCACAAAGTATGCTTGATGCACGTAAAAATAAACCTCACCAAAAATGTTTTTTTTTATTTCTTTATTTATCTTAATATTTCAATTGTTACACTTAGATATAGGAAGTATAACCTCATAATTAGGACCAATATTACATCAGCAGATTCGAGACATGATGACCATACAGCAATTGCATCTGAAGGTGCTGGTAGAGTGATAAATCATTAAAATTTTTATTATCAAAGAATCACTTAATCAAGAATAAGAACCTACAACTTATTGCAGTTGACGAGTCAATTAATCATATAGGAGATCAAACCTACAATTCAAAGTGCGAGTCAAACTTGACCACTCAAAGAGAGAATAAAAGGTGGAGCAATTTTCACCAAAATTATAATCCCCTCCAAATTGATCTCCATGGAAGTATCCATCTCTCATTTTATCTTAGTTTTCATATTTAAAAGTCCAAATCCAATGGATGAGATATTGGATAAGATTGGTTTGCGTGGGAAAGAGAACCCCATATGAAATCAACTCCATCATCTTTGGTATAAATAATTCTGGGAAACACGGGCAAATTTTGTTGAAAAGTAAATTATATAACTAATACCTACCGTGAATATATATATATATATATGTATGTATATATATTGTAACGATCCGATTCCTAAATTCCTACGAGACACGAGAATCGGACCGACTCGACTAATCTCAAGATCCAGTCGTCCAACGAGGAAGTAACCAAAAGAGCAGTAAAATAAACCACATTCAACATGTATATAACAAGCAGTAACAAAATACAGTAGTAGAGAAAAGAAATACTACAGTATACACCACCACAATAGTAGAGAAATAAACATATACATAACATGAAGCTTACAATAAAAAGAATACAGGGAGTAACAGAAAACTACTCACTACAGCGGAAAGAAAAGTACAGGAGGTACTACAGGTAACCCTACTGGGCTCTACTAGGCCCAGCACCCTCCACAGCCGCTGACTCTGGCTGCTCAACACCTGGCCCTGAAAAGGTAACAAGGGTGACACGTCAGCAAAACGCTGAGTAGAGTAGCAACTAAAAGCTAGAAGAAGCAGTAAAGTGGACAGTAGCTGTTATATTTTTACTTTCTTCCTTTATACTTTTCTATTTATTCACTATTGATTTATTTCTCAGATCCTCCTCTTGATCTTGAATGTTCATCGTGAGAACGATCTTGATTGCAGTCTTTCCCGAAAAGTAGAAGTAACACGTGGTGCTCTCCTGGCTGGGAGAGTCCCCCGTGGTGGTCTTACCCTCAGTCAACCACCCCAAGGTCGTTGACAGACGTAACGGTGACTACGGCACGTGCGATAAACACACGGGTAGCTACCCCGCACTGGCACGCGATCAGTCGTTTCCGTTAACGGGTGCACCCAAAGTACAGCACGGAACCGGTATAGGGTAGAGCCCTCTCAGTAACAGGGATCCAACCCCTCCACAGTAACCAAACAGGGGTCTTGCCCCTCCACAGTCTGCGCCCCTCACCTGACTACCCTGGTTTGCCCAGTGGGCCTAACAAGTCGGTGTAGGAGAGCTAGCAGAACCCCAGGGCCCGTAGGGTAGCTAGTGCTCTCCCTACACTAGTAGCTCTCCTCGGTACTGTGTACACGAGGGCCAAAAGTCGGTACAAAGTGGCCAGTCCTAACCCTGGGTCTCTGGGGAGGCTAGCTCCGCTCTGCACTAAACGGGGGGACAGTCGCTCTCCTTGGTACTCCGTACTCAAGGGCCAACTCACTTCCCCAATTCTATTTCATTCACTTTCCAGGAGTTCTACTCCTAATTCCCCGTAGGGTTCAGGCTCTTTTAACTCAGCCAATTTAGGTTTCACCGTTCCAGGTTTATGTCCATACAGTTCATGTTCTCAACCGTATTTATCTATTCATAACAGGCAGCTGTTAACCAATTTACAGGCAGATATCATTTCCTTTCCACTTTTCCAAGACTGCAATGTATATATTCAACTAGTTTTCCAGTCCTAGGATTCATGCCATACCCTAGGATCTATCATTCAATTTAGTTTTCCAGTCCTACGATTCATGCAATACCCTATGATCTACCATTCAATCTAATTCCTCAGTCCTAAAGTTCATGCAATGCCCTAGACTCGATCAATTGTTTCATAATTGTACAAATTTTGTTAAATAATTTAAAGGGCCACTCTACCCGCGAAATCGGGAGTACTAGGGGAGTGGTCGGCAATCCCGCGCGCCTTCGCAACTCGCAGAGCCGCAACGGAACGGGGTCCTAACACAAGGATCAACACAAGGAGTTTTTCAGAACAGTATACAATTACTGTAAACAGGTAGATGAAATAAATCCGGAAAGAATGAAACTTGAAACGTGGAAAACGGACTCCGAACGGACCCTAAACGGGCCAAAAACGACGAGTCCGTCCAAAATCAGACGTCTGGAACTTCTTCCAGACGTCTTAAAATGTCGATCAGGCAATACCTCAGTCTACACAGTCCCTCAGACGTCCAGAAGCCCGCTGAATCGTCTGAAGTCAGTTTCCAGACGTCCGATTGTCACCCCAGACGTCTAGAGGTCCCTTCCGTCGTCTGGTACTGTGGCCAGACGTCTAATCCGTGTGGGATGGCGAGCCCTCGCGCCCTCTTGAACAGAACCTGTGCACACACACACCCGCTCTCATCACGAAGAGGCGTAGAAGAATACGGCGGATGGTTGCATGGCCGTACACGCGTAAAAGGAAGAAGTAGGAAAATATTGTACCTGTCAGACATCTGGACCTTCCTCCAGAAGTCCTACGCGTCGTCTGGACGTATGTAACGACCCGATTCCTGAATCCATACGAGACACGAGAATTGGACCGACTCGACTAATCCCAAGACCCAGTCGTTCAACGAGAAAGTAACCAAAAGAGCGGTAAAATAAACCACATTCACCATGTATATAACTAGCAGTAACAAAATACAGCAGTAAAGAAAGGAAATACTACAGCATACACCACCACAACAGTAGAGAAATAAACATGTACATAACATGAAGCTTACATTAAGGAGAGTACAAGGGGCAACAGAAACTACTCACTACAGCGGAAAGAAAAGTGCAGTAAGTTCTACAGGTAACCCTACTGGACCCTACTAGGCCCAGCGCCCTCTGCAGCTGCTCCCTCTGGCTACTCAACACCTGGTCCTAAAAAGGCAACAAGGGTGACACGTCAGCGAAACGCTGAGTAGAGTGGCAACTAAAAGCTAACAGAAACAATAGAGTGTACAGTAGCTGTTATATTTTTACTTTCTTTCCTTATATTTTCCATTTATTCACTGTTGATTATTTCTCAGATCCTTCTCTTGATCTCGAATGTTCCTTGTAGGAACGATCTTGATTGTAGTCTTTCCCGAAAGTAGAAGTAACACGTGGTGCTCTCCTGGCCGGGAGAGTCCCCCTTGGTGGTCCTACCCTCAGTCAACCACCCCAAGGTCGCTGACAGACGTAACGGTGACTACGGCACACGCGATAAACGTACAGGTAGCTACCCCGCACTGGCATGCGATCAGTCGTTTCCGTTAACGGGTGCGCCCAAAGCATAGCACGAAACCAGTATAGGGCAGACCCCTCTCAGTAACAGGGGCCCAACCTCTCCACAGTAACCAAACAGGGGTCTTGCCCCTCCACAGTCCGCGCACCCTCGCTTGACTACCCTGGTTTGCCCAGTGGGCCTAACAAGTCAGTGTAGGTGAGCTAGCAGAACCCCAGGGCCCGTGAGGTAGCTAGTACTCTCCCTACACTAGTAGCTCTCCTTGGTACTATGTATACGAGGGCCAAAAGTCGGTACAAAGTGGCCAGACCTAACCCCGGGTCCCTGGGGCGGCTAGCTCTACTTTGCACTAAACAGGGGGACACTCGCTCTCCTTGGTACTCCGTACTCAAGGGCCATCTCACTTCCCCAATTCTATTCCATTTCCTTTCCAGGAGTTCTACTCCTAATTCCCCGTAGGGTTCAAGCTCTTTTAACCCAGCCAATTTAGGTTTCACCGTTCTGGCTTTACGTTCATGCAACCCATGTTTTCAAGCATATTTATTCATTCATAACAAGCAACTGTTAACCATTTTACAGGCAGTTATCATTTCCTTTCTACTTTTCCAAGACTGCAATGTTTGTATATTCAACTAGTTTTCCAGTCCTAGGATTCATGCCGTACCCTAGGATCTATCATTCAATTTAGTTTTCCAGTCCTAAAATTCATGCAATGCCCTAGGATCTATCATTCAATCTAATTTCTCAGTCCTAGGGTTCATGCAATGTCGTAGACTCTATTAATTGTTTCATAATTGTACAAATTTTGTTAAATAAATTAAATGGCCACTCTACCTGCGAAATTGGGAGTATTGGGGGCGTGGTCGGCAATCCCGCGTGCCTCCGCAAACCCCAGAGCCGCAACCGAACGGGGACCTAACACAAGTATCAACACAAGTAGTTTCTCAGAACAACGCACAATTGCTGTAAACAGGTAAAGAAAATAAATCTGGAAAGAACGCAATTTAAAACGCGGAAAATGGACTCCTAACGGGCCCTAAACGGGTCAAAAACGATGAATCTGTCCAAAATCAGACGTCTGGAACCTCTTCCAGATGTCTTAAAAGGTTGATCATCCAGTCTGCGTAGTCCTTCAGACATCCAAAAGCCCACTGGATCGTCTGGCCTCAGTTTCCAGACGTCCGATTGTTACCATGGACGTCTGGAGGTCCTATCAGTCGTCTGGTACTGTGGCTAGACGTCTGATTCGTGTGGAAAGGCGAGCCCTCGCGCCCTCTGGAACAACACTTGTGCGCACACGCATCCGCTCTTATCACGAAAAGGTGCAGAGGAACGCGGCGTACGGCTGCATGGCCGCACCCGCGTAAAAAGAAGTAAGAAAAATATTGTACCTGTCAGACGTCTAGACCGTCCTCCAGACGTCTTCGGCGTCGTCTGGACGTAAGTCCAAACGTCTGATTCTGGGAAGCTTTCCCAGAATTAGAACCTGGTTCGCTCTCCGCCCGCGATGCACGGCCGCGCCACGCCGTGTCTGCCTGCTGCCCGAGCTGCAGCAGCCCCTCCGCGACAACCCACTCCCGCTGCTCCTCCGCCGGTCGGCTCTAGCTGCCCCGGCAATCTCGTACCTCACGGTCGAGCCTTCTTCTTCCTCCTGCGACACTCCTCCCTCCCACACGCTCGTTGCAGCCGCTGTTGCCGCACCCACTCAATCGCTCGCTCGCGCTGGCTGAGAGAAGGAGAAGGAGAAGGCGGTGGAGTGAGGGTGAGGGAGAGGGCAACGTTTTATAAGGCAGCCGCGGGGAGAGAGAGAGGAAAATGCGGCGCCTGCAGGGAGAGAAAGTGAAGACGAAGGCGACGGGTTCAGTCTGCGTGCACAGGCACGCAGAAGCGAACCCGTACGTCGAAAAAATTTATTACCAGACGTCTGGGAAGGGTTCCAGACGTCTGGGCCACTTCCCAGACGTCTTAAACTACGTCTGCTGCCCACGTTCGTAACAACGTAAGTCCAGACGCCTGATTCTGGGAAATTTTCCCAGAATCAAAACCCGGTTCATCCTCCGCCCGCAACGCACGGCCGCGCCACGTCGCGTCTGCCTGCTACCTGAGCTGCAGCAGCTCCTCCGCGACACCCCACGCCCGCTGCTGCCCCGCCGGCCGACTCTAGCTGCCCCGGCAAGCTCGCACCTCCGCGGTCGAGCTTTCTTCTTCCTCTCGCAACACTCCTTCCCACACGCCCGCTGTAGTCGCTGCTGCGCACTCGCTCGCTCACTCGCAGGGAGAAGGAGAAGATGAAGGCGGTGGAGTGAGGGTGAGGTGGTGTCGAACCTTCCTCTATAGTTTTATTATTTCGTCGTAGTATAGTATAGAGAGAGGTGATTACCAGTTTAATACAATTTGTTACTCGGAAAATAAAAGAGTTCCCGAGGTCGAACTCAGGGAGCAAGTTGTATTCTAGGGGTACAAGTTTCTTTTACAAAAATAAAGAAAGAGAGAGAGAGAGAATTTGTTGGCTTTTCTTCTTTTCTCTTTGCTTCTCCGCTTCTTCCTTCTCAGATCTTCTGCTCTCTTCCTTTGCTCTTCTTCTTTATCTGCAGTGGTGATGTTCTTCTTCTGTCAGCTGTTTCTGCTCTTCCTTTTTCTTCTGCAGAGCGGTCCTGTTCTTCTTCTTTTTCTTTCTTTCTTCTTTTCCTTTCTTCAGATCTTCTTCTCGTGCTCTTCTTCTTTCAGTTCTTCCCTTGGCCTCTCTGTGTTCTCCTCTACCTCGCCTTCCTTCTGCCGTCTTTGCCTTCAGGACGTCGTCTGATTTTCCAATCAGACGACTTAAACCGCCGCTGCTACAGTGCCGCTCGGTGATCCTCCTTCCTTCAGCCTTCGTCTTCTTCCACGGTTCTTCTTCACCTGTGCCTGCACACTTACACAGCTTGATCAGAGAGGGGCAAAACCTACCTATACCCTTCCCCCGCGTCTCTCTCTCACAGAAATCGCTCTTTGGAAAGCTCTCCCAGAGCTGCCGGGTTGCCGGGTACGGGTCGCGCCCGGGTCCAGGCCCACCGGCGTGCGTGGTGGGCAAGGAGTGCAGGTCAGTCTAAGTCGGGTCGGGCCAGGTCCGCGGGGCGTGAGCGCGGACGAGACCGGGTAACCGGGCGGGTGAAGGGGACCTCACCCCGTGTGCTGAGGCAATAAGCCTCCAGCACTTTTTCGCTTTATACCGCTACGCCCCTTCAGAGCCTTCCGAGGTGGGACTAAATGTCCCACCCCAATTTCGCGCCTGCGCGGAGGAAGCAGCTGGTAATCGCAGCTTTACGCGAGGCCTTCGCGCGAGGGATTCGCCTCAACAGCAGCCTAACGCTTTGCCGAAATGCCCCCGCATAGCCTGGGAGCGTGACCTGGGCGCGGCGCACCTGGGACAGCAGGTTGAAGCTGCTTCGCTTCAACAATGGCGGCGACGAGTGCAGGTACCTACCCACAAAGAAACGGCCTCTCAGCCCAATCAGAAACGCGGAGGACCTTCGCCGTGGCACGGCGAAGGTGGTCGGGGGGTGTGCAGGCGGCGGGGTGGAGCCTAAGGGTTGCCCTAGGTCGGACTGTGGGTCGGGAGATGGGTATGTTCGGTGGAGTTGCAGAGGGTGATTTGGGGGAAGTGGAAGGGCGGAGGTTGATCAGGGTAAGGAGGCGGAGGTTCTGCGGTGGTCGGCGAGCCGTGTGGGTTGCTGGAGTGATGGGAGCGGCTCGCCGGAGGATGGCCGGAGGCGGAGAAGGTGAGGGTGATTGGTCGGAATCGAGGGCGACAGTAAATGTTTAAAGTGAGGAAAAGGAAGAGGGGAGGAAGAGGAGTTCTACCTACTTAGCAGGACGAGGAGGGGCCAGAGCTGGCGACAGTCGTATCGACTGTCGCCGGAGAAGAAGATGCCCGGGGGAAGGGGCGGCGGCGAGCAGAGGGCCGGAGAGGCGCCAGCTGGGTGCGGCGTGGCGCGGGAAGAGCGAGGGAGAGAAGTCTCTGCTGCTGGTATTGCGGCAGAGCGAAGAGGAGGAGGAGGAAGAACCGCCGGAGCTGGTGGGCGTCTGCCGGAGTGAGAGGAGAGAAAGTTGGGGGTTTTCTCCGTCAGATCCGAGCTGCTCAGAACGGCGGAGCGACGGGGGTATTTATAGAGGCCGAATCAGAGAGGAAGGTGGAGGGAGACGACGTGTCTGCCTCGCCGGAGGACGCCGGAGATGGAAACCCATACCGTCCGTGCGTTCGCACGGCCGGTATGGTGGGTTGCAGCGACCAGGGGGGTGTTCCTGCGACGGCTGACGACGCAGGGCACCCCCGGTTGTCTTGCCAGACCCTCCCCCTTACCCTGCGCGGCGCCATGCTCCGCGCAAGGTCGCCGGAGCATGGTGCTGGCAGGTTTTGGCAGGAGGGACCTGAATGCAAAGAACGAAGGAGAGTTAGGGGCAGAAATGTGAGGGTTCAAAAGTTGAGGGCCAAAAGGTAAATATATGAGGACCAAAGTGCAAAGTTGGTCAAGAAGGTTTCTTCTTAGGCTCAAGTTTTTATACATGACTAATTAGGACCTAAGGAATTTGATGGTGAATTTTATTTCTAGATTAAACCTTGTTTGATCGGTCAATTTATGCAAAAATCCAAATTAAGTTATAATTGGGCATGGTTCTCAATGTAGGTCAAAATGGGTTCTAAAGGCCAAATTGAAGGTTCTAAACCCTAGAGATTATTTTTCTATGAATTTTAGAGGGTTTATTCTATTTTTACTTTGCCTCGAACCTCGTGAATTGAAGTGGGTTTGTTTTAAGGTTACAGATTATCATTTAGTTCCTTGGAATTGCTGTAGCCCTTGTCAGATCATCCCACTTTCCTTCTTATTCGGTTTGTTTGACCTGTGTTTGGATCCTGAATTACCCTGTATGCAGATTATACTGGTAAAATTGCATTTTTACCCCTTATGATTTGTTTTCTCCTTAAAGTCAGAATTCTCTGAGTTAAGCCTTTCCTTGAGTTATGTAGGAGCTTTTATCCTTTGTATTGGGTCAAAATGAGCTAGTTATGGCTCATGATGAGGTTCTCATCATACCCCCATGCCTAGCTTTTGCTAGTCCCTTAGCAAAAACTTAAGGTTTCAACCCTTGTTCTAGACCATGAAGTTCTTAATAGCTTCAGATAAGTGCTTTTTCATTTGAGCTTAGATTAGGTTAGAATGCTGACCATAGGCCTAAAAGGTACTCTAGTACCAATCAAGATCCAAATCTGTCTAGCTTTAGCCTCAGTCTTTAGCAAAGGTTTTTAAGGCCCACAAGAATTAACCTAAGGTTTATTGGACTTTGTGGTTAAAGCACCCGTGCTTGAAATGATTTTAGCCCTGGCTCAGTTCGCAGTGCGTTTTATAAGAGAGAGATAGAAAGTTTTTCTGTTTGGAGAGTTTTCTCTCTCTTTTTCTTTTTAGTTCTAGCCTAGGATTGGCTTTTCAACACGGTCTGTATCAGATTCCTTGCTCCCATCATCAATCCTCAAGGGTTCCTGGCGATCGATGCTTCGAGATAGCACCGCCCATGGCAACCCCCGGAACCCTGGCTATTGAGATTTCGGGATAATCCCATCCATGGTGTTCCGTGGCCGAATCCAGACCCTGGCAATTGAGATTTCGAGATAATCCCATCCATGGTGTCTGAACCAGCGGAGTGCTTACATGCCCCCAGTAGGATATGTGAATATCCTAAGAGACAAGCACCGAGGAGATGATATTTTGTTACGCATCTTCGAGGGGATTTCCCGCCTCTCTGTGCTGGGAACTCGTCTAAATCAACTTGTGTTGATCGGCCGCTCCTATTCTAGGTGTTCTTTTCAGAATTTTGCGACGCTTCTGCGTGATTTTGATTTTTACGCTTACTGAACCAGGCTGTGTGTGAGGTTAGGGTGCTTAGGTTACTGAGTCCCGTAAACCAAAAATTAGTTAACGAGGCCAAATACTTCCTAAGCCTTAGACCTAATACTTCAGCTTTTCATTTTCCTCAACCTCTTGAGGAGTGTCCAGATCTTAATGGGTACTAAGAGTCTATTCAAGAATGCCTAAGGTTTGCGTTCTTACTAATCTCATTATGCACTTTTCAGTTATTTTCTTGAATGAGGTCTAGAACTTAGGTTAATTCCTTAGTTCCTTACTAATGACTATCACCTTTTCTCATAATTTTGTGCTCCTTTTTCATTTTGTTTTTTTCTCCTTCTCCTTCAGAAAATTTCCTTCTCCTCTTTTCCTTTTATTATTATTATTATTATTATTATTATTTTTATTTTTTTTTAAAAAATTTTTAATTTTTATGGTGTTTTTGTCATATGTGAATTTTTTGTTTGAAACATTTTCTTACAAGTTTTGCACTTTCATACCCCCCCCATGCCTAAGATTTGCAATGTCCTCATTGTAACCTAGGGGATTTTTATTTAACTTAGTTCATTCCTTAAGACAGAAATTTGGATGAGTGAAGGGGTCGGGTTGAATTTTTGCGGACGATTTCTAATCCCAGATGCAAGCATCTGAGGTGGGGTCGGTTGTCTACAAGGGTGAACCTTAAGTGCAAAAAAGGTGTCAGAAAAAGTTTTGGATTTTTAGGAAAATGACGAGTTGCCTCCCGTTAAGCGCTGAGTTTTACGCCATCGGCTGGGCGCAATAAGCTCAAGGGGAATGGAGGATATAAGATGCTTCAGCCAAATCAGTAGAAGTTACATCAATGAACGGCTTGAGTCTCTGACCGTTCACGATGAAAGGTTCAGAATCGTGGCTGAGTGGACTGATTTCGATTGCTCTATTTCCAAAAACCTGTCGGACCAAATATGGTCCGACCCACTTGGATCTCAGTTTTCCTGGGAAGAGTTTTAGTCGAGCATCAAAGAGTAGGACCTTTTGACCAGGATGAAAGATCTTTCTCGAGATGTGTTTGTCGTGGAAGGCTTTAACCCGCTCCTTGTAGATTTGCGAGTTCTCGTACGCGTCTAGGCGTAATTCATCGATTTCGCTGATTTGGAGTTTTCTGTGGGTCCCAGCCTTGGAAAGATCTAGATTACAGTTCCGTACTGCCCAATAGGCTTTATGCTCCAGTTCTACGGGAAGGTGGCATGCCTTTCCGTACACCAGTCTAAAGGGAGACATGCCCAATTGGGTCTTGTGGGCGGTCCTATAGGCCCACAATGCTTCCGGAAGTCTGGACGACCAGTCCTTCCTGTCAGGTCGAACAGTGACTTGCAGGATTTTCTTGATCTCCCGATTAGACAGCTCAGCTAGACCATTAGTTTGGGGGTGGTAAGGAGTAGAGATTCGGTGAGACACCCCGTATTTGGTCATCAGTGACCTAAACTGAGCATTTGTGAAATGGGTCCCCCCATCAGAGATTATCGTACGAGGAATCCCGAACCTTGAGAAAATGTTTTGATGAATGAATTTGAGAACGATTTTGTGATCACAGGTTCGGGTCGGTACGGCTTCGATCCATTTGGACACGTAGTCCACAGCCAACAGAATGTATTCGAAACCATCCGAAACAGGAAAGGGGCCCATAAAATCAATCCCCCAAACATCAAAGATTTCGCATACTAGAATCGGTTGCATAGGCATCATGTCGCGATGGCTCATGTTGCCCAAAGTCAGGCAACGACTGCATGCCTTGCAGTGATTGTATGCGTCTTTGAACAGTGTGGGCCAGTAAAAGCCGCACTGGAGGACTTTTGATGCGGTTTTATGCCCGGCGAAATGGCCACCGCATGCCTGGTCATGGCAGAAAGAGAGGATATTGTTGAATTCCTCTTCCGGGACACATCTCCGGATGATCTGATCGGCACCTATGCGGAAGAGGTACGGGTCTTCCCAAATGTAATACTTGGCATCGGAGTGTAATTTGTCCTTCTTGGCCTTCGGCCAATCGGACGGGATCTGATGAGATGCCAAGTAATTTACTACATTAGCAAACCATGGAAGGCTAGTACCAATAGTCAGCAGGTGCTCATCGGGAAAATGCTCAGTGATGGGTCCGGAAGGGTCAATTATTTCAGAAGGAAGACGGGACAAGTGATCAGCTACCACATTTTGCTTTCCAGCTTTGTCGCGAATCTCAAGGTCAAATTCTTGCAACAGCAAGATCCATCGGATTAATCGAGGTTTCGCGTCCTTCTTTGCAAGGAGATGCCTCACAGCTGTGTGATCCGAGTATATGATGACACAGGAACCCAGAAGGTACGATCTAAATTTTTCTAGGGCAAATACTATAGCTAGTAGCTCTTTCTCAGTAACCGTATAGTTACGCTGAGCCTCATCGAGTGTTTTGCTGGCGTAGTAAATGACCACAGGTTTCCCATCAATTTTCTGCCCCAAAACCGCTCCTACAGCGAAGTTGGATGCATCGCACATGATCTCAAAGAGTTGAGACCAATCAGGGGACTGTAGGATCCGGGCTTGGGTGACTCGGTCACGCAGGATTTCAAATGCTTGAGTGCATTCCTTGGAAATTTCGAAAGGAACATCCTTGGAGAGAAGAGTGGTCAGGGGGCGCGCGATTTTTGAAAAATCAGGGATAAATCGTCGATAAAAACCGACATGCCCTAAAAAGGAACGGATGTCCCTGATCGAGATAGGCATAGGAAGGTGAGAAATCAGATTAACCTTAGCTCGATCCACTTGGATACCTTTTTCCGAAATTGAGTGTCCCAGGACAATTCCCTCAGGCACCATGAAATGGCTCTTTTCCCAGGAAAGAACCAAATTCACATCGATGCACCGCCTGAGTATCTGGACCAAGTGCTGGAGGCAATCGTCGAATGATGCTCCGAAAATTGAAAAGTCATCCATGAAGGCTTCCAGATAATCACCTACCATATCTGAGAATATGGCAAGCATGCATCGCTGAAAAGTAGTGGGTGCATTGCAAAGACCGAAAGGCATCCTTCGGAAAGCGTATGTTCCGAAGGGGCAGGTGAACGTGGTCTTTTCTTGGTCCTCAGGATGGATTACCACCTGGTTATAACCGGAGTACCCGTCAAGAAAGCAGAAGAACCTATTTCCCGTAAGTTTTTCGAGAATTTGATCAATGAAGGGTAGTGGGAAATGATCCTTCTTCGTGGAGGAATTGAGTCGGCGGTAATCTATACAGACTCTCCACGAGTTGGCTAATCGGGTAGGAATGATTTCTCCGGTCTCAGTCGTTATAGTGGTGAGTCCTGCCTTCTTGGGCACGACTTGAATTGGGCTCACCCAACGACTATCGGAGATCGGGTAGATGATTCCGGCATCTAACCACTTGATGATCTCCTTTTTCACGACCTCCTGCAGATTGGGGTTTAAGCGTCTCTGCATTTCACGAGAAGGTCGTGTGCCCTCTTCTGAATAGATATGATGAGTACAATAAGAGGGACTTATTCCAGTCAAATCATCGAGAGTCCACCCGATGGCTCTGCGATGTTGCTGGAGGACAACAATCAGACGGGATTCCTGTTCAGGACTGAGGTTGGAATTGATAATCACAGGAAGGGTCTGATTAGAACCCAAAAAGATGTATTTCAAGTGAGCAGGAAGGGGTTTCAGTTCGAGGATGGGGTTATCAGCAGCAGCGGGTGGTTCAGTATAGATGTGAGGTTCAAGGGTGGGAGTTACTGGGTTGTTCATATCTGGATTCGACTCCTCTGTTTGCGGGTCAAGATCCTTCTGTGGTTGATGAGGCATAATCGAGTTATTCTGGACGTGTGATTCATCAACCAAAGTCCTGATGTCACAAATTTGTTCGATGACACCGCAATTAATTCCTTGTTGGGCCTTAAATATATCAATTTTCAGTGTTTGATCTCCAAACTTAAGCTCTATTTGGCCCTCCTCACAGCTGATGTTGGCTCTCGCAGTAGACAAGAAAGGTCTCCCTAGAATGATTGGTGTATCCCTAGGGTTCTCAGGTGCGTCCATATCTAAGACTATAAAGTTCACTGGGAAATAGAAATCCCGCACTCTTACGATAACATCCTCGAGAATCCCTTTTGGTGACTTTATAGATCTATCTGCTAATTGTAATGTCACCTCGGTTGGTTTTAGCTCAGATTCTTCTAGATGGTCAAGTAAGGATGTGGGTATCAGGTTTATGGATGCACCCAAGTCTAACAATGCTCTATCAAATTGGGTACCACCTATCTTGCAGGAAATCAGGGGAGTACCAGGATCTTTTGCCTTGGGTGGGAGTCTACTGAGGATTACAGAGCTGGCTTGCTCTGACAGAACAATTGGGCTCCCTCCCTTGGTTCGCGGCTTACGCTGGGGTGTACATATATTCTTTAGAAATCGTGCGTAAGCTGGTACGTGGCGGATTGCATCCATCAAGGGGATGTTTATGTGGACCTGCTCGAAGAGCTTTACCAGGTCCTCCTCAGGGGCCACGGGTTTGGTGGTCTTCTTTCCCTTGGTCAAGGCCTCGGGAAACGGGATCTTGGTTGGTTCTTCTAGGATAGGTCCAGGTTGTGGATCCGGGACAGTGGTATCTTGGATAACTATCCTAGGGTCATGGTTATCAGGCTTGGAGTGGTTTGGATAATGCGGGTCTTGAGTTGTTTTACCACTACGTGTTGTTACAGAATTTAATCCGGCCTGATTTTGGTTTGGGTTTGGTAAGAGGGGTGGCTGCTGCTGAAATCCCGCATAAGAAGTTGAAGCTTCCATCTCGTCTGGACATGGAGCAGTAGGGGCCTGATAAATCCATTGTGCATGGCCTAAATTTGGATTCATAACGCGCTTCTGGGTTGGCACGTTATTCGGGTTAGGAAGAGGTTGGGAAGGGAGTGTGCCTGGCTGGCGAGAATTTGCCAACTGGGCCAGTTGAGTTTTAACCTCTGTAAGTTCGTCCTTGTGCTGTTTTTGAATAGCTGCATTCGTTCTTTGAATGTCAGCCAGAGTCTGAAGGATTAGGGACATTTGATCCTGATTTGGCCCTAATGGATAAGTAGGGTTGGGCCGAGGCTGAGGCGGCTGGTAATGACGAGAGGGCTGTGGGCGGGACTGAAAAGGTGGTCTTTGGGTTTGGGAATTTCCCGCCCACTGAAAATTGGGATGGTTTCGGCATCCAGGGTTGTAAGTGTTGGAGAATGGGTCGTTCTGGATGGCGTTGAGGTCCTCGCAGGTCTGAGGAACCTCTTGAGAATCAGGGAAAGGGGGAATGGAGTTCCCCGGGCTGGCGTAGAAATGATCGGATGATCCTCCGATCCGAGAATCAGATGGGGATGGATATGGATCCATCGTAGGGGAAGATCGGTGGAGGATGTTTTGCACAGTCTCCTGTGTGGAAGGAGGCTGTGCAAAGGAGTTACGCGCAGAGGTGGCTCGCTGCAAGTGCTGAGTCAGCTCATCCACCTTCTTCTCAATGATTGAAACCTTGTCCAATCGACTGGCCATTAATTCCAGGTCGACTGATGCGGACAGGCCCTGCGTCTCATGTGCTCCCTTAAGATTCGTCGCTGCGCGGGTATTCGTCCTGTCGAATAATCCCATGGAGTCATTGTTGATGGAGTTCTCGCACATGTTTTCGAGAATCTCCCATACGGTGTCTTCATGTTGACCCATGATGTTTCCTCCGCAAGTTGCATTGACGAAAAGGCGGATGTCCTCACGGAGTCCCTGGTAAAAAGATTGGACTTGTTCCCATTTAGGAACTCCGTGATGGGGGCACTTTCTCATGAGATCCTGAAAACGATCCCATGCCTCATGGAGAGGTTCTCCTGATTGTTGAGTGAAGTGTGTAATCTGATGGCGCAAGGCGTTGGTCCGACCAACGGGAAAAAACTTTTTCAAAAACTCGGATTGAAGTTCTTCCCAAGTGTTGATCGGCCGGGTCTGAGTTTGATACCAATGGGCGGCCTTGTCCATAAGAGAAAAGGAGAACATCTTCATGAGAAGAATATCCCGATTTTGCGCATCTGATCCAAAAGTGTGGGCCAGATGCTTTAGCTGTTTGATGTGCTGGAAGGGATCTTCAGAATTAAGCCCATGAAATTTAGGTATAGCATGAATCATGTTGGGCTTTAATTCGGAATCAGGTCCTCCAGTCGGGATTCTGACTCGAGGCTCAATGGCCACCGCAGCAGGATTGTAGTGGTCCCGCATCATAGGACGCTGTGGTGGGTGCACGAAGTTTTGGAAGAGGTCATTGAGTCGCTGGAGCTGGTGCTCCAGATTATTTTCTTCCTCAACTGGCTGAGCCATGATGGGGGAAGAAGAAGAACTTGGTTCTGAATTAGAAGAGAGAATAATGTGAGGGTGTTGCTGCACAAACACGGGCGTCGAGGCTTGGCCTTGACGAGAGCGAATTTCTAAAGGAGGTCTTAAGGGTGGTCTTAAGGACCTCCTTCCGTACATGCACTGTTGGAAGAGGTAAGTTTAGAAGGTGCTGGACCCAATCAAGACACCCAAAAATGTGTTGGGTGACTATAGAGGTGCGGGGCAGATGGACCCCTTGATCAGAAAGATCGTCCACCTGAGAATTACCTGGGCAGCCAGAGAGGGAGAGTCCCGCTAAGACCCCTACACGGTAGAGCGTCCCCACGGGTTACAGGGTTTCCCCCACCCGACCTCTCTTGTCACTGCGGTTCTAGGTAGACCAGAATGGGGATCTTGACCTCTTAACTCTACCAATTTTTACTTTAAGATCAGGGTGCTTAAGGTTTCACTTGAACTTTAGTCTTTTAAGTGCAAAGAGTGACCTAATTTAAGGTTGGTTGACCCAAGGGGTCAACTTTACCTCTTGTTTCCTTTGAGAGCTTTTAGGTCTTGTCTTTTAGGGTTCAAGTGTTTAGAGAGCCAATTGTTTTAGGTTTTCTTTGGATAGGTATTCTCAGACAAGGGCTTGGGCACACTTCATTTGGTTTTCTCAATTCTTGCTTAAGGAGTGTGTCTCTAAATCCCTAGTGTTGGATCCTAGGTTGGCTCTACTTGGTCCAGTTAGCTCTTTGTTGGGTAATTAGGGCTCAAGCAAGAATGTGTTAGCCCCTAAATACCCTTAATAGTGTGCAGGAATAATGGGTTGAAAACATGCAACTTTTTATGGTTACTAAGTATGGAAGACAGGTTAGCCCTATATTGCTGGTTCTTTTCTTTTCTTCCTCTTTAGAGTTTAGGGGTTAATAACGAGAGGAAAAAAAACAAATACCTGTCCTTGGAGTGGTTGTCGTGCGGTTGCTTGTCTTCTTGATTTCCTGTAGCTGCACAAAAGAGAGGAGATTATCAGAAATTAAAAATAAACAGGAATGTTTACCTCTAGAATAGCCGTTGCTCTGCGCCAACGGCGCCAAAAACTGGTGTCGAACCTTCCTCTATAGTTTTATTATTTCGTCGTAGTATAGTATACAGAGAGGTGATTACCAGTTTAATACAATTTGTTACTCGAAAAATAAAAGAGTTCCCGAGGTCGAACTCAGGGAGCAAGTTGTATTCTAGGGGTACAAGTTTCTTTTACAAAAATAAAGAAAGAGAGAGAGAGAATTTGTTGGCTTTTCTTCTTTTCTCTTTGCTTCTCCTCTTCTTCCTTCTCAGATCTTCTGCTCTCTTCCTTTGTTCTTCTTCTTTATCTGCAGTGGTGATGTTCTTCTTCTTCTGTCAGCTGTTTCTGCTCTTCCTTTTTCTTCTGCAGAGCAGTCCTATTCTTCTTCTTTTTCTTTCTTTCTTCTTTTCCTTTCTTCAGATCTTCTTCTCGTGCTCTTCTTCTTTCAGTTCTTCCCTTGGCCTCTCTGTGTTCTCCTCTGCCTCGCCTTCCTTCTGCCGTCTTTGCCTTCAGGACGTCGTCTGATTTTCCAATCAGACCACTTAAACCGCCGCTGCTACAGTGCCGCTCGGTGATCCTCCTTCCTTCAGCCTTCGTCTTCTTCCACGGTTCTTCTTCACCTGTGCCTGCACACTTACACAGCTTGATCAGAGAGGGGCAAAACCTACCTCTACCCTTCCCCCGCGTCTCTCTCTCACAGAAATCGCTCTTTGGAAAGCTCTCCCAGAGCTGCCGGGTTGCCGGGTACGGGTCGCGCCCGGGTCCAGGCTCACCGGCGTGCGTGGTGGGCGAGGAGTGCAGGTCAGTCTAAGTCGGGTCGGGCCAGGTCCGCGGGGCGTGAGCGCGGACGAGACCGGGTAACCGGGCGGGTGAAGGGGACATCACCCCGTGTGCTGAGGCAATAAGCCTCCATCACTTTTTTGCTTTATACCGCTACGCCCCTTCAGAGCCTTCCGAGGTGGGACTAAATGTCCCACCCCAATTTCGCGCCTGCGCGGAGGAAGCAGCTGGTAATCGCAGCTTTACGCGAGGCCTTCGCGCGAGGGATCCGCCTCAACAGCAGCCTAACGCTTTGCCGAAATGCCCCCGCACAGCCTGGGAGCGTGACCTGGGCACGGCGCACCTGGGACAGCAGGTTGAAGCTGCTTCGCTTCAACAATGGCGGCGACGAGTGCAGGTACCTGCCCACAGAGAAACGGCCTCTCGGCCCAATCAGAAACGCGGAGGACCTTCGCCGTGGCACGACGAAGGTGGTCGGGGGGTGTGCAGGCGGCGGGGCGGAGCCTAAGGGTTGCCCTAGGTCGGACTGTGGGTCGGGAGATGGGTTTGTTCGGTGGAGTTGCAGAGGGTGATTTGGGGGAAGTGGAAGGGCGGAGGTTGATCAGGGTGAGGAGGCGGAGGTTCTGCGGTGGTCGGCGAGCCGTGTGGGTTGCTGGAGTGATGGGAGCGGCTCGCCGGAGGATGGCCGGAGGCGGAGAAGGTGAGGGTGATTGGTCGGAATCGAGGGCGACAATAAATGTTTAAAGTGAGGAAAAGGAAGAGGGGAGGAAGAGGAGGAGTTCTACCTACTTAGCAGGACGAGGAGGGGCCGGAGCGGGCGACAATCGTATCGACTGTCGCCGGAGAAGAAGATGCCCGGGGGAAGGGGCGGCGGTGAGCAGAGGGCCGGAGAGGCGCCAGCTGGGTGCGGCGTGGCGCGGGAAGAGCGAGGGAGAGAAGTCTCTGCTGCTGGTATTGCGGCAGAGCGAAGAGGAGGAGGAGGAAGAACCGCCGGAGCTGGTGGGCGTCTGCCGGAGTGAGAGGAGAGGAAAGTTGGGGGTTTTCTCCGTCAGATCCGAGCTGCTCAGAACGGCGGAGCTACGGGGGTATTTTAGAGGACGAATCAGAGAGGAAGGCGGAGGGAGACGACGTGTCTCCCTCGCCGGAGGACGCCGGAGATGGAAACCCATACCGTCCGTGCGTTCGCACGGCCGGTATGGTGGGTTGCAGCGACCAGGGGGGTGTTCCTGCGACGGCTGACGACGCAGGGCACCCCCGGTTGTCTTGCCAGACCCTCCCCCTTACCCTGCGCGGCGCCATGCTCTGCGCAAGGTCGCCGGAGCATGGTGCTGGCAGGTTTTGGCAGGAGGGACCTGAATGCAAAGAACGAAGGAAAGTTAGGGGCAGAAATGTGAGGGTTCAAAAGTTGAGGGCCAAAAGGTAAATATATGAGGACCAAAGTGCAAAGTTGGTCAAGAAGGTTTCTTCTTAGGCTCAAGTTTTTATACATGACTAATTAGGACCTAAGGAATTTGATGGTGAATTTTATTTCTAGATTAAACCTTGTTTGATCGGTCAATTTATGCAAAAATTCAAATTAAGTTATTAATTGGGCATGGTTCTCACTGTAGGTCAAAATGGGTTCTGAAGGCCAAATTGAAGGTTCTAAACCCTAGAGATTATTTTTCTATGAATTTTAGAGGGTTTATTCTATTTTTACTTTACCTCGAACCTCGTGAATTGAAGTGGGTTTGTTTTAAGGTTACAGATTATCATTTAGTTCTTTGGAATTGCTGTAGCCCTTGTCAGATCATCCCACTTTCCTTCTTATTCGGTTTGTTTGACCTGTGTTTGGACCCTGAATTACCCTGTATGCAGATTATACTGGTAAAATTGCATTTTTACCCCTTATGACTTGTTTTCTCCTTAAAGTCAGAATTCTCTGAGTTAAGCCTTTCCTTGAGTTATGTAGGAGCTTTTATCCTTTGTATTGGGTCAAAATGAGCTAGTTATGGCTCATGATGAGGTTCTCATCATGAGGGAGAGGGGAAGTGTTTTATAAGGCAGCTGCGGGGAGAGAGAGAGAGAAACGGCGCCTGCAGGGAGAGAAAGCGAAGACGAAGGCGACGGGTTCAGTCTGCGCGCGGAGGCACGCAGACGCGAATCGGTACGCTGAAAAAATTTATTACCTGGGAAGGGTTCCAGACATCTGATCAGACGTCTGGACCACTTCCCAGACATCTTAAACTTCGTCTGATGCCTACATTCGTAATATATATATATATATATATATATATATATATATATATAAAAGAAATGTGTCATATAGTATAAAAGGTGGTGTCATTAATAATTGTCACTCTTTAATTGCTACAAGAATAATGTCATGCCTTGCAGAAAATTTGGTTAAAAAAAACCATAAAGCTAGAAGCCTATATTGTGCACTCACATGAAACGAAAAGAGGAAACCTCTGGCTTCGGGTGATCGGGTGAGATTCGGGTGTATGTGTGGGATTGGGGTGGAATTTGAGAGGGGGTTGTGGGTTCCAAGGTGGGGTAAATTTTAAAAATTTTAATTTTTTAAATTGTATAGAAAAGGGATGGATACAGAGAGAAATTTTAAAAATTTTAATTTTTTAAATTAAAAAATTAACAAATATCTTGAAATCGACTTACTTTCTTTCTTATGTTGCAAAATATACATATTAATTATTAATAATCCCATCACTTATTATAATTTCATGCATTGTTACAATCCTATTGATTAAACAACCTTTTATATTTATTTTACTTTAATTTTATTTTAATATACCACTATCTCCTATCAAACAAAACCTAAGATAAACTCATGAGTTACATTTTCATCTTACATATATCAAATTGACGTAAGATTTGGACATGTTATCTATACGGAAACATGGTGTCAACGTCGAAAATTTATATCCAAACTCGGAGATCTTAACGATTGAATCGCCTTGAACTCTTCAAAGTAAAAACATACGAATGCATGCCCGCATGCGTTATGCATACTTCCTAGTCAAAGGAGCTAGCGATCCTTTTTTCTGTTTTATGGTCAACAAGAACTGACAATATGTACCAAATCCTACCAAAAGTAGAATATATTAAGAGAAGAAAATGGTAGAAGAACGACATCCCATGACCTGTGGGAAATTCCCATGCAAATTTTTATACGTTGCATGGAGCCCCGCCAATCCGCTCGAGCTGTTTGCGAGCGTTGAGCAACCACAAACCCATACTCATTAAAAAATGGAGATTCCTTGCGGTGCAAGCATCAACAGGGCCACTGCCAAACATATATATATATATATAAGCAACTTATGAACCTCGTCAATTACATACACAAACCCTAAACAACGGTTTATTAATTGGTATCAAATAGCCATGAAGTATCCTTTGCATCCGTGGTTCCTTTTCGCAGTGATCCTTCTCTTGGGATCTGCCAATGCACAATTGAGAGTGGGATTCTACAAGAAGACCTGTCCCCATGTGGAGGACACTGTGAGGGAGGAGATGACTAAGGTCATGCATGTTGCTCCCAGTCTCTCGGGCCCTCTCCTAAGGATGTTCTTTCATGACTGCTTTGTTAGGGTAAGCTCCTCAAGGTCCCTATTCATTCGGTAATGTGACTATACATAATACTAATAATAATAATTTGGAGCATGATGAGATATGGACACCGTGGAGAATGTTGGACAAGTTACGTTGAGGAGTTTTTCGTAATGGCTATTGAATGTCGAAATCTGGCAGTGCGAAATGCATGGCTTGCAAATAATGCATGTTAACATTTTTGAGAAGTTCGTGGAATAAATTTAACTTTCACGCGCGGCAGCGTTCATATTCCAATAGCTAATTAAAGGAAGGCGATCACATTCCATTCCAGTTAGCTTGTTGTTGCCACCTATATATACATACATGCATGCATCAATTTTCCTTCATTCTTATCCTTAGCTAAAACTAGTAATATTTATATTCCTTAGCTCAAACTAGTAATATTTATATAATCAAATATCTTCACACGTACGAAAATGCGGTGCATATACATGCAACTATCACTGTGAATTAATCTCACTATATATATATATATATATATATATATACGATCAGCGGGGAAGTTAATTGGTGTTGTTAAGAAGGAGAAACCATGAACTGGTTTGGTGACTTGTTTTCGTGGTGCTTGGTGATGCAGGGTTGTGATGCTTCTGTGCTTATCGACACTACTGACCCGAATAATCCTACCGAGATGGAAGCGCCTCCGAACAAAGGAAGCCTCCGCGGGTACCAAATCGTTGACGGCGTAAAGGCCAAGCTCGAGGCATCTTGCCCAGGGATTGTCTCTTGTGCCGACATAATCGCTCTTGTTGCGAGGGATGTTGTCTCTCTGGTACATACATTGCACTAATTAATCATCACTTCATATATATTTGTGTGTGTGTGTATATATATATATATATATATATATAGAGAGAGAGAGAGAGAGAGAGAGAGTTCATGATTATTAATTAATTGGATAAACTCTATAAGTGGCACTAATAGTCTAATAATTCCATGGTACGTACGTGTAGACTCTGGGCCCGACGTGGGAAGTTCCGACAGGGCGGAGGGATGGGCGGGTCTCCATCTCCAACGACGCACTCCAAAATATTCCCCCACCGTCTTCTAACGTTTCAAGCTTGAAGAAATCCTTTGCAGGGAAAGGACTCAGTGCCAAAGATCTCGTCGTTCTCTCTGGTAACTTTTACTACACCTATATCAAATGCCTAATCTGGGATCGTACTATATCTGGTAAGCATAGATCCCCCAAATAATTAAGGTGATTAAATTCTATGAAAACGTATGGTGAAACGTACATCTAAAAAATGCCAGTATTCTTTTTTTACTGAAGATCAGATAATACATTATTTGAAACGAAGAAGAATTTATGTATGCTTCTACTTAGTACAATTAATTAACTGTGAGATGTTAATGATGATTATATTATAACAATTTTGAAAATGTAGGTGCCCACACACTTGGGATATCCCATTGCTCATCGTTCAGCAAACGCATATACAACTTTACAGGGAGAGGGGACAGCTTAGACATCGACCCTATGCTAGATAAGAACTACGTCCCCAGGCTTCGAAGCAAGTGCAAGCCCAACGACAATGTCACATTCGTGGAGATGGACCCTGGTAGCGTCAGAACATTCGACACTAGCTTCTACAAGTTAGTCTCTAAGAGGAGGGGCCTCTTTGAGTCGGATGCTGCCCTACTTGATGACCCAGAGACGAAGGCTTTTGTGCTTCGACACGCCACATCCCCGCCCGAAGAGTTCTTTGCAGACTTCGCTGTATCAATGGTGAATATGGGTAACGTTGGTGTTCTCACTGAAAAGAAAGGGGAGATAAGAAAGCACTGTGCCCGTGTCAACTAGCTAGATAAATGTGGGTATTGGCTATGCCTAATAATTAAGTTACTGGATTTTGTGTGTTCAGCTTCCTTTTCTTTTTCTAAGTTCTCCTTGTTTGACGGGGAAATTAAACATGTTGATGTGCGTAAATGTGTAACGTACTTGGTGAATAAATTAATTTTCCCTTAATTCTAAACAAATGGACCGGCCAGTATCTTTTTCTACTGATGCATGATTTCTATTAACTTTTCTGAATTCAGACATATCCTATTCGATGGTAGGGAAAGATCCCTTGGTTAACTAATACCACACGGATAACTTTTATCCCAATTATCCTGCAGTTTGGAAGAAAAATCAAAAGAAAACAGGAAAATACAAGTACTGGAAACTAATTGGACATATATATATACAGATCCTCTCATCTTCCTACTTAGTATTTTTCTTAAAATTCTTGTTGCTACTTGCAAAAATGGTGATCAAATTAAAGTTGCTAAGGACTGGATACTCGTACTTTAAAGGAACAGTGAAATCGTAGCCACTTGGGACAGAGAAGAAATCAAGCATAATGTGGCATATTCCTAAAATCTAGAGGCTTTACAGGCATTGCTACAAGTATGCTATTAATTGACCTTATTGGATGTGAAACTCTCAGGACAAACATCCAAGACGGCATTAGTAATTAATGTTCTAACACGTAATAGTAAATTTCTTCGGTAAGAGATCTCAGTCTGGTTCGAGCTACCATTGAGTTGCCAGGAAGCATATTTATGCTGGCATTACTGAAGGGGTTTTAAGGGTACGGAACCTCGTTACCGCTCTTGACGCTCTATGTATGAAGAGGGCTTAGTATTTAAAGTTTGAAATTTTCATTTACACTTCTTTGGTGAACGGGCTCTATGGCTCTACTTATGGTTCTCTAAATGGACCCGCAAGTATCTTTTTCTACTGAAGCGTGCATGACTATTACTAACTTTTTAAAAATAATTAATTTTAGTCAATGTTGCAGAAAGATCCCTTATTTAACTAATACTATGCAGACCATTTTTACACAAGTTTCTTGCAATTTAAAAGACAGAAAAATGTCGACAGTACTGGAAACTAATTGGTGACATACATACGTATGGGTCTTCTCTTCCTGCCTAGTATTTCTGTTAAAAATCTTGTTCATAGTTGAATCATGGTAATTGAAGTTGCTGTTGTGTGGATATTCAATTACCATGATTCTTGAAGAATTCATGCATGCATACTGAGGTATATTTGTGAAATCTAGAAGGTTTGGAGGCACTACAATAAAGTTTCTATTCAATGAGTTTACCCCATATGGAACTCTCAGCACAAACGTACAGGAAGGCATCGGTAATGTCCTAAAACATAATAGTAGAGAAGGAAGGTTCGTGATCTAGAGTTTTCTCATTGTGGTTCAAATGTGTCTTCGTCATGTTGCTTAAACTTACACTCTAGCAAATTGCCTTTTTTTGAGTGTGTAAGCTACCAACAGGCTACCCTGCCAACTTGATATCTAATATATGGTCCGGCGACAAGAATGAAAGATAGAAGAAAGCTGTTAACTAATATTAATTAGTTAACATGTAATTGGTTGTGTGAGTAGCTACTTGTATTGATTGTGATGTGTCATCTTATAACAACTCTCTATATAGAAAAGAGATACACCATCGAGCCAGTTGATGTTGCCCAACTACTCTTTCTCTCGATTCCTTTCAAATTCTATGCTCTTCTATTCTCTTCTCTGTCTAAAGATGCTATACAAGTCTTTTATGGGTGAGTGAATAAAGTCTACTACGTGATTGAGGCTTTACTACAGAAAATTGGTAGATCACAATTAATATCACGTGAACAAAGTCTTTCTTTTTTTTAAAAGAAAACAGAAAACAGGAGTTGCTTTATTCATCTCACACTCCCTGGAGGTGAGAAAAAGGCAAGGGGACTAGGCCATGACCTACCAGTACAAGGGAAAACAAAATGGATCACAACTCATGGCCTTCATCATGGCCTTAGGATCAAAGCAAAAAAGCAACTAAAACAAGACATAAGGGAACTGAAGTTTGTCCAAAACGATGATGCCCTGAGTGCGGCAAGGAAGGTCGGAGTAATGGTAGATACGACAAGAGAATCCATTTTAGCCAGGTGGAGCGGGAGCTTGTTAGCCTTAGACTAGATGAAGTTGAAGGAATTGATATTAAGCCTACACTACTGAAGATCGAAGTACTCCTTCTGTACCCGCCATGAAACAGGGATCTTTCCGTTCCACCAATTATAAAGTAGCGAGGAGTCTGTATCAATATGAAAGGTAGAGTCACATGGCAGGAGGCTGGTAGCGTAGATGATGGCCTTGATAATGGCTATTTCTTTGATTCTTGTATCACTCCGACTAGACCTGCCAATGAGAAAATCCCCCCCAGCATCACGTGCAGCCCAACCGACCTTGAAAAAATAACAATTAGGAATTGCAGCAATATTAATTTTAATCCCAAAAGTCGGACAAACCCAAGTAATAGGAGGACTTTCTGTTTACAATTATGAAGCCACATTTGCATAGAGAATTTAGCCCAATTATGCTCCAGAATAATATTTAATCTTTTCCAAGAGATGTTATCATGTTTAATTTTATTATGCATCCACCAAACATTGAACCAGATAAACACTATCAAGCCTTTACAATTCTTATAATCAGAATTGTAATTCGGGGAATTCATGATCTGCATAAAAGAAGCTAGAGTGATGGGATCAAGATGGCTCATCCTAAAGGCCTCATTAGAAATCTTCCTAACAAGTTCGCTTTGCGTGAAGACATGAGTAATGGACTCCTGATGGGGGATGCTACGATAGCAAGAGCATTTAGAAGCCAAAGGGATACCTAGCTTGGAAATGTTATCGTCAGTAGGCATCTTGGACGGAAGAATCCTCCAAGTCAAGAGACTCAAGCAAAGAGGCACCTTTAGATTCCAAAGACCTTTAGCAACACGGTCAATAGGCGAGGATGATCCGAGGACACGGAGAAATACTCGACGAAAGTAAGAGTCCAAATAGGCAGATCTTTGTCCCCATCCAAGTGGGTAAGAGAAATCTTATTCCTAAGATTCTAAGGAATATAAGCAGGACTTGGAGGATCAATGTCATTTGCAATGACATCCCTGACCTAGATGGGAGAGGGAGAAAAGAAGTTGGGGAGAAAGGCTTTCAGCGCTGAGTCTCCAATCCAAGTATCATTCCAAAAATCCATAGCTCCTTCATGAAGATGCCACCGAATGTAATGCTTCATCTCAACATACAACTCCCTCATCTTCTTAAACCTCAATGAAATAAGGGCAGAGCCAGAAAGGGTGCTGCCATAAAGGCCTCTCATAAGGCAAGAATAAGGGGAGTCTTGAAAAAGAATATTCCATATTCTTTTCATTCTAATTGCCTTGATAAAAAAGTGAAGGTTGAGAATCCCAAGGCCTCCATTGGTAAAAGGTTTGGAGATTTTTGCCAAGAAATCCAATGATGCTTTTTCTCCAAAGAAGTAGATCCCCAGAAAAAGTTGGCAAAAATAGACTCAAGTTTAGTGATAATAGCCATGGGGACCTCCATAACCGAGAGAGTATTTATGGGGATGGAGGAGAGAACGTGCTTGATAAGCAAGATTCAGGAGGCAAACGAAAGTAATGTAGCTTTCCACCCCGCAACCTTGGATTGAATCTTCTCAATGATAGGATAGAAATAAGACATTTTCGTATGCCCTGGAAAATAGGACAACCCAAATATATAAACAGGAACGAGCCATGTTGGATCCCTAGAGTTTGGAGAATACGGGACTTCCTATCAGTAGAAAAGTCTTTTCCCAAGTAGAAAAAGCTTTTGGACGTGTTAATGCACAGCCCCGTAGAGTCCTGAAAATCACGGATAAAAGAAGCAAGATTGGAGATAGTCTGAGAGCTCCCATTCAAGAAAAGGACCACATCATCCGTGTAAAGAAGAGCAAGCAAGGCTTTAATTCCACGCTTAACAAAATAAGGGAGGATTTTTTCCTGAAAGGCCAACTCTTTAAGCCTCCGAATGAAAGGCTCCATAAAAAGATCAAAAGGAATGGAGAGAAGGGGTCACCTTGCCTAAGACCACGAGTAGGAGTGAAACAGTTGGAGGAGATGCCATCAATGAGAATGGAGGAACCATGGTGCTCAAAAAAATCTGAAATCAGTGAGATAGCACCAAGAGAAAATCTGAATTTAGTCAGAACATGATAAAGGATCTCCCACTCCACTCTATCATAGGCCTTTTGGAGATCAAGCTGAATGATCATGTTGGAGCCAAACACTTTTCGATTAATACGCTGAGTAAGCTCAAAGGATGTCACAACATGATCAAGAATTGAGCGGCCTTTAACGAATCTAGCCTGCTCAGCAGAGATCAGCTTAGGCATAATTTTAGACATTCTTTCAGTCAAAATAACCGAGGCAACTTTATAAGAAACGTTGCAAAGGCTGATAGGATGGTAATTAGTGAGATTCATAGCATCAGGTTTCTTAGGGATAAGGGCTATGAAGGTATTGTTAAAGGAGTGTAGGCCCTTATGCGTAGCGAAAAAATGAGTAATGGCTGACGTGAGGTCACTGTTCGTTTAAATTCCCAACATAGTTAATTAAGTTAACTAAGCTTAATTAAGTGCAAGAGAAAGTAACTTAGGTTAACTTGAATTAATGTCGATTGAGTAGTATAGGGTCAAGCTAACCTAACATTTTAGATTTTAAATCTTTTTTAACTGGTTGAGTCCAGGTCATTCATTGGGAGGCATAACTTAATTTAATTCACCATTTAATCCTAAGCATTAATTACTACTTAATCAATTAGAATTATAATTATAGTACTTTAAGATCATGAATCTTGCACAAAAGATATTTAATTAAAAACATGCAACATTCCATAAGACAAACATATTTACAGATGAGATCAATTATTAAAAACGAGTAAACATGTTTATTTTTATTAATTTCTTGTCGTTTACAAAAGATTAAAGGCAAGAAAGAAAAATGCAATTAAGTACAAGTGACTTATTTATCAATTAAACTATAAAGAAATTGTATTAAAGTAAAATACAAAAATTGGACATCTTAAAAAAAATGAGCTTGAATTATCAGACGTCTAAACTTTGCTTTTCCTTTTATTAGCCTTCTTCTTCAGCCTTCATTCTTCTCTTTCTTCTTCTGCTATCTCTTTCTTTCTTTATTCCTTTCTTTTGTTCTCTATTTACTTCTCTTTCCTTTTTCCTTTACCTTTCTCCTTTGTTTTTCCCTTAAGCTCCACAAGCTCTTCTCCTCTTCTTCTCTTGAATTTCTTGAGTCTATTATCCTCTTCTCTTTTCTTTCTTTTCCTCTAATCTTTCAACTGTGCATTTGAACCACATTTGAACCAAATTTGAATCGAACCAAAAATTTGGTTTTATGGTTGGCGGTTCGGACCGATCGGGGATACACAACACCCCTCTCAGGGTGGGACTAGACCCTACTGAGTCCAAGCCTGGTTCATTACATTTGGTTTATTTTTGATTTAATCATCACATATGCACAGTCTCCAGCCTCCCAGGCTCACATGCACACGCCCACTCACGGGCCCACGTTCGCACACCCACAGGCGCGCACACACCCAAGCACATGCACCGCACGCACCCACACACACCATATGCTCTTTATGCGCCCTGCGCTGATGACTGAACAACCCTATACACTCTTTACTTTTATCCCAAGGAGTGCACTCTTTCCTTACAGATGTGGGACTATTCTTATCCCTTCCAGACCAGACTTTGGTTGGAGGCACAGGCCTACTCAGAGCTCCAAATCAAGCAAGCTATAGCTCGTTGGAAAGCTCTAGTGTAGTCCTACATGATTGCAGCATCAATTTGATGCTGAGGACAGATTTCACCCTTCGATTTGAAGGGCGAAGATCGACAGTTTCCACGGCCATTCTGGCCTGCAGACGAGTAACACAAGTCTAAGGACCTGCAGACAAGGTCTTTGACCATAGATGAGGTACTGAAGAGATTTAGGAGCTAATTTCTCTCCTAAAGGTGAAGGAAGGAGGTTCAGGAAGCTTTAGGAAGATGGAGAAACTCAAAAGCTTCAAGCAGAAGCTGTAGAGCTTCAAATTAAGCTCTAAAAAGCTTCATAGACAGCTTAAGGTTAGCTACAACAAATTCAACAACCTCTAAAGGTTGTTAGGACTCTATCTGGGTAGTGTTTACATTTGAAATTCATCGAAAAAGCACTGAAGTCAGTATTGGGTTCAAATGAACCCAAACTACATAGAAGTTGGATTCATCTAAAACCTTGATTAAAACTCATTTAAATCAAATCAAATCTATATAAAATCATCTTAGAAGTAATTTGAACTCATCAATTTCTTGAATTGAAACCTAAATCATCAGATCAGACGTAATTTTGACCACTGAACCTCAATATTTGACTTTTATCATTGAGCATTCTCAGATGCAATTAACACTTCAAACCATCTCTATTTGATCTCAAGAACGTGTTCAGGGTTTCAAAAGGGAGTTTTGACCTAGAAACCTAGGGTTTCAGGTCTGTCGCCTAGGCTTTAAAACTAGTTTGTTCGTCAGAACAAACTAAGGCCTATCTAAATGAAAGGTCTTCAAGTCTAATCTCAGGGAATCCATCTGATGCTTCTAAATCTTTAAAATTAAGCTTGTCCCTATTGGACAGACTTCTCCAACTCTACCGGAGTTGGAGAAGACAAAGGTCTAGATCTAACTCTAATCTTTAAAAATTCAAACTAAATATTGTAGAATAATCATTGAGCCTCGAATAAGTGATCTGGAGCATCTTAATGAGTTCTATAGGATGAAGAATACAAGTTGACTTGCCGGAGCTCACCGGAGCTCCAATGAGTTCAAATAATGGCTAAAAGATAGGAAACAACATCAAAACATGCCAGAGACGTTCTGAAAAGTTTCCTGAGGTCACAAGGAACCTCAAGAACACTTTAATTCATTTAATTATTAATCATACTGAATGGTAAGCATTGAATTCATAAGATCTGTAATCTGAGTTCGATAGAACTCAGGACATGTTCTCTCACTCAATTGAGTGGAGAGATCATGTCGGTGGAGTGTGGCGAAGGTGACTAGGTGATTAATTAGGTGGATACACTCCTCCTGAGCTGCCATTGACAACGAGCTTAGGAGGTTGAATGTATTTTAGGAGTTTTAATTATAGGTGATTATTAATCCAATTAAAGTGAGGATAGGAGCCATTAAATGATGATTAAGTGATGGAGGGCCCCAGTGGAGGTGAATTGCCCTCAGATATTTTTGCCATGAACAACGGAAGCAGCTGGTGAAGGTGGAAATGGATTAGGTGATTAGGTGTTCAAATCAGGGAATTAAAGTGTTACAAATGATTATGAATGATTAAGAAAGATGATCGATGAAATTACAAGACAAAAGAGTGCTCCAATCAAGCTCAAAGAGCTTGCTGGAGCTGAGGAAGACGATGGGAAATCTATCATTAAATCTAACTAACCTACCTAATTAACTACTCTAATTAAACTACTTAAACCTACCTAATTAAGTACTCTAATTAAACTACTTACCTAACCTACTGTTACCTGGACGAAGGGGGCAGAGGATCTCTGTCAAAGAATCTTAACGGAGGAGGAAATCAGAGGGTGGAGGAAGAAGTCTGGCAGGTGTAGGGGAAGCGTAGAGATGAAACCCGACATCGGCACTGCGTTAGAGGACTCAGTGGATGACGGCGGAGATCAGAAGCAAGCGAAGACGAACAGAGGAAGACGGAGGAAGAGGAGGAAGGTTGTCGGAATTGGAGTGAATAGCCTATCTGCTATCTCAGTGGAGGGAAAGAGGGAAGGGAGCTAACCTCTTGAAATAGGAGAGGTCGAGGGGTATTTATAGGTTGTGGTGGCTGAGGAGGAGGGTGAATTTGAACGAAAAGAGGTCTCGGAGTGAAGTAACCAATGGCGTCTTCTCTGACGTCAGTGAGGTTAACTTCAAACCCTAAATTGGATTTAAGCTTCATCCAGACCAATGGATGAAAAGAGGACGGTGAGCGCAAGCTCCAGGAGCTCGGCAAGGAAAGGAGGACATTAGATGGACGGTGATTGGCAGGTGTGGAAACCTCCTGTCGTCAGCTGTCGAAGAGGTTGAGGAAGAAATGAAGAGGAAGAAGAATATGTTTATAGGGACCTATCTGCAGTGAAAGCTAAGGACCTAAGTGAAGAAGAAGGACTCGATTGAAATAAAACTTAGGAATTAAAACGTAAACTAAGGTTTTCAAGGTTTATTTTAATTTAAATCTTTTTCAACTTTTTATATATGATTACAAATAAGGCAAATAATATATTGAAACCTTGGATTTATGTTTTTGACCTTTTTAGCTTAATTTATTTAATTAAGTAAAGTTACTTAAGTTATTACATACTTAGTTGTAAGTTATACTTAAGTTAATTAACACATTAATTAGGTAAATTGTTGATGACATTTCAAGTTCATTTATTAACTAAATTATTAATAATATTTAATTCGATAATAATATAACATTTTAAACTTATTTTAAGGTCCTTTAATGTTTTATCCCTTATTTTGTAATTATCCCATATATTTACATATTCCTAGATAATTAACTAGGAAGACTAGTTAATTAGGGGTAATTAGAAGCCATGATTAGCCTCTCATCATATCCCCAAGCCAAAGTTTTGCTAGTCCCTAGCAAAATTAACTAGAAATGTGATGATTTAAACACTTGGGTTTAAATTAATATAAATAAAAACTAAGTAAAGGAATGCTTAGGTCAGAAATTTTTGAATATTAATTTTTTAGATTTTATGTATATATAAATAAGTATCCATAAATATACAGAGCATTATGTAAGAATCTCCTTACTTAGACTTATGACTCAAATAACTTTCTCAAAACACACTCTATTAAAAATAGAGTTTTTAATGGAAATTTTATCAAACATTAGAATCCCAAAAACCACTTATTCTTTATAATCATTCTAAACCCTAGAAACTCAGAATTCAAAGTGATTTAAGAAAACAAAGCTAAAGAGTTGGAAATTAAATTTTAACTCAAAAACTCAATAAACCTAAGTTAGTCCTTAAGTTAATGAAATTTGATTTTTATCAAGCTAAGTTTTAGCAAATTAGCCAGATACTCATCATTAACCAAATTTAGAGTAGTAAAACCCTAATCTACCAGCCTACAGCACCAAGGACAAACTTTTAGACCTAGGGTTTTGTCAATCTTTCTCCTTTAAGTCTCAACTGCAAGTCCTCAAAACCTTATTTCTTAGGCTTCACTGCCCAATACAAAGGTTCAGTAGCTATGATTTTAAAGCATTTGTGCTTGTGAAGAGAATTATCCTAAAGGCATCCAAATTTGCAAAAATCTAGATCTTAAGTTAAGACATCAATTTCCAATCCAAGTTATTCCAATTTGAGCCTTTGGCTTGGCCTTACTCAGGTTTGGTTGCTTTCTCCTCACCAGTTTTCTATCCCGAGGTCAACACTTTTTGTGTATATCTCCCCAGTGTACCACTGTGTCTCTTATTCCTAATTTTTTTCTCCATATTTTTTTTTCAACTTTTTCTATAGGATAGAACACCTATATGTAGTAAGGTGTTCTTTTATTTAATAGAAGGAAGGGTAGGATCCATTTGTACCGAGATGCTTTGTTTGGTGGGAAAAAAACTGCATAAGTACCCATTTGTAACGAGGTACTTAACTGCACGGTGTTTTATTTTATTTTTATTTCTCTTTTTTCTTATTTTTCTCCCCCTTCTCATTTTTCTTACTAACATTATACTCCAAATATTTTTTCTAGGTGAGTGGCACATCCTTCATCCTTTCAAGAGTCGGCCCACGAAAATCCTTGGACTAAAGAGGATTTAGAATCAATCTCTTAACCTCTGTGTTTTCATGATCTCAGATGCCAACAAGATAACTCTATGTGTGTGAATTTTGGATGCTTAGGTTACTTAGCTCTCAAACCAGAGCTTGGACAGTAAAGTCATTCACTCTCAGATCCTTTAAACTTTTAGTTTCCTCCTATAGGATCTGTCAAGACATAACTCTCCAAGTCTAGCCGAATGTCCTTACTTGATTAAGCTAACTATAGCCTAATAGACTTTAAGACTAAGATTCTACTAACTCTTTACTTCATTAATTCTGAATATCAGACTTTTTTACTTAACTTGATGATAAAAACAAATATTCAAAAAGTAAAAAGATTACTTAGTCTAATTGATTAAAAAGTTACAATTTAATTCCACAACTTAAGTTTTGAACTTAATACACCTTAGTTACTTTATTTCAGGGTAAAGAATAGAAAAACAAATCCTTAGGGTTTAAAGATTCTAACTTAAATAAAATCCCATTCAAAATTTCGCAAACAAAAGTGTATTCTAAAAAATGTTATAAGTAAAAATCTAAATAAGGATTAAATGCTCTTATAAAATACTATTTACAATATATATTTTTATTTTTATTATTATTTTTTTTAGTTTTTTTTTTAGTTTCTGACCTAAAAGAAAAGTTAAGCTCTTAATTACTAATATAAGTAAAATTTTTTTTATATCTTCTTCTTTTTCTTCTTTTCCTTATTATAGATGTAAAACCCCTTTATTATTTTTATAATTTTACAATTTTCAAATTTTTATATTTGTATATTTTTATTTTTATGTTTTATAAAATTTTCCAATTTTTATGAATTTTTCTAAAATTTTCAAATTTTTATGATATTTTTTATTTTTGGTATTTCCATTTTTTTAAATTTCGTGAATATTTAATTTTTATGTGTTTTTTTTATATTTTCTCTACAAATACACTTGAAGTGAAAATTTCACTTCACACCCCCCAAGCCAAGATTTTACAATGTCCTCATTGTAAGAAGGGTGAAAAAGATATTGCACTTCACTTAGTGTAGGGTGACGGAAGGAGTCGGATAGAGGAGATCAAAGATCTCTGTGCGGACGATTTTTATTTTGACCAAAGGTCAGAGTGGTTAGTCTGACTAAGTGAAGGTAATCAGTGTAAAATGAAGTGAAAAAATCAGATACAGATTCAAGTGTATAGGAAGAGAAAAGTATAGAAAATAGGAAATATCTATATACAAGGTGTGATGGAAAGATGACAAACCCTAATGGAGCTTGTAACAGTCTCCAACAAGACCTAAAGCATGTGATTCCAAGAAAGGTTTTAAACGTTGACCATTAACTTTGAAGGGTTGATCCTTGTTGGGTTTGGTGATTTCGACAGCTCCATTGTTGAAGATCTAACAGAATAAATGGTCCTTGTCATTTAGATCTAAGTTTCCCAGGGAAGAGTTTCAAATGGGCATCAAAAAGCAACACCTTCTATCCAGGTGTAAAAGATTTGCGAGAAATGTGTCTATCATGGAAGGCTTTAAGTTTTTCCTTATACAGCTTTGAACTCTCATAGGAATCATGACGCAATTCCTCAAGTTCACCAAGCTGCAACCTACGATGATCACCAGCCTTCGCGAGGTCTAAATTACAGGCTTTAATTGCCCAATAGGCTTCATGTTCAATTTCTACGGGAAGATGACAGGTTTTCCCGTAAACAAGTCTGTATGGTGACATTCCTATTGGTGTTTTGTGGGCAGTCCTATAAGCCCACAAAGCCTCATCTAAACGGGAAGACTAATCCTTCCTATCAGGTCGGCTTGTCATTTGAAGGATCTTTTTGATCTCCCGATTAGAGACCTCGGTTTGCCCATTGGTTTGGGGATAATAAGGTGTAGAAATACGATGTGTAACCCTATATTTGCTAACTAAATTCCTAAACTGGGCATTTTTAAGATGGGAGCCGCTGTCAGAAATGATAGCACCAGGTACTCCAAAACGAGCGATAATATGACTCTGAATAAAAGGAATGACAACTCGATGATCATTTGTGCGTGTGGGTATAGTTTCAATCCAACGAGAAACATAATCAACAACAAGTAAAATATATTTGAAGCCAAAAGAGGACGGAAAAGGACCCATAAAGTCTATGCCCCAAATATCAAAGATTTCACAGACAATAATCGGATTCAGAGGCATCATGTCTTTTCGGGACATGCCACCAAGAGTTTGGCAGCGACTACATGCCTTACAATATGTTTGTGAATCTGCAAATAAAGTGAGCCAATAAAACTTGCATTGCAGAACTTTTGCAGTGGTCTTTTGACCAGAAAAATGACCACCACAACCCTGGTCATGACAAAAAGAAAGGATAGAATCAATCTCAAAAGAAGTAACATAACACCTGATGATTTGATCATTGTAGAGTCGGAAAAGATACAGATCGTCCCAGAAATAGTATTTGGCTTTTGATTTGAGTCGTGATTTGCGATTCCCGTCCCAGTCTGGTGAGAATTGATGTGTAACCAAATAGTTAATAATATCTACATACCAAGGAAGATTTGAGGATATAGTTAAAAGATGTTCATCAAGAAAGTGTTCAGTGATTGGAGGAGGTGATTCAATAGTATTAGAAGGAAGGCGGGAAAGATGGTCGGCAATGACATTCTACCGTCCTGCCTTATCACAAATTTCTAGGTCAAACTCTTGCAAAAGCAAGATCCATCTGATCAACCTAGGTTTCGTGTCCTTTTTAGATAGGTGTCGAATAGCTGAGTGATCAGAGTACACAATGATTTGAGATCCGAGTATATAAGATCAGAACTTTTCTAATCCAAATACTATCGCTAGTAATTTCTTTTCCGTAACTATGTAATTCTTTTGTGCCCCATTCAAAGTTTTACTAGAGTAGTAAACCAATACTAGATTCTTCTCGATTTTCTATCCCAAAACAACTCCAATTGCATAATTTGATGCATCACACATGATTTCAAACGGTAAATCCCAATTAGGTGGTTGCAAGATTGGAGCCTGTGTAACTCTGTCTCTCAATGTTTCAAATGCAGATATACACTCTTCACTCATCTCAAAAGTCGTATCTTTTGTGAGGAGGTTTGTGAGTGGTTAGGCAATCTTTGAAAAGTCAAGTATGAATCTTCTATAGAATCCCACATGCCTAAGAAAAGATCTAATACCTTTGATTGAGTCAGGAATTGAAAGATTTGCAATTTGATTGATCTTAGCTCGATCTACTTGGATACCTTGCTCAGACATAAGGTGGCCAAGTACAATGCCCTCTGGAATCATAAAATGGCTCTTCTCCCAATTGAGGACAAGATTCACTTCTATACATCTCTTGAGAATCTTCGACAAATTATTCAGACAAATATCAAATGTTTCCCCGAAGATTGAAAAATCATCCATAAAAACCTCCATATATTCACCCACCCTTTCAGTAAAAATGGCTAACATGCAACGCTAAAAAGTCGTGGGTGCGTTGCAAAGCCCAAATGCCATTCTTCGGAAAGCAAAGGTTCCGAAGGGGCAGGTGAAAGTCATTTTCTCTTGATCTTCGGAACAAATTGCTACTTGATTATATCCAGAGTAACCATCCAAAAAGCAGAAGAACCTATTACCAGCTAATCTCTCAAGGATCTGATCAATGAATGGCAAAGGAAAGTGGTCCTTCTTTGTAACTATGTTGAGCTTATGATAGTCGATACAAACTCGCCATGAATTCGCAATTCGTGTGGGAATGGTTTCTCCAGATTCAGTCTTGATTATGGTGAGTCCTACCTTTTTAAGTACCACTTGAATTATACTTACCCAAGGGATATTAGATATAGGGTAAATAATGTCAGCATCTAGCCACTTGATGATTTCTTTCTTTACAACCTCCTTTAAATTCAGATTTAAATGTCTTTGAGTTTCTCTTGAAGGTTGTTCCCCATCTTCAATATAGATGTGATGAGTACAAAAATTGAGGCTAATCCTAGTGAGATCGTGTAAAGTCCACCCAACTACCTTCTTGTTATCTCGTAAAACCTTGATCAATTTTGATTCTTATGATTCAAAAAGATGAGAGTTAATGATTACATGATATGTTTGATCAGGTTCTAGATAAACATATTTAAGATTATCAGGAAATGGTTTCAATTCTAATGCAGGAGTAGAATCAACAGTAGGATTTGGGGTATGATTTTCGTCTGCAAAGAGTAAATTAAATGAGTTGTGAGATTCAGATTCAGGATCAAGTATAGATTCTGATAGCGGGTTTTCATTTTAAGGGTAAAAGATATCAAAAGATGTGTTTTCTAGTTCTGAAAAACTAAGGTCATCCTCAAAAACTGAAATAAATCTAATTTCCTCAATCCAATTGCAATCCAATCCTCTATAAGCTCTAAATATATCTAATTTAATTGTCTTCTCCCCAAATTTTAACTCAATCTTTCCAGATTCACAATCTATGTTGGCCTTTGCAGTGGCCAAAAAGGGTCTCCCTAAAATAATTGGGGTATCTCTAATAAGTTCGGGTACTTCCATATCAAGTACAATAAAATCCACCAGAAAATAAAAGTCTCGAACTCTTACAATTATATCATCCAACATTCCTTTAGGTGACTTAATAGATCTATCGGCTAATTGTAAAGTCACATTGGTAGACTTAAGGTTTTCTATTTGGAAATGTTTTACCAAAGATGAAGGAATGAGGTTAATAGATGCTCCTAAATCTAGGAGGACTCTATCAAAACACTAGTTCCCAATTATATAGGAAATAAATGGAGATCCTGGATCTTTCTTTTTCAAAGGAAGTGTACTCAAGATGATAGAGCTCACATGTTCTGAAAGTACCACAGTGCTTCCTTTCTTCGGCTTATGCTTAGAAGTACACAACTCCTTAAGAAATCTCACGTAAGTCAGAATGTGTTTGATAGCATCTAGGAGTGGGATATTAATGTGTACCTGTTCAAAAATTTTAACTAAATCCTCATCTAATGTCGTAGGTTGTTTTTTTTTTCCTAGTCTTCTTCAAAGCTTTAGGAAATGGGACTTGGATTTCTTGTTCTACTGAGGTATTTCCCGAATCTCGCGAATTAGTGAGAATTGCAGGATCGGGTTCTGTACCTCTTACAGGTGTAGAAACAGGGGTCGTTCTAGATGTAATAGGGTCTTGGGATAGGTTCCTTGGATAAACTGGATCCCTAGTGGAAGTTCCATGGCAGGTTTAACAGAGTTAATACCTGCATGTGAAGAGGAAGTTGATGAAGAAGAAGATGCTTGTTGATGCTGGAAAGATGGATTAGAAAGTAAAGGTTGATTTCCTTGAGTTAAAAATGATTGTTGTTGATTAAGATACTTGTAATCATGATTAGCAGAGGGTGGATTTTGATTTCGGTTTTGATTCAGATTTTGATTCAGGGGTAATTGATTAAGGAAATGGACATGTCGCTTATTCGGATTTTGAACTCCCGGGTGAGGTCTCTACTAGATATTCCTAAGGTTTGGAACTGGCTGGGATGGAAGGTCCCCTAGCGACGAGATTCAGCTAACTGCATGATTTGGCCCGTAAGATCAGCCAATTCTGTCGAACACTGCTGTTGGATTTCAGCAAGAGCTTCAGCATTTTGTTGCTGGCTCTCAGTCACAGCTCACAAAATCTGGTTGAGCTGCAAATCTCTATTTGGCCCTGCGAGGTTCTATGAACCTGCATAAAATGGCCTCGCATTATGTTGCTGAAACGGCAACGTAAGTGGGTTTTGCTTGGTCAGAGTCGGATATGAAGGTCTTTGTGAATGGCCAGACCAAGAGAAATTAGGGTGATTATGCCATCCAGGATTATAAGAATTAGAATATGGGTTTGATCTTGGTGCATATCCCTGAATGGTGTTCAAATCTAAAGGATAAGGTGTGTTTTCCACAAAAATAGGAAGTGGGGAAAGAGGTGGGAAAGATTGTGGGACAAAGGTCCCTCCTTGGGTTGGTGCAGGAGTAGATAGAAAACCCAAGGAAGATGGATCACTAGAATCCAGATTATTCACAAACTCCCTCCTTATAGGAATTTGCGAAACAGGTAAATGCGTAGGATTTTGCGTAGCGAGCAGAGGTGTAAGAGATTTCATTGTGTTTCGGACCTCGTCGAGATGCTTCACTACGATGTCGACTTTGTCCATTTTTTCTGCAATAATCTTTAAATCCTTGGAATTGGACGGATTTTTGATCTCATGAATGCCCTTATGCGGATTCTGATGTGTTGTATTAGTGCCCCGCGTGAATTGCGACATAGATGCATTATTGATCGAGTTTTCACCATCCCTTCAAATAGTTCTGAGGCGGATTCTACATCACGATTTAGAAAATTCCCTCCACAAGAGGCATCAACTAAATTGCGAATGCCCTCTTGCAATCCATAATAAAAGATGTGCATTAGTTGCCAACGAGGGATGTCATGATGTAGGCATTTCCTTTGTAATTCATGAAAGCATTCCCATGCTTCATGAATTGGTTCTCCATGGTTTTTGAGTAAAAGTCGTGATAGCTTGCCTTAAAGCATTGGTGTGACAATGGGGAGGAATTTCTTTAAAAATGTAAATTCAAGTTCGGCCCAAGTTCAGATTGGTCTTGCAATAGTTCTATACCAATATGTAGCTTTATCCTTAAGGCTAAAGGAGAACATTTTCATTAGTAGGATTTCCCTATTTTGATTTCGAGGTTCAAGAGTTTGAGATAGATTTTTAAGATCTTCAATATGTTGAAATGGATCCTTGGATGCAAATCCATGGAAATGTGGGATTAGACCTATAATGTTTGGCTTTAATTCTGGGTCATTTTCCCCAATGGCAATCCTAACATTAGGCTCTACTTGTGCATTAGATGGATTATAATAGTCTCGGAGTAGAGGCCTAGGACGAGGGTTCGACAAATCAGGGATATCAAAACCTACTTTAGGTCAAGGTGGAGGACGGGCTTGCAGATTTTGCAGATTATGGAGAGCAGCCATCAACAAATTAATTTGGCGGTTCTACTCGAGCATTTGGAGATTCTGGTTCAGGAGCACCTCATGAACATCAAAAGGCGGCATCTCCCCCTGACCAGAAGAAGAAGGGATCTTGGGATTTTTGTTTTGCAATTGGTCCATAGGATCAAATGCAGAAAAAGCAAATGAATCAGACGGGAAATTAATTGGTTGCTTAGGTGCAACCGGTCTAGGTATACCTGTCAATGGAGATATGAGGGGCGATTTCAGGGATCGCCTCCCATGCATAAATCAAAAAAATGTGCAAAGCACACTCACGCCACTAAAACAGCGGCAAACAAGACCCGCAAAATAGTGCAAAAAAGCAGGTTTTTCTCTTCTTTCAAAGGAAAGAAGAGGGTCCTAGAATACGCAAAATAATTTGGATGCAAACAAGTATAATATCAGTATGAAAATATGCATCCTAAACCCGTGTCTACGCAAGTTCTTATCCTTAAAGCTCAAAGGTCTGCGGTCTAGGATCGAGACTGCTCACTACAGGCTCCCCAGGGCTCTAGTAGTGAGACAGACTTGTTGATCTTCAACCAAATCCCTAAGAGGTGCAAAGAGGAGAGGTAGAAAATTCAGACTCGTGTGACTCTAGTGATCGTGTTGTGTGCACGATAGCATGCAATAGACGATAGCGAAAAAACCCGTATGCATTCTGCAAACATATTTAAGTCACAATTTTATTATCCTCTTTTTACTTAATCTTTTTCAAAAATATGATAGAAAGAAGTAAAGTGACCGCTTTTTTAAGTATTTTCAACAAAAATATGGTCTTGTTTATTATCTTTAAGACAGGGATCTACGCGGGCTTTTGCATGTTTTCCCACTGATGCGAGAAAAATAGTAGAAAACTTTTCCCGAGTCAGATCACAACAAGAACTAGCAGGTATATGCACTCCTAGGAGTGTATGCCTAAAACATGCTACTGCTAGCCAGAAAGTATGCGTATTTTTATATTTTTTTAAACTAACTAAATGCAGAAATACAAACTACACTAGAGACTAAGAAAGAAATACTCACAATGGTAGTTATAATGGCCAGAAAAATATAGAATACGAAAAAGAAAACCCACCTCCTTTCCTGAGAATACCCGCAGAGGTAATCCTGAAAAGAAGATAGAAAACAGAACAAAACAAAACTAATTAGTACAAAACAAAACAAATAAACAAAAACAGTAATGGTGAATATAATCTACAGTTACCTCCCCAGCAACGGTGCCATTAAAATGTTCGTTTAAATTCCCAACATAGTTAATTAAGTTAACTAGGCTTAATTAAGTGCAAGAGAAAGTAACTTAGATTAACTTGAATTAATGTCGATTGAGTAGTATACAGTCAAACTAACCTAACATTTTAGATTTTAATTCTTTTTTAACTGGTTGAGTACAGGTCGTTCACTGGGAGGCATAACTTAATTTGATTCACCATTTAATCCTAAGCATTAATTACTACCTACATAATTAATTAGAATTATAATTACAATACTTTAAGATCATGAATCTTGCACAACAAATATTTAATTAAAAACATGCAACATTCCATAAGACAAACATATTTACACATGAGATCAATTATTAAAAACAAGTAAACATGTTTATTTTTATTAATTTCTTGCCATTTACAAAAGATTAAAGGCAAGAAAGAAAAATGCAATTAAGTACAAGTGCCTTATTTTTCAATTAAACTCTAAAAAAATTATATTAAAGTAAAATACAAAAATTGGACGTCTTAAAAAAAATAAGCTTGAAGTATCAAGCGTCTAAACTTTACTTTTCCTTTTATTAGCCTTCTTCTTCTTCAGCCTTCATTCTTCCCTTTCTTCTTCTGCTATCTCTTTCTTTCTTTCTTTATTCTTTTCTTTTGTTCTCTGTTTACTTCTCTTTCCTTTTTCCTTTACCTTTCTCCTTTGTTTTTCCCTTAAGCTCCATGAGCTCTTCTCCTCTTCTCTTGAATTCCTTAAGTCTATTATCCTCTTCTCTTTTCTTTCTTTTCCTCTTATCTTTCAGCTATGCATTTGAATCACATTTGAACTGAACCAAAAATTTGGTTTTATGGTTGGCGGCTCGGATCGGTCGGGGATACACAGCACCCCTCTCAAGGTGGGACCAGACCCTACTGGGTCCAAGCCTGGTTCATTACATTTGGTTTATTTTCCAATTTAATCATCACATATGCACAGTCTTCGGCCTCCCAGGCCCACATGCACACGCCTGCTCACGGGCCCACATTTGCACACCCACAGGCGCACACACACTAGGGCATGTGCTCCGCACGCACCCACACACACCATATGCTCTTTATGTGCCCTGCGCTGATGACCGAACAGCCCTATACACTTTTTACTTTTATCCCCAGGCACGCACTCTTTCCTTATCGAAGTGGGACTATTCTTATCCCTTCCAGATCAGACTTTGGTTGGAGGCACAGGCCTACTCAGAGCTCCAAATCGAGCAAGCTATAGTTCATTGGAAAGCTCTAGAGTAGTTCTACATGATTGCAGCATCAATTTGATGCTGAGGACAAATTTCACCCTATGATTTAAAGGGTGAAGATTGATAGTTTCCACGGCCATTTTGGCCTGTAGACGAGTAACACAGGTCTAAGGATCTACAGATAGGGTTTTTGACCTTAGATGAGGTACTGAAGAGGTTTAGGAGGTAATTTCGCTCCTAAAGGTGCAGGAAGGAGGTTCAAGAAGCTTTAGGAAGATGGAGAAACTTAAAAGCTTCAGAGCTTCAAATTAAGCTCTGAAAAGCTTCATAGACAGCTTAAGTTAGCTGCACCAAATTCAACAACCTCTGAAGGTTGTTAGGACTCTATCTGGGCAGTGTTTCATTTGAAATTCATCGAAAAAGCACTGAAGTCAATATTGGGTTCAAATGAACCCAAACTGCACAAAAGTTGGATCCATCTAGAACCTTGATTAAAACTCATTTAAATCAAATCAAAATCTATCTAAAATCATCCCAGAAGTAATTTGAACTCATCAATTTCTTGAATTGAAACCTAAATCATTAGATCAGACCTAATTTTGACCACTGAACCATAATATTTGACTTTCATCATTGAGAATTCTCAGATGCAATTAACACTTCAAACCATCTATATTTGATCTCAGGAATGTGTTCAGGGTTTGAAAAGGGAGTTTTCACTTAGAAACCTAGGGTTTCAAGTCTGTCGCCTAGGCTCTAAAACTAGTTTGTTCATTAGAACAAACTAAGGCCTATCTGAATGAAAGGTCTTCAAGTCTAATCTCAGGGCATCCATTTGATGCTTCTAAACCTTTAAAATTAAGCTTATCCCTATGGGACAGACTTCTCCAACTCTGCCAGAGTTGGAGAAGACAAAGGTCTAGATCTAACTCAAGTCTTTAAAAATTCAAACTAAATATTGCAGAATAATCATTGAGCCTCAAATAAGTAATCTAGAGCATCTCAGGGAGTTCTGTAGGCTGAAGAGTACAAGTTGACTCGTCAGAGCTCATCGGAGCTTCGGTGAGTTCAAATAATGGCTAAAAGATAGGAAACAACATCAAAACATTCCATAGACGTTCTGAAAAGTTTCCTGAGGTCACAAGGAACCTCAGGAATACTTTAATTCATTTATTTATTAATCATACTGAAAGATAAGCATTGAATTCATAAGATCTGTAATCTGAGTTCAATAGAACTCAGGACATGTTCTCTCACTCAATTGAGTGGAGAGATCATGTCAGTGGAGTGTGGCGAAGGTGAATAGGTGATTAATTAGGTGGATACACTCCTGAGCCGCCATTGACAGCGAGCTTAGGAGGTTGAATGTATTTTACGTGTTTTAATTATAGGTGATTATTAATCCAATTAAAGTGATGATAGGGGCCCTCAAATGATGATTAAGTGATGGAGGGCCCCAGTGGAGGTGAATTACCCTCAGATACTTCTGCCATGGACAGTGGAAGCAACTGGTGAAGGTGGAGATGGATTAGGCGATTAGGTGTTCAAATCAGGGAATTAAAGTGTTAGAAATGATCATGGATGATTAAGGAAGATGATCGATGAAATTAAAAGACAAAAGAGTGCTCCAGTCAAGCTCAAAGAGCTCGTTGGAGCTGAGGAAGATGATGGAAATCTAGCATTAAATCTAACTAACCTACCTAATTAACTACTCTAATTAAACTACTTACCTAACCTACTGTTACCTAGACGAAGGGGGCAGAGGATCTCCGTCGAAGGGTCTTAACAAAGGAGGAAATCAGAGGGTGGAGGAAGAAGTCCGGCAGGTGTAGGTGAAGCGTAGAGATGAAACTCGACGTCAGCACTACGTCAGAGGACTCAGTGGATGATGGCAGAGATCAGGAGCAAGCGAAGACGAACGGAGGAAGACGGTGGAAGCGGAGGAAGATCGTCGGAATTGGAGTGAATAGCCTATCTGCTAGCTCAATGGGGGGAAAGAGGGAAGGGAGCTAACCTCTTGAAATCGAAGAGGTGGAGGGGTATTTATTGGTTGTGGCGGCTAAGGAGGAGGGTGAATTTGGATAGAAAGAGGTCTAAGAGTGAAGTAACCACTGGCGTCTCCTCTGACACTAGTGAGGTTAACTTCAAACCCTAAATAGGATTTAAGCTTCATCCAGACTGATGGATGAAAAGAGGACGGTGAGCACAAGCTCTAGGAGCTCTGCAGGGAAAGGGGGACGTCAGATGGACGGTGATCGGTAGGTGTGGAAACCTCCTGTCATCAGCCGTCGAAGAGGCTGAAGAAGAAATGAAGAGGAAAAAGAATATGTTTACAGGGACCTGTCTGCAATGAGAGCTAAGGACCTAAGTGAAGAATAAGGACTCGATTGAAATAAAACTTAGGAACTAAAATGTAAACTAAGGTTTTCAAGGTTTATTTTAATTTAAATCTTTTTCAACTTTTTATATATGATTATAAATAAGGCAAATAATATATTTAAACCTTGGATTTACGTTTTTGACCTTGTTAGCTTAATTTATTTAATTAAGTAAAGTTACTTAAGTTATTACATACTTAGTTGTAAGTTATACTTAAGTTAATTAACACATTAATTAGGTAAATTGTTGATGATATTTTGAGTCCATTTATTAATTAACTTATTAATAATATTTAATTGGATAATAATATAACATTTTTAACTTATTTTAAGGTCCTTTAATGTTTTATCCCTTATTCTATAATTATCCCATATATTTACATATTCCTAGTTAATTAACTAGAAAGATTAATTAATTAGGGGTAATTAGAAGCCATGATGAGCCTCTCATCAGTCACCTTTGATCAGATCCCAAACTTCCAAGTAAAATTCAACGTTGAAACCATCAAGACCTGGGGTTCGATTCCTGAGCATGTGCGAGAGGGCAGAGAAGATTTCCTCCTGAGAAGGAGGGGCCATCAACAAGGAAGAGTCATGCTGGTTCAGAATAGGGGAGATAACATCCAGAAAAGGGGAGAAATGGGGCACTTTCGAAGTTAGAAGGGTTTGGTAAAAATCGACCGTAAGATCACTAACTTCACTCCAAGAACCCTTCCAAACAACATCCGTGAGCCTGGCCCTATTACGTTTGGCAAAGTGTCTTTTGATAACCAAGTGAAAAAATTTAGAATTCATTTCGCCATTATTGAGCCAAACAATTTTAGCCTTTTGGAGGAGAAAATCATGATACTTTGGGTATCATCCAACTGATAGTGCACATCCGTGAGCTTAGTCGCAACATCATCATCCCAAAGGGATGTGAGTTTCCCATCCAGCTCAACATAACGGGCCTCTAAATTCCTCACTATATCATGGATATTCCCGAAAGTCGTCTTATTCCAATGTCTCAAAATCATCTTAATGGTCGCCAATTTGGAATAAAAGGCCGTTATAGGGTCATGAGAGGGGTCAAAATATGCCTGATGCCATGAGTTCTCCACTACGATACAAAAGGAGGCATCCCTGATCCACATATTTTGAAATCGGAAGGGACATGGATGATTAAAGGTATAGAGATTCAAAATCAAGGTCATAGGCGCATGATCTGAGGAACATCTGGTATGGTAAGAACCACAATCATAATTTTGAAAAGCTGCAGGGTTCAGCAAGATACGGTCTAACTTTCGGTAGATGCATTGATTCCCCCACCTCCCATTACACCAAGAAAGTTGAGAACCCGAAAGCAGCATTTCCATAAGACCAAGATTATGAATGGTAGTTCTAAAGGGGATAGCTTGAGAATCTACAAAAGGTGCACCCCCGATTTCTCAGTAGCACGAATAATACAATTAAAATCACCACTGATGATCCAGGGAGAAGGGGAAATCTGTGCAACAGTGGACAGGTAACTCCAAAGGTTCTCTCTAATATCTGCATTAGTCGAGGCATACATCGTCATAAATTTGAAGGTGTTACTAGCATAGGAGGCTGCCAGCATGATAGCTTGATCCATGGAGGATAAAGTCGAGATGTTGATAGGATCATTCCATAAGCACCAGATCTTAGGAGCAATAGGGGAAGAGAAGGCATGGGAGAAAGCAATGGAATCCCTAATAGAATCTAAGTTGGAGGAGGTAGCAAAAGGTTCCATCAAAAAGATAAGGTTAATCCTATGATCTTGGATAATCATCTTAAGGCAATTCATAGTAGGATCGTTCAAGATGCCCCTACAATTCCAAAAGAGGCAATTCATAACGAAAGGGTTTTGCAAAGAGACTTGGCATGACTTCGGGTAATCCTACCCGAGTCCTCCAACAAACGACTACCATGGGCTCCTCTAGCCTCAAGAGGAGAGTGTGCCTCATATGCCGAGTCCTAGAGGAGCAAGGGCTCGCATCATAGAAAATCAATCCACCTAGAGGCTCCACATCCGAGAGAAAATATAGGGAATTAGCATCAATGCTCGAGCACAAAGCAATCCCCCCATCCACCAGCTCCCCGAGGGGAGAGGGGCCAAAATCCGGTTTAGTATCTGGTGGATGGGAAGGGATAGGAAGATAAATACCCCAAGAAAGTTTAGGATTCCCATTTGAAATCCCATTTTTAGCCAGAGCTAATTCCAAATGCATTCTATCAATTTTTTCCATTTCAGGTTCACTTTCACATATTGAAAAATGACTATTAAGATCATTTTCATAATCCAGCAAGTCAAATAACCATTTCAAACCATGCATTTTCAAGGAGCACGAACTAGCAAGGTGGTCAAAAGGATAGAGGGGGGAAAAATCTTCTTTACGAAAATCCAGCAAGTTCAGCCGACCACTATCCAACGACAAATCAGTAGTAACTTTAATTGGATGTGTCAAAGAAGGCGAAAAATCCCGAGCATGCATAGAATCATCCAAAATCGACGACAGAAAAGCCTGATCATGCACATCATGAGGAAGAACCAAAGATGGAAAAACCTGGTCATGCACCACAACAACAGAAATCGAAGGAAAAGGGAGTTTAGAAGATATCACCTTGGGGGAAGGATCAAAGTAAGGCTTGACAGCCTCACTTTCCTTCCACTTAGCTCGGGTAGCGATCCTCTTCGCTCGATGCCAGAGATGGACGGAGCACTTCTTCCTTCCATCCTGGGGGAGCGAAGAGGAGGTAGGTGATAAACGTCAGTTTATCATCATTCTTATGCATTAAAACAAACCTAACTCTTAGGATTTTGCTTTGCAAATAGGTTTTTGGGCAGCATTTAGGCACAATTAGGCTAGACATGCATTGCATTTTTTATTGTATTTTTGATACATTTTTGTGAGTGTTAGGGATAAGTAGATGGCCAGATCCCTAGAACCCTAGCACTTAGGAAGGCAACTGGAGAAGGAGAAGCCTAAACCAGTTGGAACTCAGCCAGATCCAACTCACCATAGCTGGATTTCAGCTCACTTGGACTAGGGTTAGCTCATCCCTGCTCCATTCAGCTCATCTCAGCTGAATGGTAGCTCAAGAGAGCTCATCTTAGCTCACCCTAACTCAAGTCAGCTCAGATCTAGCTCAACTTAGCTGAATCTAACTCATCTCAGCTCCCATTAGTTCATAGGGAGCTCTAGCTAGCTCAGCTGAGTTGACTGGAGTTCACCTCAGCTCAGGACCAGCTACATCCAGCTCCGTTCAACTCCAGCCAGCTAAAGATGATTTCATTTCAGCTTAGGAAGCTCAAGTCCAACTCTTGGGGACTCATCTTAGCTTAACTCAGTTGAGCTAAGCTACCTTAGCTGCCTTAACTAGCTTGATCCGCATTGTCCCCGTTATTTCAAAATCCGCGTTGTCCCCGTTATTTTAAAACATAAAAATCATATATTAAAAAGACCAAAAAGAAAGTTGATTTCCATCTTTAAAGCAAGAGATTTAATTTTGCAAAATTACCTCCTTAGATGACCCTAGATACTCCCCTATCTAGGTTTATAAATTTAAAAGCGGCTCAGTTTTTATGTGTTACAACAATAAAATCCTAATTTTACAAACCACGCAAAAATCCGATCAGTAGGAGAAGAAGAAACCCCCCCAGAAGAAGGGATAGGAATTATACATGCCAGATCATTACACGTGTTAACCCTTCCCACAAGAATCGGAGTCTCATCCACAACCACTAGGGAAGATCCACCTAAGTAGAGCGAGTCACCTAGACTTCCTTCGGACCTTCAGACGTCCTCAAAACCTCCTGCTCTGGTTCCTTTGCAACAACCTTCCCCGAAGCAGGGCACTCTCCCACACTTGAGTCCTGGAAACTTGAAGTGGAAGCAGCAAAAGGGTAGCCAAGAAAAGAGTGACCAAGCTTAAAGCATCTCGACCAGGAAAGGGGAACCTTCTAGAAAACCACACAATGAGAAATACAAAATCTCCATTAAAAATCATAACCGAATCAAGGCACGATTTCGATAGATCTACTTCAACACAAACCCTGGGGTAGCCAGGCTTCAACCCTTGGACCATCCTTTGATCCACACAAATGGGATGCCCCAGTTGATAAGCCAAAGACAAAAAGGCATTGGGATGTAAAAGATGCAAGTTGAGACCAGGAAAACTAACCCAGAGAGGGATGGTAACAACAGCAGAGTCTGTTCGAAAGGTAGGGGTCCACCAGATGAACTGCAACCAAGTACCATCCACAACCACAGAGGTAAGCGAGTAAATCTTGCAAAAGTTCCAGTAGGTATCACATTGGATAAGCCAGTGTCAAAAATCTAAAAGCACCAAACTGTACCCCGCAAAGAGTTGAAGGCGCTTAGCAAGAGCAGATTGAAGCTTGCTCATAGGAGGCTTAGGATCCCATGTGCGCACCACAACATATGAGGAAAATGAATGACCAAGATCCTCAACCTTAGCACAGGAAAAAGGCATCCCCTAAACACCATTCCTCATCTCAGGACGTCGAACCTTGAAGTTCATCTCCACAAAGGAAGGCTGAGATGAGCCAAAGCAAGCTAGCACAGAAGCAAAGGATTTCTTCTGTGGCAAAGTTTGATCGTCCGGAGATGGGGAGGAAGAGAGAGTCGCAGAAGAGGCCATCACCAAAGAAACCACACCCCAGAGCCGATCAAGGCACACACAAGCACAAAAAATGAGAGATCTGAAAAGGTGAAAACCAAAACGCACATAAACCATCGATCTTCTAAGAAGAAGTGTGATTAGTGACATGCAAGCACAAAGACAAAAGAAAAGGAAAAAAGCAAAGTAGCAATGAAAGCACCTCCACCGCGCCCTAAGCTCCCCAAAGTCCAAACGACTAACCCCAAAGGAGGGGGAGCAAGGCCCCTCCCCTCAGGGGAGGGAAGGAAAGAAGGCACACTAGAGGAGCGGACGAGAGAAAACAAGGGGGACGGGGAGGGGAGAGTAGCGGAGAGGGGGGAAAGAGAAGCAAGGGGGGAAACACTCCAAAACCCTAAGGGGGAGGGAACAAATGAGAGGAGCTTTTGATTGTGCTTAGGCGTCCTCCACCTAACACCTCGTCGTGTCGTAAATCGGATCACGTGAACAAAGTCTACATGAATACTAATTGTCAAATAAGATGCTATATAAAAGTCTACGTGAATAAGGATTTGCTTTACTACATGAGTGGGTGAATAAAGTCTACTTATTCACAATTGGTAGATCATGGTATTACTATAGAAAATTGTAGCCTTTATTTGACAACTTATTCTTATTATATAGCAAATCCTTGTTCTTTTGTGCCAAATAGGATAATATTCCTGCAACTAGTGAACTTGATCCTTCCATGTAATGGCATCTTCTTCCTATTTGTCTAATCAATCTTCAACTCTAACTACTAGATTTAGGGGCACACCGACAACAACAATCTATACTTGTGTCCCATTCAACCTTTCTTTTTTTCTAAATATAGGAGCCAATATTATTCATCTCCCACACCTTGGAGGGCAAAAAAGGAGGGTGATGATAATGTCATCATCAGCTATAACTAGCTTTAATTAGTCAAAATCAATAGACAACTACTCGTACATAACCTCCAAAGAGCTGTAATTCATTGCATATCCCTTATGAGAGATAAACAGTAAAATAGGGGTAAATCTGTATTTTTAACAACATATTATAAATGCAAAGTAATAATGGGGTTTCTTAGAGGTTAATTAAAGGTCAAATGAGCATTAATGACTAACAAGAGGGTCTATGCAGATAGAAATAGGTTTTCGTGCATTTCAAGAATTAATAGACATCCGAAAAGCTAATTTCAGACCCACTTAATTAACAGAGGTTCTATTCAAGATAAAATTCATAAACCTTCTAAAAATTATATAAAAATATTCTATAAGGTTTGGTATCCTTGATTTGACCATTGGAATCCATTTTGACCTAGAATAGAGTCTCAGACAGGAAGTTACCCTAATTTAGGTTTCTGTGCAAATCACCCAGCTAAACTAGGTCAAAACCTAAATTTGACTTCACCATCAGATTCTTTGGGTCCAAATTAGGTTTGTACCAAAATTTAGGCCCAATCAGAGGTCATGTTGACTTGGCTTACATTTTAGTCCAATTGATTCTTTATCTTTCATTCAGCTCCTCAACTTTCGAAATATTTGCATTTACCCCTTTAACTTTGTCATATTCTTCATGATTAGGTCCTCACTGCCTTCAGAGTCCTAAACTCCTCACCGCCAATCTTCAAACAAGGTTTTCACCCTAATTTTACGGTAAATCCCTTCCAAATTTGGAAGGAAGACTTGTGATGAGATTCCCTTCAATCTGAGCTTGATCCCACCTTCCAAAACTTATCCAAGGGTTCATGCGAACTCTTGGAAACCTGACATCCTAAACCCTGATTTTACGATCTCTTCAAGCTTGTTTCCAAGCTTGGAAGCTCACCCAATTGCCTATATACAACCCTCGTCGCCTGCCTTACCTCCTTAGCAAGTTTTTGGGCTGAAAATCTCTTCTTTTCTCTCTCCCCAAGCCCGATCCGAGCTTACTTCGGCAACCCTCTACCTCTGGTCTTTTCATCGGCCGTTGCGTACAATAGGTAGCTGTTATTCTTTCCTCTCTTCAATCTGCACCTCGCCATACCCACGAGGTGCCCTCCAGCCCCGTCATCGTCGCCGTTCTCCCTCCCGGAGTATTCTTTGTCTTTGGCGTCGGCCCATCACAACCGGAGCTTCCTCTGCCTTCTCTTCATCCACTAGGTAACTTAGACGATCCCTCGATCGCTACTGATCACTCCAACATCTCCAGACCTCGACTTCAACCCCTGTCATGCCTGCTCGAACCTCATCTTCCACCTCGCTGGCATACCTCCAACAAACTTGCACGCCCGCTCCACTCCACCAATCTGCTCGCTACCAACTCCCACACCATTGCCGTGTCCATGTGAGCAAAACCCCTCAAGAAATTATGGGGATTGTTGCGCCAATTGCTCCACAGAACACCACCCCCTTCGCTTTCATATTTCGCCTCTGCCAACCACTTATGATGACCTTCATGGCACGCCACCACCACCACCACCCTCGCTGCACTCGCGCAACTCTCCTGAGCCCTTCTGATGTGGTCGCCAGGTCGTTTGGTTCATTTCAGGTACTCGACCTCCGCCACCATTGACGAAGCTTTTTCCACGACTCCAAGTGCTGTGTTCTAGCTGAGTTCCTCAGCTAATCAACTCACAGGTCGCATGGACTCCTTCTAGGTTCATGCCCAGGTCTCCAATTGGAGGATACTTCCTCTCTTTTGACCGTAATTAGGCGCTTCCTCAGCAGTAGCTTCACGTAGAGAACTGCAGGCATTGTAGTCCCACATTGTGGGATTGAGAGCTCTTAGCGCAGAACAAAAGCAAGTCATCTCCCTGACCCCTCGCCCAAGATAGGAGGGTCGGGTCCCCACACACACCTCAGTGCACACCTCGCCTACGGTCACACCATGTAGGTCTAGCCAACATCCAGTTACCCGCCTGTTTACCTGCTTACTGATTCGATTAGGAGGGGGTGAAGAGAAGAAAGAGAGGGGGGGTGAAAGAGAGATCTTCATTTTCGTTGAAAACTTTAACATAAAATGTCGCGTCGTTGTATTTCGTTGCGTGGTAGAAAATCACTTTTCAAAAATATTTATTACTCAAAATCTAACCACAAAGATAGTTTGGTCATCTCCACAGGGAGGAATTAGCCTACTGTACTAGTGATTGGTGCCTTAATTATTCGGGAAACTTAATGGGTGTGCATGCTAATTCATGCAATTCTTTTTCAACATAAGTCATTATTTATGTAATTAATCAAGAATATAGGTGCACACATACAAAATCACCATTATGGAAATATGTCAATCATGATCTTGGTACTGACAAGCACCGTCAATCTTAATCAAAATACAACTTGTTCCCCCAAACCAATATCTCCTACGCTATCATTTATGAGATAAATGCAACTATATGTAATTCGAATAAATCAGAGGGATATCCATGCAAATCTATCATAATATATTAATTCAATAAATAAGTAAATAGTAGAATTTGCAATGGCATAAGGCGTAAATAGAAATATGAGAGAAAATAGAGGATTTCTCTCTTTCTTCCTCGCATGCGTCGTCGGGCGCAGGTGGTCCTACAGTGCATAGTGGAGGGTGGCTGGGATGTAGGCTTCACGATGATGGTGTCGGGGCGTCGAGAGGCGGTTGGAGTCGGCTGGCCGGTGAGGAGGATGTCGGTCGTTGGTGACAGCAGGTGGAGCTTGCACTCGTCGTGGAGGGGGTTGGTAGGCGTATGGAGGTTGGGACGTGAGACAAGGAGAACGGCGAGGTTGACGGTGAGTTTGGGTGCTTGTAATGGCCGTATGAAGCGAGGAGGCAGCTACAACTTTGGGTTCCTTCACTGCATGACTGATGTGAGGAAGAAGAAGATGAACAGTTGTTTGTGGGTGTTAAAGGGCGAGGGGTTGGTGCGTGGTGCATGAGGAGCAGAAGCGCAGTTTGCGAGCGGGCAGTGCGTGGAAGGCGCGTGGAAGGTGCGCTGGTCACGCAGCTGTAGGCGGTGTGTAAGGAGGGGGTGATCTATGGCTAGGGGGTCAGCGATGGTGGTGGTGGTCTGTTACGTAGAAGAACAAGAGGAAGAAGATGGAAACAGAAGAGGAGAGAGTGTGGTGGTGCGCATGCTGTCACCGTGCACACATATGGTTTTGGAGAACGGAGAGTGTGCTGCATACGCTTTCAACCACGGTGTACGTCAGGGGTTCACGATGCACGCTCCAGCCAGAGGGTGCGCCCCCCCTTCACGATGGAGAGGATGAAGAAGTCCCCTCCCGGGGAAAGGGAAGATATCCCTGAAGAAGATGCTGGCTTTCATTTTAAACGTCCCTAGTTTGTTTTTCTTCGACCGCCGATTTCTCCAACCACTCAGCGAAGATTGTGAGTGGTTGGGGTGGTTGAAGAGATGAGGCACTATTGGTGGAGGAAAGGCGGTTGCAGTTGAACATCATCAGACATCCAAAATAAGTTCTGTACATCTTAAAAGTTGACAATAATACGATCCCTGCTCATCTGATGTCCAAACTCAATTCCGGATGTCGTATAGAAGCAAAAATGGATGTCTGACTCTCGTACCTAGCCTGCATTCATAAAATATATCATATCATATGCTATTAAATGTAAAATTAGCACATAAAATTAAATGCAAGCTAAGGTGAATTGCCATTTAACTCCTACTCAATTAACAATTAAAGACAACTAATTAGAGAGTACTTAGGCCAAATAATGATCCACAAAACAAAAGTGGACTTATCAGGGGGGTTTTGCCTCGCTCTCTAACTCTCAACACTTAGCCATTTTAGAGGTTTCATGCCTCTGCTGTGTGTAGCTGCTAAGCCTCTCCTATGAGACTTGAAAGAAGAAAGGAAAGGCTATGTGCCTTTACCCTTATGAAGGAGAGAAGACCTTGAGCCTCTACTGGTTATGACGTCTGAGCACCTTATCTATCGTCTGATTCTACTAATTTGTCTTCTTGTGGCTCTTTGGTTACTTATCTTACGTGGATTATTTGGTTGAGCTTACTGTTCCTTTATTTGAGATTATTATGAGGGGTAATTGGTGATATAAATCACCATTTTACTCCATTATTTTTGGATTCAGAGGTTGACATTCATATATTTATCATTTTTGAATGGAGAATTTGTTATAGTTGCTCATATTTTGTGCTTATATTATGATCTTTGGAATTAAATTGTAATACTTGCTCCTTGTGTTCGACCTCATACTTCAATTTAGATTACGAGTAATAAATTCTATCTGTTGATTGAGCTATTTGGGATACTTAGCTACAACGAAACGACTTTAAAAACTCTCCCATCTAGCCCTATTAAAAGAGGGCAAGGGGACTAGACCAAAACCTGCCCTTTATAGCAAAGGATGGACCACGAATCATGACCTATTACATCAAAACAACAAGGCAACAAAACAACAAAAGCTAGAAAAATAAAAGGAGCAGAACTACCATCAACCAATGACATACGGGAAATGGATTTTGTCAAGCCTGATGGTACCACAGCATCTGGAGCCAAAATGGTGCTCCATGAGATAAAATGTCCTAGGCCTAGCCGCAGAGTGGGCTATAAGTTTGGCAATACCATTAACCACAGGGTGGATGAATTGCAACAAGATGTTTTGAATGTGAAGACACTTGACTTGGTTGAAGTGCCACTGAGCCCTCCATGGGACCGACACCTTTCCTTTCCACCAGAAGTAGAGCATGGAGGAATCCACCTCTAAGATAATAGGATAGTCCATTTGGTTCCAGTTGGTAAGGAAGTGGTGGATAGAACTGAGAAGGGCTAATTCATTCTTGAGAGTAGGCATCTTCGCAGCAGTAGCTGTCACAAAATTACCATTAGGATCATGCACCACCCAGGCCAAAAATGAGTTATCCTCTTTCTGGATTGCAGCAAAATTAACCTTGAACCCCAAGTGAGGGTGAACCCAAGATAAGGCAAATTGAGTGGGTCGCCTAAGATGGAACCAGGAGGCCATATTGAATCTCCTCCAATTATGCTCCAAAAAGAAAGGAATATTGTTGAAATTAAAGCCATCATTTTTAATTGTGTTTCTTACCCACCAGGTGTGATACCATATAAAAATAATAAGACCTTTAAGCATATTAGAATGGTTACGAGTGCTGGTAGTATTCATAACATTGAGGAATTGGTCCAGAGAAATAGGATTGAGAAGAGCCTGTTGGAAAGTCTAAGAAGAGATTCCAGAGAAAACTTCACTAGAGGATAAGAGTTGAGTTAAGGATTCAGCTTTAGGGAAGATTAAATAGCAGTGGCATTTAAAAGCTATGGAGATACCACGACCTTGGATCTGATCATCAGTAGGAAGCTTATTGTGGATAATCCTCCAAGCAAGGAGGATTATCTACAAAGGAAGCTTAAGGCTCCACAAGACTTTGAAGACAGGATGGATAGTTGAATCTCCGAAGTTGAGGAGATAGGAAGAGGAGATCGAGAAGTTGCCAAGAGGCGTAAGAGACCAGATAGGCAAGTCCTTGGCAGCATCTAATAGGGTATTTAGGATTTAATAACGAATATGATCAGGGACAAAATGAAGGAATTGACCTTGTGAGGGATTAGTGATGACATCTTTCACAAAGATAAAGGAGGGAGTGACCTCCGGGGGCAGAAAGTCCTTAAAAGGAGAATCCCCAATCCAAAGGTCTAGCCAGAAATCAATCATCCCCTCTTTCACATCCCATCGCATGAAAGGTTTCATGTCAAGATAAGCATTAGCCAGAGGTTTGAGTCTATTGGGAAGATGAAGTGGGAAGGATCCAACATGCCCATAAAGGTTTCTCATCAAAACAGCAAAAGGAGAAACCCTAAAGAGAATACTCCACACACGCTTCATCTAAAGGCCTTGATGACCAAGGAGAGATTCTAGATTCCAAGACCACCACAATCAGTAGGTTGGAATATATGCCTCCAAGCAATCCAATGTTGATGTTTGGTCTCAAAATTAGAACCCCAAAAGAAGTTGGCAAAAGCAAACTGAACTCTCCTGATGACTGTCTTGGGAACCTGTATAACAGATAGGATATGAATAGGAATAAACGTAAGATCATGTTTGATGAGCAAAATCCTAGTAGCACTCGAGAGAAGATTATCTTTCCAGCCGGATAATTTGGAAAGAATTTTATCAATAAGATCATGGAAATAAGCAATTTTGGCTTGACTAGTAAAAATAGGGCAACCTAGGTAAGTAAAGGGGAAAGTACCCATTTGGAAGCCCTTGATGGTGAGGATCCGGTTGACTATTCCAAGGGGGAAGTGTTTCCCAACATAGTAGAAACTCTTCGTCAAAATGAGATTCTAGCCAAAGTTCAATCCAAAGTCATGAATGAAGTTCATAAGGTCAGAGATAGATATGAGATTCCCATTGAAAAGAGAATAATGTCATCAGTGTAAAGCAAAGCAAGAGGAGAAGCAACACCTCTTTTAATAGAGAAGGGTGATATTTGACCCTGGAATGTCAACTCTTTAATTCCCTGAATGAAAGGCTCCATAAATATGTCAAAAAGAAAAGGCGACAAGGGGTCACCTTGCCTCAAACCACGAGAAACTTCGAAGAAGGAAGAGGAACTACGATCCACAAAAATGGAAGAGCCCTTATGCCGAAAAAAACCCTTGATGAGATTAATGACTTGCAAGGGGAACCCAAATTTAATGAGGATACGAAATAGAGCTTTCCACTCCACCCAATCATGTGCTTTCTGCAAGTCTAAGTTGAAGATAACATTTGAACCATGGACCTTGCGATCCAAACGCTGGAAAGCTCAAAAGTGATGGAGATATGATCAAAGATAGATCTCCCTTGAATAAAACCAGCTTGCTCGGGATAAATGCTCATAGCCATAAGAGGAGACAATCTTTTGGCAAGAATGACAGAAGCGATCTTATAAATAACATTACACAAACTAATGGGCCTAAAATCAGAAAGATCATTGATGTTGGGCTTTTTAGGAGTGAAGGAAATAAAATTAGAGTTAAAAGAACTGGGAGCAGAGTTTTCAGAGTAGAAATGAGCGATGGCTTTCACAACATCATCTTTGATAATATCCCAACATGTGCGATAGAACTCCACGTTAAAACCATCGGGATCAGGCATACTATTAGATGGCATTTGGGAAAGGATCTGGAAAATTTCTCACCATCAATGGTGGTAGGGAGCTTTTTTCAAGAAATACTAGAAAGGTAAGGACCAAATCGTAAGAAACTTGAAAGTTAGGGGGCTAAATGTAAAGAGTAGAGTTTTTAAGGTGTAAAATGCAAACTAGGTCAATATGAACTTTGATTGGGCCCAAGTTTTGGTATTAACCCAATTTGGACCTAAGAAATATAATGGTAAACTTTGATTTGAGTTTTGATCACGGTTGACTTGGTAATTTGCACAGAAGCCCAAATCAAGGCAAATTTCCGTCTGAAACTCTATTCTAGGTCAAAATACGTTCTGATGGTCAAACCAAGGGTACCAAACCTCTTAGAATATTTTTATATGAATTTTTGAAGGTTTAGATTAATTTTATTCTGACCAGAGGTTCTTTGACCCTAGTAATTAAAGTACCTGTGCGTCATTGTAGCATGTCCAAGTTTAGTTTGCTAGTGCATTTTGATAAGAGAGAGATAGAGAGGGATTTTTCATTTTGAGAGTTTTCACTCTTTTCTTTTTATATTCCCATAAATCCAACATCGGATTGGCCCTAAACATTGTCTGTATCAAATTCCTTGTCCCCACCATCATTCCTCGAAGGGTACCTGGCTTTCGATGCTTTGGGATAGCACCGCCCATGGCAACCCTCAGAACCCTCGCTTTCGACACTTCTAGATAGTGCCACCCATGGAGTTTTGTAGCTAAATTTATGCCTTGGCAATCGACATTTCAGGATAATCCCTCCCATGTCACCTACAGCATAAGGTGCTTACATGCCCCCGATAGGATATTTAGATATCCTAGGAGACAAGCACCGAGGAGACAATATGTTGTTATGCATCTTCGAGGGGAGTATTTTTCATTCCACCTCTCCACATCAGGAACTCGTACAATCAACTTATGTCTTCGAGCCGCTCCTATGTTAGATCTTCGAGAAAACCTTTTTCAGAATGAACACTTTTGGCATTATATCTTCGTTAAGCGCACTAAACTAGATTGGTGCATGAATTTTGGGTGCTTACGTTACCAAGTTCCACAAACCAAAGGGTAGACAATGGGGCTGAATAATCCCTAAGCCTTAGACTTAATACATCAGCCTTACACTTTCCTCAACCTCTTGAGGACTAATAATGATCTTAAAGAATATGAGAGTGTTTAAGCCCTAAAATAGGCCCAAGAGGCCTAAGGTCGGTACTCGTCACTACTCTGCTAACTTTTAGCTTTACAGGTCTTAATTCATCATCCGATCTAGCCTAGAAGTTAGGTGAGTTCCATACTCAATCACATGGACTATCTCATTTTCTTTCTTTTTGATTGCTCCTTTTTTCCTTTTCTTTTCTTCTCACTTTCTTTTCAATTTAGCTTGAAATTGACCTCTCCATCCTCCTTTCTCCATTTTTTTCTTTTGAATGAAACCCCTCCATAAATCAAATTTCACAATATTTTGCACTTTAATATCCCCCATGCCTAAGATTTGCAATGTCCTTATTGTAAATTAGGTGGGTTCGAGTTTAGCTTAGCTCGTACATTAGAATAGGTTTGGTGGGTGGTGAATGGGTCGAGATGACTATTGCAGACGATTTCAAGCTCTGATACAAATATTAAAGGTGGAGTCGGCTGTTATAGTGGACGAACCCTAAAGTGCAATATGATTTCAGCATAAAGATAGGTCAGAAGGGGCTCAGGTTTTTCAAAATGACGGGTTGCCTCTCGTTAAGTGCTAAGTTTAATGCCATCAGCTTGGCACAATGTAGCTTAGGGAGAATGGAGATCAAAAGATACTATAGCCAGATTAGAATCGATGAGTTCGAGGAACGGTTTGAGTCTCTGACCCTTTACGACAAATGGTTCTGAGTCGTGGCTGAGTTCATTGATTTTGACAGCTCCATTTCTAAAGATTCATCGAACAAGGAATGGTTTGATCCACTTCGATCTTAGTTTTCCTGGGAAGAGCTTGAGCTTAGCATCAAAGAGTAACACTTTCTGACCAGGATGGAAAGATTTTCGCGAAATGTGCCTGTCATGGAAGGCTTTGACCTACTCTTTGTAGATACGTGAGTTCTTGTATGCATCATTATGTAGTTCCTCAATCTCACTCATTTGCAACCGATGCTGGATTCCAGCCTTCATGAATCTAGGTTGTACTTCCGTACTGCCGAGTAGGGTTTGTGCTCCATTTCTATAGGGAGGTGACATTCTTTCCCATACACGAGTCAAAAGGGAGATATTTTTAACTGGGTCTTATGGGCTACCCTATAGGCCCACAAGGCTTTCGGAAAGCGGGTAGACCAATCTTTCTTGCTAGGCCAAACAGTGACCCAAAGGCTTTTCTTGATCTCCAGATTGGATAATTCAGTTAATCCATTGGTCTGAGGGTGATAAAGAGTCGAGGTATGATGCGACACCCCATACCTTTTCATCAGGGACTAGAAATGCACATTCATGAAATGAGACCCACCATCACTGATGATGGCCTACGGAATCCCAAATCTGGAAAAGATGTTCTCCTGAATGAATCAGAGAACTTTGTGATCATTGGTCTGGGTGGGGACAACTTTGATCCACTTCGAGACATAATCAACAACAAGTAAGATGTACTCAAAGCCGTTAGATCCTGAAGAGGATCCCATGAAATCAATTCCCCAGATGTCAAAGATTTCACACACGATGATCAGATTTAAGGACATCATATCGCGTAGGCCCATGTTGCCGAGGATATGACAATGGGCATAAGACCTACACTAGGATTGTGCGTCTTTGAATATTGTGGGCTAAAAGAACCCACACTGGAGGATCTTTGTTGTGGTTTTACACCCAGAGTAATGGCCACCGCAGGCCTGGTCATGGAAAAATGAGATGACGTCATTGACCTCGTCGTCAGGAATGCATCTCTAGATCACTTGGTCGTTACTGATGTGGAAAAGATATGGATCTTCCCAAACATAGTACTTGGCATCAGAAATCAGCTTGTCCCACTGGGAGGTGGCCCAATTAGGAGGGACTTTCCCCAAAACCAAGTAGTTCACGATGTTGGCAAACCAGGGAAGTCCATTAATGGCCAAGAGATGCTCATCTAGAAAGTTCTCGATGATAGGTCCAGATGGGTCAATGATCGAAGAAGGAAGGCAAGACAAATGGTCAGCTACCACATTCTGCTTTCTCGCCTTGTAGTGAATTTCAAGATCGAATTCTTGCAACAACAAGATCCAGTGGATTAATCTAGGCTTCCCGTCCTTCTTCGTAAGTAAGTGCCTCACTGTAGTGTGATCCGAGTAAATGATGATGTGGGATTTCAGGAGGGATGATCTGAATTTCTCTAGACCAGATACTACAACCAGCAGCTCATTTTCCATAATCATGTAATTACACTAAGCCTCATCCAGTGTCTTGCTGGCGTAACATATAACTACCGATTTCCCGTCAATTTTCTGACCCAGCATCCCTCCTACTACGTAATCAGATGCATTGCACATGATCTCGAAGGGTTGAGACCAGTCAGGAGATTGCAGGATTGGTGCTTGGGTGACTTGGTCACGTAGGATTTCAAATGCATGAATGCACTCACTCGTCATCTCGAAAGGTGTGTCCTTTGTTAGAAGATTCATTAAGGGGCATGCGATCTTGGAAAAATCAGATATGAATCAGTGATAAAATCTAACATGCCCCAAAAATGATCTAATATCTTTGATCGAGGTAGGCACAGGTAATTTGGAAATCAGATTTACCTTGGCTCGGTCGACTTGGATACCTCTCTCAGAGACGAGGTGTCCAAGCATGATGCCCTCTGAAACCATGAAGTGGCTCTTTTCCCAAGAGAGAACCAAGTTCACTTCCATGCATCTTTGAAGGATCTGGACCAAATGCAAGAGGCACTCTTCGAAAGATTTACCAAAAATTAAGAAGTCATCCATGAAGACCTCAAGGTATTTACCAACCATATTGAAGAATATGGCTAGCATGCCCCGCTGAAAGGTGGCAGGTGCGTTGCATAGCGCAAATGGCATCCTGCGAAATGCGTACGTACCGTAGGGGTAGGAAAGGTAGTCTTTCCTTGATCTTCGGGATGGATTTCCACCTGATTATATCCAGAGTACCCATCCAAGAAACAAGAAAATCGATTTCTTGCCAGTTTCTTGAGAATCTGATCAATGAACGGGAGAGGGAAATGATCTTTCTTCGTGGAGGCATTCAATTTCTGATAGTCTATGTAGACTCTCCATGAATTTGCAATACGAGTCAGGATAGTCTCTCCAGATTCGGTCGTAATCATGGTGAGCCCTACCTTCTTAGTTACCATTTGAATGGGGCTTACCCAGCATCTTTCAGAGATCGGGTAGATGATTCCAACATCTAACCACTTGATAATCTCTTTTTTCAAAACCTCTTGAAGATTTGAATTCAGTTATCTCTGCATTTCTCTTGATGGTCATGAGTCGTCTTTAGTGTACATATGATGTGTGCAATAAAAGAGGCTTGTCCCAGTCAGGTCATCTAGAGTCCATCAGATGGCTCTTCGATGCTTCTAGAGAACAGAAATCAGCTTGGTTTCCTGATCAGGTGTGAGTCGAGAATTGATAATCATAGGAAACATTTGATTAGAACCTAATAACACATATCTAGCACCAGGTTATCAGTAGCGGGTGGGGGTTTGGGATGGGTCTCAGAGGATAAGGTGGAATCTATGGGTGGGTCTGGATCAGCTATGGGATTCTCTATCTATGGGTCAAGATCTTCTTGTGGCTGAGGATCGGGGAAAATTGGGTTTTCCTCTATAATCGGGTCCTCAATTGATGTCACAAACTTCTTCGATCGCCCTATAATTTATTCCTTTCCGAGCCTTCAAGATATCAATCTGTAATGTCTTGTTCCCGAATTTCAATTCGATTTGGCCCTCTTCGCAATTAATATTTTCCCTAACTATGGTTGGGAATGGTCTCTCTAAGATGATAGATGTGTCTCTCAGATTTTCAGGAGTATCCATACCTAATACGATGAAGTCCACCGAGAAGTGGAAATCTCGAATCCTAACTAGAACATCCTTAAGAACTCCTCTAGGTGACTTAATTGATCTGTCAGCTAGCTGCAAGGTCACCTTAGTTGGTTTGAGCTCAGTTTCCCTGAAATGATCCAGTAGGGATGTAGGGATCAGGTTTATGGAGGCTTGATGTCGACACAATTATTGAGGGTAAAATACCTATTCATGCATGTTCCTAGGCTTAGATTTGCATTTCATGTTATAAATATTGCATAGCATAAATCATTATGCATTAGAGTAGTTGTGTATAATTTAGGTTAATTACATCCTTTTTGTAGTCAAGAGAGAAGGAGATTTATTTTAGAGCCTCTGATTGATAATCTGACCATACAGATCTGATCAGGACGACGATCGGAGTCCAATGCCTCCGAAATTGCCTTGATCGGAGTTCTGTAGCACCATATGCAGTCCTAGGAAGATTAATGGCCAAGGGACTAGGTGACATAATTTAAAGCTTCAAATGACAAATCCGACCACACGGATGGAATCGGGTCGATGATCGCAACCCAACGGCGTGAAAATCGACTCAATCCAACCTCTATAGCAGCCCCTACAAAGGAATGAAGAGGATTTTAGTGAGACAAACATGCTCGAGTATGACAAACCATTTGATAGCCCGATTATTGAAGATTTTGATTTGGTTGGGGCTAACTTGGATGATTCGATTCTTGATGATTCAATCAATAGCCCCATTCCTCAACAGCACCCCGAAGAGCTGACTTTTGAGATCATTGTGCCCAAGTCAATCCTAATTCAGCCACAATTTCTAGACTTAGGTAAATTAGATGGGGTGTACAACGATCAGGAGGTTCCAGAAACCTTGATTTTAGAGGATAGGAATTTGGAAGTTGAAATCTAGGAAGCTAATTCTGAGGGAACTATGATTTTGGATTTGAGGGTTCCTGTTGACCTGAAACCACCTACTTTCTACGAGGACCCTTACAATATCTTTGACGTGCAACCTAAGCTTGGAATAAATGACTATCTTTCTGAGCTAAACTTTAAGTGGACATCTGAACCTAGTGAATTAAATCTACCTTTTGTCCGACACTTTAGTCTTGGGTTGCACACAACCAAATAGCAGGCCCGACCCCGCAAGCACAATAATCTTCGATTCTAGGTGATTTTCATCCAGAACCTTAGAAGCACTCAACCTTGGGCATGGGTCTACACCACAACTTGGTCCACATCTGTGGACATCTTCCGCTAGTGGGTCTGAGGATTAATCTTTTGATCTTGATTCTGACTTGCACTTGTGAATTCTACATTTCTTCCTTGTATGTATTTTATGCCTAGCTAAAGGCATTAAATTTAGCACGTGTGTATACTCTCCTCTTTGTGAAGCTGACTGGATTTTCACGATATTCAAGTGATATTCTTTATTCCACCCATTTCATGTCTTTGTTTTTACAATAAGGGCATTGCCTCATTTAGGCATGGGGGTGGATACTTAATCCTGAAATTATTTCGTTAGCTCTATAGAATTTCTTTTATTTTCTTTAAAAAAAATTAAAAATTCAAAAAGATAAAAAATAAAAAAATAGAATTAGCAGAAGAGAACTTAGGCATTTGGAAGTCATTAACTTTAGGAAATGATACTTTAGGACCTGAACACTTAGACTCTTCAAGTCTTCGGACTTAATTAGCTCGGGTGTCCACTCGAATGTAGATTTAGTCTCGAGTCCTCGCCAATTCAATTTTATTTTTAATTTGGTAAATAAATTGGGATGATAAGTACACGACTTATCAACCTGCCCTCTGATTTAAGGGGATTTTAAGTCTAAGCATCAGACACTATTCGCACTAACTCACTTTTCGGTGGTTTTTACGGAAATTGGGTAGCTAATGAACTGTCTAGGGTGGTATGGCTAGCAAGTTATCATCGGTAACAGCCTATTGGCTGGTTATTCAGAAACCAGCCACAAGACCATTCTCTTCATACTGCCTTTAGGTAAATCTTAGATAAAGGAAGCCACCTACTTAGGAAAAAGAAAAAAAAAGCACCCAAAAAGAAAAAAAATAGAAAAATGAGAAAATAAAAAATAAATAAAATCACACGTCACCGCATGAGTATGGCTAGCACGTTGCCGTGGGTAACAGCTCATTGGCCGGTTGTCCAGAGCCCAACTCACAAAAATGCACAAATAATTCTCAAAACACTTAGGGAAGAAGCGAGGAAGTAGAATAAATCGGGGAGATATACATTGGGTTTGCCCCTGTGCTGACCCCATAAAAAAATAAAGTAGGGAGAAAGCTATCGTTCAAAAAAATAAACCTTTAGGCAGAAACTCTTAAGGTCACCTGGGGTCGTAGATCCCGAAGTCTGTTTTAACTACGCCTAGTAAGTCTTTCACTCTTTTCACTAGATGCTTAACACTTAGAGTCCTTTTCGAGTCTTGGGCGAGTCAAGTAGCCATAAAAAGTTATCCCGAAACTCTCAAACTCCAAAAGTCCAAAAAAATAAGAAAAGAAGGAAAATAAAACAAAAAGTATCTTCCCTTTTCAAATAAGGTGAAGACTTGGGTGGTCTGCATTCTAGCAAACACTCAGGTACTATTGAGTCTTTGTAGTTTAGGACCTTAGCTAAAATTTTCTATTGTTAATAAACGACTTAGGTCTAAGCGATCTAATCCTAATTCTCATTTTATACATAGCATGCAGTTTAATTTTGCTAGGAACTAGAAAAAGATAGGCATGGGGGTATGATGCAAACATAATTATTGAGGGTAAAATGCCTATTCATGCATGTTCCTAGTCTTAGATTTGCATTTCATATTATAAATATTGCATAGCATGCATCATTCTGCATTTAGAGTAGTTGTGTATAATTTAGGTTAATTGGATCCTTTTTGTGGTCAGGAAAGAAGGTGATCTATTTTGGAGCCTCAGATTGACAATCTGACCATACGGATCTAATTAGGACGACGATCAGAGTCCAACGCCTTTGAAATCGCCTTGATCAGAGTTCTGTAGCACCATATGCAGTTTGAGGAAGATCAACGGCCGAGGGACTAGGTGACGTAATCTAGAGCATCAAACGACAACCCAACAGCATGGATGGATTCGACCTCTGTAGCAGCCCACACAAAGGAATGAAGATGGATGGCCCAAATCGCACCACATGGCACAACCCAGGCCACCCATGCACACACATGTGCCACCACACACCGCAGTAGCACTGGCGCGCACGCACGCGGAGGCATGCATGCGCCCAAGTGCAGAGGCGCACACAAGGCAGCTGTAGCTATAGCAGAGTAGTGCGCATGCGTGCGCGACAAGGGCACGTGGAGTGCACGCTAGCACAGCGTTGGTGGGCACAGACCTTCAGCAACATTTGTGGCAGATCTTCAGCAATGTTTATTATTGTCACTAATTGCCCTGTATATGAATTTGATTCTTTTCACCATTATAAAAGGACCCCTACTCCTCCCATTTTTCTTCATCTCTTCCTTTCTTCCTCTCACCACCTCCAAGGGTTTAAAGAGAGCTTGTCCCAAGCCTAGGATGCTCCTTTAGATTAGAATCAAATATTTTCCTGCCTCTCATCCCCACTAGTGGAGCATCCTATGGCCGTCTTCTCACCTCCCTTCGGGAAGAAGATCCTCGCCACGACGTTGTCCTGCCCCACCCTCTGTCCTTCAGCTCCATCCTCGTTCGTCCCTCTCCTCACCACCTTCCTCCAGGCGACGTCAGAGCGAGTCATCCTCCGAGCGACCGTCGAGGGGGATTCTCTCACCACTTTTTATCTTTATTACTTTCATAGTGCAATCTTTCCTGCCTTCCTAGTTGTAACAAACATTTGATTCAGAAATATATGTGATTCTCTCTCTCTCTCTCTTATATTTTGCAAGTAGATTAGTTAGATAAGCATTTGTCGATATGATCTCTTGCTTTCTTAAAATTCCAAAAAAATTTATAAAAGATAAAAATGACAAAAAAGAAATAAAATGAAACACGGATTTCATAAAACCAAATGTTCGCTTCCCCGTGTTCAACTCGGGACTCACTTTTCGAGTTTCAATTATAAATTTTATCTGATCGACGGATTTTCTCATTAATCGAACTACAACGATGGGTTTTCCAAAACTCGAATCCTTACACGTGTGAATCCTGACGGATCAAGGCTCCTAAATCAATAACACTCGATCAAACTCTAGATTGTCGATCTTACAGGAGATCAAATGGGTGCCAGGATCTTTCACTTTCTACGAGAATTTACTTAGGATGATTGAGCTGGCTTGCTCAGATAATACGATCGGACTCTCGTCTTTATTTCGTGGTTTATGTTTCAGTGTACATAAGTCCTTCAGAAATCGCACATAAGCCAGTACGTAGCAGATTGCATCCATCAAGGGGATGTTTATCTGCACTTGCTCAAAGAGCTTGACCAAGTCTTCCTCGAGTGCCACGGGTTTGGATTTCTTCTTTCCTTTGGTGAAGGCCTAACTAAATGGAACCTCTGCAGGTTCTTCTAGGATTGGTTCAAACTCTGGATCTAGGATAGGGGTATCCTAGATAAACATCCTAGGGTTAGGCTCTGAACTACCAAGTTTAGAGTGGCTAGGATAAGGTGGATCCTGGGTCGATTTGCCACTACAGGTGCTAACATCATTAAGGCCTGCCTGGTTTTGGTTTGGAGTTGGCAAAAGTAGTGGCTGCTACTGATATCCTGAATATGATGTGGAATCCTCCATCCCATCAGGTGATGGTGCCGAAGGGGCCTGATACACATAATGAGCTTGGCCCTTATTCGGGTTCATAACGTGCCTCTGGTTCGACACATTATTCCGATTCGGCAAAGGTTGAGAAGGAAGTGCACTAGGCTGGCAAGACCCAGTCATCTGTGCAAGTTGATTACAAACCTCTATGATCTTATTTTTGTGCTATTTCTACATAGCCACATTAGTGTTTTGGATGTCAACCAAGGTTTGTAAAATCAGATTCATTTGATCTTCCCTTAACCGCCTAGATTAGTAATTTGGATTGGGCCTAGGTTGAGTGAGCTGATATGGGTGTGAAGCCTGTGGTCAAGGTTGGAATTGAGATCTTGCGTTCTAATTGTTTCCTAGCCATGTGAAGTTGGGATGATTGCATCATCCAGGTTATAAGTGTTAGAGAACAGATCATTTTGTATGGCATGGAGATCCTCATAGGTCTGAGGGACTCCAGAGAAATCAGAGTATGAGGGTTTAGAGTTCCCCCAACTAGAGTAGGTTGGTTTGGAGTTTTGTCCAAAATCGAGATTAGACAGGGGTGGATACGGATCCATCCCCTAATAAGAGTGGTGGTGAATGTTATTTGATGAGTATAATTTATTGGACACTTAATTTGCTTAAGTACATTTAAATCATACCTAATTAGATTGCAATTAGAATCAAGTATTAATTTATCTTAATATGTTATGTAGGGAGATATGTGCAAAATCCAAAAAAATCCAATACCCAACCGCATCTTCACCATCAACGGGAAGGTAATCCTCATCGGCCTAAACTAACAGCCAACCCAAGTCGGCCAGCCGTTGGCAATGACTCATTGCCAAAGTTGTTGTAGGAGATCTCGAACGGAATAAACTGAACGAGTGAGAGTCAGGGAACATCTATAAAAAGAAGATGCTCACGCACGAGGAGAAGATCCACCTTCTTCCTGGGATCGCCGGGAGGAAGGAAGTCCACCGTGGAAATAGGAGGGCATTATGGAGATCGCTTGCACCATGACTTGAATGGAACCCAACTTCACCACCGCAAGCCACCACAACCGTGCCCCTGACTGCCACTGCGAGCCACCATCAAAACCTTCAACCACGTGCCTCTCATTCAGTTAAGTCATCCGAGAATCTTCCCAGACATCTGAAGACCACCACCGTGTTCCAACTCACCCACCATGCACTTAGCTTTCACTGTGGAACATCAAGCTCGCACCGTGATGCCACCGCAAACTCCTCATCGATTGGCAGTGCGGTGACAATGCACTACCCCACCATAGCAACCACCTGTGTGTGCCCAGCACACCACGTGCAACCCTTCCACGCCCCAACAGCCACCTATCCTTTTTCCCTTCATCTCCTTCTTCAACCTCCTTCTCCACCACCGTCCCCTGCAACTCCAATAAAAAAAGGAGCCCAAAGTTTGCAGTCACCAATCCACGCTGCCGCCCATCTTTGGCCACCCGATCTCTTCGCCAACACCACCGTTGACTCCTCCACACAACCGCCAGTCGCCGTCGATGTCCTCCTCATGAGCACAGCTGCTCCCATGCCATCAATCGACGGCTCCACCACCACCAGCAACCCACCACTATCGGCCTTTCCAACATCGACCGACCAACCTCGGCCTCCTCTAACCATGCCGTCACCATCAACGCATAGGTCAAGATCCCACCTCCTCCTCTGATCATGCTCATCACCATCGAGCCTCGCCTCTATGCACACTCCACCTCTAAGCAAAACCACTATTTTGTTACAATATCATGCCTATTAGTTATTACATTTGATGCCCTTGTGAGAATAATGCTTTAAGATTTTATATTGGGAAAACTATCTCATATTCCCTCTATCTTTCCCTTTATTTTTTAGGATCTATTTTTGCTATCAGCATGCCCTCTTGCTCTCTTTCTCTTATGCATTAACAGAGATAATTTCCTTATTTGTGAAGCATGAAGTGAATGGAGTATTTACTAGGTGAAGGTTTTGGTTTCAAGAAAGAGCATGATTGAAATATTTTCAGTTGTGAAAAGTGCATGCAATATCCTTCACTTTTCTCTTACATTATTATTTTATATAGAGAAGGAGAAATTGAATTGATCAAGAAACTAATTCATGTGGAAACATTTGCAAGTTTATTGGGTTTGTGCCTCCCTGTGATACGACCTAATCCACTGTGGTTAAATTTAATTATTTATTCTTTGATTGAGAGTTTTTCCACCACATAAAATAGGACATATCTTTTTATTGCTATCTCTTTAATCCAGTGAAAATCTCTCTATCAAATGGCGTCGTTGCCGGGGAGGCAACAAGCCCAGTAAACTCGCATGTATTTCCTGTTCATAGTAATTTCTAATCAGGGCTATATATTCATTGATATATTTCTTTTCCCTGTGCGTGGTACATCGAAGGAGAAGGCGCACGCAGCAGACACTCATCTTGGTAGACCTTGCCGCCACCTCAAAGATAATCACAGGAGCCTGTAGACCTCGATCCCACATGTGTGGAGACACACGAAAGCCCATCTAGGAGGATCCTGCCTCTTAGATTGTTGATTTAAAATTTTAAAGAAAACTCTTTAGGATTTATACTATGATGAGAGCCTCATCATGAGCCCTAACTAGCTTATTTTGACCGAAGAAAGATAATAAGAGCTCCTACATAACCTAGAGAATGGCCTAATTCAAGGAATAAATGTTCTGAGAAGAAAACATGAAATAAAGGTTAAAACCGTAATTTTACCATTGCAGTACGTAAACAGGATTTCTCAGAGGCAAAACATAGGTCAAATGATCTGAATAAGATAAAAAGTGGGTTGGTTCAGTCAGAAATGGGTTATTGTGCAATCAAAGAATTAAATGACATTCTGTAACCCTAAAATAGACCCGCTTAATTCAACAAGGTTATGGCTAAGATAAAAATAAACTATACCCTTTAAAATTTATGGAAAAATATCCCCTAGGGTTTAGAACCTTCAAATTGGCCTTTGGAACCTATTTTGACCTAGATTGGCGTCCCAGCTCAATATTTGACCTAATTTGGGTTTTTGTATAAAATGTCTAGTCAAACGTGGTCAAACCTAAAATTCAACTTCACCATTGGATTCTTTAGGTCTAAATTAGGGTTGTACCAAAATTTGGACCTAATGGGAGGTCATCTTGACCTACTTTGCAAAATAGTCCACCCAATTACATTCTGACCCCTAACTTTTGAAAACTCTTGCGTAGACCCCCCTAACTTCCTCGCCACTCTTACAATCAGGTCCCTCCACCATTAATGGGGAGAAATCCTACTCCGGCAAGGAATGGAGGGGGAGTACTCCTTGATTCCTCAGTGATTTCCTCTCAGATTTGGAAGGGAGATTCTATGAGGAATTCCCTTCCATCTGAGCGCAATCACAAGATCCGAATCGCACCCAATCTCTCGTGCGAACGCTCGAGAGATTTGGGTATCCCATGGATTTCCTACTTTGGTGAAGACTCTTGCGCTTGGAAGCTTGTCTTCCAAGCACAAGAGCCCCTGCCAGTGCCTATAAAAGGATCCTCGACTCCGGCCGCATCTCTTTAGCTCGACTTGGCCAGAGAATCACCCCAATTTTGTCTTTTTCTCCTCCGGTCAGGTGTCCAGTGAGCTCCGGTGAGCCCCCCTCCTCTTTCTTGTCGCTCTACCACACTACCAGTGGTAGAGTCACCCTTACCATCTTCCTCCGCATCATGCAACACCCGCGCAAGCACCTCTAGCCCCGTCGTCATCATCGTCACCCTTCCCCTGGACACCGTCTTCTCCGACGATAGCAGGTACAGCCAGCTGCCACCCCTCCCCCTTCGTCCCCTTAGCTAGGTTAGAATTACTCGTCTCTATCCCCTCTTCAATTCCCCTCTTTTTATTTCCACTTTAGACCCCTTGCAGCCACTGTCCACCGCCATCTTCTCCATCTCCGGCTGCCCACTGGTGAGGCGCCTCCACCGCTCCACACCTCCACATGCCTTGCCAGACACCTCACCACCTCCGCCATCGTCTACTGATCACCTCCCGCCCATCCACTGACTGCCATCACCGCCCTAAACACCCATCGAACAAACCCATAAGCATGGCCACAAGGTGACCTAGGCACGCATGCCTAGGCCTCCCCATGGCCTTCCACCCACCGTATCACCTTCGCCAAGATGCGGTGAAGCTCCTCAGGTGTTTTAATGGGGCCGACAGGCCGTATTGAGTGAAATGCAGGTTGACCCCCCTTCCGCCATTGACGCTAGAGCAAGAAGGTCGCAAGCTCCACTCCAGGCTGTGCGCTCTAAGCGTTAGATTCCCAGGTGAAGCGGGATGAGTGCGTGAACTCACACAGCCAGGCAATTGGCTTGGCAAGTAACCCAGCAGCAACAATCAAAGAAGACACCCTGCGGGTGTGACCGCAGAAGCGGGTGGGACATTTAGTCCCACCTCGTGAATGCAAGAGCATGGCTCGTAGGATAAATTGGATTTGTGCTTTCTTCTCATAGCCTCAAGTAACATAGGGGTGAGGTCCCTCGCCCTCACTCATGCCTCGTCTGCGACTTGCCCCTGTGGATCTGGTACCCGACCCGATTACCTAGACCTAGCACTCCTCACGCACTACAACACGCCGGTGCGTTTGAACCCGAGCACGCGATACCCGACCCAATTACCCATCTCTGGGAGAGCGTACCGAAGAGAGAAATAGAGAGAGAGAGAGACACGGGGGAGGGTAGGGGATAGGTTTTGCTGCATGGTGTTGAGTAGGAAAGGAGGAGGAGCTAAGGAAGGAAGTGGCGTAGCAGGGAAAAAAAAGAAGGAAGAGGAAGGCATAGCTGAGGTAGAGCTAAGACACTTAGCTGTAGAAAGGAAGAAGAGAGGAAGGCCAAAGAGAAGAGAAGGAAAAAGGAGAGCAAAGGGCTGAAGAAGAAAGGCAGAAATCAAGGGAAGGAGCAGCACTGTAGCAGGGGTGCGGTTGAAAAAGGAAGAAGAAGATAAGAAGGAAGAGGAAGGTGTAGCTGAGGCTAAGGCAAGGTGAAGCTAAGACTTAGCCGCAGAAAGAAAGAATGAAGAAAGGAAGGAAGAAGAAGAAGAAAGGTAGAAGCCAAGGGAAGGAGAAGCACTATAGCAGAGGTGCGATTGAAGAAGAGAGAAGAAAGAATGAAATCAAAAAGAGGAGAGCTAAGGATGAAGAAGAAAGAAGAAGGAGAAGGGCACTGTGCAAAAGAGAAGGAAGAAAGCCAAAGCTAAGAAGCAAGAAGAGAAGGGGCTGAAGAAGAAGACAAGCAGAGACAGAAAGAGAAGGAAGAAAGCCAAAAGCAGAAGACAAAGGAAAACAAGAAAGAGTAGAACTAAAGAGAAACAAAGAAGAAGAAAAGAAAGAAGAGAAAGCAGCAAGGAGAAGAAAATAAGAGGCTATCATTTAAGATGTCCAATTTTTCTATTTTTGTTATAATTGACTCTTAAATTCTTGCATTTATATTTTGAATTAAGTTTTGAGTAGCTCTAAGTGTTCAATTACATTATTGAGATTAGTGAATAAATTCGATTTGCTCCCTATGTTCGACCTCGAATACTTAAGGTTTTCGAGTAATAAATTCTTATTTTTTTTCACGGCGATTTCATCTATACTACAATGTGACAACTTTTAAAACACGATTTCGCCTCATCAACAGACTAGTTATCTGTTTTCTCACCCTTGTAATCAGGGGTTAGTTTTTGGGGGAGTGTCCCCGATTCTTTAGATTCTAGGATTATTTTGTGTGTAGTAGTTAGATCTTTTGATTGTGCATTTATTTAAAAAAAAAAAGTCGAACTGCCTGTTAGAAGCTACATATCTATAGGGCGACCATCTAGAATTGCTTGAGCAACATCTAGATTTTTTATTGCATTGCATGCATTTCTACATCGTAGAGTGCTGGATCAAGGTATGTATCTTCTATCTTTCTGCATCAATTATCTGCACACACATTGCATTTGGACATAATTTAAGAAGACTACTTAAGCTGATTTGAAAAGATTAATCAAGTGGTCATATTACTTCTTGAAAAGAAAGTAAAATATACAGGAAGTGTTTGAATAACTTGATTGTGATTTTTAAAAGAAAAATCACTTTTCGCAATGTGATGCACACTTCCTACACCGAGCATACACTATAGGCGCTGCACTAGGACTTGGACCCTTAAGACTACAGGCATCGATCTCTTTGTCGGTGCAAACCCTCCTATCTCACTTTGTGACGATGGTATTAACTTTTGCCCAAGTGATTTAATACTCTAAGGAGGGGGACACCCCTTAAAGGAATTCAAGGGTAGTTAAGAGGCACCGCTAATGCATCTCCTCAAAGGAAGGGTTCACCCTACTTGCATCCTTTGGTTCCATCCTTTGAGTACCATTTTACTTGAGCATTAGAGAATATCATTGCAATAAAGTGTACGTCTTTAGGGCACTCGAAGGTCAATTTAGGGTGTGTAATTGATTGACAACTTGATTGGTCACCCAAAAAGGACTAAAAGTAACCACAACCTCCTTAATAGACATTGACCAGGAATATCAAATGCCTCATTTCCCTTATACCACTTACGTGGAAATGGAGAAACACTGCCTTGACTCTATTTGGCCAAGCTGAAGAGTTGGAAGAGGACATAAAGAACTTTAAATCAACAAAAGACCTGTTGTCTTGTGTTTGCTTGGTGTATGCTTGGTAGACTCTCTCTTAGAAATAGTCTTCTTTTCAACTCGGAACCTGAGAGAATTATTAGAAAAGCCAACCAAGAGAGAAGAAAAATGGCAGAAGAAAGACCTGAAGAAGAGATTAGGGTTGGTGAAAACTAAAGAACCTTGAGAGACTATTTCCTTCCTACCACTCACCAATCCCTACCTATCTTGAGACCTGGAGTGGATAATTCTTATGAGATCAAGAGCAGCACCACATCTTTGCTCCCCACTTTCCATGGTACCACTAGGGAGGATCCCTACAGGCATCTTGAGGAATTCACCGAGGTCAGTTCCACGGTGAAACTCCAGGGCTTTACTGATGAAGCCTTAATGAGAACTCTATTCCCTTTCTCCTTAAAGGATAAGGCCAAGAATTGGTATCATACCTTGGATGCAAGGGGAAATGATTGGGCAACCCTTAAGGGAGAATTCTTGAAAAAGTACTTTCCTATGAGTAAGACGAACCATTACAGAAGAGAGATTATGGGTTTTACTCAACAGGAAGGGGAGAAATTTCATGAAACTTGGGAGCATTTTAATGACCTTCTTAGGTTATGCCCCCATCATCAGGTGCTAAGATGGAAATTGGTCGAGAGGTTCTACAATGGATTATCTGAAAGGCACAAGCAAACCATCGATGCATCCTGAAACGCTGTGGCTTCGTTGAGATAACCGGGTTTTATTGTTATAGCGTTGTAGTATAGCCAGTTATTGCCATCATTTCAAATATATAAATTTTTTTACTCGGAAAATAAAAGAGTTCCCGAGGTCGAACTCAGGGAGCAAGTTATATTCTAGGGGTACAAGTTTCTTTTACAAAAATAAAGAAAGAGAGAGAAAGAATTTGTTGTCTTTTCTTCTTTTCTCTTTGCTTCTCCTCGTCTCAGATCTTCTGTTATCTTCTTCTTCTTTATCTGCAGTGGTGATGTTCTTCTTCTTCTTTCCCTTTCTTTCTTCTTTTCCTTTCTTCAGATCTTCTTCTCGTGCTCTTCTTCTTTCAGTTCTTCCCTTGGCCTCTCTGTGTTCTCCTCTGCCTCGCCTTCTTCTGTTGTTCTTCCTTGTTCTTTTGTTCTTCAGATCTCCTTCTTTCTTCTTTTCTTTTTCCTGTCAGGACGTCGTCTCTCCTTCTTTCTTCTTTTCCCTTCAGGACGTCGTCTGATTTTCTAATCAGACGACTTAAACCGCTTGTTGCTACAGTGTCTCCCTCAGCTTCCTTCTTCTTCCGCGGTCCTTCTTGTTCACCTGTGCCTGCACACTTCAGAGTTTACGTCAGAGGGCAAAACCTACTCTACCCCCCGCCCCTCCGTCTCTCTCTCACAGAATCCGCTCATAGGATAGCTCTCCCAGAGCTGCCGGGTAGCCGGGTACGGGTAGCGCCCGGGTCCAGGCCCACCGGCGTGAGTGGTGGGCGAGGAGTGCAGGTCAGTCTAAGTCGGGTCGGGTCAGGTCCGCGGGGTGTGAGCGCGGACGAGACCGGGTAACCGGGCGGGTGAAGGGGACCTCACCCCGTGTGCTGAGGCAATAAGCCTCCAGCACTTTTTTGCTTTATACCGCTGCGCCTCTTCAGACTTTTCCGAGGTGGGACTAAATGTCCCACCCTAATTGAGCGCCCGCAGCGGAGAAAGCAGCGGGCGATCGCAGCTACACGCGAGGCCTTCGCCCCAGCTGCGAGCCTGATGCTTTGTCGAAATGCCTCGCAAGGCCTGGGAGTCGAATCTGGGCGTGGCGCGCCTGCAGCTGCAGGCGGAAGCAGCTCCTTCTGCACGGCAATGGCGGCGGAGGTCGGGTGACCTGTTCACAGCAAAACGGCCTCTCGGCCTAATCAGAAGGTGCCGGGAGCTTCGCTAGAGTGTGGCGAAGCTCGTGTGGGTGGTGGCGAGGCGTGGGGCGGCGTGCAAGGGCTGCCCTAGGTAGGACTGTGGGTCGGAGGATGGGTTTGTTCGGTGGGGTTGCAGAGGGTGATGTGGGGGAAGTGGAAGGGCGGGGGTTGATCAGGGTGAGGAGGCGGAGGTTCTGCGGTGGTCGGCGAGCCGTGTGGGTTGCTGGGGTGATAGGGGGGTCTCGCCGGAGTTTGGCCGGAGACGAAGGGGGTGACGGTGGACAGGAGCGGTCGAGGGTTTAATCAAATAAAAGACAGTGAGGAAAAGAAAGAGGGGGAGATAGGGAGGAGTTCTGACCTAGCTACGGAGACGAAAGGGGCCGGAGCAGGGTGACAGTCGTATCGACTGTCGCCAGAGAAGAAGATGCCCAGGGGAAGGGGCGGCGGCGAGCAGAGAGCCGGAGAGGCGCCAGCTGGGTGCGGCGTGGCGCGGGAAGAGCAGGGGAAGAAGTCTCTGCTGCTGGTATTGCGGCAGAGCGAAGAGGAGGAGGAGGAGGAACCGCCGGAGCTTGTGGGCGTCTGCCGGAGTGAGAGGAGAGGAAAGTTGGGGGTTTTCTCCGTCAGATCCGAGCTGGGAAGAACGGTGGAGCGACGGGGGTATTTATAGGGACCGAATCAGGGAGGAAGGCGGAGGGAGACGACGTGTCTCCCTCGCCGGAGGACGCCGGAGATGGAAACCCATACCGTCCGTGCGTTCGCACGGCCGGTATGGCGGGTTACAGCGACCAGGGGGGTGTCCCTGCGACGGCTGACGACGCAGGGCACCCCCGGTTTACTTGCCAGGCTCTCCCCCTCACCCTGCGCGGCGCCATGCTCCGCGCAAGGTCGCCGGAGCATGGTGCTGGCAGGTTTTGCAGGGGGGACCTGAACGCAAAGAACGAAGGAGAGTTAGGGGCCAAAATGCGAGGGTTCAAAAGTTGAGGGCCAAAAAGTAAATATATGAGGACCAAAGTGTAAAGTTGGTCAAGGAGGTTTCTTCTTAGGCTCAAGTTTTTATACATGACTAATTAGGACCTAAGGAATCTGATGGTGAATTTCATTTCTATATTAAACCTTGTTTGACCGGTCAATTTATGCGAAAACCCAAATTAAGTTATTAATTGGGCATGGTTCTCAATGTAGGTCAAAATGGGTTCTGAAGGCCAAATTGAAGGTTTTAAACCCTAGAGATTATTTTTCTATGAATTTTAGAGGGTTTATTCTATTTTTACTTTGCCTTGAACCTCGTGAATTGAAGTGGGTTATTTTAGGGTTACAGATTATCATTTAGTTCCTTGGAATTGCTGTAGCCCTTTCTAGATCATCTCATCCCACTTTTATTCTTATTAAGTTGCTTTGACCTATGTTTGGACCCTGAATTACCCTGTATGCAGATTATACTGGTAAAATTGCATTTTTACCCCTTATGACTTGTTTTCTCCTTAAACTCAGAATTCTCTGAGTTAAGCCTTTCCTTGAGTTATGTAGGAGCTTTTATCCTTTGTATTAGGTCAAAATGAGCTAGTTATGGCTCATGATGAGGTTCTCATCACATCCTGTGCAGGAACCTTCATGATCAAAACTGAGGATGAAGTATGGGCATTATTTGAAACATTTAGTGATAATTCTCTACATATGTCCTCTGCCTATCAAGAAAGAAAACCATCAATCTTGAAAAGGAAGATAGAGGCCCATGAAGCTAGGGCTACTCAAGATTTGTCTTATCAGATTCAATATTTGAGTAAAAATTTTGATAGGCTTTTAGCAAACCTCAACATGAACCTGCAAGCAGCTTCTATCTTTCAGGCTTCAAGTGAATGCTCCATTTTCCAAAGCACAACACACTCCACTATGGAGTGCCACTAGGAAAATCAATTCCCTAAGTTGATTCAGGCCAACCTGAACATGGCCCAAGGTTTTCGGCCACCTCTTCGCAATAATCCCTATTCCAATACCTATAATCTAGGGTAGCGGAACCATCCAAACTTTTCATGGAAGCAAGGTGATTTTTTCAACTCAAGGAATACAAGAACCCAACCTCCCCAACCCGTATACCAGCCATCCTATACAAACACTCCCCAGAATGAGCCTTCTAAGATGGTTGAACTAAAATCCATGATGAAAGCGATGTAAGAGCATCAAAATATGGTCATCCAATCTCAGAAAAAGATGATTATTAATAAGCAATCCCAAATTGGTCATCTTACTGAGGCAGTTAGACAGCGAGATCCAGGAAAGTTGCCTAGTTCTTCTGAGGAGAACCCAAAGGGTAAGGGGGTCATATTAAGGGAGCATGCTCAAGCTATGACCATGCTAAGGAATGGAAAGAAAATTGACAAACCGATAGCACTCCTACAATCACCTCTCAGGATTCCCCTCTAATGGGAACACCATCATGAGCCATAACTAGCTCAATTTGGTCTAAGAAAGTCAACAAAAGCTCCTATTTATCAATCAGAAGGTCTCTTGGGCAGTTTAAGCTGTTTTGAGAAGAAGAGAAGAATAAAAGGTTATTTATGCAATTTTACTGGTAATCCATGAATATAGAATAACCATGGGATTTCTTAGGGGTTAAATAAAGGTCAAATAATCATAAATGTCTAATAAGTGGGTTCATACAGAAAGAAACGGGTTTTCATGCGTTTTGAGAATTAAATGACATCTGAAACACTAAAAATAGACTCGCTTGATTAAATGAGATTTTGGCCAGGATAAAATTCATTTAAACCCTTTAAAAATCATAGAAAAATATTATCTAGGGTTTTGTACCTTTGATTTGACCATCAGAATTCGTTTTGATCTGAAACAGAGTCTCAGATAAACAATTACCCTAATTTGGGTTTTTGCATAAATTACCACTCAAAATTGGTCAAAACTCAAATCTAACCTCACCATTAGATTCCTTAGGTCGAAATTAGGTTTATACCAAAATTTGGGCCTAATCTGAGATCATCTTGACCTACTTTGCATTTTAATCCTGTTTTGACTCTTTCTCATACATCAAACCCCTCAACATTCAAAAATACTTGCGAAATGCCCCCCAAATTTGTCTTCCTCTTTGTATTTGGGTCCATACTGCCATGTTAGGTGTGAACCCAAAGATTTGAGCATCAAGAGAGAAGATCTCTCTCGTTTCAACTTCAAATCCTTCCAAAATTGGAAGGAAGATTCACCACGAGATCCTCTTCAATCTAAGCCAGTTTCCAACTTCTAAATCCCCTCGTGGACCTCGTGCAAACTCCTAAATATCAAAAGTCCCAATCCTTGATTTTGCGAGCATTCAAGCTTGTTTCCAAGCTTGAAAGCTCGCCTAGAGGCCTATAAAGCCTACCCATTGCCTTCCCTCCATCCTTGGCAAGTTTTTGGGCCATAAAACCTTCTTCCTCTTCCTCTCCGACCTACTCCAAGCTCCGCTCTGGTGACCTTCTACCTCTAAATCCCTCGCCAACTGCCACATACAATAGGCGGCAGGTTCTGACTCCCCCATTCAATCCGTGTCTCACAATACCAGCGCGACGCTCTCCGGTCCCCTCCTCGGAGCATTCACCTTCTCCGATGTTGGCTCATCATGGCCATTAGCACCTCTTCTCAGATCCTCTTCATCGACTGATCACCCCAGCACCTACATACTTCATTTTCAACCACGAATCCACTCGCTCCACCGTCGTCTGCTCCATCTCCGACATACCTTCGGTGACCCCGACAACTCGTTACACGCCACCAACCCACTCGCCTCAGACTCCTACACCATTACTATGTCCACGTGAGCAAAACCCCTTAAGAAATTGAGGGGATTGCTACACCAACAGCCACCCCGAACACCTCCACCACCGCACTCACCATCTGCCTTCATCAGCCCACCACGGTCACTCTTGCTACATCCACCGCCACCATCACCTTCACCGTATTCGTGCGATCATCCCGAGCATCTCTGACGTGGCTGTGAAGCTGTATTCTTCTATTTCAGGTCTAACCGGAGCTTCGCTGTTGCCACCTTCATCTCTGGTCTATTCTTCAAGGTTGCAATGCTGTTCTTAGTCCAATCAAGCTCCAGGTGACCGGAGTACTCCCAGGCATCCTCTCAGGTGGTCAACAGAAGCCCACACCCTCTGCAGTTGCTACAATCAGGGAAGCATCATCACAGCATACATACGTGAACGGAGTGGAACATTTACTCCCACATTGTAGAGCAGCGTGCCTTCAATAGTGGATAAATTATTTTTGTGTCAAGGCTTTATTGCCTCGACACACTGGTGGTGAGGTCCCCACACCCCACTCACAGATCCTTTTTGGGTCATGTGGGTTTCTACCGTAGATTCATTGAAAATTTTTCCCAAATCTCCAAACCCTTAAGCCAACTTTTTACTAAAGACCAGCCATTCGATTTCAATGATAAATGCCTAGAGAGATTTTTGAGGTTGAAGAAGGAAGTTACCGAGGCACCCATTTTGCAGGGACCTGATTGGAATAGTCCCTTTGAATTAATATAGATGCCTCAGATTTTGCTGTGGGGTCGTTTTAGGGCAAAGAATTGACAAGAAGCCCATTGTGATCTATTAGGCTAGCAAAACTCTTGATGATGCACAATGGAATTACACCGTTACTGAAAAAGAACTTCTTGCCATTGTATTTGCCCTAGAAAATTTTAGATCTTATCTTTTGGGGTCACATGTCACTGTATATACTAACCACTCAGCACTTAAATATTTGTTGACAAAAAAAGATGCGAAACCCCACCTTATCCGTTGGATCTTGCTGCTCTAGGAATTTGACCTGGAAATCAAGGATAAGGCGGGATCGCAGAATGTAGTGGCCAATCACCTTTTTCGTCTTATGATGAGCGACATGTTGACCCCCCCCCCCCCCGATGCGTTCCCTAATGAATCTATCTTAGCTGCCAATACCCTCCCATGGTTTACCCCTATTGCAAACTATTTGGCAATAGAACAATTCCCCTCTGATTGGCCTAAAACCAAAAAGGAGAAGTTCTTTGCCGACACTAAATACTATTTTTGGAAGGAGCTCGACCTTTTCCACATCTATGTTGACCAGATCATTCGACGATGTGTGCCCGATTCAGAAATGCATGATATTCTGACACATTGTCATTCATTGGCCTGTGGCGGACATTTCTCGGGCAAGAAAATAGCAGCTAAGATCTTTAATTCAGGATTCTTTTGGCTTAGCATGCACAAAGAAGCTCATAATTTTGTTCGGTCCTTTGTGCGCTGTCAGAGCATCAACAAACATGACTTGGAAGGATATGATGCCCCTTAATCGAATTTTAGAGGTTGAAATTTTTGATGTATGGGGCATCAACTTCATGGGACCGTTTGTCAATTCTGGTGGGTATTTATATATATTAGTTGCAGTCAATTATGTATCTAAGTGGATCGAAGCAATACCCACCCGCACTAATGATCGTCGTGTGGTTGTCAAATTTATCAAGAAGAATATTTTCTCAAGATTTGGCATTCTAAAGGCCATAATCAGTGACGGAGGCTCACACTTCACTCACTCACAATTCCATCACCTTTTTTCTAAATATGGGGTTAATCACAAAATTTCCACACCTTATCACCCCCAAACAAATGGCCAAGCAGAAGTTTCTAACTAGGAAATAAAAAATATTTTACAAAAGACGGTTAGGCCCGATCGTAAAGACTGGTCCACAAAATTGGACGATGCTTTATGGGCCTACCGTATCACTTTTAAAACCCCACTCGGCATGTCTCCCTTCTGTCTGATTTTTGGGAAAGCATGCTGTCTCTCGGTAGAGCTTGAACATAGGACTTTTTGGGCAATAAAGCAATTAAATATGAACTTATCTGACATCAGTACTCACAGAAAATTGCAATTAACTGAACTGGAAGAATTACGTAATTTTTTATATGAAGACAAGTGGATTTATAAAGATCGAACAAAGAAATTTCACAATAAATACATTGTTTGGAAACACTTTGACGTTAAATAATGCGTTTGGCTTTTTGATACAAGATTACGTGTCTTTCCTAGAAAGTTAAAATCCAAATGGACTGGCCCCTTTATTATCCTCAAAACTTATCTGTATGGCGCTGTTGATCTTTTTGATCCTAAAACTAATACAACATTTCAAGTCAACGGCCAACGTTTAAAGCCCTATTTTAATCATGCCTCGAATCTTCCGTCTGAATCCTTCTACTTAACCGAACCAGCCACAACTGATCATTAATGCACATTACGCTCGGCTAAATTGGAATAAAAGATAGCACTGGATGGGAGGTAACCCATCATTTTTCCTGCTTTCCTTTCCTCTTTCGTTCTCCAGGTTTTGACCATCCTAAACTCGACCGCCTTTCACTAAGGTGACCCCTTTTCCTCTTAATGCATGAGGACATTGCATATCATTAGCATGGGGGGGTGTTTTTAAAATTTTGGCGATCGATTTAGGATTTTCAAAACCTAAAGACATGCATTTTTCTTTAGTCATTTTTATTTGCATACTCAAAAAAAAATAAACATATGAAAACTTTTGAGGAAAAATTTTGAAATTGGGACTAAGGTTGAAAACTCACTTTTGGTACAATGGGATTTTATCTTTAACAAAGTAGGGATGAGGATATGGATCTGATCATTAGAATTTCAGGGCCTATTTTTAGACTAGATCAGGTATCCTTCTCCAAAATTCCACCTAAACTCATGATAGTTCAGGTGACTTGATCCTCTTTTGTGATATGGAAAGTATCTAGCTTAGTTTCTGATTCAAAAACTTGCATCTCATGCAAAATTCTTGTGTCAAATTTCACACATAGGCCAACACCTAAAAACAACTAGAAAAATCCCTTGTTTAGCCTTAGTAAAAGTCTGAAGCAGAGCATTAGTGTGAGTTCCCACTGTCGAGAAGGCGAAAAATGCCTCCTTTGAGGATGCGATGTCAACATGTTACCGCCTCGGCGTTGCTCTATATCTATATTTCATATCTTTAGACGGAGCATTAAAACGCATTTTAGTAGCTCAAGTGTCTTGGACAGTGCTCTACCTACAGTGTCGGAGCAAGTGCTTGAGTTTGCTTGGAGTGCCCTTTTACATCGCATTGTGTTTTGGGGTTGTGAGCTCCTGGGTGGTGTCCTGGACAGTGCTATCTCGAAGTACTACCGCCAAAGCCCCCTAAAGGATTGGTAATGGGAATCATGATCCCGACACATCTGTTATAAGACTAAGCTAGAAATAAGCATGGGGAAAAAAAGAAAAAAATTTTAAACCAAAAACACACCCTTATAAATGTTGGCTTTACACAAGCACGGACACAAGGTTTTAAAGGTTATTGTAAGTTGCAAATCAGATTCAAGAGCCAGAAAAATCCTAAAAATAGAAATTTCAAGTCATCTGAATTAACAAGAAGTTAATCTGTGAATTTTCCGGAGGATATATTGATCCCGATTTGTCTAATTTTTGGATCCAAAAACAAATCCCAGTGTTTATTTTTAACAAATCTCGTACCTCCTGTGTTTTGATTAACCAAGGTCTCGTAATCTCTTTTTCCTCAAAAGTCCAAAAAAAATTAGATTTCTCAAAAATTTTGTTTTGTAAAAATTAAAGTTTTGCTAAGAGACTAGCAAAAGATAAGCATGGGGGTGTGATAAATGCCAGTTTATCATCATTCTTATGTAGTAAAAAAAACCTAGCTCTTAGGATTTTGCTCCGCAAATGGGTTTTTGGGATGCATTTAGGCATTAATTAGGTTAGGCATGCATTGCACTTTTTGTTGTCTTTTTAATGTGTTTTTGTGAGTGTTAGGGATATACAGATTGCTAGATCCCTAGAACCCTAGCACTCATGAAGGCAACTAGTACTCTCACCAACTGGGACTTAGCTCGATCTAGCTCACCATAGCTAGAATTCAGCTCACCTGAACTAGGGTTAGCTCATCCTAGCTCCATTCAGCTCATCTCAGTTGAATGGTAGCTCAAGAGAGCTCATCTTAGCTCACCCTAGCTCAGGTCAGCTCAGATCCAGCTCAACTTAGCTAAGTCTAGGTCATCTCATCTCCCATTAGTCCACAGGGAGCTTTAGCTAGATCAGCTGAGTTGACTGGAGTTCACCCCAACTCAGGTCCAGCTACATCCAGCTCAAGCTCAGCTCCAGCCAGCTCATAGTAGCTTAACTCTAAGCTATCTGAGCTACTACTTGTCAACTAGTAGCTTAGCTAGGTATAGAGTTCCCATCAGAGGCAGTTCCAGCTCAACCTAGCTCCAGCTAGGTTAGGGCTAGCTCAACTAAGCTCAACTACCCAAGCTTGGCTACTTGCACAAGAACTAAGTAGCTAAGCTCAGTAGTTGAGCTCCCCTTCAAGCTACATCAGTAGACCTAGCTCCAGAATACTTTCCTTTAGTTCTCCTACATGAGACCCTAGCTCCTCCACCTCTACTCTACTAGCTAAGCTAGCTTAGCTAAACTCTACTCCACCAAAAATGCCATGGCCGTCCACCTTTAATCCTTAACCCTAACCTAACCCTAACCTAACCTACAATTAGTGCCAACCCACACTAACCACCACCACTCACACCCTTTCAAGTTGGCACCAAAAACACGACATGCACCCTTTCCCTTTGGTGCCAACTTGTCCTTGAATCCAAGCCCTACACATCACCACCTAAAGCCATCCCTACCACCCACCTAACCCCTTCTAGAAACCCACACTTGGCACCAACATTAACCCCCTTTAACTACCCTAAACCACATCATAGTTGGTGCCAAAATATAACAACCACACCCCTTCATTTTGGCACCACCTATATCTACCCTTAATCCCATAACCACCACCAAATAAAGCCATCCCAACCCTTCCTAAAACCCACGCCACCTAGCCAACCCTTAACCATGTCATTTTGGTGCCAACTCTTCCCTAACCACATCTACACACAACACTTAAGTCCACGCAAATAACCCTAGCCCCTCATCTCATAGCCACCACCATATAACTCCATCTCCACCCTATAACACACCTAACTCTACCACCATTAATCCTAACCCTAGTCTTCTCTTAGGGTTGGCGTCAAACACCTAACACCCCTCCACTTTGGCACCAACCCTTATCAACCCTAGGATCTCTTAATTACTCCCAACAAACCATCTTAACCCTTCATGCATTAACTATCCATAATCCCTAGCCATTCCTATATAGACCCCCTACCACCATTAAAGAACAACCTTGGCTACATTTTTTTTCTACCCATATTTCCACCTACATAGGAGATCAAGAGAAGAAGAAGAAGAAGGAGATTAAGGCAATACTCTATCCCCTTGGTGCCTCCCCCTCTTTTCTTCTTCCTTGACTCCACGCGAACCAGGGGAAGAAGCCAAGCATTGGAAGGAAACCTAGGGTACACGCCTACCCTAGGAAGAGGAGGATTTGAGGGTGGTACCCTACCACCCTTGGAGGAGATTCAAAGGTGGTCCATGCCACCTTAAGGAGGAGCTCTTGGAGTGGAAGCCACCCACTCTAGGAAGAAGAAGGCACGTCCATCTAGGGTTTGCCTTTGGAGGACGTCCAGGAAGAAGAAGAAGGAGCCCCTTTTCAAGCCTAGGAGCCACTAATCTTGGAGCAAGGAGCTCCCCCTCTTCACCATAAATTTAGAAGGATTTGTGTTTCTTCTTTTTGTTTATTATATTCATTCGAGTAGTAGAAGCATTCCTCTACTAGGATTCTTGTAAAACACTTTTTCCTAATTAAAAGTTGCCTTCTTTTTAATATAGCTTTTGTTGCAATTCCTTTTGTTGTTTTTGTTGCATTATTCCTAGTGCACAAACACTCTTTCTTTCTAATTATTATAGGCCTTTACGTGCCTAGGGTGAACTTAGAAAGAATCCATTTTTGTCACAAAGATATTAGCTATTAGGGTTAGTCTTTTTCAACAAAACTTTAGAATTCTTATTATTTCAAAACCTAAAAAAAAAATCATATATATAAAACACCAAAAAGAAAGGTGAGTTTCCTTTTAAAGCAAGAGATTTGATTTACAAACTTGCCTCCTTGGACGACCCTAGATACTTCCCTATCTAGGTTGGAAATTTTAAAAGCATATGTGATCTTGCGTGTTACAACGACTCTAAAAACCCTAATTACAAATTACATGATTTTTCGCATCATTTTTTGGTGCCATTTCTGGGGAGGCACGTCTATGCTTAATCATTTTTCTTTTGCTTGAAGTGGATCTCATCCCCTTCTCTTTCTTTTCTATTATGTGTGCAGGTATTTCAGGAAGAAAGTGGGAATTTGGAAGCGAAAGCTCAAAGTTCCTTTTCTTCCCACGATTCTAGGTTGGTTTCTTCTCTCTTGTCACACCTAAACTAAAAGACTACCAAAAAATACTAAACTTGGCTTTCAAGATCCTAAACAACTTAATTAAGTGGAGTGGTGCATTTTAAAACTCATTGATTGCCTATTTGCTCCATTAACACCACTCCATTTCAAGTATTGGTGTTCTTTTTTTTTCAGATCCAGACTTCTATCCAGATTTTAAAAATCAATTCCGAACACCACAAGCCTCCTAAAATCTTGAAATTTCGCACAGAGATTGCAAGTCTAGTTGGGAACATATGTTCCAAATTTCAAACTAATTGGGTTTATATTTAATTTTTAAATATTCGTGGACTGCCGAGGGGTCACACCCTCTAATCTTCCTATTTTACTACTGTCAGAGAATTTTTAGAATTTTTATACTAATCTAATTTTTGTAAAATTTACCTTTCTGGAATCCTTGTGAAATTATACACTTTACATAAAATCACCAAAATTTTCTAAGGTTAGTGGTGGTATTGAAAAGTCTAAAATACCCATGGGTATCAATTCTGGACTTTTACACCAGCACAAAGAAAAATTCTTTAAAAATATAAAAAAATTCCTAAAATCTTAAAAAAATATTTTTTGGAATCCTTCTTTGATTTTCCATAAATTAGTGGTGTTGTTTGACTTGTTTGGACCACTACTTAATACAGAAAGCCTGAAAATAATTCATTGGTAGTAATTTTCTGTCTTAGGGACAATTGGATTAGGGTTTCTTTGATGCTCTTTAGAGACCCACATTAAAGGAAATTAACCATTGACAAACAATCGGGGGGTACAAGAATCTCGAGGCCTTTCTGCATTCGTTGACTTGGAGTTGGTAGCCAGTCAATTAGATAAGGTCTCCATCATTGTGAAGAAGTTGGACAACATCACTCGACATCTACACAAGACCACATCTACACCACAAAGCACATATGCACACCCACTCTTAGGTAGGGAGGCTGCACAAAATATCTACCACTCTCCAGGGATGGATGCGTATTTGCCCCCACCTGATTATGGTTTCAGAGGCAACTCCAGGGCAACCAACCACAGTTGGGGGAACTCTAAACCCTCGTACCCTGATTATTCTAGGGGTCCTCAGACTTGCGAGGACCACCACACCATCCGGAATAATCCCTTCTCTAATACCTACAACCCTAGATGGTGTAATCATCCAAACTTTGCATGGTTGGGAAATAACTCAATTCCAACACCGACCACAAAACCTGCATCCCCATCAGCCCACTCAACCAAGGCCCAATCAAAATTTCCAATCTGGACCACCTAAGGAAGATCAGACATCTTTGATTCTCCAGACCTTGGTTGACATGCAAAAAAAACATAAAGAAGAAATCATTGAGATCCGAATCAATTGACCTAGCTAGAAAATGCTCGCCAGCCTGGTGCACTCCCTTCTCAGCCTCTTCCAAACCCAAATAACATACCGAACCAAAGGTGCGTTATGAACCAAAATCAGGGCCAAGCTAACTTTGTGTATCAGGCCCCCTCTACTCCATCACCTGATGAGATGTGATGCGTTCCTTTCCTCAACTCAGTTAATTAAGTTAATTTTACTTAATTAAGAGAAGAGAAAAGTCACTTAGGTTAACTCGAAGTTGTGTCGATTAGTAGTATAGGGTTGAATTAACCTAACATTTTACAAAATTGTTACTGGTTGAGTCCAGGTCGTTCGCTCGGAGGTATATTTCATTCTAAATTCACAAGTTATCTTATATTTTTCTTTCTAAGTATAGGAGGTAAATCTTTTTCAAAAAAGTATAGGAGGTAAATCTAAGTTAATTATGAAAGCATGAATTTTGCCAAAAACTTGATTAAAATGAAGTAACATACAAAATCCCATAAGAGAACATATTTACTCGAATGATCTACTTTATTAGCAAGTAAACATGTTAGTTTTCTATTTTATTTCAAAAGAACTAAGGCAAATAAGAGTTTTTCTAATTACAACATGCCTTATTACAACAATTGAAAGCAAAAAGAAATTTAACATATAGCAAGAAAAATGAATTCTTTTCTTTTTATTCTTCAGCCTCTCTCTCTCTTTTCTTCTTCTTTCTTTCTTTCTTTCTCTCTTTTCCTTTTATTTATCCTTTATCTTTTCTCTTTCTCTTTTATTGCTCTCTTATTCTCTTGAGCTTCCTTTCTTTTTCTCTTCTCTTCTATTTTGCCCCTCTTCTGCCCTTAGCCTTCTCTTAAGCTTTACTACCTTATTGCCTATTCAGCCTTCCTCTTTTCCTTTCTTCTTCCTTAGCCTTCAGCCTTCTTTCTTTCCTTTCTTCCCTTAATGATTTTCCTTCAGCACTTAGCCTTCAACACTTAACCTTTCCTTTGAACCATCAGCTGAACCGAGTTTTTCCTTTAACCAAAAATTGGTTTTTGATTTGCAGCTCAGACCATTCAAGGATACGTAGCATCCTTTATAGGGTGGGACCAGACCCTACTAGGTCCTCGCCTGGTTCGATTTAATTTCGATTTATTTTCGATTTATTTTCTCAAGCCAACCGGCTCAACGCCTCCCAGGCCTTGCCCTCCCATGGCCACACATTCGTACGCCACACAGGCGCACACCCGCAGGCACATATGCGCCCACACACACACACAGATATGCTCAGAATGGTCAGATGTTTAGATTTCGTGCCGAGCGCTTGATGACTGGTAAGCCACAGTAACAAAATAGTTTTATACCCATGCGTGCGCTCGAAAACTTCCAATGTGGGACTTTGTTCCCCCCCCCCCCCCAAGACCCGACTTCAACTGAGGATTTCTCCCTACTCAGAGCTCCAAATCAAGCGATTCAAAGCTTGATGGAAAGCTCTAAGGTAGCTCTACAAGGTTGCAGGGTCAATTTGAAGTTTAGAGGATGATTTCCTCTTCGATTTGAAGAGTGAATCTAGGGGGTTCCTACAGGGTTATATCTGCCTGGGAATGAAATAATACTCACAATGACTATAGAATGGCTTTTCTAACTTAACTAAGGGTCTAAGCAAGCTCTACAGGTCTTTTCACAGCTATAGGAATGGGTTCTGAAGTTCTTTAAGCTTTAGAAGCTACAATGAGGCTTCAAGCTTCTCTGAAAGCTTCAAAGAATGAATTTCTAACTCTGAATAGGTAAACAGACTGCTAAGAACATTCTCAATTGATTAAAATAGATTCTAAGGGTTGTTACAAATTGATTTGGGCAGGATTTAAGATCAAATCTCAACAAAATGCCGCTGCCATCAGTTTGGGTTCGAAAACAACCCAAATTGGCAGGGTGTTAATTCCTACAAAATTACAAGCCTAAGCTCTTCTAATTCATTCTTAAACTTTTCAATAGAATCTCAGAGTCCATTTAAACTTCTCAATTCCTCAAATCGAGCTTAGAATCAAGATCTCATACTCAGTTTGACAGTGAAGCTTGGAATTTTGACTTTCTGACTTAAGCTTCTTTTCAAGAAATTAACGCCTATAATAGATTCCTCTCAGCCTTAGAAACTCATCCAATCCCTTAAACAGGCGTTCTAACCTAAGAACCTAGGGTTCCAGGCTCATCGCCTGAAATCCTCAAGTGTTTTGTTCGTCAGAATGATTGGAAGGTTTCTAAATTATTTTAAGGACATGAATGGTTTCAATGCACTATACGAAAGCTTCTAGGTTCACTAAATGCTTCTCAGACCTATCTGTCAGACTTCTCCAACTCCGCCGAAGTTGGAGAAGAAGATACCTCAATCTCAGCTCCAATTATCAAAATTCTAATTAAACTTCCTCAAATTGATCAGTGATCATCATTTCATCATTCTGGAGCTCTTCATCAACTTCTGTAGGCTGAAGAACAGAAAATGACCCGTCGGAGCTCACCGGAGCTCCGGTGAGTCCAGTAAAATGCAAATCATGCTCAGAGTGGTGTATTTACGCCATTTTTTATCTAAAAAGGATCCTGAGGTTACAAGGAACCTCAGAATCACATTGAATTCTCATTAATTCATTACATGAATGATTAATCAGTAGATTCAAGTTTGAATAGAATTTTAGAGGTTGAGGCTCAGGACTTGGTCTCTCACTCAAATGAGTGGCTGAGACAAGTCAACAGTTATCTGCAATACTATATATATATAATTAATGATTTGAACTACTCCTGAGCCACCATAGACAGCGAGCTCAGGAGCTTAATTAAAATTGGGCTTTTACATTATAGATGGTAATTACTCATATTAAAGTGTAGAATAGGGTCCTTAGGTTGAAAATAGGTGATGGAGAACCCTATGGAGGTGGATCTAAGTTCAGATGTTGTCGCCATGGACAGCGCCAGTAGCTGTGAAGGTGAAGATGAATTAGGCAAAACAGTGATCAATTTAGTGTTTTAATGGATTAGAAATGGTCATGAAGGTTAAAGGAATGTGATCAATGAATTTAAAAGACGAAACTAAAGCTCTGGCGAGCTCAAGGAGCTCGCTGAAGTCGAAGAAGATGAACACTAAACTCTAAAATTACAACTAAACTACCTAACTAACTACCTACCTAAACTACCCTACTCCTACTCCTAATCTACTATTACCTGGACGAAGGGGTCAACAAGATTCCGCCGAAGGCTCATAGCGGAAGACGAAATCAAAGGGTTAAAGAAGAATCTCCGGCGGCAGATGTGAGGTGAAGCAGAGGATCTCCTCGGTCGTCGCCTTTGTCTAGAGACGCGGCTGACCTTGGCGAAGCTCCTCAGCTGATCAGGATGGATGGAGGAAGTCGGAAGATGAAATGGGGAGTTGCCGGAGTTGCGGAGAGAATAACCTATCGAAGTCGGCTGCAGTGAAGAAGAGGGAAGGGAGCCAACTTGAGAGAAATCGAAGGAGTGAGGGGGTATTTATAGTGAATGGCGACGAAGAGGACAGCGAAGTCTGCACGAAGAAGAAGCTTGGGGAGCTTAACCTCCAGCATCGTCTCCGACGATAGTGAGGTTAGCTCCCACCAGAATTTAGGATTTCCGAGTATTCCAGACCGATGGATGAAGATGGAGTGGTGAGTGCAAGCTCTAGGAGCTTGGAGAAGGAAGAATGATGTCGGTAGGGCGGTGATCGCGTAGTGGAGTCACTCTCCATCGTCAGCCATTCACTTAGCTAAGAAGAAGAAGAAGAAGAAAGGGACCTAAGTGCAATGAAACTTAAGGACCTATATGAAGATTAAGGACCCGATTGCATTGAATTTCAAGGACCAAAATGTAAACCCAGGTTTTAAAGGTTTATTTTAACTTAGATCTTTTTCAACTTTTTATATATGTTAGTAAATAAGGTAACTATTAGGTTTAGACCATGAATTTACATTTTTGACCTTTTTAAGTTAATTTATTAGATTAAGTAAAATTACTTAAGTTATATTATACTTATGTATTCATTATGTTTAAGTTACTAACTTATTAATTAAGGAAATGATTAATAAGATTTCGAATCCAATTATTAATTAGATTGTTAATAATATTAATTGAATGATAAAATATTACTTTTAACTTATTTTAAGATCCTTTACTAAATATCCCTTATTTCATAATTAACCATTATATATTCATAACCTTAGCTAATTAACTAGGAAGACTAGTTAATTAGGGGTAATTAGAGTTCATGATGAGCCTCTCATCATACCCCCAAGCCAAATTTTTGCTAGTCCTTAGCAAAATTAACTAAGATTATGATGATTTAAAGCACTTGGGTTTAAATTATCATAAATAGTAACTATGTAGAGGAAAGCTTAGGTCAGAAATTTTTAAGTTTAATATAAATGATTAATGTATAGAGCACTTGTGAAAATTTTCTTACTTAGACTTATACTTATAACATTTTCAAAACTCACTTAAAATAATTTGTTAACAAGAATTTTATTCAGAATTAGAATTCTTTAAAAATCTCTTAATCCTTGCAACTATTATTAACTCAAATTAGAATACAGAGTGTTTTAAGGAAATAAAACTTAATAATTGAGAATTAAATTTTAAATAAAAAACTCAATAGATTTAAGTTAATCCTTTATTTATGATATTTGACTTTTATCAATATAAGCTTAAGCAAATTAACCAGATACTCATTATTAACTAAACTTAGAGTAGTAAAACTCTAATTTACTAGCCTACAGCACTAAAAACAACTTCTAGATCTAGGATTCTGTCAATTTTTCTCCTTTAGGTCTCAACTTAAAATCTTCAAAACCCGATTTCTTAGGCTTCACTGCCCAATACTAGGGTTCAGTAGCTATGATTTTAAAACATTGTGCTTAGTGAAGAGATTTGTCCTAAAGGCATCCAAAGTTGCAAAAATCCAGATCTTAAGACATCAATTTCCAATCCCACTTATTCCAATTCAAGCCTTTGGCTTGGCCTTACTCAGGTTTGGTTGCTTTCTCCTCACCATTTTTCTATCCTGAGGTCAACACTTTTTGTGTAATCTCCCCGGTGGAACACTGGGTGTCTTATTCCTAATATTTTTATCTCCATATTTTTTTCACTTTTTCTATAAGTTAGAACTCCCATTTGTAGCGAGGTGTTCTCTTTATTTGATGGAAGAAAGGGTATCATCCATTTGTAATGAGATGCTTTAATTATTTTTTTATGGAAAAACTGTATAAGCACCCTTTTGTAACAAGGTACTTAACTGCAGGGTGTTTTATTTTTTTTTTCTTTTTCTTTTCCCCCCTTCTCATTTTTCTTACTATCATTATTCTCCAAATCCTTTTTCTAGGTGAGTGGCACATCCTTCACCCTTTCATGAACCGCCCCATAGAAATCCTTGGACTAAAGAGGATTCAGAATTGATCTCTTAACCTCTGTGTTTTCGCAATCTCAGATGCCAACAAGACAATTCTATGTGTGTGAATTTAGATGTTTAGGTTACTTAGCTCTCAAACCAAAGCTTTGACAACAAAGCCTTTCACTCTCAGGTTCTTCAAATTCTTAGTTTCCTCCTATAGAATCCATCAAGATAAAATTTACTAAGTCTAGTTATTTATCTTTAGCCTGTAAGTCTTGTAAACTAAAATTCTACTAACTCCCTATTTAATTAACTCTGAATATATGGCATTTTTACTTAACTTTATGATAAAATCAAATTTTCAAAAAGCAAAATGATTACTTAATCTAATTGATTAGAAAGTTATAATTTAATTCCAAAACTTAAGTTTAGATCTTAATACACTTAGTTTCTTAATTCAAGGTAAGAATAGAAAAATAAATCTTTAAAAGATTTGAAGATTCTTAATTCAAATAAAATCTTGTTTTAAAAATTTAAAAATAAAAGTGTGTTTTTACAAAATGTTTTAAGTAAAAATCTAATTAAGAATTGAATGCTCTTAAATACTCTATATATATTCTATATACATTTTAATTCTGACCTAAAAGAAAATTAAGCTCTTAATTATAATATATATATATTCTTCTTTTTCTTCTTTATAAAAAGATGAATATACCCCTCTTATTATTTTTATGAATTTTTATTTTTCAAATTTTTGTATTTATATATTTTTGTTTTTTATGTATATAAGATTTTCCAATTTTTATGAATTTTTTTAAAAATTTTCAAATTTTTATGAAATTTTTAATTTTTAAAAATTTTTATCATTCTTGGAATTTCTATTTTTTTAAATTTCGTGGATATTTAATTTTTATGTGATTTTTTTATTTTTTTTAACCCACACTTAAAGTGAAAATTTCACTTTAACACCCCCAAGCCAAAATTTTACAATGTCCTCATTGTAAGAAGGGTGAAAAGATATTAACTTCATTTAGTATAGGGTGATGGAAGGAGTCGAATAGAGGAGAACAAAGATCTTTGTGCGGATGATTTTAAGTCTGACCAAAGGTCAGAGTGGTCAGTCGGACTAAATGAAGGTAATCAGTATAATATGAAGTGAAAGTTCAGAGTAAGTGTAGAAGAAAATCAAAAGGTAAAAACAGGAAATAGCTATGCACAAGAGTTAAGTTTTATGCCTTCAGCTAGGCGTAAACCCTAGTAAAGAACTCCTAAAAAGAATAGGTATATGGTAAAAACAAAGTAGTTTTGAAAGAATTGATTCAAAAATAGGAAAATAGATTAAACCACCCAGTTACAGCTCGTCCAAAAATTGCCTAGAATAGATCTCGCAGAACCAAATTCAGATTCTTATGAAAAATCTTAAAAAGATCAGAGTGAATCTTGTGAAGATTAGATCTGATTGAGGTTGAGATGTAGAATATTAAAGATTAAGGTAATTCAAGAAATGATTCCAATCAAGTTCAAAAGATCAGCAGAGTTAGTTTTGATTCTCAATAATATGTGGGCCATTTTAATACAAAATAAGCTACTGATGCAGGTTTGGTGGATTATTATCAGGTAGTATGGAGGATGGGTTTTGATTAAAATCAAAGGCCTGATTAAAGAAATGGACTTGGCCTTGATTTTGCCTAGGATTTGGTAGATTCCTAGGATTCGGAATTGGCTGAGATGGAAAGGTACCTGGCTAACGGGATTTAGCCAAAAGCGTGATCTAATTTCGTAAGTCAACCAATTCTACCTCATATTGCCTATGGATCTCAGCGAGAGCTTCAACATTTTGTCGCTGACTCTCTGACATAGCTCTTAAAATTTGGTCTAGCTGTGAATCTCTATTTGGCCCTACAGGGTTTGAGAACCCGCGTAAAATGGCCTCGCATTGTGTTGCTGAGGGGGCAATGGAGGTGGATTTAAATGGGTATGATTCGGATAATTTGGTCTTTGATTTTGATTTTGATCAGCCCAAGAGAAATTTGGGTGGCTTCTCCATCCAGGATTATAAGAATTTGAATAAGGGTTTGGTCTTGGAGTGTTTTCCTAGATGGCGTGTAATCCTAAAAGATATGGCGTATTTTCTGCAACAGGAAAGGGTGGGTAAGATTGTGGGCCAAAGGTCCCTCCTTGGGTTGGTGAAGGAGTAGATAAAAAACCCAAGGAAGATGGATCTCTAGAATCCAGATTATTCACAAATTCCCTCCCCGCGGGAATTTGCGAAATAGGTAGATGTGCGGGATTCGTAGCAAGTAGAGGCGTAAAGTCTTCATTGTATTTCTAACCTCGTCGAGATGCTTTGCTACGATATCGACTTTGGCCAGTTTTTCTGCAATTATCTCTAAATCCTTTGAACTAGACGAGTTACCAATCTTGTGAATGCCCTTGTGCGGATGATTCGTGTTTGCGCCCCACGTAAATTGCGACATTGATGCATTATTAATTGAGTTTTTCGCCATCCCTTCAAATAATTCTAAGGCAGATTTTGCGTCGCGATTTAGGAAATTCTCTCCACAAGAGGCATCGACTAGATTGCGAATGCCCTCTTGTAAACCATAATAGAAGATGTGCATGAGTTGCCAACGAGGGATGTCATGATGTGGGCATTTCCTTTGCAATTCATGAAAACGTTCCCATGCTTCATGAATTGGTTCTCCTTGGTTTTGATTGAAAGTAGTAATAGCTCACCTTAAAGCATTAGTTCGACTAATAGGAAAGAATTTCTTTAGAAAAGCAAATTCGAGTTCAGCCCAAGTTGAGATTGGTCTTGCAATTGTTCTATACCAATAAGCAGCTTTGTCTATAAGGCTAAAAGAGAACATTTTCATAAGTAAGATTTCCCTATTTTGATTTCGAGGTCCAAGAGTTTGAGATAGATTCTTTAGATCTTCTATGTGTTGAAATGGATCCTCGGATGCAAATCTGTGAAAGTGAGGGATTAGACCTATAATATTTGGCTTCAATTCAAAATCATTCTCCCCAACAGAAATCCTAACATTAGGCTCTACTTGTGCATTAGATTGGTTGTAGTAATCTCTAAGTAGAGGCCTTGGACGAGGAATCGGTAAATCAGGGATTTCAAAACCCGCCTCAAGTTGAGGTGGAGGACGGGTTTGAAGAGTCTGTAAATTATTTAAGGCTACCGTTAAAAGATTAATCTGTCTAGTTTGCTCAAGCATCCTAAGATTCTGGCTCAGGAGCACCTCATGAACATCAAAAGGCGGCATCTCCCCCTGACCAGAAGAGGAAGGGATCTCAGGATTTAGATTCTGCATCTAATCCATAGAAGTAGATGGATTAGACGGGAAAACCATTGGTTGCTTATCTGCAACCAGCCTAGGATCACCTGTCAATGATGGTGCAAGAGGTGGATGCAAGGATCGCCTCCCGTCCATAAAATGGAAAATAATGTGCAAAGGCACACACACACCACCGATAAAAACAACGGCACAAAAACCCGCAAAACAGTGCAAGGACGTGGGTTTTGCTCTTCTTTCAAAGGAAAGAAGAGATTCCTAGGATACGCAAAAGTAATTTAATGCAAGCAAATAGAGTAACAATATCAAAATACACATCCTAATCTATGTCTACGCAAGTGCGAACCTTAAGGCTCAAAGGTCTAAGGTCTAAGATCTAGACCGCACACTACTGGCTCCTCGGGGCTCTAGTAGTGAGATAGACTTGTTGATCTTCGACCAAAGCCCTAAGAGGTGCAAAGAGGAGATATAGAAAAATAGACTCGTGTGACTCTAGTGATCGTGCTGTGTGCGCGATAGCATGCAACAGACGATAGCGATAAAACCCACATGCATTCTACAATCAGATTTAGTCACAATTTTTAACTTCCTCTTTTTAGTTAATCTTTTTTTTCAAAAATATATCAATCTAAAATTCAATGGCCACTTTTTAAGTCTTTTCAAAAAAAAAAATGGTCTTTTTAAATCTCAAAGAATAGGGATCTACGCAGATTTTTTGTGTTTTCCCGCTGATGCAAGAAAGACAGTAGAAATTTCCCGAGTCAGATTCACACTAATACTAGCAGGAAATGCACTCCTAAGAGTGTATGCCTATTGTATGCTACTGCTAGTCAGAAAAAGATGTATTTTTGTATTTTTTTAATTTTTAATGCAACAAATCAAAAGTATAGAAATACTCACAAAAAAAACAGCAACAGATTCCCGCCTTCTCTTAAGATCACCCACAAAGGTAAACCTAAAAAAAGACAGAAAACAAAAACAAAACAAAACAAAATACAACTAATTATAACAAAAACATTAAAAATAAAAATATAATTACAAATACCTCCTAATTATACAAATAAACCAACTAAATTCTAGTGAATTAAAGGATTGCCTTCCCGGCAACGGCGCCATTAAAATTATGTGTTCCTTTCCTTAACTCAGTTAATTAAGTTAATTTTACTTAATTAAGAGAAGAGAAAAGTCACTTAGGTTAACTCGAAGTTGTGTCGATTAGTAGTATAGGGTTGAATTAACCTAACATTTTAAAAAAATTTTACTGGTTGAGCCAAGGTCATTCGCTGGGAGGTATAATTCATTCTAAATTCACTAGTTATCTTATATTTTTCTTTATAAGTATAGGAGGTAAATCTAAGTTAATTATGAAAGCATGAATTTTGCCAAAAACTTGATTAAAATGAAGTAACATGCAAAATCCCATAAGAGAACATATTTACTCGAATGATCTACTTTATTAGCAAGTAAACATGTTAGTTTCCTATTTTATTTCAAAAGAACTAAGGCAAATAAGAGTTTTTCTAATTACAACATGCCTTATTACAGCAATTGAAAGCAAAAAGAAATTTAACATATAGCAAGAAAAATAAATTCTTTTCTTTTTATTCTTCAGCCTCGCTCTCTCTTTTCTTCTTCTTCTTTCTTTCTTTCTTTCTCTCTTTTCCTTTTATTTATCCTTTATCTTTTCTCTTTTTCTTTTATTGCTCTCTTATTCTCTCGAGCTTCCTTTCTTTTTCTCTTCTCTTCTATCCTACCCCTCTTCTTCCCTTGGCCTTCTCTTAAGCTTTACTACCTTATTGCCTGTTCAGCCTTCCTCTTTTCCTTTCTTCTTCCTTAGCCTTCAGCCTTCTTTCTTTCCTTTCTTCCCTTAATGATCTTCCTTCAGCACTTAGCCTTCAACACTTAACCTTTCCTTTGAACCATCAGCTGAATCGGGTTTTTCCTTTAACCAAAAATTGGTTTTTGATTTGTAGCTCTGACCATTCGAGGATACGCAGCATCCTTATAGGGTGGGACCAGACCCTACTAGGTCCTCGCCTGGTTCTATTTAAGTTCGATTTATTTTCGGTTTATTTTCTCAAGCCAACTGGCTCAACGCCTCCCAGGCCTTGCCCTCCTAGGGCCACACAATCGTATGCCACACAGGCGCACACCTGCAGGCACATATGTGCCCACACACACACACAGATATGCTTAGAATGGTCAGATGTTCAGATTTCGCGCCGAGCGCTTGATGACTGGTAAGCCACAGTAACAAAATAGTTTTATACCCATGCGTGCGCTCGAAAACTTCCAATGTGGGACTTTGTTCCCCCCCCAAGACCCAACTTCAACTGAGGATTTCTCCCTACTCAGAGCTCCAAATCAAGCGATTCAAACCTTGATGGAAAGCTCTAAGGTAGCTCTACAAGGTTGCAAGGTCAATTTGAAGTTTAGAGGATGATTTCCTCTTCGATTTGAAGAGTGAATCTAGGGGGTTCCTACAGGGTTATATCTGCCTGGGAATGAAATAATACTCACAGTGCCTATAGAATGGCTTTTTCTAACTTAACTAAGGGTCTGAGAAAGCTCTACAGGTCTTTTCACAGCTATAGGAATGGGTTCTGAAGTTCTTTAAGCTTCAGAAGCTACAGAGAGGCTTCAAGCTTCTCTGAAAGCTTCAAAGAATGAATTTCTAACTCTGAATAGGTAAACAAACAGCTAAGAACATTCTCAATTGATTAAAACAGATTCTAAGGGTTGTTACAAATTGATCTGGGTAGGATTTAAGATCAAATCTCAACAAAATGCTGCTGCCATCATTTTGGGTTCGAAAACAACCTAAACTGGCAGGGTGTTAATTCCTACAAAATTACAAGCCTAAGCTCTTCTAATTCATTCTTAAACTTTTCAATAGAATCTCAGAGTCCATTTAAACTTCTCAATTCCTCAAATCGAGCTCAGAATCAAGATCTCATACTCAGTTTGATTGTGAAGCTTGGAATTTTGACTTTCTGACCTAAGCTTCTTTTCAAGAAATTAACGCCTATAATAGAATCCTCTCAGCCTTAGAAACTCATCCAATCCCTTAAACAAGCGTTCTAACCTAAGAACCTAGGGTTCCAGGCTCATCGCCTGAAACCCTAAAGTGTTTTGTTCGTCAGAATGATTGGATGGTTTCTAAATTAATTTAAGGACATGAATGGTTTCAATGCACTGTACTGAAGCTTCTAGGTTCACTAAATGCTTCTCAGACCTATCTGTTAGACTTCTCCAACTTCGCCGAAGTTGGAGAAGAAGATACCTCAATCTGAGCTCTAGTTATCAAAATTCTAATTAAACTTCCTCAAATTGATCAGTGATCATCATTTCATCATTCTGGAGCTCTTCATCAACTTCTGTAGGCTGAAGAACAGAAAATGACCCACCAGAGCTCGTCGGAGCTCCGGTGAGTCCAGTAAAATGCAAATCATGCTTAGAGTGGTCTATTTACGCCATTTTTTTTCTAAAAAGGATCCTGAGGTTATAAGGAACCGTAGAATCACATTTAATTCCTCATTAATTCATTACATGAATGATTAATCAGTAGATTCAAGTTTGAATAAAATTTTAGAGGTTGAGGCTCAGGACTTGGTCTCTCACTCAAATGAGTGGCTGAGACAAGTCAACAGTTATCTGCAATATTATATATGTATAATTAATGATTTGAACTACTCCTGAGCAGCTATAGACAGCGAGCTCAGGAGTTTAATTAAAATTGGGCGTTTACATTGTAGATGGTAATTACTCATATTAAAGTGTAGAATAGGGTCCTTAGGTTGAAAATAGGTGATGGAGGACCCTATGGAGGTGGATCTAAGTTCAGATGTTGTCGCCATGGACAGCGCCAGTAGCTGTGAAGGTGAAGATGAATTAGGTGAAACAGTGATCAATTTAGTGTTTTAATGGATTAGAAATGGTCATGAAGGTTAAAGGAATGTGATTAATGAATTTAAAAGACGAAACTAAAGCTCTGGCGAGCTCAAGGAGCTCGCCGGAGTCGAAGAAGATGAACACTAAACTCTAAAATTACAACTAAACTACCTAACTAACTACCTACCTAAACTACCCTACTCCTACTCCTACTCCTAATCTACTATTACCTGGACGAAGGGGTCAACAGGATTCCACCGAAGGGTCATAGCGGAAGATGAAATCAGAGGGTTAAAGAAGAATCTCCGGTGGCGGATGTGAGGTGAAGCAGAGCATCTCCTCGGTTGTCGCCTTTGTCCAGAGACGCGACTGACCTTGGCGAAGCTCCTCAGCTGATCAGGATGGATGAAGTCGGAAGATGAAATGGGGAGTTGCCGGAGTTGAGGAGAGAATAGCCTATCGAAGTTGGCTGTAATGAAGAAGAGGGAAGGGAGCCAACTTGAGAGAAATAGAAGGAGTGAGGGGGTATTTATAGTGAATGGCGACAAAGAGGACGGTGAAGCCTGGACAAAGAAGAAGCTTGGGGAGCTTAACCTCCGGCATCGTCTCTGATGATGGTGAGGTTAACTCCCTAGGACACCTTGTTTCTGAAAATGGCATCTAGGTTGATCGAGCCAAGGTTAATTTGGTCTCCAAACAACCCGTACCTAGCTCGGTCAAGGGCATCCGCTCTTTTCTGGTGCACATCGATTTTTACCGTCGATTCATTCCTGATTTTTCAAAAATCACGCGCCCCCTAACTAATCTTCTTTCAAAGGGTGTCCCCTTCGAAATCACCGAGGAGTGCACTCATGCATTTGAGAGTCTATGTGACTGAGTCACCCAAGCACCTATCCTGCAGTCCCTTGATTGATCTCAACCCTTCGAGATCATGTGCGATGCATCTGACTATGCAGTGGGAGCGATATTTGGGCAAAAAATAGACAGGAAACCTGTGGTCATCTACTACACTAAAAAGACACTTGACGAGGCTTAGCATAACTATACAGTTACTGAGAAAGAGCCACTAGCCATAGTATTTGGCTTGGAAAAATTTTGATCATATCTTTTGGTTTCTCGTGTTATGATATACTCGGATCATACCACAGTAAGGCATCTCCTCGTGAAGAAGGACGTGAAGCCTCGACTAATCTGCTGGATCTTGCTGTTGCAAGAATTCGATCTCGAGAGACATGATAAGGTGGGAAAATAGAACGTGGTAGCTGATCACTTACCCCGTCTTCCTTCTACTATCATTGACCCTTCTGGACCAATCACAGACCACTTTCCTGATGAGCACCTCTTGACTATTGGTGTCGGACTTCCCTGGTACACTGATTTGGTTAACTACTTGGCATCACATCAAATCCCGTCTGATTGGCCGAAGTCCAAGAAGGACAAGTTGCTTTCTGATGCCAAGTACTATATCTGGGAATACCCGTACCTCTTTCGCATTGGTGCTAATCAGATCATCAGATGATGCGTTCCGGAAGTGAAAATTCAGGACATTCTGTCCTTCTACCATAACCAGGCATGCGGCGGACACTTCTTCGGACACAAAACCGCATCTAAAGTCCTCCAGTGTGGCTTTTATTGGCCCAGGATTTTTAAGGACACACACAACTACTGTAAGGCATGCACTCATTACCAGACCTTAAGCAACATGAGCCACTACAATATGATGCCTTTACAGCCAATTCTCGTGTGTGAAATCTTCGATATATGGGGGATTGATTTTATGGGACCCTTCCTTAAATCAGACGGCTTCGAGTACATTCTCCTCGCTGTGGACTATGTGTCCAAATGGATCGAAGCCATCCCGACCCGAACCAACGATCACAAGGTGGTGATCAAATTCATTCACCAGCACATCTTCTCATGGTTCGGTGTCCCACGTGCCATTATCTCTGATAGGACTGCCCACAAGGCCCAATTAGGTATGTCTCCATTCAGATTGGTGTACGGGAAGGCGTGTCATCTCCCCGTCGAGAAGGAGCACAAAGCCTATTGGGCAATACGGAAGTGCAATCTAGATATGCTTAAGGCTGGAACTCACTATTAGCCTCAAATGAGTGAGATTGAGGAACTACGTAATGATGCATACGAGAACTCGCAAATTTATAAAGAGCAGGTGAAGGCCCTTCACAACAAGCACATCTCTAGAAAAACTTTCCATTCTGGTCACAAGGTCCAACCCTTTGATGCCAAGCTAAAACTTTTTCAAGGCAAACTCAGATCTAAATGGATTGGACCATTCTTGGTGAGATGAATCTTTGGAAATGGAGTTGTCGAAATCAGTCAACCCAGCCTTGATTCTGAACCTTTCATTGTGAATGGCCAACGACTCAAGTTGTTCATCGAACTTTCTGATGCGAACTTGGCTACGTTATCCTTTGATCTCCATTCTCCTTGAGCTAATTGCGCCCGGCTGATGGTGTTAAACTCAGCACTTAATGGTAGGCAACCCATCATCTTTTGAAAAACTTGAAACCCTTTTGACACATCTTTTTGCTAAACTCATATTGTACTTTAGGGTTCATCCATTAGAACAACCAACTCCACCTTTGATACTCGTATCAGAGCTTGAAATCATCGACAACAACCATCCCGACCCATTCACCGACCCTCTAACCCTGTTCTAATGTATGATATAAGCTAAACTTGAACCCACCTAATTTACAATGAGGGTTTTGCATATCGTAGGTAGGGGGTATTAAACAGCAAAATGTCATAAGAATCAATTCGCAAAAAAGGATTTCATCAAAAACTTACATATTCCAAAAAAACCAGAAAAATGAAAAAATTTTTTGACAAAACAAAAAAAAATGAGAAAAGGAGGTTGAGGAAAAAGAACATCCATTTGAAAGAAAAATGAGAAAAAGAAAGGAGCAAAAAGATAAGAAAAGAAATTGAGTCCCTTCAAAGTAATACAGAACCTACCTACCTTCTAGGTTGGATCAAATGATGAACTAAGACTCGGAAGGCTAAAACTTAAGGGATTAGTGGCGAATACGGACACTAGGCCTCTTAGATTTGTTCTGAGATTTAAACACTCACGTACTTGTCAAGATCTGGATTAATCCTCAGGAGGTTGGGGAAAATGCAAAGCTTGTGTATTAGAGTTGACAGGGCTAGATCGAGGTTTTAAAAGATGCATTCATAGTAGTAATAAATCCTCAAAAATAGCTCTTTCAACAAATAAGATTTTATTACTCGAATTTAAAGTCTGAGGTTGAACACAAGGAGCAAGTATTGCATTCACACACTAATCTCAACAAATAATATAATCAAGCACAATGAACTAGGCCAAGAAATGATATGCAATGAATAATTACTCAAAAACTAATAGTCAATGTATGGCATGAGTGTCTCAAGAGATAAAAAGAGCTCTAGACAAAATAATGGTGATTTAGATCACCAATTATTAGTCTAACACACATATAGCAATTTGCTCAATAGAATCAAATAAATGAACAGTTAATCAGACGTTTGATTTTACAATGCGACATTAAAATGTGTTTCTACAGTGCACTTTTGATTTCTTCTTTTGTCTTTCTTCCTTTCTCTTCTCTTGCTCTATTCTTCTTCTTCTCTGATTGGCTTCTTCTTTTACTTCTCTTTCTCTTCTTCTACGATCCTCCTCTTCTTCATCCTTAGCTTTCCTTTTTTCTTTCCTCTCTTCATGAGGGAACACAGTCACGAAATCAGCTAAGTGTTAGCCAATGCACAGAGGAGAAAATCACCCCTACCCTGTACTCTCTCTCTTTCTCTCTCCTTTTTCTCTCTCTCAACATCCAAGCATAATCGAGTAATCAAGCATGAGCGCACCCGAGACCAGGGCTGTGTGCATGAGATCACAGCCGAGGTGTGCTAGAGTTTAGGCTGGTATACGGGTCATGTGCAGGGTGTGAGGGACCTCACCCCTCCTTGTTCAAGGAGATAAGTCATATGCACAAAAACAACTTAAACACTGCTATCGGTTCACCCACTTCCGATGTGGCACTAAAGATAGTGCTTTTCTTCGCTTTCTCACAGCAAGGTTGTTCCCTTCTGGTGTGACTACCTCAACAGTAGTTCCCTCTAATTGCAGTCAAGGGGCTGTTCAATGGCCTAAATTGACCCTCTGAGCAGCCTCCTAGAGCGAATCGGCTTCAGCTGGGACAGGTACCTATAGCAGTGCCTTCAAGAACAAGCTTCAAGCTTCGCTTGAAGCTACCGTCAATGGCAACTTATCTCTTTGCACCTGAAAACAAGAAGAGGACCTCTCGGCCGCATTAAAAATGCTCAAGAGCTTCGCAAGGGAGCAGTGAGGACGTTGGTGGTGGTGGCTTGCGGTGAAGGTGGTTGTAGGTGGCTGACAAAGGCGGAGTAGGTCGAAGAAAGTGGTCATTTTCAATGGGGTTTTGGATGAGTGATTGATGGAATTAGGAGAGGGGTTTTGTGTGCGGAGGGATGGCGGTGCTTGTGGGAGTTGTGGCAAGGCGTGTGGATGAGTGTAGTGATGGGGGTGCCTCGCAAGAGGTGTGGTCAGATGCAGAGAAGACGACGGTGACTGGCGGCATCGAGAGTTGAAACAAGGTTTAAAAGGGAGAGAATCAACCTAAGAATCTAAGGGAACTAAACTACTACTAAACTAATGGACGAAAGGGGGAGAATACCCACGTCAGAGGTATGTCGGAATACCCACGTCGGGAAGGAGGCTCCTGCTGGTACGGCCAAGAGCGGAAGAAGTTGAGGAAAAGGAATCCACCACTGGTAGTTCGAGTAGATAGAAAATGAAGTTGGAGTTGGTCGCCAGACATCAAGGAGCTTTTAGGCCAGAAGAGGAGGGAAGGAGTGTAATTCCAGTCGAAATTGAGCGTGAGGAGGACGGCCATGCACGGGAGGTCTTTTTATGGGTCTCAGAGGGTGCTTGAAGCTTGGAAACCAAGCTTCTGAGCTTGGTAAGCTCGTCGAAGTAGGAAACCCAAACCTTTGAAAGGTTCGCATTAGGATTTGGGTGCAAATTAGAGCCCAATGCATGGCTCAAATTGAAGGAAATTCTCTCAAGAGTTCTCATTCCAATTTTAGAAGAGATTAGGCGAGAAATCAGGAGATCTCCTTGATTGTAGGTCACCGAAGAAGGATTCCTCTAGGAAAATGGCGGAGGGACCACTTTTCAAAGAGTGACGACAAAGATAGGGCCCTTTTTGCAAGGATTTCAAAAGTTAGGGGCATGTGTGTGAGAAAAAAGAGTCAGACAGGACCAAATTGAAAACTTGGTCAAGATGATCTCAGATTGGGTCCAAATTTTGATACAAACCTAATTTAGACCCAAGGAATCCAATGGTGAAGTTGGATTTAGGTTTTGACCAAGTTTGACTGGGGAAATTGCATAGTTACACAAATTAGGGTAACTTTTGGTCTGAGACTCTGTTTAAGGTTAAAATGGGTTCTGATGATCAATTCAAAGGTACCAAACACTAGATAATATTTTTCTATGATTTTTAAAGGGTTTAGATAAATTTTATCCTGATCGAAACATCATTTAGTTAAGTAGGCATATTTTTAGGATTTCAGATGTCATTTAATTCTCAAAATGCGTGAAAACCCGTTTCTGTTTGCACGAACCCACTTATTAGGCATTTACGAACATTTGACCATTAATTAACCCTTGAGAAAACCCATGGTTGTTCTACAATCATTATATGATGGTAAAATTACAGTTTTAACCCTAATTTCTGATGAGAACACCATCACCAGCCCTAACTATCTCATTTTGACCTAGAAAAGAGAACAAAAGCTCCTACATAACCAAATGAAGGGCCTAATTCAAGGAATAACTGTTCTGAGAAGAAAATAAGAAACAAAGGGTAAAACTGTAATTTTACCATTGCAGTACATCAACAAGATTTCTCAGGGGTTAACATAGGTCAATTTGTCTTAACAAGATGAAAAGTGGGATGGTTCAATCAGAAAAGGGTTATTACTAGATCTGAGAACTAAATGACGTCCTATAACCCTAAAACAAACCCACTTAATTCAACAAGGTTCTAGTCAGGATAAAAATCAACTAAACGCTCTAAAATTCATGGAAAAAAATCCCCTAGGGTTTATAACCTTCAATTTGGCCTTCGAAACCTATTTTGACCTAAATAGGGGTTTAGCTAATTATTTACCCTAAATTAGGTTTTTGTGTAAAATGTCAAGTCAAACATGGTCAAACATAAAATCTAACTTCACCATTAGATTCCTTAGGTCCAAATTAAGTTTGTATCAAAATTTGGACCTAAGGGGAGGTCACCTTAACCTACTTTTCAAAATAATCAACCCAATTACATTTAGAGCCCTAGCTTTTGAAAATCATTGTGAAGACCCCCCTATCTTCCTCTCTACTCTTTGCAATAAGGTCCCTCCGCCATTACAGTGGAGGAGTCCTACTCCGGCGAGGATTCCAGAGAGGATTTCTCTCAAATCCCTCAGAGACTCCCCCTCAGAATTGAAAGGGAGATTCTCTGAGGAATTCCCGATCTGATGAGCGCAATCCCAAGCCTTAATTATCACCCAATCTCTTGTGCGAACGCTCGAGAGATTTGGGTCCCTTTCACCTTCCTACTCCAGCGAGAATTCTTGCACTTTGAAGCTTGCCTTCCAAGCACAAGGCCCTCTGCCTAAGACTATAAAAGGCCCCCCTGTCCCTACCGCTCAGATTCAGTTCGATTTGGCTGGAGAACAACCTCCAATTTCTTCTCTTCTCCTCTGGCCAAGTGTCCAGCGAGCTCCGATGACTCCTTCGCCTCCTTTCTCCGCGTCGCGCCGTACCAGCATTAGCATCAACAGCCCCTTCGTCATCGCCGTTCCCTCTCCACTGGAACCTTCTTCTCCAGCAGCGGCAGGTACGCGCCAGCCGCTCTCCTTGTCCCTTCGTCCTTTAAATTAGGTTAACTCTCTTCCTCTCTCTCCTCTCTTTATTTCCCCCTTCTTTATTTCTATTTTCAACCCCTCGACACCACAGACCACCACCATCTTCTCCACCTCCGGCTGACCACCGGCGAGGTGTCTCCATCACCTCCACACCTCCATCCACCTCGCCAGACCCCTCAGAAACTCCACCATCATCCACTGATCATCACTCACCTCTTTACTGACCGCCACACACACCCTACACTCTCCCCGAACAAACACACTTTCACGACCACAGTCTGACCTAGGCACGCATGCCTAAGCCATTCTACGCCATGCCACCCACCGCACCACCTTCGCCATGTCACAGTGAAGCTACTTACGTGCTTTGACAGGGCCACGAGGCCGTATTCATGGTTTGCAGGTTCGACCCCCTGCCGCCATTGGAGCATGAGCAAAGCTTGCTCGCAAGCTTGCTCTAGGTCACGACGTTCTAATAAGTAGAGCCCCAGGTGCACGAAACTATCTCACGATCCCTTCGCACTCAGTAATTGAAGCCCATACCATCCGTAGCTACAGCAATTGAGTAGGCATTCTCCCTGCGGGTGCAAGAGAAGCAGGTGGGACTTTTAGTCCCACCTCGGAAAGTTTGGAGCGCATTAAGTGATATAAGTTGAATTTGTGTTGTCGGCTGATTGCCTCCAATCACGGGGTAAGGTCCCCTCGCCCGATCAATCGCCTCGTCCGCGACCCACACTCTGCGGACCTGGCTTGCCTAACCCGTTTACCGTGCACTCCTCGCGCACCACCCATGCCTGTGCACCTGGACTCAGGTGAGCATGACCTAACCCGAATACCCGATTGGCTCTAGGGAGCGAACCTAAAAGAGAAAAGTGAGAGAGCGTATGCGGGGGAGGGTAGGGGTAGGTTTTGCACTTGTGTGTAGGGAAAGGAAGAAGGAAGAGGAAGCTGCAGCCGTAGAGAAGAAGGAAAAGTAAAGGGCTGAAGGGGGAAGCTGAGGAAGCTAAAGGAAGGGAAGAAGACTGCAGAGGAGCTATGGAAGAAAAGTAGAGGACGCTAAGTAAGGAAGGAAGAAGAGGCACTGTAGCAGAGAGGGTGCAGTTGAAGAAAAGGCAAAGGCAAAGCTACGGCAAGAAAGAATGAAGAAGAAGGATGGAGAAATCAAAGAAGAAAGAAGGCACGGTTGAAGAAGACAGTAGAAAGAGCTAGAGGAAGAGAAAGTCAAAGAAGAAAAGAGAAAGGAGAGAAGCTAAAGACCAAAGTTAGAGAAGGAAATCAAAGAAGAAGAAGAAGGAAAGACGCCAAAGAAAAAGACATCTCGGCTCAAGTCAGGGAAAGAGAAAGAAGAGAAGCCAAGAATGAGAAGGCAGAGAAGGAAAGAAGAACCAAAGAAGAAAAGAAGAGGAAGCTGAAGAACAAGTCAAAGAGAAGAAGAATCAAACACTTTTTATCCTATTCCTCTCAATTTCTCTTTTATTGTTGCATTTAAGTATTCATAAACTCCTACATTATATTTTGAATTAGATTTTGAGTAACTTTAAGTGTTCAAATTACATCTATTGAGATTAGTGAATAAATTCCATTTGCTCCCTGTGTTCGACCTCAGACTCAACATTCGAGTAATAAAAATTCTTATTTGTTTTCAACACTTTTTCAACTATACTACAACACCACCTTTTTAAAACCCGATCAAGCGTTGTAAACAGTTTCTTGTTTATCTCTTAGAAAGGATGTGTAATGAATTATGACTCTCTAGCGATTATGTAGGAGCATTTATTCCTTGATTATGACTAATTGAAGCTATATATGGCTGATGATGACATTATCATCAATTAGGTCTAAGGCTTAGGGAGTATACAGCCCCATCAATTGACCTCTAGTTTGCGGGACTCAATAACATAAGCACCCTAAATCACACAAGTTGTACTGTAATAATGAAATCATGCCAAAGGGAATTTAATATATTCTGAAAATGGTCTTAAGATCTAGATTAGGAGCGGCTCAAAAACACAAGTTGATTTGGATGAGTTCCCGATGCAAAGAGGTTGGAAATTCCCCTAAAAAATGCGTAATAACATATCGTCTCCTCGGTGCTTGTCTCCTAGGATATCTAAATATCCTACTGAGGGCACGTAAGCACCCTGTGCTAGTTCAGATGCCATGGGAGGGATTATCCCAAAATCTCGATTGCCAGGGTCTGTATTTAGCTACAAAATGCCATGGGCGACACTATCCCAAAGTGTCGAAAGTCAAGGTTCTGGGGGTTTCCATGGGTGGTGCTATCTCGAAGTATCAATTGCCAGGGACCCTGCGAGAATTGATGGTGGGAACAAGGAATTCGATACAGAATGTGTTTACGTCCAATCCAAGGATGGATCTAAGGAAAAATATAATGAAAAGAAAAGAGAGAGAAAGCTCTCCACAAGAAAAAATCTCCTCTCATACAAAATGCACTAGCAAATTGAACCTAGACTAACCATGTTTCAAGCACGCGTGCTTTAACCGCTGGGTCCAACGAACCTTAGGTTAGTTCCTGCGGACCTTAGAAGCTTTCATGGTAGACTGAGGTGAAAGCTAGTCAGGTTCGGATCTGGGTTGGTACTTGAGTACCTCTAGGCCTATTGTTGGTATTAAGATCTGATTCCTAAAGACGTGACTTAGTAGGGCATCCTGACGGTTACATCCGACCTAGATAATTGATTTGATTCATATGGTTTTACTAAGGGACTAGCAAAAGCTAGGCATGGGGGTATGATGGGAACACCATAATGAGCCATAACTAGCTCAATTTGGTCTGAGAAAGTCAACAAAAGCTCCTATTTATCAATCAGAAGGTCTCTTGGGCAGTTTAAATTGTTTTGAGAAAAAGAGAAGAATAAAAGGTTATTTCTGTAATTTTACAGGTAATCCACGAATATAGAATAACCATGGGATTTCTCAGAGGTTAAATAAAGGTCAAATAGTCATAAATGTCTAATAAGTGGGTTCATACAGAATGAAATGAGTTTTCACACAATTTGAGAATTAAATGACATCTGAAACCCTAAAAATAGACCTGCTTGATTAAATGAGGCTTTGGTTAGGATAAAATTCACCTAAAACCTTTAAAAATTATGGAAAAATATTCTCTAGGATTTGTTACTTTTGATTTGACCATCAGAACCCATTTTGACCTGAAATAGAGTCTCAGACAAACAATTACCCTAATTTGGGTTTTTGCATAAAATACCCAATCAAACTTGGTCAAAACACAAATCTAACTTACCATTAGATTCCTTAGGTCAAAATTAGATTTATATCAACATTTGGGTCTAATCTGAGATCATCTTGACCTAGTTTGCATTTTAATCTTGTTCTGACTCTTTCTCTGACATGAAGCCCCTCAACATTCAAAAATACTTGCGAAGTGCTCCCCAACTTTGTCTTCTTCTTCGCATTCGAGTCCCTGCCTCCATGGCAAAGAAGATCTCTCTCATTTCAACTCCAAATCCTTCCAAAATTGGAAGGAAGATTCACCACGAGATCCTCTTCAATCTGAGCTAGTTTCCAACTTCTAAATTCCTTCATGGACCTCGTGCGAACTCCTAAAAATCAAAAGTCCCAATCCCAGATTTCGCGAGCATTCAATCTTGTTTCCAAGCTTCAAAGCTCTCCTAGAGGACTATAAAGCCTGCCCATTGCCTTCCCTCCATCCTCAGCGAGTTTTTAGGCCATAAAATCTTCCTCTCCGGCCTGCTCCAAGCTCCGCTCCAGCGACCCTCTACCTCCGAATCCCTCGCTGGATGCCACATACAATAGGTGGTGTTCGGCACGTAATTCACATTTTTAAAGTTAATTAGTTGTAGTATAGCACGAAAACACGTCGACAAATAATATTTATAAAACTCCAGTGAGTACCACAGATAAAATAGGAGATATCCACAGGGGGGCAATCTCGATTTTGTAGAAGCGTTTCAATAAAACTAATTCTAACTAGATATATATATATGTATATAAGTATAAAATAGATATCTAGAGAATCAAAATTTTATTGCAATTAGATAAATTTTTCATAATAGAAAATCTAATAGAGACAGATAGATAGTAGATAGATATAAAGAGAGAGGGAGAGAGAGAGAGGAAAGTGGTAGAGAAATGATGTTGCTTGTGGGATGCTTGTACGAGATGCGATAGCACCTCAGATCCAAAGTGCCGAGATGAAGGTCGGAGTGGAGTTGCAGAGGGATAGAGAGTTGTAGAGAAGGTGGAATATGTCTAGTGTTGATGGAAGAGAGAGATTCTAAGTTGATCCTCCAACTGGGGGACCCTAGGCCTTCTTTTATAGTTTTGATGGAGGGCAAAAAAGGTATTTGAGGCCTTAATCTCGTGTAACAACTCTTGTTTGATCAGATCTGTTGATCGGGAGATCAATAGATTTGATCTGACCTCAAAAAATCTTCAAATTTGCCTCCATCACTCAGATTTAATCCTTGGCTGACACGTGGCAGCTTCTCGACCTTCAGATCAAGATTGCACGATCCCACTTTCCTCGCACAATTGCTGTAACGAATCTCCCTCCATCCGCGCACCCACAAGCCTCTTGCAGTGCTTGATCCTCAATCGTCTGACCATGATGATCGGACGGCTTACGCTCGAGCCACATGGTCGCGCCTCCACCCTCCGATCTGCAATTGCGCCCACCTGTGCCCACACACCCAATGCCACTTCAATTTCGCACAACGCATGGCTCGAACACGCATCCCACACTTCCCCACGCATGCGTGTGAGCCAATGTGCCGCGCGTACCTTCTGTTATTTATACTTTTTTGTTTCTATTTATGCTTATTCAATTTAGGCGAGCGACGTGGCATGCTCATGGCCATTGGGTGAAGATCCGATGGCCCACATCATGTGATTCGGCCTTCCTAGATGGGGTGGTGGTGAGGGAGCAGCTATGATGGTGCCATGTGGCGCCATCATGGGCCATTCATCTTCTTTTCCTTGTATCTGGTGATGTAAACCTCCGATCAAGTTGATTTTTGTGCCTTGGACTGTTATCGTCGATCCGAATTCATTTGTGTGGTTAGATTCTTCATCTAAGGCTCGGATCTTTGTACTTTGGCTTTATGATCTTCATTCTTTTATGGATTGCACAAGGTGCCCTGGTTGTCAGATTGAGACGATTTCGGAAGTGTTGGACTCCCATCGTCGTTTTAATCAGATCTGTACGGTATGATCTAAGATCTATGGCTTTGAATCGTCTGCGATTAAAATCATCTCTCTTTTAGGTCATAAAATGACGATTTTATCTATATGACTAATAAACTAGCTATTGTGCAAATTACGATGCCTATGAATGCACTAATCCTAAGTTCTGTTAGAATCTAACTTAATTCAGGCGATTTAGGTTTCATGATTGCTGTGCAATCACACCCCCATGCCAAAATCTTGCTAGTCCTTAGCAAATGCATGACTGAATGCAAAGTGGTCATACACGAGTAATAAAGAGTTTGACTAGAGATTTATGTCTTATATTTTCATCCAAAACTTTGGTAACCTAGACAATCATGAAGATGTTTTGTTGTAGACTATGCAACAGATCCAAGTGAAAAGTCAATCCACATCTAAAGCTCATACTTAACCCTTAGTAAAAATCTATTGAGATAGGCAAACTTCTCCCCTCGGGGTTATAAGGTAACCTGTATATTCAGCCCCGACTTTTGGGTTAGATAGAAGATTTTTGAGTCAAGTAGATTTATTTTTGGTGGCTCATACTCATCTGGTGCTACATATAGACTAGTACTTTAGAACCTAGATTTCCAGATTGTTAAATAATTCAACTCAGAGAGAGGCGAGAAATTATGCTCTCTTTAGTTCCTTTGTACGCATTTTCTCTCTTTCTTTTCTTTTCTTTCTCTTTTTCTTTTTCTTTTCTTCTTTTAGAGCTCACAATCTCACCAGATATGTCAGTTATTTGGTGGTCTCTTCTGGCACTAACACTTTGATTAGGTTCTGATAACTCTACGACTAAGTTAGCATTCCTCAACACGTATTCAAGCAGCCAGAAATACAAAAAAGTAGGTCAAGGTTATTTTTGGTGGATCGTGAGGGTGGTGGGTGTTGTTGCCTCAATACACTTGAAATAAAGTCTAAAAACACTTATGAACTCTTTTTTTTTTTTTGCTTTTTCTTTCTTTCTCTTCTGATCTTCTCTTTATATATATATATATGTATATATATATATATATGAATATTTTTTTCTATATGCATAGACATATATACCTCTTCTTTTTTTATTCTTTTTATTTTACATCCAAACATCTACTAATGCAACACAGTAACACATACGACTTTTATTCATGAGGCATTATTAGGGATTATAGGTGTTCAAGAGGATATCGGGTAGCTTATTTGGTGGAAGTGCCTATTCTTGGCACCAAAAAAGGAATGGAAAGGACAACGCATTTCTGACCTTAACATTAATACCCTCCTTCAGCCAAGGATTCCATAAAGGACGGTCATGACCATTAGTGACGGGATTTTCAACTGCGGCTAATCTTTGTTTGTTTTAGTGCTTATTACAGTAATGTCGTTATAGTGTAAAATAAGACAGCTACGGTTGTCGTTACTATCAAAATTTACTCGGAAATAGTTTTGTTTCCCGAGGTCGAACTCAGGGAGCTAGTAGAATTCTAGAAGTACAGAGTTTTCTTTATTACAAAAATAAGAGAGAGAGAGGGAGAGATAGATTTCAATTTTTGGCTTCTTCTTCTCTTCTTTCTCTCTTTGCTTGTCTTCTTCTTCTCTTCTTTGGCTTTTCTTCAGCTGCAGTGTCTCTACGGGTCTTCTTCTTCCTGTTGCCTTCAATTCTTCTTCTGCTTGTCTTCTATTTCTTTTCTTCTTCAGTTCTTCTTCTTTCTCTTTTCCTCCGCGAAGTCTTCTTCTGCTTCTTTCTTCCTTCTTCTCTTTTCTTTCTCTTCAGTTGCGGAGCCTTCTCTTTTCTTTTTCTTCCTCTCTGCTTTATCTCTTCTGAAGCTTCATCCGTCGTCTGATACCGCAGTCAGACGAATTAAACGGCGGTCTGCTACAGTGCTTCCTTTTCTTCCTTCACTGCTTCTTCTTCTTCTTCTGTGGTCTCCTGCCTTGCTCAGCTGCAAGGCTTCTTCAGGGTTTCTTCTTCTTCTGCTCCTCTTCTTCTCCTTCCTGCGGCTAAGTGTTGAGTCTACCTCCTTCGCGCCCTGTTCTTGCACAGGGCACAGCAAAACCTAGCCCTTCCCTCTACCCACACGTCTCTCTCTCTCTCTCTGTAAATCGCTCATAGGAAGCTCTCCCAGAGCCGGGTTAACAGGTCGGTTTGCTTTACTGGGACCAGGCGCACCAGCGTGGGTGGTGCGCGAGGAGTGCAGGGTAGTGTCAGATCAGATCAACCAGGTCCACGAGATGAATCCGCGGACAAGGTGGGTGATGGGCGAGGGACCGCACCCCAGGTGCGTTCGGAGGCAACCAGGATTATTCACAAAATCAATTTAAACCAGTGCGGCGCTTCGTGAACTTACGATGTGGGATTAATTGGTTGCTTCTCCTCACGCGTGCCCGCAGGAAGACCTCGACCTTGCTTTCGCAACTGCAGCCTCGATTCCCTTCGCTTGCTAGCTGACTGCCTTCACACAACTCGCCCGCCGTCGCAACAACTGAAATCCTGGAGACCCAGAGCCTGGAGCTCTGAAGAAGCTGCTTCAATGTGGCGTCAATGGCGGTCGAGCCTTAGAACCTGTCAGACACGAATACGGCCTCTCGGCCTAATCAAACTACTGGGGAACCTTCACCGTGGCATGGCAAAGGTGTTGAGCTGTGTGGTAGGCTGCAGGGCGGCCTAGGCATGCATGCCTAGGTCGTCCTGTGGCCGGAAAAGTGGGTGTGTTCGGTGGCGTGTTGAGTGAGTGTGGAGGGACTGTGGAGGGGCGGAGGGCGTTCAGTGTGATGAGGCGGAGCTTGTGGGACGGTCAGCGAGTTGTGTGGAGCTGCGGATCGACGGGGGCAACTCGCCGGAGAGTGGCTGAAGACAGGGAAGGTGATGGTGGTCAGGGTCAGTCAAGGGTCGATTTGAATGAAATATTGTGGGGAAAAGAAAGAGGGGAAGATTGGGAGTAATTGTAACCTACTTGCAGGGACGAAGGGGGCCGGAGAGGCGGACAGCCGTATCGACTGTCGTCGGAGAAGAAATACCCAGAGGGAGAGAGCGGTGACGAGGAAGTGGGCAGGGAGGCGTGCGCTTGGTGCGGCGCGACGCGGGGAGATCAGGTGAAAGTGTCTCTGCTGCTGGTATTGCAGCAGAGCGACGAGAAGGAGGAGGAGGAGCCGCCGGAGCTAGTGGGTTCCTGTCGGAGTGGAGAGAGGGGAAGGGTTGAGGGATTCTCCGTCAAGACCGAGCTGGGAGAAACGACTAGCGATGCTGGTCTTTATAAAGGCGGTGGCGGAGGGGCGGACGTAGGGAGGCGACGTGCGTCCCTCGCCGGAGTATGGTCAGAGACAAGACCCATACCTTCCGCACGTTCGCACGGAAGGTGTGGGCGTCGTCAGGTGGCATGGCTGAGTCCCTATGATAGCAGACATCGTAGGGAACTCCGCGTTCTCTTTGCAGGACGCCTCCCTCACCCTACGCGGCGCCATGCTCCGCGCAAAGTCGCCGGAGCATGGTGCTGTGCAGAGACTTGCAGGAGGGACCAAAATGCAAAGAACGAAGAGGAAATTAGGGGCCAAAATGCAAGGGTTTCGAAAGTTGAGGGTCAAAAAGTAAATGATGAGGACCAAATTGCAAAGTCGGTCAAGGAGGTCTCTTCTTAGGCTCAAGTTTTTATACATGACTAAGTTTGACCTAAGGATTTTAATGGTGAATTTTTTTTCTAGGTCAGACCATGTTTGACCAGCCAATTTACGTAAAAACCTAAATTAAATCATTAATTGGGCATGGTTCTCGATGTAGGTTAAAATGGGTTTCTAAGGCCAAATTGAAGGTTATAAACCCTAGAGATTATTTTTCTATGAATTTTAGAGGGTTTAGTCGATTTTTACCTTGCCTCGAACCTCATGAATTGAAGTGGGTTTGTTTTAGGGTTACAGAATGTCATTTAATTCCCTGGAGTTGCTGTAGCCCTTATTGGATCAGATCATCCCACTTTCCTTCTTATTAGGTTAGTTTGACCTGTGTTTGGACCCTGAGTTACCTTGTTTGTAGATTATGTTGGTGAAATTGCATTTTTACCCCTTATGACTTATTTTCTTCTTAAACTCAGAATTCTCTGAGTTAAGCCTTTCTTTGAGTTATGTAGGAGCTTTTTCTTGCATACCTAGGTTAGATTGTGCTAGTTAGGGTTCATGATGAGGTTCTCATCATACCCCCATGCCTATCTTTTGCTAGTCCCTTAGCAAAAACTTAAGGTTTCAACCTTTGTTCTAGACCATGAAGTTCTTAATGGTTTCAGATAAGTGCTTTTTCATTTGAACCTCGATTAGGTCAAAATGCTGACCAAAGGCCTAAAAGGTACTCTAGTACCAACCAAGATCCAGATCAGTCCAGCCTCAGCCTCAGTCCTTAGCAAAGGTTTTTAAGGCCCACAAGACCTAACCTAAGGTTTATTGGACTTTGTGGTTAAAGCACCCATGCTTGAAATGATTTTAGCCTTGGCTCAGTTCACAGTGCGTTTTGTAAGAGAGAGAGATAGAAGATTTTTCTGTTTGGAGAGTTTTCTCTCTCTTTTTCTTTTTAATTCTAGATTAGGATTGGCTTCTCAACACGGTCTGTATCAGATTCCTTGTTCCCATCATCAATCCTCAAGGGTTCCTAGCAATCGATGCTTCGAGATAGCACCGCCCATGGCAACCCCCAGAACCCTGGCTATTGAGATTTCGAGATAATCCCATCCATGGTGTTCCGTGGCCGAATCCAGACCCTGGCAATTGACACTTCGTGATAATGCCATCCATGGAATCTAAACCAGCAGAGTGCTTACATGCCCCCAGTAGGATATGTAAATATCCTAAGAGACAAGTACCAAGGAGATGATATTCTGTTACACATCTTCGAGGGGAATTTCCCACCTCTCCGTGCTGGAAACTCGACCAAATCAACTTGTGTTGATCGGCCGCTCCTACTCTAGGTGTTCTTTTCAGAATTTTGCGACTCTTCTGCGTGATTTTAATTTTTACTCTTACTGAACCAGGCTGTGTGTGAGGTTAGGGTGCTTAGGTTACTGAGTCCCGTAAACCAAAAGTTAGTTAATGAGGCCAAATACTCCCTAAGCCTTGGACTTAATACTTAAGCTTTTCATTTTCCTCAACCTCTTGAGGAGTGTCCAGATCTTAATGGGTACTAAGAGTCTATCCAAGAATGCCTAAGGTTTGCGTTCTTACTAATCCCATCATGTACTTTTCATTTCTTTTCTTGAATGAGGTCTAGAACTTAGGTCAATTCCTTAGTTTCTTACTAATGACTATTCACTCTTTTCTCACATTTTTGTGCTCCTTTCTCATTTTCATTTCCATCTCCCACAAAATTTCCTTTCTCCTTTTTTTTTTTTTGGTGTTTTTGGCATATATGAATTTTTTTGTTTAAAACCTTTTCTTACAAGTTTTGCACTTTTATACCCCCCCATGCCTAAGGTTTGCAATGTCCTCATTGTGACTTAGGGGGTTTTTATTTACTTAGTTCATTCCTTAAGACAGGTGTTTTGATGAGTGAATGGGTTGGGATTGACTGTTGCGGACGATTTCTAATTCTAGATGGAAGCATCTGAGGTGGAGTCGGCTGTCTTAAAGGGTGAACCTTAAGTGCACAAAGGTGTCAAAAAGGTTTTAGGTTTTCAAGGAAAATGACGGGCTGCCTCCCGTTAAGCGTTGAGTTTTACGCCATCGGCTGGGCACAATAAGCTCAAGGGAAATGGAGGATATAAGATGATTCAGCCAAATCAGTAGAAGTTACATCAATGAACGGCTTGAGTCTCTGACCGTTCACGATGAAAGGTTCGGAATCGTGGCTGAGCGGACTGATTTCGATGGCTCCATTTCCAAAAACCTGTCGGACCAAGTATGGTCCGTCCCACTTGGATCGCAACTTTCCAGGGAAAAGTTTGAGTCGGGCATCAAACAGTAGGACCTTCTGACCAGGATGAAAGATCTTTCTCAAGATATGCCTATCATGGAAGGCTTTAACCCGCTCCTTATAGATTCGCGAGTTCTCATACGCGTCCAGGTGTAATTCATCGATCTCGCTGATTTGAAGCTTTTTGTGGGTTCCAGCCTTTGAAAGATCTATATTACAGTTCCGTATTGCCCAATAGGCTTTATGCTCCAGTTCAATGGGAAGGTGACACGCCTTCCCATACACTAGTCTAAAGGGAGACATGCCTAATTGGGTTTTGTGGGCTGTCCTATAGGCCCACGAGGCTTCCGAAAGTCAGGACGACCAGTCCTTCCTGTCAGGTCGAATAGTGACCTGTAGGATTTTCTTGATCTCCCGATTTGATAGATCAGCTAGACCATTACTCAGGGGGTGATAAGGAGTAGAGATTCGGTGAGACACCCCATACTTGGTCATCAGTGACCTAAACTGAGCATTTGTGAAATGGGTCCCCCCATCTGAGATTATAGCATGAGGAATCCCGAACCTTGAGAAAATGTTTTGATGAATGAATTTGAGAACGATTTTGTGATCGCAGGTTCGGGTCGGTATGGCTTCGATCCATTTGGACACGTAGTCCATAGCCAGCAGAATGTATTCGAAACCATCCGAAACAGGAAAGGGGCCCATAAAATCAATCCCCCAAACATCAAAAATTTTGCATACGAGAATTGGCTGCAAAGGCATCATGTCACAATGGCTCATGTTGCCCAAAGTTTGGCAACGACTGTATGCCTTGCAGTGACTGTATGCATCTTTGAACAGTGTGGGCCAGTAAAAGCTGCACTGGAGGACTTTTGATGTGGTTTTATGCCCAGAGAAATGGCCACTGCATGCCTAGTCATGGCAGAAAGAGAGAATATTATTGACTTCCTCCTCCGGAACACATCTCCGGATGATTTGATCAGCACCTATGCGGAAGAGGTATGAGTCTTCCCAAATGTAATACTTGGCATCAGAGCGCAATTTGTCTTTCTTGGCCTTCGGCCAATCAGACGGGATCTGATGAGATGCCAAGTAGTTTACTATATCAGCAAACCATGGAAGGCTAATACCAATAGTCAGCAGGTGCTCATCAGGAAAATGTTCCGTGGTGGGTCCGGAAGGGTTGATAATCTCAGAAGGAAGGCAGGACAAATGGTCGGCTACCACATTCTGCCTTCCCGCCTTGTCGCGAATTTCGAGATCGAATTCTTGCAACAGCAAGATCCATCGGATTAGTCGGGGCTTCGCATCCTTCTTGGAAAGGAGATGCCTCACAACCGTGTGATCCGAGTAGATGATGACGTGGGAACCCAGGAGATACGATCGGAATTTTTCAAGGGCAAATACTACAGCTAGCAGCTCTTTCTCCGTAACCGTGTAGTTACGCTGAGCCTCGTCAAGTGTCTTGCTAGCGTAGTAGATGACCACAGGTTTCCCGTCAGTTTTCTGCCCCAGGACCGCTCCTACATTGAAATCAGACGCATCGCACATGATCTCAAAGGGTTGAGACTAGTCAAGAGATTGTAGGATAGGTGCCTGGGTGACTCGGTCAAGAAGGTTTTCAAAGGCTAGTGTGTATTCCTTGGAGATTTCAAAGGGTACATCCTTAGAGAGAAGAGTAGTCAAGGGGCACGCGATTTTCGAGAAATTAGGAATGAAACGATGGTAAAAATCGACGTGCCCCAGAAAAGAACGGATGTCCCTGATCGAGCTAGGCATAGGAAGGCAAGAGATTAGATCAACCTTAGCTTGATCCACTTGGATGACTTTCTCCGAGATTAAGTGTCCCAGGATAATTCCCTCAGGCACCATGAAATGGCTCTTTTCCCAGGAAAGAACCAAATTCACATCGATGCACCGCCTGAGTATTTGGACCAAGTGTTGGAGGCAATCATCAAATGATGCTCGAAGAACTGAAAAGTCATCCATGAAGACTTCCAGATAGTCACCTACCATATCTGAGAATATGGCAAGCATGCACCACTGAAAAGTCGCGGGTGCATTGCAGAGACCGAAAGGCATCCTTCAGAATGCGTACGTTCCGAAGGGGCAGGTGAACGTGGTCTTTTCTTGATCCTCTGGATGGATTGCCACCTGGTTGTAACCGGAGTACCCGTCAAGAAAGCAGAAGAATTGATTTCCCGCTAATTTTTTGAGAATCTGATCAATGAAAGGTAGTGGGAAATGATCCTTCTTCGTGGAGGAATTGAGTCATCGGTAATCTATATAGACTCTCCACGAGTTGGCTAATCGGGTAGGAATGACTTCTCCGGTTTCAGTCGCTATAGTGGTGAGTCCTGCCTTTTTAGGCACAACTTGAATTGGGCTCACCCAACGACTATCGGAGATCGGGTAGATGATCCCGGCATCTAACCACTTGATGAACTCCTTTTTCACGACCTCCTGCAGATTGGGGTTCAAGCATCTCTGCATTTCACGAGAAGGTCGTGCGCCCTCTTCTGAATAGATATGATGAGTACAATAAGAGGGACTTATTCCAGTCAGATCATCGAGAGTCCATCCAATGGCTCTGCGATGTTGCTGGAGAACAGTAATCAGACGGGATTCTTATTCGGGTTTGAGCTTGGAATTGATAATCACAGGAAGAGTCTGATTAGAACCCAGAAAGATGTATTTCAAGTGATCAGGAAGGGGCTTTAGTTCGAGGATGGGGTTATCAGCAGCAGCGGGTGGTTCAGAATAGATGTGAGGTTCAAGGGTAGGAGTTATTGGTTTGTCTAAATCTGGATTCGACTCCTCTGTTTGCGGGTCAAGATCTTTCTGCGGTTGATGAGGTATAATCAGGTCATTCTGAAAGTGTGTTTCATCAACCAATGCCCTAATGTCACAAATTTGTTCGATGACACCACAATTGATTCCTTGTTGGGCCTTAAATATATCAATTTTCAAGGTTTGATTTCCAAATTTGAGCTCTATTTGGCCCTCCTCACAGCTGATGTTGGCTCTAGCAGTAGCTAAGAAAGGTCTCCCTAGAATGATCGGTGTATCCCTAGGGTTTTCAGGTGTGTCCATGTCTAAGACTATAAAGTCTACAGGAAAATAGAAATCCCGCACTCTTACAATAACATCCTCGAGAATCCCTTTTGGTGACTTTATAGATCGATCAGCTAATTGTAATGTCACCTCAGTTGGTTTTAGCTCAGATTCTTCTAGATGGTTAAGTAAGGATGTGGGTATCAGATTTATGGAAGCACCCAAGTCTAGCAATGCTCTATCAAATTGGGTATCACCTATCTTGTAGGAAATCAGGGGTGTACCAGGATCTTTAGCCTTGGGTGGGAGTCTGCTTAGGATTACAGAGCTGGCTTGCTCTGACAGTACAATTGGACTCCCACTCTTGGTTCGCGGCTTACGCTGGGGTGTACACACATTCTTTAAGAATCGTGCATAAGCCGGTACATGGCGGATTGCGTCCATCAAGGGGATGTTTATGTGGACCTGCTCAAAGAGCTTGACCAGGTCCTCCTCAAGTGCCACTGGCTTGGTAGTCTTCTTTCCCTTGGTCAAGGCCTCGGGAAATGGAACCTTGGTTGGTTCTTCTAGGATAGGTCCAGGTATTTGATCTGGGACAGGGGTAGGAACGTCCTGGATTACTATCCTAGGCTTGGGATCACTACCAGGCTTGGAGTGGTTTGGATAAGGTGGATCTTGGGTTTCCTTACCACTACGGGTTGTCACGGAATTAAGTCCTGCCTGGTTTTGGTTGGGATTGGGTAAGATGGGTTGCTGCTGATAGCCCGCAAAAGAAGTGGAAGCCTCCATCTCGTCGGGTGAAGGAACAGAGGGGGCCTGGTAAATCATGTGGGCTTGGCCCGGGTTTGGGTTCATAACGCGCCACTGAGTTGGCACGTTATTCGAGTTAGGAAGAGGTTGGGGAGGAAGTGTGCCTGGCTGGCAAGAATTTGCCAACTGGGCCAGTTGATTTCGGACCTCTGTAAGTTCGTCCTTGTGTTGTTTTTGGATAGCCGCATTCGTTCCTTGAATGTCAGCCAGAGACTGAAGGAAAAGGGACATTTGATCCTGATTTGGCCCTGATGGATAAGTAGGGTTGGGCCGAGGCTGAGGCGGCTGGTAAGGACGAGGGGATTGTGGGCGGGGTTGAAAGGGTGGTCTTTGGGTTTGGGAATTTCCCGCCTACTGAAAATTGGGATGGTTTCGCCATCCAGGGTTGTAGGTGTTGGAGAATGGGTCGTTCTGGATGGCGTTGAGGTCCTCGCAGGTCTAAGGAACCTCCAGAGAATCAGAGAAAGGGGGAATGGAATTCCCCGGGGTGGTATAGAAAGGATCGGATGACCCTTCGATCCGAGAATTAGATGAGGATGGATATAGATCCATCCCAGGGGAAGATCGGTGGAGAATGTTTTGCACAGTCTCCTGTGTGGAAGGAGGCTGTGCAAAGGAGTTACGCGTAGAGGTGGCTCGCTACAAGTGCTGAGTCAGCTCATCCACCTTCTTCTCAATGATTGAGACCTTGTCCAATCGACTGGCCATTAATTCCAGGTCAACTAATGAGGACAGGCCCTGCGTCTCATGTGCTCCCCTGAGGTTTGTCGATGCGCGGGAATTCGTCCTGTCAAATAATCCCATGGCATCATTGTTGATGGAGTTCTCGCACATGTTTTCGAGAATCTCCCACACGGTGTCCTCATGTTGACCCATGATATTTCCTCCGCAGGTTGCATTGACGAAAAGACGGATGTCTTCACGGAGTCCCTGGTAAAAAGACTGGACATGTTCCCATTTAGGAACTCTGTGATGGGGGCACTTTCTCATGAGATCCTGAAAGCGATCCCATACCTCATGGAGAGGTTCTCCCGTTTGCTGAGTAAAGTGAGTAATCTGATGGCGCAAGGCATTGGTTCGATCAACGAGAAAGAACTTCTTTAAAAATTTGGACTGAAGTTCTTCCCAAGTGTTGATCGGCCGGGTCTGAGTTTGATACCAATGAGCGGCCTTGTCCATAAGAGAGAAGGAGAACATCTTCATGAGAAAAATGTCACGATTTTGTGCATCTGACCCAAAAGTTTGGGCCAAATGCTTCAACTGTTTGATGTGCGGGAAGGGATCTTCGGAATTAAGCCCATGGAATTTAGGTATAGCATGAATAATATTGGCCTTTAATTCGGAATCAAGTCCTCCAACCGGGATTCTGACTCCAGGCTCAATGGCCACCGCAGCAGGGTTATAATGGTCCCGCATCAAAGGACGCTGCGGTGGGTGCACAAAGTTTTGGAAGAGGTCATTGAGTCGCTGGAGCTGGTGCTCCAGATTGTTTTCTTCCTCAATTGGCTGAGCCATGATGGGGGAAGAAGAAGAGATTGGTTCTGAATCAGATGAGAGAATAATGTGGTGGGGTTGCTGCACAAACACGGGCATCGAGGCTTGGCCTTGACGAGAGTGAATTTCTAAAGGAGATCTTAAGGGTGGTCTTAAGGACCTCCTACCGTACATGCACTGTTGGAATAGATGAGTTTAGAAGGTGCTGGACCCAATCAAGACACCCAAAAATTGTTGGGTGACTATAGAGGTGCGGGGCAGATGGATCCCTTGATCAAAAAGATCGTCCACCTGAGAATTACCTGGGCAGCCAGAGAGGGTGAGTCCCGTAATGACCCCTACACGGTAGAGCTTCCCCACGGGTTACAGGGTTTCCCCCACCCGACCTCTCTTGTCACTGCGGTCCCAGGTAGACCAGAATGGGGACCTTGACCTCTTAAGTCTACCTCTTTTGCTTTAAGATCAGGGTGCTTAAGGTTCCACTTGAACTCTTAGGTATTTTGAGTGAGAAAGTGACCTAACTTTAAAGTTGGTTGACCCAAGGGGGTCAACTTCACCTCTTGTTCCTTTGAGAGCTTTTGGGCCCTTTCTTTTAAGGTTCAAATGGATTTAAGAGCCTGATTTGCTTAGGGTTCCTCTTGTATAGATCTTTTCAAACAAGGTTTAGGTACACCTCTTTTTGGGAAGATCTTTTCTTTGTTAATAGAAGGTGTGTCTCTAAAAATCCTAGCTTTTCAATCCCTGAGTTGGCTCTAGTTGGTCCATTTCAGTCGCCTCAAAATTTAGTATCTAGGGCTCAATCAAGAAGGTTTTAGCCCTAGTTACCTTAGTTGGATGGACAGTTAAAATGTGTTGAAATGAAAAATTTAGGCAACTTTGAGGAATTACTAAGTATAACACAGGTAGCCCTAAATTGATTCTTCTTTCTGTTTCTTTTTAGATTTCAAGGGAGTTTAAGAGAGGGCTGATGAAGATTACTTGTTTGTTGGAGTGTTTATTGTGTGGCTGCTTTTCCAATTCTTTCCCTTTACCTGCACACAAGAGAGAGAAAAAGATTAGCAATTGTTTAAAAGAATTTTAAAGCTTCTAGAATAGGGGCAACGGCGCCAAGAATAGTGACGGGCTTTTCAACCGCAGCTAATCTTTGTTCGTTTTAGTGCTTATTACAGTAATGTCGTTCTAGTGTAAAATAAGATAGCTACGGTTGTCGCTACTATCAAAATTTACTCAGAAATAGTTTGGTTTCCCGAGGTCGAACTCAAGGAGCTAGTAGAATTCTAGAAGTACAGAGTTTTCTTTATTACAAAAATAAGAGAGAGAGAGAGAGAGGGAGAGATAGATTTTGGTTTTTGGCTTCTTCTTCTTCTCTTCTTTGGCTTTTCTTCAGCTGCAGTGTCTCTACGGGTCTTCTTCTTCCTGTTGCCTTAATTCTTCTTCTGCTTGTCTTCTATTTCTTTTCTTCTTCAGTTCTTCTTCTTTCTCTTTTCCTGCACGAAGTCTTCTTCTGCTTCTTTCTTCCTTCTTCTCTTTTCTTTCTCTTCAGTTGTGGAGCCTTCTCTTTTCTTTTTCTTCCTCTCTGCTTTATCTCTTCTGAAGCTTCATCCGTCATCTGATACAGCAGTCAGACGACTTAAACGGCGGTCTGCTATAGTGCTTCCTTTTCCCATTCACTGCTTCTTCTTCTTCTTCTATGGTCTCCTGCCTTGCTCAGCTGCAAGGCTTCTTCAGGGTTTCTTCTTCTTCTGCTCCTCTTCTTCTCCTTCCTGCGGCTAAGTGTTGAGTTTGCCTCCTTCGCGCCCTGTTCTTGCACAGGGCACAGCAAAACCTAGCCCTTCCCTCTACCCACACATCTCTCTCTCTCTCTGTAAATCGCTCACAGGAAGCTCTCCCAGAGCCAGGTTAACGGGTCAGGTTGCGTAACCAGGGCCAGGCGCATCGGTGTGTGTGGTGCGCGAGGAGTGCAGGGTAGTGTCGAGTCGGATTTGCCAGGTCCGTGAGACAAATCCGTGGACGAGGCGGGTGATGGGCGAGGGACCTCACCCCAGGTGCTTTCTGGGGCAACCAGGCTTATTCACAAAATCAATTTAAACCAGTGCGGAGCTTCGTGAACTTACGATGTGGGACTAATTGGTTGCTTCTCCTCGCGCGCGCTCGCAGGAAGACCTCGGCCTTGCTTCCGCAGCTGCAGCCTTGATTCCCTTCGCTTGCTAGCTGACTGCCTTCACACAACTCGCCCGCCTTCGCAGCAACTGAAATCCTGGGGCCCTGGAGCCTGGAGCTCTGAAGAAGCTGCTTCAATGTGGCGTCAATGGCGGTCGAGCCTCAGAACCTATAAGACACAAATACAGCCTCTCGGCCTAATCAAACTACTAGGGAACCTTTGCCGTGGCACAGTGAAGGTGTTGAGCTGTGCGGCAGGCCGCGGGGTGGCCTAGGTGTGCGTGCCTAGGTCGTCCTGTGGCCGGAAAAGTGGGTGTGTTCGATGGCATGTTGAGTAAGGTTAGAGGGACTATGGAGGGGCGGAGGGCGTTCAGTGTGATGAGGCGAAGCTTGTGGGATGGTCGGTGAGTTGTGTGGAGCTGCGGATCGACGGGGGCAACTCGCCGGAGAGTGGCCGGAGACGGGGAAGGTGATGGTGGTCAGGGTCAGTCGAGGGTCGATTTGAATGAAATAATGTAGGGAAAAGAAAGAGGGGAAGATTGGGAGTAATTGTAACCTACTTGCAGGGACGAAGGGGGCCGGAGAGGCGGACAGTCATATCGACTGTCGCCGGAGAAGAAATACCCAGAGGGAGAGAGCGGTGATGAGGAAGTGGGCAGGGAGGCGTGCGCTTGGTGCGGCGTGACGCAGGGAGATCAGGCAAAGGTGGCTCTGCTGCTGGTATTGCAGCAGAGCGACGAGGAGGAGGAGGAGCCGCCGGAGTGGAGAGAGAGGAAGGGTTGAGGGATTCTCCGTCAAGACCGAGCTGGGAGAAACGACTAGCGATGCTGGTCTTTATAAAGGCGGTGGCGGAGGGGTGGACGTAGGGAGGCGACGTGCGTCCCTCGCCGGAGTATGGTCGGAGACGAGACCCATACCTTCCGCGCGTTCGCACCGAAGGTGTGGGCGTCGTCAGATGGCATGGTCGAGTCCCTGCGATAGCAGACATCGCAGGGAACTCCGCGCTCTTTGTAGGACGCCTCCCTCACCCTGCGCGGCGCCATGCTCCGCGCAAAGTCGCCGGAGCATGGTGCTATGCAGAGAATTGCAGGAGGGACCAAAATGCAAAGAACGAAGAGGAAATTAGGGGCCAAAATGCAAGGGTTTTGAAAGTTGAGGGTCAAAAAGTAAATGATGAGGACCAAATTGCAAAGTCGGTCAAGGAGGTCTCTTCTTAGGCTCAAGTTTTTATACATGACTAAGTTTGACCTAAAAATTTTAATGGTGAATTTTTTTTCTAGGTCAGACCATGTTTGACCAGCCAATTTACGTAAAAACCCAAATTAAATCATTAATTGGGCATGGTTCTAGATGTAAGTTAAAATGGGTTTCTAAGGCCAAATTGAAGGTTCTAAACCCTAGAGATTATTTTTCTATGAATTTTAGAGGGTTTATTCGATTTTTACCTTGCGTCGAACCTCGTGAATTGAAGTGGGTTTGTTTTAGGGTTACAGAATGTCATTTAATTCCCTGGAGTTGCTGTAGCCCTTATTGGATCAGATCATCCCACTTTCCTTCTTATTAGGTTAGTTTGACATGTGTTTGGACCCTGAGTTACCCTGTTTGCAGATTGTGTTGGTGAAATTGCATTTTTACCCCTTATGACTTATTTTCTTCTTAAACTCAGAATTCTCTGAGTTAAGCCTTTCTTTGAGTTATGTAGGAGCTTCTTCTTGCATACCTAGGTTAGATTGTGCTAGTTAGCGTTCATGATGAGATTCTCATCAACCATCCACCTTAGTCCTAGTTTTATTAGAACCTGCTCTTTGCGTATTTGCCTTATTTGGTGGCTCTCAAAATAATCGCACTAAGAATTTGTATGTAGAAATCGAGAGCGAAAACTATGCCTAACTCCGAGTATCATTATCTCATTATCCAAAAGTTAAGATTCCCCATACTAGCCTTTGAGCACCAGTAGACTTTCTACTCTTATCTCACACATGTTTAGTGGATCTGTTAGAAGATAGTTTGCCTGACTCCCTAATTACTGTCTAAGGGCTTAAGAGAAGAAGCATTGCTTCTTCACGACAAACTAAAGATGTTTATCAGTCATCACAGAGGATCCGTTGCAAATTTTCTACATGTAAGTGTGAAATTGTATTGGATTCTAAACTCAGGAATCAACTTAAGAATAAATTCCTAATAAAACCTTAATAAAAATTCTTTATGCCTAAATGCATTTTTTTTTGACATAAAAGTAAGACATGCAATGTCCAACCCCCCATGCCTATTCATTACAATGTCCTCATTGAAATGTAAGCATAAAAATCAAAATCTAATAAGCAAGAGGAGGGGATATCACCTAACTATTTTTGTTAATCCAGGTCAGCATGGATGCAGAAGATGCAGAGCTACCTGTAATGAATACTGGGGTGCCTCCCAGCCAGTGCTAAGATTAACGTCATTTTCCAAACTTAAACCCATAAATGAATGACCAGATTAATGGGTTGAGTTAGGATTAAAATAAAGATATGGTCATGCAGCGCAAGGATCAGTGATCTACAAATGTAGACCAGCTGGTGGTGAATACCAAGCCCCACAGGTTTGAAAAATAAAGTGAATGGGCTTGACATTATTTGCAGCCAGATGCTACAAAAGAGAGGAGTATTTGTGCAGGTGCCAGAGTGGAAAGTAAATCATGGCAACCTTAAGAATTGATGCATGAGGAAGGAGGATCAGGTGGATACAGTATGGTCTGTGGGGAATATATCGTATGGGTCCTGAAAGTGATGGGAATTGAAAGGAGGAACTCGAGAGGTGTAGTAAGAAACCACTTCACAAGTCAAATCAGGTATGGATGTATGTCGAGTTGTTGAGTCAAATAAGATCCAGTGGTCCATTTCAGTAGTTCCAGACTTATCAAAGCCTCAATCTTATCCCAGGGGTGATCAACAGTCTCATTTGAGATGCCTAAATCTTGTTTTAATTCATTTTTCCTTAGAACCATAAGATTGGGGTTTGGATTAGTCAACACCTCAAATCCTTTTTGGACTATATCTTCTGAGGGAATATCTTCTAGTTTCTCATCAATCAAGTCAAATTCTCCCAAATCCCATGATTCAGCTAAAGTCTTTGCTTTCTCAGATAGATCCTCTCAATCAAGTCAAATTCCTCCAAATCCCATGATTCAGCTAAAGTCTTTGCTTCCTTAAATAGATCCTCATAAGTCATCCCCAGTTATGTTGCAATTCCTTGAACATCTTTTTCATAAGGGGATTGTCTGTTTTCCTCAATCTCGGGATGTTGGGGATAAGGGTCAAGTTTTTCCTTAGGGCTCTAGTGGATGGGGAGAGAAAGGTGTAGATTAGTTGAAAGAGAAGTGAAAGTAAATTTTCTTCTATATGGGGATGATCACTCTCGCCAAATCCAGATATTGAATCATTAAGCATATCTGATCATGGTAATCCTCAGACAAGATTTCATCAGAGCCATCTAATCGTGCTTGGCTGGGAGTGTCACTGTTCCCAATCTTTCTTTCTTCTTGATCTTGCTCTGATTCTCCCAAATCATCCATGTAATCCAATTGTGTGTCTTTAAATATAAAGGACTCATACTCCAACTCACTATGAATTGGCTCCTCAAAATAGAATGGTTGCAATTCAGGGCCTAAATCAAGATGTATTTCTTAAAGTGAGTCTTCCTCTCAAAGTCAATTTTTGGGATATCAAAAAGGATCTGTTCTGTATAATCACAGGGTTGGTGGGTGAGTTCAGTGTATGTAGAGGTTGGGATTGGATAAGATGTCATGCTTAAGGTTGGATCCTCAACCTTGAGTGGCTTACCACCAACTTGTGGCATACTTGGACCAGGTTTCTCCTTGTGCTTTCTGGATTCTATTGAGCTATTTTGTCATATTATCTGTATTTCTTTTATTTGCTTCTCTCATCCCCTGGACTACTTGAAGTAATTGGATGATCTCAGGATCACCGCCATGGTCAGGGATTTGATCAGGCTGAGGATAATAATTTTCAAGATTTCTTTCCTCAGTTGGATCGGAATATCCATCATTTGAATACCTAGGGTAAGAATCATATCCTTGGTCGGGAGGTGTAGGGTTATCCCAATAAGAAGGTGAAGAGGTTTGGGTAGGACTGGGATAATCTGCAAAGTGATTTTGAGGATAGGATTGATATCCTAGGTATTGGGATTCTGAGGCATATCCCTGATTCGAGGAGAGATGAGTCTAGCAAAATCGATCAAGATAATTGGTCATGCCAACCAGGTGCTGGTCCTGTATGGAGAGTGTCTTTTGAGGTTGTAGAGATCCTTGATATCCAACAATCCGTGTGGGATTCGAGGTAGGCCTAGCTATACCTGAGGAATATGAGGTGTAGGCAAGGGAATCAAGTCCTAGGTGTTGAGGAGAGTTCTCCCATCCTGAAGAAGTTGAAGTAATGGAAGGGTTGGGATATGGAGAAAAGTGTGAGGCAAAAGAGTATGGGTCCATGGTTTCCTCCTCAATCAATTCTTCCTCATGGCAATTGGCTATTGGAATGTATTCAGAAAAATTGGGTCTTCTCATTAGTTTACTCTCTAAAGGTGGTACCAAATTAGGGTTCAGAGACCTTTTAGCATCCATGTAGCAGAAGAAAGTTAATAGATGAGAGAGAGAAGACAAACGAGAGAATACCCCTTGCCCTTTCATTACAAGCAATCAAACTAGACCTTAGAGTGTAAACCCTTGATAGACCTAATCCTAGATCCCCAAAATACAATTGGGTTAGATCAACCCTTGAATTACTTGGCTGGCTAGAAGGGTGGGACCCCTTAGGACAACCTGCATGGTGGGAAACCACTAAGGATTAACGCGGTTACCACACTGACCTTTCTTGTCACCAGTGGGTCTAAGCAGACAAGGTCTTGACTTTAGCCCAATCTAGTTTCAAGTCCACAAGTCTATTAATCCTGCCTAGGGCACATCTGCTCAGTTTTAAGCTTGGGTTTGATGTGCTTTTGGAATATGATGGGCGTCAAGAGGGTGTTTTCCCTTAAGATCAATTTCAGAAACGTGAAGTGCACGGCAAGGGTTCACAAGCAATTTTTCTTGATGATGTGAATTTTAGGATTCAAATGCTTATGTTAGCGTGTTTTAGAATTCACTTGATTAAATATTTTCAACCAAAGTTCTGATGAGGCATACAAAAGTTTTTCAAATCCCAATTTATTTGATAGATTTCCTTCAAGTATGGAAATGCAGGTGTGCTCTACCCTTAATGTGTAACCCTACACACAGATATTTCTAAATGATTCTTTTAAGTTCAAATTCAGATGAGTGGTGTGACCCAAGTAATGCAATCAATTGGTCTTATTTCACCACTAACTAGGCACTCAAAAATATTTTTCAAGAATTTTTAATGCATGTTTTCTATTTTCTTTTATTTAAAGTGTACTGGGGGTTTCGTAGTCTGTTTGACCCCCAATTGGTGATTGGATAATCCGTGCAACCAAACATGCAAGAAATACTTTTTTTATATTTTTCGTAAATTCTTGATTATCTCATAAATTCAATGCCTCAAATTTCAAGTCAATCGGAGTTGTATAAAAATTCTTGTGATATTTTGAACTTCGAAAAATCAGGAACAATAACCATATTGATAATAGATTCAAAATATTTCTATAACTCTGATTGCCGTGAAATTTGGATATGTTGTTCCTGACTTTGAAACCCACGTCCAATAAAACTTTGAGAATTTCTGGGCATGCAGATCCTTGGGAATTGAATTTATAAGATGAAAATTTATTTCAGCTCGAAAATCAAGAGAGAAACTTTTTTTTTCAAACAAGAAATTCTAACTAATCCTAAGGTTCAACCAAATCCTAAATCTAACTAATCTAACATACGAGTACTTACCTGAGATTCAAACCTACAATTCCCGTTGTCATGTTTCGTTTTGATTTCCTTTCCTCCCTACACACACAAAATCAATGAAAATAGCAAGTTAGAAATCTCAAATTCGCACCAAAGAAAGCTTCAAAAATTTTCGTTGCCTCCTTGGCAACGACGCCAACTTGTTCGGTGTGTAATTCATATTTCGAAAGTTAATTAGTTGTAGTATAGCATGAAAACACGTCAACAAATAATATTCATAAAACTTCGGTGAGTACTGGGTCATTCGCAGGGAGGCAATCTCGATTTTGTAGAAGTGTTTCAATAAAACTAATTCTAACTATATATATATATATATGTATATGTATATATGTATAAAACAAATATCCAAATCAGAATTTCATTGCAATTAGATAAAGTTTTTCACAATAGAAAATCTAATAGAGACAGATAGATAGCAGATAGATAGAAAGAGAGAGGGAGAGAGAGAGAGGAAAGTGGTAGAGAAACGACGCCGCTTGCGGGATGCTTGTACGAGATGTGGCGGCACCTTAGATCTAGAGTGCCAAGACAAAGGTCAGAGCAGAGTTGCAGAGGGACAGAGAGTTGCAGAGAAGGTGGAATATGTTTGAAGTTGATGGAAGAGAGAGATTCTAAGTTGATCCTTCAACTGGGGGTCCCTGGGCCTTCTTTTATAGTTTTGATGGAGGGAAAAAAGGGTATTTGAGGCCTTAATCTCATGTAAAAACTCCTGTTTGATCAGATCCGTTGATCAGATCAACGGATTCAATCGAGTCTCCAAAAGCTTCAAATTCACCTCCATCACACGAATTTAATCCCTGGCTGACACGTGGCAGCTTCTCGACCTTCAGATCGAGATCGCACAGCCCCGCTTTCCTTGCGCACCCGCTGTAACGAATCTCCCTCCGTGTGCGCACTCGCAAGTCTCTTTTTAGAGCCTGATCCTCAACCGTCCAGTCGTGACAATCCGACGGCTTACGCTCGTGCCACGTGGTTGCACTTTCGCCCTCCGATCGTGCAATTGTGCCCACCCACGCCTGCACACCCAATGCCGCTTCAATTTCGTGCAACGCACGGCTCAAATGTGCATCCCACGCTTCCCTGCATGCGTGCATGAGCCAACATGCTGTGTGTACCTTCTGCTATATATACTTGTTTGTTTTTATTTATGCTTATCCGATCTGGGAGAGCGACATGGCGCGCTCATGGCCGTTGGATGAAGATCAAAGCAACAAAACTAACCCTAGGATTTATGCAAACACCTAGGTTAATTGGAGTTTGAATTAGTGTTGTGAAATGAAATCTATGGAGGGGGAAGAATGGGGAGCACCTACAGTTGTCTTCAACTGCACTTTACGCCAATCTATCACTTGAAGATTCCTGTTGAGGCACCTGTAAAACAATAAACAAGAAATAAAGCAAGTTAGAAAATAATAAATTGCGTGAAATGCGGAAGGAAAAACGAGAATCCTTGCCCCCCAGCAACAATGCCAAAATGTTGACAGCGGAAAACTACACAATCAAAATTGAATTTCGAAAACCCGTCATTGTAGTATAGTGGTGAGTATTCCCGCCTATCACATAGGCAACCTAGGTTCGATCCCCAGCAACGGCACCAAAATGTTGACAGTAGAAAATTACGCAATCAGAATTGGATTTTGAAAACTCATCGTTGTAGTTCGATTTGTGAAGCAATCCGTCAATAGATAAATTTAACCGAAATTTGTAAAGAAATTCTGGGTTGAACACAAGGAGGCTACGTCGATAAAAAATCATCGATTATATTTTTTTTGGTATTTTTGTTTGAAAGCGAGATAATTACAATGGAATTGATATAAACAATAAAAGAGAGAGAGATAGAGAGAGAGAAAAATCACTTAATATAATAATACTATTTTTACAACTAGAAAGCAGGAAATTCTATTCTAGAAAGTGATAAAAAAAAGGGAGAGAGATGTTATCCTCCTCGATGACTGCTTGGAGGACGAGCCGAATGGAGCGATGCCTGGAAGATGGAGGACGAAGCAGGAAGAAGCGGGAACGAGGCAGCACATCATCATCATGTGGGATCCACTTCCGAAATGGGGGCGAGAAAACTTTCTATTTGGCTCTAGAGGAGCATCACAGGTGTGGGACAACCTTCTCTTGAGCTTTGGAGAGGGAGAGAGGTCAAGGAATGGATGAGAATTTCATAGGGTAGGGGCCTCATTTTATAGTTGCAAGGATTGGGGGCAATTTGGTCATTTTATATTCGAAAACATTAAAATCAGGTCTTTAGTGACAGATTTATTCGTCACTAAAGACCTGTCATGGGCGACGTGTGCGCGCGCTGCACGCACCTCCTCCTCTCTCGAGCGCCTAACGTTTTGGCACGTTTAATGGATCTCAGCCGTCCGATCAAGAGATCGAACAGCTTAAAGTTTATCTTGCTCCCGCCTTCTTCTGCACATGAGGTCAAGCGTTCGACAGTGCATCTGATCGCTCGTCTGGCCGATTGCTTCAACTAACCCATCGACGCTTGATCGAATGGCCCAAATCACGCTCTCGCATGTGAAGACATGCGCTACGCCAGAGTCGAACGGGTGCCCTCTTGCCCTATAGCGCCTCATTCGCTGCGCTACGAGGCTCATTTAGTCATGCTTTTGTTTTAGCGCTTAGTGAATCTTGGCCATCGGATCTTCATCCAACGACTGAGATCTTTCATTGCTTAAGCCTTCAGATGAGGAGAGGTACCAGAGGAGAGAGAGTGAGACGACGTGGCAAGTTCTCATTCGTTGGATAGGTATCCAACTGTAGAGATTTGTCGAGCAGGCGAAGAAGAAGAGTTGTGGCCGGTGCTTAGCAGCTGTGATGGTGCCACGTGGCACCATCATGGCCGTCCATTTTCATTGAATTGTATATGGTGCCACAAATGTTGGATTGGACTGATTTTTGCGCTGTTAGGTTGCGATCGTCGATCTAAACCCATCCGTGCGGTCAGATTTGTTGTTTGAAGTATGAATTGATACCATCTTGGCCCTTGATCTCTAGGCTTCCTCGAACTATATCTGGAGCTACGAATGTCCAATCAGGGCAATCTTGGAGTCATTGAACTCCTATCGTCGCCCTGATCAGATCCATACGGTTGGATCTTCCATCCAAAGCCCTGATTAAAAGTCGCCCTGTCCCTGGCCATAAAAGGACATAATTACTATACAATTTACACAATTTAACCTAAATGCGTGATTATGCATGTTATGCAATATTTACCATGCATGATGCTAATATGGTACTAAGAACGTGCATTAATAGACATTTTTAGCTATTTACATGTATGCACATCACACCCCCATGCCTATCTTTTTCTAGTCCCTAGCAAAAACTACATGCTATTTATAAAAGAATTAGGATTGGATTACTCGGGCAAAAGTCATTTTCAACATTAAGAAATTTTTACTTAGGACCTGAACTTTCAAAGACACAACAGCACCTGGGTATCTACCAAAATGCAGATCCCCTCAAGCCCTCACCTTAATCAAAGAAGGGTCTCTTTTTCTCCTTTTTCTTCTTTTCTAATTTTTTGGATTTGAGTTTAGGGTTATAGAGCGACTTTCTACGATCATTCAACCCACCCAAAACTTGATGAGAACCCTAAGTTCTAAGTATCTTTTTGTGAATGTGATAGACTCGTTGATCGGCAATCAGAATGGACTTCGGGTTTCTACACCCCTAGGTGACCTTAAAAAGAATTCTGCCTAAAGGAGTATTTATACGACCGGTAGCTTTCTCCCTACTTTTATTTTTATGGGGTCAACACAAAGGTGAGTCTAGTGTATATCTCCATGGCTTATTCTACTTCTCCACTTCTTCTTAAGTGTTTTAGGAATTAAACGTGCATTTCTTGAACTGGGATCTGGACAACCTACCAATGGGCTGTTACCCACGATAACTTGCTAGCCATACTCGTGCGGTGAAGTGTGGCTTATTATTTTTTTATTTTCTCCTTTTCTTTTTCTTTTTCTTTTCTTTTATTTTTATTTTTTTTAAGTAGGTGACTTTCCTGGTCTAAGATTTACCTAAAGGCAGTAGGAAAAGAATGGTCCAGTGGCTGGGCTTTGGACAACCTACCTATGGGTTGTTACCCATGATAACTTACTAGCCATACCACCCTAGAAGATTCATTAACTACCCAATTTCCGTTTAAACCTCTGAACAACGAGTCAGTGCGAATAGTGCGCAGATGCTTAGACTTAAAGTTCCCTCAAATCAGAGGGCGGGTTGATAAGTTGTGTACTTATCACCCAAATTTATTTAATTAAATTGAAATAGAATTCAAGATGGCAAGGACTCAATGAACAAATCCACATTTTAGTGGATACCCGGGCTGATTAAGCTGAAATACCTGAAGGGTCTTAGTGTTCAGATCCTACTGTATTATTTCCTAAGATTGAAAAGTCCTAATGCCCAAGTATTCTCTCCTAATTCAATTCTTTTTTAATAAAGATAAAAATAAGTAGAATTTACAAGAATTCCACAGAGCTAACAAAATGATTCTGAAATGAATCTACCCCCCCCCATGCCTAGCTTATGCAATGTCTGCATTGAGAATAAAAGACATGAAAGGAAGGGTAGAATGTAGAAGATATTTCCTGAATATGATGCTCAGGTTAGCTCTGAATCAGACTGTACAACTGTTGAGTTTAATGCCATCAACTCGGTGAAGTTCAGCCAAAGAAGTCACAAAATGATTAGAGCAACTGTGTCTAAGATGGGTTCTGGAATAATGCGGTCAATAAAAGGCTTCAGACATTGACCATTGACTTTGAATGAATTACCCATCTTTGGGTCAGAGATCTGAATGGCCCCATTTGGAAATATCTGTTCGATGATGAACGGGCCGTTCCACTTGGGAAATCAATTGGTCATGAAAAGCTTTGGTCCGAGCCTTATAAATCCTAGTATTCTCGTATGTGTCATTTCTAAGCTCCTCCAACTCAGATAGTTGGAGTTTCCTGATCTTTCCAGCTAAACTCAGATCTAGATTACATTGCTTGATTGCCCAGAATGACCTATGTTCAATCTCTATGGGTAAATGACATGCCTTTCCATACACTAGACGAAAAGGTGACATGCCGATAGGCGTTTTGTACGCCGTACGGTAGGCCCAAAAAGTGTCCTCAAGCTTTTGAGTCCAGTCTTTGCGATTAGGCCTAACCATTTTCTGCAGAATATTCTTGATCTCCTGATTGGAGATCTCGACCTGTCCGTTCATCTGGAGATGGTAAGGTGTGGAGATTTTGTGATTTACCCCATATTTTGCCAGTAAATTATGGAACTGGGCATTAGTGAAGTGAGTACCACCATCCCTGATGATGGCCCTCGGAATCTCGAACCGACTGAAGATGTTCTTCTTGACGAAATCGATGACCACCTTGTGGTCATTGGTTCGGGTGGGAAAAGCCTCGATCCACTTGGACACGTAATCAACAGTGATGAGAATGTACTGGTGTCCAAATGAAGGGAGGAAAGGTCCCATGAAATCGATGCCCCAAGCGTTGAAGATTTCAACAGGAAGAATTGGGTTTAGAAGCATCATGTCTCTCTTGGTTATGCTCCCAAGTGCCTAGCATTGGGAACACGACCTCGAGAATTCGTAGGCATCCTTGAATAAAGATGGCCAATAGAATCCATATTGTAAAATTTTTGCAACCATCTTTTTCCCAAAGAAATGTCCACCACACGTAGATGCATGCAGAACTCGAGTATACTTTTGAATTCATTCTCCGAAACACATCGGTGAATAATCTGATCAGAGCCGACGCGATATATTTCAGGGTCCTCCCAGAAGTAATATTTGGCCTCAGATTTGAGTCTATCTCATTGTTGCTTGGTCCAATCCTGGGGGATTTGACCAACGGCCAAATAATTTACGATGTCAGCATACCATAGGGTTTAGACACCTGAAACTGTAAGGATAGTCTCGTAGAGAAAAGTATCAGCAATCGAAATATCCAGCAAAGAAGAATCACTCAGAAGTCTTAATAGATGATCCGCCACCACATTCTGTGCCCCAGATTTATCTTTGATTTCAAGATCGAATTCTTGAAGTAGAAGAATCCATCGAATAAGTCGGCATTTGGCATCCTTTTTGGCCAAGAGATGTCTCAAGGCCGAGTGGTCGGTATATACTATGACATGAGACCCTAAGAGATAAGCCCTAAATTTCTCCAAAGCAAATACTACAGCTAGTAATTCCTTCTCAGTAATAGTGTAATTCCTCTGGGCCTCGTCCAGAGTTTTGCTAACGTAGTACATGACAGGGCTTTCTGTCGATTTTCTGACCTAAAACAGCCCCGACCGTGTAATTGGAAGCATTGGTCATAATCTTGAATGGGGCTATCCAAACCAGTGGTTGCAACACCAAAGCACAAGTGACTGCCGTTTTAAGAAAATCAAATGCCTTAGGCATGATTCATTGAAATCAAATGACGTATCTTTGGCGAGAAGGTTGCTCAAAGGACGAGCAACCTTCAAGAAGTCCTTGATGAACCTCCTATAGAATCCCACATGACCAAAAAATGATAGAATTTGTTTGACAGATGTAGGAGGAGAAAGTTTAGCGATAGCATCAACCTTAGCTTTGTTAACTTCTATTCCCCATTCAGAGATTACATGACCCAAGACAATGCCTACTTGTGTCATGAAATGACTCTTTTCCCAACTAAGGACCAATCTTGTTTTGATGCATCTCTTAAGGATCGTTTCAAGATTAGCCAGGCAAGAATCAAGCGATTCTCTGAAAATGGAGAAATCGTCCATGAAGACTTGCATAAACTCTCCCACCATGTCAGAGAATATGGCTAGCATACACCTTTGAAAAGTCACAGGTTCATTGCATAAGCTGAAAGGCATCCTACGGAAAGCAAAGTTTTCGTAGGGATAGGTGAAAGTCATTTTTTTCTGATCCTCGGGATGAATAGGGACTTGATTGTATCCCAAGTAACCGTCAAGGAAACAGAAGTACTTCTACCCGGCTAGTCTTTCCAAGATTTGATAGATAAAGGGCAAAGGGAAATGATCCTTTTCGTGGCTGTGTTCAGCTTCCTATAATCAATATAGACCCTCCAAGAGGAAGCTGAACGAGTTGTGATAGATTCTCCTTTCTTGTTAGTCACAACAACAATCCCGACTTTCTTAGGAACAATTTGCACGGGACTTACCCAAGGACTATCAGAGATCGGATAAATGATTCCTGCATCAAGCCACTTGATAATTTCCTTCTTGAACACTTCTCTCATATTAGGATTTAATCTCCTCTGCATTTGGTGAGAAGGGTGAGATCCATCTTCCATAAATATTCTATGATTGTAGTAAGATGGCTCGATCCCCCTAAGGTCATGAATGGTTCAACCAATTGCCTCCTTGTGTTCCTTTAGGACCTTAATCAATTTAACCTCCTGCTCCTTAGTTAATTTAGCACTGATAATCATAGGGAGCGTCTTTTGTTGTCCCAAAAACTAATATTTCAAACTCTTAGGCAATGGTTTCAGTTCGAGCTGGGGCGGGTTTATGATTGAAGGTAAGGAAGATGCTGATGAAGATTCATCAAGAGGAAGAGGTTGAGAGTGAACAAAATCAATAACCTCTTCAGATGTGGTGGGTTTGCCACAGAGGGTTGCAAGCCCAAATCATCAAAACAGGAGGAACTTTCAAATGCAAAAACCGCCATACACATTTCAATATTCAAGTTGTCATCCTCAAGTTCCTCTATAAATCCAAAACCCTCAAATTTGTTAATCACCTTAAAAATATCCAATTTCAATCTCTGATCCCCAAAGGCGATTTCCATGCTACCACTCTCACAGTTGATATCGGCCTTAGTGGTAGCCAGGAACGGACGCCCCAGAATGATGGGCATGTTCCTTAAATTTTCAAGTACATCCATGTCAAGGACAAGGAAATCTACAGGAAAATAGAAATCCTTAACCTTGACAATAACATCTTCAATAATGCATCGCGGATTTGTGACTAAACGGTCCGCTAACTGTAGCATTACTGAAGTCGGCCGAAATTCACCTAATTTGAACTTCTCGTAAAGAGAAGTTGGAATTAGATTAATGGATGCACCTAGATCTAGAAGTGCTCTATCAAAGGTGCAATCTCCGATGACACAAGAAATCAAAGGAGCACCTAGATCTCTCTTTTTCTGAGGAAGGTGATGCAGGATAACAAAACTAGCCTGCTCAGAGAGTACCACCTCCCTCGGAACAGATTCACTTGACTTACACTTTTGTGTACATAAATCCTTTCAAAATTTAACATAAGCCGGTATGTATTTGATAGCATCGAGGAGCGGGATATTGACCTCGACATTCTTGAAAATATTCAAGAGCTCGTCGTTACTATCAACAGGCTTCTTCTTCCTAGGTTTAATCAAGGCCTCAGGAAAAGGAACATGAGTTAGATCTTTGGAATCAGGTTCCTAAGCCTTGATTTCTTCCTCAGAGTTCTCCTTTCTCTCCTCAGGCTGTCTAGGATTCGATAGATCATAACAGTGTGGTTGTGGATCCTAAGTTTGTTTACCACTCCTCAAGGTAACAGAATTAGTAGATGCATATGGGTTTGGGTCTTGGGGAGGGTTAGGAAAGATTGGAGGGGGGCTTCATTAGCTAGGACCTTTGGTTTGAAGAAGAAGCAAAAGATGAAGGGCCCTGCTCAGCCACCTGAGCATGTGCGTGCGGGTCCCTCTGATTCCCATACCCTTGAGCTTGATTGCCTGGATTCTGGAAATTATGCAGGTTGGGTACGGGTTGAGATGGTAGTGATCCGAGTTGATGAGAATTAACAATGAACCCAGTTTGCAAGTTATCCAGTGAAGTTTTCATTTGCTACATGAGCTGGAGCATAGATCCTTGCATTTCTACCATCTGTCGGTTCAAATCATCCTGCCCTACGGGTTGACAGGCATTCCAAGCTGGCTGCTTGACCTAATTCGGGGGCCATTGGTCTTTGTGGAGCATAGTTGCTAGGTCGGAATTGGGTCTGCTACGCCAGGTTTCTCCAAAAGAAGTTAAGGTGGTTCCTCCAACTCAAATTGTAAGCATTGAAGGGTTGGACCTAACGTTCTCCTATACAGGATAGACATCCTCATAGGGCGAGGATGGAGAGAAAGAAAGGGAGGGATCAGAGAAACTGGGATCAAAGGTCCCAGTTTGGAACCCGTGGGGTTTCGAATAATGCTGGCTCGTAGGTTGAGCCGCATCCAGTTGATTCACGAACTCCTGTCCAGAAGGAGCTCGCAACGAATGGAATCTCGAATTCTGGGATTGAGTGGATCGAGAATTACTCATTGAATTTCTAGCCATCCACTCCTCCATTCTCTTAGTAACCAGGTCCACCCTATCTAGTTTATTGCGAATCAGTTCCATATCGAATGAATGAGAATCGTGGACCTGGGTTGTTGGGACCGATTAAAAGTATCCATGGAGGCATGATTGATTGAATTTTCACTCATCTCCTCAAACAAATCGTGCACGCTATCTACGTCTTTGTTGAGGAAATTTCCTCCACAAGAAGCATCCATGTGATTTCTAGGTTGCTCAGTCAACCATGGTAAAAGATCTACACAAGCTGCCATTTCGGGACCTCATGGTGAGGACACTTCTACAATAGGTCCTGGAATCGCCCCCAGGCCACATGAAACTACTCCCCTGGCCACTAGGCGAAGGTAGTAATCACCCGTCTCAGAGCATTGGTACGTCTGATAGGGAAGAATTTCTTTAGGAAAATCAATTTTAGATCGTTCCATGTTGCGATCAGCCTTCCAATGGTCCTGTACCAATGAGCGGCTTTATCCCTAAGAGAGTGGGGAAAGAGCCTTATGATCATCTGCTCCCCATTCACGTTTCACGCCTTGGTGGTCTGGACCAAAGTGGTCAAGTTCTCCAAATGCTAAAACGGGTCTTCAGAGCCAAGCCCATGAAAGTGTTTAATCAGGCTTAATACCTGGGGCTTGATTTCTATGTCTCCGGCAGGAATCTGGACGCTGGGACATTCCCCATAATTTGAAGGATCATAAAACTCCTTCAAGGGTTGAGCGCCCTACATTCTTCGAAACTATTCTTGCATTCTCTGCATTTGTTCCAGCTGCCTTTGAAATAACTCTTGTTGATTCTGAGGCAAAGGAAATTGTTGATCAGCCATGGGATCAATTTGGTCAAAATCCAATCTACGCCTCCTAGAATACTCTATTGGTCCTTCCAATCGAGGATCCCATGACCTCCTTCGAAGAATAAACTAGGAAGAGGTCGGAGGGACTAGGGATAAGAACCCTACAGTACAACAAAACAAGCCTGTCCTTATGTGGTGTAGCCTAAGGATCTACAGACGCTCAGAATCTATCTTAAGATTATAGATGATTTAGACTACTTGCATCCAATCAATCCAACCAGGGATTGGGGAGAAGGTTCTTCCTTCAGCTTGTGCCTCCGATTCCTAGTGTACCCCCCATCTGCGATCGTTTGATGATACTCCCCTAGTCAGAAATCAGATTGATTGGTACAAGCAGGTTAATCGTAAACATTCTCAGACTGGGCCCCGAAGAGCGAATAAGTACTTAAGGCCAACGTCTACTTTATTTTATTTAGGCCTGGGATTGTAGTGCTTATGGAATGTGGTGGGCCCTTAAGATGGGTTGTGCCCTTAATGATTAATTGAATATGTGTGAGTGTGTGCACAACCAGGGTTTTCAAGCAAGATTATTTTTGATGAGTGAATTTTACGGTTCAAATCTTGCTTAAATAGCTTTTAGGGTTTGGAATTAGGTTAATTCAATCAAGTTTGAGGCAATCCAGAAGTTCAAACACAGATGAAGATCTTTTTCCTTTTGCAATCAAAAGTAAAGTGGAGTGCCTGGTATTGACCTAAATTGAAAATCCTACAAGAAAGCTACTTGATGAGTTGATTTTAGGTTGAGTGGTGCAGCCCAAACAACTCAAACAATAGGATAAAGTTGCACTATTGAGTTTGGTGAAAGAGTGATCTTTGTTTTCGTTGAAAACTTTAACATAAAATGACGTGTCATTATAGTTTGTTGCATGATAGAAAATCGCTTTTCAAAAATATTTAATATTCAAAATCTAGCCATGAGAAGAGTTAGGTCATCTCCACAGGGAGGAATCAGCCTAATAAAATCACAACTATGTAGAAATCGAGTTTGTAGAAGTATTCGTCAAATCAAATAATGCATATGCTGCTCTGAATGTAAACCCCGAATTTATGGAGAATTCAAGGGCTATTGACGTAAATTTCACATAAGAACATAGTTCATGTGTAGGGGTATATTGTGTACTTTTTACTTGCATGCAGACTAAAGTGTAAATCATAATTCAAATGTGATGTATATTGAGATTGATTACAAGGGCTAAACAAATATGTGGAAGAATAAGCATATGGCTACAATTTCACCTCAATTTAATTAATCAAACAAATCAGAAAAAGGAATCTTTGACAATGGCAATGTTCATAAATTTTAATTCGAAGGCAAACAGAGGAATTCGCTTCTCTCCTCTTCGCGTGCGTGGAGTGGTCGCCGGACGACTGGAGCTCGATGGCGGTGCATGGGAGAGAGACGGTCGCGATGGTGGTGATAGGGCGGCTAAAGGTGGCCACCGGCGACTTGTCGAAGGAGGATCGGCCAGACGGCGAGGCGGCTGGCGTAGGAGGAGCTGTCTGTGGCTAGTTTTTGAGGGCATGGCTATTCTCGTGAGGTTGAGGCGATCACTCCAATTGTTTTGGCAGAGAGGGAGATGGCCCGAGGTGGCGTGGCCGACGACAGAGGGGGGCTACACTTTGGGTTCTTTCATGGGGGAGTTTGCATGTGATGGCGGGGAGATAAGGGAGAAATGGAAGAAGAAGACGAAGAGGAAGGGGGTGTGCGCGAATGGCTACGCAGCTGTGGACGGGTGTCCTGCACGCGAGCATTGTGCACACCTGGCACGTGGTTGCTGCTAGTGCTTGCGGAGCGGTGCAGGCGCGTGGGCATTTGGTGGTTTGCTCTACGGGTGTGGTTGCGGAGGGGGTGATGCACGCTGTCACCGAGCACCACTGCAGTCATGGAGGTTGATGGCAATGGAGAATGCCTACGCCACAGTGCTCGTTGGTTCCACGATGTGCACCTCCTTCACGGTGGAGAAGATGGGAGAAGATCTCACCCGCAGGGGTTCGTCTGGTGCGCAAGTTTTCTCTCTTTATAAAAAATCCCCCTATCTGTTCCGCCTGCTGCTGGCATCGCCAACCACTTGCGAACATCGCGAGTGGTTGAAACTGATGGATAAGCATTGGCAATTCTATATCAGACGTCTGACTTCATCATCAGACATCTTAAGAAAATGTTATGCCCATGAGTTTGATATAGCAGATCCAAACGTCCAATCAAAGCACCAGACATCTTATAGAAGCAAAAATGGGCGTTTGACTCTTGTACCTAGCCTGCATTCATCAAATAAATTATATTATCATAACATATATTATTAACTGTAAAATTGGAGCATAAAATTAAATACAAACTAAGGTAAATTGTCATTTAACTCCTACTCAATTACTAAAGAGTACTTAAGCCAAATAATTATCCACCAAAGTTGACTTACCAAATGCCCCCATGCCTAAGTTTTGCTAGTCCCTAGCAAAAAGTGAAAAACAATGGAAGTAACCAGAAGGTTTCTTATTTTCTTATTTCAAAAATTTAGAAATCCAAATAAATGTGAAGTGATGGTAGCCTAGGTAATGGATCCAAGTGAAAATAACAAACTTACATTTACAGTTCGTACTAATCCCTTGGTAAATATTTCTATCGGGATAAGCAACTACTTCCCTCAGGGATAAAGCAGAAAATAATCTGTAATTTGACCCCACCTTTTTGGCTTAGGTAGGAGATACTGAGTTGAATGGATTCGTATTTGGTAGCACACACTCATCTGGTGCTATATGTAATCTAGTACTATAGACTCTAGATCTCTAGACTATCAAACAAGTCAACTTAGAGAGAGGCTCAACAACTGTGCTCTCTTGATGTTCCTTGGTGCTCACTCTTTTCCTTCTTTTCTATCTGAGATCACAAATCTCACCAAATTTTGTAAATAATACTCACTGTTTGGTGGCCTCACATGGCATTCACACATCAATAAAAGTCCTAATAACCCTACAACTAAGTTAGAGGACCTCAGCCAGTATTTAGGCGATCAGAAATATTGAAAAGTAGGTATGGGTCATATTTGGTGATCGCAATGGGTGTTTTTATTATTGCCTCAAAAACATCAACATATAATGAAAAAATGATACAAAGATAAAACTATGAACTTAAACTATTTTCTTTTTCTTTTTCTCCCCTTTTTTTTGTTTCTCTCTTTTCTCTTTTTTATATAAATATCTCTCTTTCTTTTTTCTTTTTTTTTCTCTTTTTTTTTTATAAATCAACATAACACGATGCAGACTTTTATTTATGAGGCATTATTAGGGATGATGATGGTCAAGAGGATATTGTGTGGCTTATTTGGTGGAAGTGCCTACTATCGGCACCGGGAAGGAATGATAGGACAATCATATTTCTGACCTTTGAAATTACTACCCTCTTTCATTCGAGAACGCTATGGACAGTTGTAACCATCCACCATAGTCATAGTTTTATTAAGACTCAATCTCTGTGTATCTGCCTTATTTGGTGACTCTCAGGAATTCACACAATGTACACACACAGGAACAGAGAGCGAAAACTATGCCTAACTCTAAGGTATCCTCATCTAATTGTCCAAAACTTCTTAAGAGTCCTTACACTAGACTTAGCGCACCAGTAGTCTCTCTACTTTCTTCTCATAAATATGAGGTGGATCTAATAGAAGATAGTATGCCTGACTCCCTATTAACTATCCAAGGGTTTAGTAGACTAAAAATGCTTATTGATTTTCTACAAAGATCAATTACCCAATCTACGTGCAAGTGAATGTAACTATACTGGATTCTAAACTTAAGACATAATTCAAAAAGAAAATATTCAACGACACTTAATAAATTTTCTGCTATGGACTAAACAATTTAGCTCAAGAAGATGAAAGATTTTTTTATTTTTTTCATTTTTTTTGAATAATACACTATCCTAAATGTATGCAAATATTTATATATGCTATAAACATCCTCAGATTATACCCTCCCATGCCTAAGATTGACAATGCCCTCATTGGAAAAATACAGACATAGAAGAATATCACTTGAGGAGGTGAGTGGGAGGAGCTAAGGCTCCTCAAGCCAAAGTACGTCCAAAACTTGGCCATCTAAAAGAGTAACATAAGGTTTAAGTCATTGGTCATTCACCTTAAAGCTCGCACTAGAAGTAAGGTATCAAATTTCTACGGCTCCATGACGGAAGGTATTGATAACAACATACGACCCATCCCAGCGAGACTTGAGCTTTCCTGGAAATAATTTAAGTTTGGAATTGAAAAGCCAGACCCACTGGTTGGACTCAAAGGTCATTCTAATAATGTGCTTATCATGGAAGACCTTTGTACGTTGTTTGTATGCTTGAGAAGTTTCATAGGCTTCATTATGAAGCTCCTCAAGATCACTTAACTCCTGCATACGTGCCTTTCTCACTTTATCCAAATTCAAGTTAACATTTTTAATAGGCCAATAGGCCTTGTGTTGGATTTCAACAGAAAGATGGCATGCCTTTCCATAGACAAGATAGAAAGGAGACATGCCCAAGGGAGTCTTATACGCGGTTCTGTAGGCCCAAAAAGCGTCATTTAATTTTTTGGACCAATCCTTACGGTCGGGCCTAACAGTTTCTTTTAAAATTCGTTTAATCTCCCTATTAGACACTTCAACTTGTCCACTCGTTTGGGGATGATACGATATGGCTTTCATGTGGATGACTCCAAAATTTTAGAGTAGTCTTGTGAAGTGTACATTCTTGAAGTGAGGTCCTCCATCACTTATGATCGTCCTTGGGACCCGTACCTAGAAATGATATTAGCCTTAACAAAATCCAAGACCACGGAATGGTCATTGGTCCACGTGGGTATGGCTTCTATCCATTTTGATACATAGTCCACGACCACAAGGATGTATTCATATCCAAAGGACATCAGAAAGGGACCCATGAAGTCGATGCCCCAAATATCAAAAATCTCAACGGGGAGAATAGGTTGCTGGGACATCTCATCCCTTTTTCCGATGGTTCCTGTCCATTAGCAACGTAGACATAGGTATGTGAATCTCGAAATAATGTGGGCCACCAAAAGGCAGACTAATGAACCTTATGGGCAGTCCTTTTTCCACTAAAATGTCCCCCACAGTGGAGGTCATTGCAAAAACACAGAACACTTCTTTGTTCTTTCTCCCGAGACACAACAGCGGAAAAGCTGGTAAAGGCCTATTCTATAAAGCTCGGGTTCCTCCCAGTGATAAAATTTAGCATCAGCAAGAAACCTGTCTCGCTTCTACTTGTCCCAGGTACTGGGGGTAATGCCCATGACTAGATAGTTCACTATGTTAGTAAACCAAGGAGTTTTGGCCTCCACGGCCATCAAGAAAAGTCAATTTGATATCACCAGTCAATTGGTCAGATTCTCGCATAGAAGAGATAAAGAATGATTAGATAAATGTACAATTTAGAGTAATCAAAAATAAAGTCAAGTGAATTTATTGCATCGATTGCCTCCCTGGCAACAGTGCCATTTGAAAGTGCGATCTTTGTTTTCATTGAAAACTTTAATATAAAATGACATGTCGTTATAGTCATTGCGTAGTAGAAAATCGCTTTTCAAAAATATTTAATATTCAAAATCTAGCCACGAGAAGAGTTAGGTCATCTCCACAGGGAGGAATCAACCTAATAAAATCACAACTATGTAGAAATCGAGTTTGCAGAAGTATTCGTCAAATAAAACAATGCATATGCTGCTCTGAATGTAAACCCCAAATTTAAGGAGAATTCAAGGGCTATTGCGTAAATTTCACATAAGAAAATAGTTCATGTGTAGGGGTATATCGTGTACTTTTTAATTGCATGCAGACTAAAGTGTAAATCAGAATTCAAATGTGATGTATAATGAGATGGATTGAAAGGGCTGAACAAATATGTGGAAGAATAAGCATAGGGCTACAATTTCACCTCAATTTAATTAATCAAACAAATCAGAAAAATGAATCTTTGACAATGGCAATGTTCGTAAATTTTAATTCGAAGGGAAATAGAGGAATTCCCTTCTCTCCTCTTCGCGTGCATGGAGGAGTGGTCACCGGCTGACTGGAGGAGATAGAAGGTTGCGATGGCGGTGATGGGGCGGCCAAAGGTGGTCGCCGGCAACCGGTCAGAGGAGGATCGGCTGGATGGCGTGGCGGTTGGCATGGGAGAAGGAGTTGATTGTGGCCAGTTGCAAGGCATGGCTACCCACGTGAGGCTGAGGCGAGCACTCTAGTTGTTTTGGTGGAGAGGGAGATGGCCCGAGGTGGCGTGGCCGGCGACGGAGGGGGGTTGCACTTTGGGTTCCTTCATGGGGGAGGTTGCAGGTGGTGGTGAGGAGATAAGGAAGAAAAGCAAGAAGAAGACGAAGAAAAGGAAGAGGAAGGGGGTGTGCGTGGGTGGCTGCACGGGGGTGGACGGGTGTGCTGCACGTGGGCATTGTGCGCGCCTGGAACATGGTTGCTGCTAGTGCACGCAGAGCAACGCAGGCGCGTGGGCGTTTGGTGGTTTGCTCTTTGGGTGTGGTTGCGGAGGTGGTGATGCATGCTGTCACCGTGCACTACTGCAGTGATGGAGGTTGATGGTAGTGGAGAACGCCTATGCCACAATGCTCACTAGTTTCACGGTGTGCGCCTCCTTCACGGTGGAGAAGATGGGAGAGGAAGATCTCGCCCGCAGGGGTCCGTCTGGTGCGTGGGTTTTCTCTCTTTATAAAAATCCCCCCATCTGTTTCGCCTGCCGCCGGCATCGCCAACCACTTGCGAACATTGCGAGTGGTTGAAACTGATGGATAAGCATTGGCCGTTCTATATCAGACATCTGACTTCATCATCAGACGTCTTAAAAAAATGTTATGCTCGTGAGTTTGATATAGCAGATCCAGACATCCAATCAAAGCACCAGATGTCTTATAGAAGCAAAAATGGGCACCTGACTCTTGTACCTAGCCTACATTCATCAAATAAATTATATTATCATAACATATTTTATTAAATGTAAAATTAGAGCATAAAATTAAATGCATACTAAGGTAAATTGTCATTTAACTCCTACTAAATTAATAATTAAGGACAACTAATTAAATAGTACTTAAGCCAAATAATGATCTACTAAAGTGGAGTTATCATTAGGCACACAAAATGATTGACCTAGATTGATTTCTACTCTTTTACAAGTTGATTTTCGTGTACCGATTCCACAGATCAGATTCCCCATTGAGTAGATAAAAATCAATTAGGTTATGTGCCTTGAATGTGGGTGTATGTAGTGTATATGTTTGATTTATCCCGCAAAAAATATCTTTTTGTTGAATTTTTTTATATGAGGATGATATTATTGTGGGTGGAAAATCAAAGCAACCAAACTAACCCTAGGATTTATGCAAACACCTAGGTTAATTGGAGATTGAATTAGTGTTGTGAAATGAAATCTTTGGAGGGGGAAGAATGGGGAACACTTACATTTGTCTTCAACTACACTTTACTCCAATCTACCGCTTGAAGATTCCTATTGAGGCACCTGCAAAATAATAGACAAGAAATAAAGCAAGTTAGAAAATAATAAAGTGCATGAAATGCAGAAGGAAAATCAAGAATCATTGCCTCCCCGGCAACAGTGCCAAAATGTTGACAGTGGAAAACTTCACAATCAGAATTGGATTTTGAAAATCCGTCGTTGTAGTATAGTGGTGAGTATTCCTACCTGTCATGCGGGCGACTCGGGTTCGATCCTCGGCAACGGCACCAAAATGTTGACAGCAGAAAACTACGCAATCGGAATTGGATTTTCAAAACCATTGTTGTAGTTCGATTTGTGAAGCAATCCGTCAACAGATAAATTTTACCAAAATTTGTAAAGAAATTTCGGGTCGAACACAGGGAGGCTACGTTGATCTAAAATCTACGATTATATTTTTTTTGGTATTTTTGTTTGAAAGTGAGATAATTACAATGGAATTGATATAAACAATGAGAGAGAGAGAACAATCACTTGATATAATAATACTATTTTTACAATTAGAAAGTGATTCGATTTGTGAAGCAATCCGTCAACAGATAAATTTTACCAAAATTTGTAAAGAAATTTAGGGTCGAACACAGGGAGGCTACGTTGATCTAAAATCTACGATTATATTTTTTTTGGTATTTTTGTTTGAAAGTGAGATAATTACAATGGAATTGATATAAACAATGAGAGAGAGAGAACAATCACTTGATATAATAATACTATTTTTACAATTAGAAAGTGAAATGATTAGAGCTAGAAAGCAGGAAATTCTATTCTAGAAAGTGATAAAAAGAAGGGAGAGAGATGTTATCTTCCTCGACGACTGCTTGAAGGACGAGTAGGACGGAGCGACACCTTGAAGACGGAGGATGGAGCGGGAAGGAGGACAAAGCAGGAAGAAGTGGGAACGAGGCAGCTCATCGTCGTTGTCGTCACGAAATCCACTTCCAGAACTAGGGCGAGAAAACTTTGGATTTGGCTCCAAAGGAGCATCCCGGGTGTGGGACAAGCTTCTCTTGAGATTTGGAGAGGGAGAGAGGTGAAGGAAGGGATGAGAATTTCCTAGAGTAGGGGTCTCCTTTTATAGTTGCAAGGATTGGGGGCAATTTGGTCGTTCCATATTCAAAATCATTAAAATCAGGTCCTTGTGACGAATTCATTCCTCTCTAAAGACCTGTCGTGGGCGACGTGTGCACGTGCCACGCGTGCCTCCTCCTCTCTTGCATGCCTAACATTTTCGCACGTTCAATGGACTCAATCGTCCAATCAAGAGATCGGACGGCTTAAACTTCATATCGCTCGTGCCTTCTTTTGCACGTGAGATCAAGCGGTCGAAGGTGCATCTGATCGCGCGTCTGGCCGATTGCTTCATTTGATTAGTCGATGCTTGATCGGATGGCCCAAATTGTGCTCTCGCACGTGACAAAGATGTGCGCTATGCCAGAGTTGAACAAGCACCCTCTTGCCCTGTAGCACCTCATCTGCTGTCCTACGAGGCTCTTTCATTCGCGCTTTTGTTTTAGTGCTCAGCAAATCTTGGCCGTTGGATCATATCATGACATCCCTCGTTGGCAACTCATGCACATCTTTTATTATGGTTTACAAGAGGGCATTTGCAATCTAGTCGAAGCCTCTTGTGGAGGGAATTTTCTAAATCGCGATGCAGAATCCACTTCAGAATTATTTGAAGGGATGGCGGAAAACTCAATCAATAACGCATCAATGTCGCAATTTACGCGGGGAGCAAATACGAATCATCAAAATCCGCATAAGGGCATTCACGAGATTGGTAATCCGTCCAGTTCAAAGGATTTAGAGATTATTGCAGAAAAACTGGACAAAGTAGATATCGTAGCAAAGCATCTCGATGAGGTTAGAAATACAATGAAGACTCTTACACCTCTACTTGCTACGAATCCCACATATTCACCTGTTTCGCAATTCCCGTGGGGAGGGAATTTGTGAATAATCTTGATTCTAGAGATCCATCTTCCTTGAGTTTTCTATCTACTCCTTCACCAACCCAAGGAGGGACCGTTGTCCCACAATCTTACCTACCCTTTTCCCTACCCTTTACTATTGCAGAAAACACGCCATATCTTTTTGGATTACACGCCATCAAGGATAATACTCCAAGACCAAACCCTTATTCAAATTCCAATAATCCTGGATGGAGAAGCAACCCAAAGTTTTCTTGGGCTGATAAAAATCAAAATCAAAGACCAAATTATCTGAATCAGACCCATTTTAACCCACCTCCATTGCCTTCTCAGCAATCAGATTTAAGGCCTAACCTAATGAGTATGCAGAATTACTCTAGGCCTATTGGAGATACACAGCTAGACCAAGTTTTAAGACTGTGTCAGAGAGTCAGCGACAAAATGCTGAAGCTCTCGCTGAGATCCATAGGCAATGTAAGGTAGAGTTGGCTGATTTATGAAATCAGATCACTATTTTGGCTGAGTCTCGTTAGCCAGGTACTCTTCCATCTCAACCAATTCCGAATCCAAGGAATCTGCCAAATCCTAGGCAAAATCAAGGCCAAGTCCATTTCCTTAATCAGGTCTTTGATTCTAATCATAACCTGTCCTCCATATTACCTGAAAATAATCTACCAAACCCGCATCAGCAACCTCTTTTATGTCAAAATGACCCACCTATTATTGAGAACCAAAATTGATTTTTGCTGATCTTCTGAACTTGGTGGAATCATCTTTTAAATTGTCATAATCTTTAACATTCTACATCTCAACCTAAATCAGATCTAATCTTTATAAGATTCACTCTGATCTTTCTGAGATTTTTCATAAGAATCTGATTTTTGGTTCTACGAGATATATTCTAGGCAATTTTTGGACGAGTTGTAATGGGTGGTTTAATCTATTTAATCTATTTTTCTGAATCAATTCTTTCATAACTCCTCTATTGCTATCATATACCTATTCTTTTTATGAGTTCTTTACTAGGATTTACGCCTAGCTGAAGGCGTAAAACTTAGCACTTGTATATAGCTGTTTCCTGTTTTTACCTTTTTGATTTTCTTCTACACTTACTTTAAAATTTCACTTCATATTTCATATTGATTACCTTTATTTAGTCCGATTAACCACTCTGACCTATGGTCAGACTTAAAATTGTCCGCACAGAGATTTTTAATCTCCTCTATTGACTCCTTCCATCACCCTATACTAAATAAAGTGTAATATCTTTTCATCCTTCTTACAATGAGGAAATTGTAAAATTTTGGCTTGGGGGGGTTGAAGTGAAATTTTCATTTTAAGTGTGGGTTAAAAGAATAAAAACACATAAAAATTGAATATCCATGAAATTTAAAAAAATAAAAATCTAAAAATGATAAAAATTTAAAAAAAATAAAAATTTTCATAAAAATTTGAAAAATTTTTTGAAAAAAATCATAAAAATTGGAAAAATCTTATATACATAAAAATAAAAATATATAAATAGAAAAATTTTAAAAAGAAAATTCATAAAAATAATAAAAGGGGAATATTCATTTTTAATAAAGAAGAAAAGAAGAAGAATATATATATACTATAATTAAAAGCTTAATTTTCTTTTAGGTCAGAAGTTTTAAATGTATATAGAATATATATAGAGTATTTAAGAGCATTCAATTCTTAATTAGATTTTACTTAAACATTTTGTAAAAACACACTTTTGTGTTTAAATTTTAAAATAAGATTTTATTTGAATTAGGAATCTTTTAAATCTTTTAAAGATTTGTTTTTCTATTCTTACTTGAATTAAGAAACTAAGTGTGTTAACTTAAGTTTTGGAATTAAATTATAACTTTTTAATCAATTAGATTAAGTAATCCTTTACTTTTTGAAATTTTGATTTTATCATAAAGTTAAGTAAAAAGCCAGATATTCAGAGTTAATTAAATAGAGAGTTGGTAGAATTTTAGTTTACAAAACTTACAAGTTAGAGATAAATAACTAGACTTGGTAAATTTTATCTTGACGGATCCTATAGGAGGAAACTAAAATTTGAAGAACCTGAGAGTAAAGGGCTTTGTTGTCCAAGCTCTGGTTTGAGAGCTAAGTAACCTAAACATCTAAATTCACACACATAGAATTATCTTGTTGGCATCTGAGACCGCGAAAACACAGAGGTTAAGAGATCAATTCTGAATCCTCTTTCGTCCAAGGATTTTCGCAGGGCGATTCTTGAAAGGGTCAAGGATGTGCCACTCACCTAGAAAAAGGATTTGGAGAATAAAGGTAGTAAGAAAAATGAGAAGGGGGGAAAACAAAATAAAAAGAAAAGAAAAATAAATAAAACACCCTACAGTTAAGTGTCTCGTTACAAAAAGGGTACTTATGCAGTTTTTCCACAAATAAATAAAAGCATCTCAATACAGATGGATGCTACCCTTCCTTCCATCAAATAAAAAGAACACCTCGCTACAAATGGGTGTTCTAACCAATAGCAAAAGAGAAAAAAAATATGGAGATAAAAATATTAGGAATAAGAGACCTAGTGGTCCACCGGGGAGATATACACAAAAAGTGTTGACCTCGGGATAGAAAATTGGTGAGGAGAAAGCAACCAAACCTAAGTAAGGCCAAGCCAAAGGCTTGAATTAGAATAATTGGGATTGGAAAGTGATGTCTTAAGATCTAGATTTTTGCAACTTTGGATGTCTTTAGGACAATTCTCTTCACTAAGCACAGATGTTTTAAAATCATAGCTACTGAACCTTGGTATTGGGTAGTGAAGCCTAAGAAATTGGGTTTTGAAGATTTTAAGTTGAGACCTAAAGGAGAAGAATTGATAGAATCCTAGGTCTAGAAGTTAATCTTTAGTGATGTAGGCTAGTAAATTAGAGTTTTACTACTCTATGTTTGATTAATAATGAGTATCTGGTTAATTTGCTTAAACTTACATTGATAAAAGTCAAATATCATAAATAAGGGATTGACTTAAATCTATTTGAGTTTTTGAGTCAAAATTTAATTCTCAATCCTTAAGTTTTGTTTCCTTAAAACACTTTGTATTCTAATTTGAGTTAAGAGTAGTTACAAAGATTAAAGAGATTTTTGAAGAATTCTAATTCAGAATAAAATTCTTGTTAACAAATTATTTTTAAGTGTGTTTTGAAAAAAATGTTATAAGTATAAGTCTAAGTAAGAAAATTTTCACACATGCTCTATACATTAATCATTTATACTAAACTTAAAAATTTCTGACCTAAGCTTTCCTCTACATAGTTACTATTTATAATAATTTAAACCAAAGTGCTTTAAATCATCATATTCTTAGTTAATTTTGCTAGGGTCTAGCAAAACTTTGGCTTGGGGGTATGATGAGACACTCATCATGATCTCTAATTACCCCTAATTAACTAGTCTTCCTAGTTAATTACCTAAGATTATGAATTTATAAGGGTTAATTATAGAATAAGGGATATTTAGTCAAGGACTTCAAAATAAGTTAAAAATGACATTTTATCATTCAATTAACATTATCAATAATCTAGATAATAGTTGGACTCGAAATCCTATTAATCATTCCCTTAATTAATAAGTTAAGTAACTTTAAACATAATGTAAACCTAAGTATGTAATAACTTAAGTGATTTTACTTAATCTAATAAATTAACTTAAAAAGGTCAAAAATGTAAATTCAAGGTGAAAACATAATATTTACCTTATTTACTAACATATATAAAAAGTTGAAAAAGATCTAAGTTAAAATAAACCTTCAAAACTTGGGTTTACATTTTAGTCCTTAAAATTCATTACAGTCGGGTCCTTATTTCTCACATAGGTTCTTAAGTTTTATTTCATTTAAGTCCCTCTTCGTCCTCTTCTTCTTCTTCTCTAGCCGAATGAACGGCTGGCGGCAGAGAGTCACCCCATCGCACGATTACCGCCCTGCCAACATCATCCTTCTTTGTTCAAGCTCTTGCAGCTTGCGCTCACCACCTCCACTTCATCCTCCAATCTGGATTAACCAAAAATCCTATTTTTTAGTGGAAGATAACCTCATAATTGTCGGAGACGTCGCTGGAGGTGAAGCTCCTCAAGCTCCTTCGGCCAGACCCCGCCACTCTCTTCACCGCAAATTGCTATAAATACCCCCTCACACCTCTGATTTTATTCAAGTTGGCTCCCTTCCCTCTTCTAACACTGTAGCCGACCCAATAGGCTATTCGTCCAAAACTCCGACGACTTCCCATTTCAATTTCCGACTGCCTCCATCCATTTTGATCAGCCGAGGAGATCCGCCGTGCTCTTCCACATCTCTGACACAGGCGCCGACCCAAGGAATCCTCTGCTCCACCTCACTTCCGCCTGTCGGAGATCTTTCTTTCACCCTCTGATTTCGTCGTCCGCCATGAGACTTCGACGGAACCCAATTGACCCCTTCGTCCAGGTAACAGTAGATTAGTAGTAGGAGTAGGCTAGTTTAGTTGGTTAGTTTAGGTAGTTAGATTAGAGTAATTTTAGATTTTAGTTTCATCACCTCCGACTCCAGAGAACTCCTTGAGCTCGCCAGAGACTTAATTCATATTTTTAATTCATTGTACACCTTCCTATATCTTCCATGATCATTTCTAAATCACTTAATCGCTAATTAAATCACCTAATCGCCTAATTCAAATCTCACCTTCACCAATTACTATCACTGTCTATGGTGACAGTAATCGAGATAATTCCACCTCCACTGGGTTCTTTCATCACCTATCACACTTATGAACCCTAATCGACACTATATTACATATTAATATCACATATAATTTAAACGCCCAAATTTAATTTAGTTCCTGAGCTTGCTGTCCATGGTGGCTCAGGAACAGTTCAAACTATAAATTAAATATATATTTATGAATTTAAACACTTGTTGACTTGTTTTAACCTATCAATCGAGTGGTTAAACAAGTCCTGAGCTTTAACCACTCAAATCTTTAAGAAAACAATTTCACTGTCAAATATTAATTTTAAGAGATAAATGAAGAATTAAATGTGGTACTGAGGTTCCTTGCAACCTCAGGATCCTTTTTGAATAAAAAATGGCAAGTTTTAACAATCTATGCACACTTATCTCATTTTCTGGACTCACCAGAGCTCCGGTGAGCTTTGGCGAGCCATTCTTGAGTTTCAGCCTCTAGAATCTATTGAGAAGCTCAATAATGATAAAGTATGGATCACTGATTAATTTGAGGATATTTGTTTGAGGATTTAACCACTGGAGCTAGAGATTGAACTTCATCTTCCCCAACTCCGATGGAGTTGGAGAAGTCTGATAAAAAGATTTGAAGAGCATTTAAGGAACTCAGAAGCTTCAGTGCAATGCACTGAAGCTATTTAACCCTTTAAAACATTGTCACAATCACTGATTAATTCTATCAAACAAACATATTTTCAAGTTCAGGCGGCAAGCCTGAAACCCTAGGAATCAAGGTCAAAACACCTATCTGAAGATCTGAATGAGTTTTTGAGGTTGAGGAGACTCTAATTAAGGCTTTAATTTCTTGGGAGGAAGCTTTGAACAAAAAGTCAATTTTTAAGCTTCCACAGTCAAACATGTGTCTGATAATGGAGATCTGAGCTCGAATTGAGGAATTGAGGAGTGAAAATTGTTTCTGGGAACTTATTTGATGATCTGAAAGTGATTAAAGTAAGCTCAGATGAATGAATTTTTTAGAATATAGTTCCTATCAATTTGGGTTACTTTCGAACCCAAACCAACAGGAGTACTATTTTGATGAAATTTAAACTTAAAACCAACCAGATGAGTTAGTTATAACCCTTAGAATTAATCTAAATCAATTAGAAATACTTTTAAGTGTCTATTGCACATATTGAAGTCTGAATTATGAACTCTGAAGCTTTCAGAGAAGTGAAGAGCTTCTCTGCTAGTTCTGAAGATCTTAAAAGCTTAAAACCTATTCTAACAGAAGCGGAATCACTTATAAAACATGTACAGACCTTTTAATAAGAAGGAGAAGTCCATCTGAGGACTCAGTAAGCATAAATTTCATTTCCAGGTTAAAAATAACCCGTAGGAACCCCTGATTTCATCTTTCAAATTGAAAAGGAAAACATCATCAAAACATTAAATTGACCCTACAATTACATAGATCAACCTTAGAGCTTCCTCACAAACTTGAAATCACTCGATTTGGAGCTCTGGGTAGAAGTTATGATCATTTGAATTCGGGTCTGGAAGGGGTTGGATAGTCCCACCTCGGTTGTTCATGAGCACGTGCCTGGGGATAAAAGGATTTTGTTGCATTGGCTGCTCAGTCGTTAAACGCTGGGCGCGAAGCAAACATCTGAGCATTCGATCTGAACATGAGCATGTGTGTGTGTGTGCGAGCTTGTGTGCCTGTGGGTGTGCGCCCTTGGGGGTGTGAGCATATGTGCCCTGGGAGGGCGAGAGGCCTGGGAGGCCGGATTGAGCCGAATTGGCTTGAGATTATGAACCAACAAACAAATGAACAAAAAATGAACCTAACTGAGATTAGGCGAGGACCAAGTAGGGTCTGGTCCCACCCTGGTCTCAGGGTGTTGTGTATCCTCGAAAGGACCTCGCCGCAAATTAAAAAAATTTTTGGTTGAAAAGTGAAAAACACCTGGTTCAGCTGAAGGACTTAAGGAAAAGAGAAGCCGATGATTGTTAAGGTTAAGTGTTGAAGCTGAAAGCTAAGGAAAGAAGCACAGGCACTAAGGAAGGAAAAGAATGTTAAAGAATAGGAAGAGAAGGCAGCAGGCGAAGACTTAAGGAAAAGAGACTAAGGAAAAAGGAGAAAACTAAGGGAAGAAGGCAGGAGAAGACTTAAGGAGAATAAGAGACAGGAACAGAACAGAAGAAAGGTAAGAAAAGAGCTCGAGATAGAGAAGAAAATAAGAGAAAGAAAAGGAGAAGAAGATGAGAGGCTGAAGAAAATGAATTTTTCTTGCATCATTTTTAATTACTTTTTGTTCTTAATTGTAAAAGGCATGTTTTAATGGAATAACTTTTAATTGCCTTAATTTCTTTGGAATGAAATTGAATTGGAAAACTAGCATGTTTACTTGTTAATAAAGTATAACATTTTAAGTAAATATGTTTTGCATATGGAATTTTGTATATTCTTATAGTTTAAATATTTTGGCAAAATTAATGCTTTTAAATCAAACTAGTTATACCTCCTAAACTTATAGAGAAATAAAAGAGAATTGGTGAATTTGAAAAATCATTATACCTCCTAGTAAACGACTTGGACTCAACCAGTAAAAATTTCTAAAATGTTAGGTTAATTCGACCCTATACTACACAACCGACACAACTTCGAGTTAACCTAAGTGATTTCTTCTACTCTTAATTAAGTGAAATTAACTTAATTACTGAGTTGAGTGGAAACCGCGCATCACCTCCCTACCTGAGGTCAGTTGCGCATATGTGCTCTACTGTGCGGAGGTGGCTCTCTGCAGATGTCAAGTCAATTCATCCATCTTCTTCTCAGTGATAGAGACCTTATCCAAGCAACTAGCCACCAACTCCAAATCGACGAATGCGGATGGGCCTTGAGTCTTGTGTGCCCCTCGCTTGTTTGTCAATGCGCGGGTGGTCATCTGATTGAACACACCCATAGATTCATTGTTTATGGAGTTCTTGCTTATGTTCTCGAGAATCTCCCAAACGGTATCTTCATGCTAACCCATGATGTTGCCACCACAGGTTGCATTGATAGAGAGTTTGATATCCTCATGGAGTCCCTAGTAAAAAGATTGGACTTGTGTCCATTTAGGAACTCCGTGATGGGGGCATTTCCACATGAGATTCAAAAAGCAGTCCCTTGCCTCATGAAGTGGTTCTCCTGCATTTTGCATGAAATGCGTGATCTAGTGCCTCAAAGCGTTGGTGCGATCAACTGGGAAGATTTTCTTCAGGAATTCGGATTGGAGTTCTTCCAATGTGTTGACTGAACGACTCAAAGTCTGATACCAATGGGTAGCCTTATCCATAGGCGAGAAGAACATCTTCATGAACAGGATATCCCAATTCTGAATAGGTGGTCCAAAGGTCTGGGCCAGATGTTTCAGTTGCTTAATATGCTGGAAGGGATCCTCAGAGTTTAAGTCATGAAATTTAGAGATAGCATTAATCAGATTAGGCTTCAGTTCAGTATCAAGTCCTCTAGTTGGGATTTGCACCCTGGGTTCAATCGCCACCACAGTAGGATTGTTGTGATCTCACATCTATGGATGTTGCAATGGGTTTATGAATGCATGAAATAGATCGATGAGGCACTGCAATTGATTCTAAATGTTGGGCTCTTCTTCTTGGTTCTCCATGGATGCAAATGATGGAGATCTAGGCTTAGAAGTGGATAAGTCGAAAGAGATATCAATCTGGTCGGGTGGTAGCACAAAAAAATGGGTAAAAAATGGGTCGAGGCTTGGCCTTGACGAGAATGAACTACCAGTGGAGGCCTCAAGGGTGGTCTTAAGGATCTCCTCCCAAACATGTACTAAAGAATCAAATGAAGGACATAATATGTAATGGACCCAATCAAGGCACCTAAAAATCTTTGGATGACTAAGGAGGTTCAAGGCGAATGATACCTCCGAATAAAAAACTCACTCACCTGAGAATTACTTGGGTAGCCAAGAAAGGAGAGTCCTGTAAAGACCCTACACGATAGAGCATCCCCACAGGTTAAAAGGTTTCCCCCACCCAACCTTCCTTGTCAGTAAAAGTCCAAGTAGATCGAAATGAGCAAGCATGACTCCTAAGTCTACCAATTTTAATCCTGAGTACGTGCCTTGAATCTCACTTGAACTTTAGAGTTGACTTTGATTATGACCTAATTTGGAGGTTGGTTAACCCACAAAATGGATCAACTTCACCTAACCTGTCCTAAAATTTAGGATGAGTTGGGTAAAGAACCCAAAATCCCCATGAGTGATTTGCAAACAGGTTATTAGGTCCCAAGTTTAGTGATTCAAGTGATTGTTAGAGCCTGCTTTTAGGGTTCACTTGATTAGATCAATTCAACCAAGGCTTAAGTAACACACAATGCGGGAAATATGTTCTCTTTAAATCAGGCAAGTGTGTTTTCCTAAAATTGTAATGTGGAAACCCTAATTTCACTCTACTTTCCAAGTCTAATTCTTTCCAAAGTTGGTATCTAGGGCTTAATCAAGAAGGTGAATAGCCCAAGGCACCTTAAGTCCCTAATATGTGCAAGTATCAGGATGGGGATCTCTAATCAAATCTGATCAAATCAGGCAACTCAGATGATTTATTACTTTGAAATAAGGTAGGTTGATCCTAATTGATTCTCCTTTTAATCCTTTCTAGAATGAGGGGCTTAAAGGAGGGAATGAGATTACTTGCCCTTGGTGTGGTTGCTCGTGCAGTCGATCTTTAGATTTCACCTCGCAAGCAATCACAACAAATCAGATAAATCAAGTTAGTACCAAATCAGAATTGTAATCAGTGAATGAAATGCATGTTGCTCCCCAACAACAATGCCAAAATGTTAACGTGCTTTGATCGAGTTTCAAAATATGCATCATAGTACAGTCAACAAAAGTGCATCAGCATTTAAATTTATAAGTACTCAAAAATAAGAATGAGTCCGACGTCGTTTGTAGGGAGCAATTATAGCAAATCAATTCACTAATCTCAATATCAAGAGTAATATGCAAGTGGAATCAAAATGATATGCAATATATGTCAAAAATATGTCTCAGAATATCAAGTATCAGAGCACAAAAAGAATGGGTAAAAATGGCGGTCTAAACCACCAAATTTAACCCTACAATTAAGCTCTAATTAATATCTCAAATAATCCAACAGTAACCACAATCGAATATCTCAGCAAATATCAGAACCAAGCAAAGCAACCAAGTAGCCAATCAGATGTCATGGTTAAGGCTCAGACACCTTATCTCTAATGGGCCTCAAAAGAACTGCAAGGCACAAGGACAACACAAAGGCACAAGCAGCTGAGCTCAAAATTAACTAAGTATTAAGCGAGGAGAGGGGGGGAACAAATCTCGAGGCCACAGTGCAAAAACCCCCCTCCTCCTCAGATTTCTCTCTCAAACTTGGGTGCACAGTAACTGGGTGATGGTGGATGAGTGGTATGGTGCTAACCTCCCCCCATGGGGGGGGTTGGGTCCTATTATATAGGTAGGGAAGGGATAGAGGGGGGAATGGGCCGCACATAAAGTGTGAGGGCTGAGGTGACGACAAGAGTACCGTTAAGATATTTTTAGGTAATTTATGGGTAGGCACTTGAAGTCTTAAAGAATTATTGTAGGTGGTGTATGGTGGTGTTGTGTTAGGTGGTATTAGGTCGAAGAAATGGATGGGATAGGGGGGCTCAATCTCGTTCTCTATCTTCCTCTCCATAAAATGCATGCATGCACATATTTACAAAATGCATGAATATCTACTTAATCTAAATGCACAAAGCTAGGAAATAGCATAAGTGGGCATAATTAATGGAGTGAATTGTTGCACAATCATCGGGCAATCGGATCCGATCCAGACCTACTCGCACGTGGGTGCGGGCAAGGGCATGCGTAGGGGCATGTATGGGGACCTCACCCCCGATGCGTGCTAAGGCAACAAGCCCTCAGCAAGAATTAGTTTTAAGCGCCTCTTCGCTTTTGTCCCACATGATGTAGGACTAAGTGAGGAGCTCTTCTCTTTGCAGCTTCCTTCGCGAGCAACAACTAGTTTTCGTGAGGAATTGAGGTAGTAACTAGTGATTCCTCGCACAATTGATGACTTGGGAATCTTCGTCAAATGATTTCACGTCTCGTGAGGGCAGCTGCTAGGTGATTGATGGCTGGAGTAGAGCTGTCATTGTCGGAGAAGGCAGTAGCAGCGACGGATGTCTAGAGAGAGACATAAAACAAGAGAACAGCCTCATGACCCAATCAAAATAGCTCAGACGTTTCACCGGACCACAGCGAGTGTGCTGGTGGTGAGGCAGAGGAGTTTTGTGGTCTGTGGAGGTGGAACAGAGTCGGCGAAGGTGGATATTTATGGTTGTGGTTGACAGAGATGAAGAGTGGTTGGAAGCCCAAATAAGGTTGGGGCTTTTGAAGGTGGAGTAATGGTGGAACTTATGGACATTGTGGCATGTAGTTTGGCATAGTGTAGTGTCGGTGGGAGCTTGTCGGAGCTCATGTCGGCTATGAAGGGCATAGTGTAGTGTCGGTGGGAGCTTGTCGGAGCTCATGTCGGCTATGAAGAACACGATGGAGGCAGTTTGATGGGTCAAAGTGAGTGCAAAGGGTGCGAATGTGATCTAAAGAAGGAGAGTAAGAGAAAGAAGAGGTTTAGGGATAGAGAGAAGGGCGGAGTCATCTGGCTTTGATTGGCCAGTGTCAAAGAAGGCAAATTTGATGGCAATACGACAGTGAGGAAGGAAAGGTAGAGAGTGGCCAAACTTTGGTCAGTCACTGATGGGAACACCATCATGAGCCCTAAATAGCTCATTTTGACCCAGAAAAGAGAACAAAAGCTCCTACATAACCAAATGGAGGTCTTAACTCAAGAAATAACCCTTCTGAGAGAAAGCAAGAAATAAGGGGTAAAACTGCAATTTTACCATTGTAGTACAAAAATGGGATTTATCATGGGCTAAACATAGGTCAAATGGTCTAAACAAGATAAAAAGTGGGTTGGTTCAAATAGAAAAGGGCTCATGTAAAATCTGGGAATTAAATGACTTCTTGTAACCCTAAAACAGACCCACTTAATCTAACAAGGTTCTTATCAGGATAAAATTTACCTAAATCCTCTAAAATTCATGGAAAAAATATCCTCTAGAGTTTAGAACCTTCAATTTGGCCTTTAGAATCTATTTTGACCTAAATAGGGGTACTAGTCAAATGTTTGCTCTAAATTAGGTTTTTATGTAAATTACCCAATCAAACATGGTCAAACCTAAAATCCAACTTCACTTTTGGATTCTTTAGGTCCAAATTAGGTTTGTACCAAAATTTGGACCTAAGGGGAATTCACCTTGACCTACTTTGCAAATAGGTCCAGCCCAATTACATTTCTACCCCTAACTTTTGAAAACTCCTGCAGACACCCCCTAGCTTCCTCGTCATTCTTTGCAATTAGGTTCCTCCACCATTACAGCAGAGGAAATCCTACTCCAGCAAGGATGCGAGGGAAAGAACTCCCTGATTCCTTAGAGAATCTCTTTCAAATTTGAAAGGGAGATTCTCTAAGAAATCTCCTCTCATGTGAACCTAATTTGGAGCCCTAATTTGTACCAAATCTCTCATCCGAACGCATGAGAGATTTGGATCTTTTTGACCTTCCATGTCCGGCAACATGCCCGTGCTTGGAAGCTTGGCTTCCAAGCACAAGACCTCCTGCCAGGGCATATAAAAGCCTCCCCAGATCACTCCGCACCTCCTTAGCTTGGATTTGGGCCGGTCCACCCCACCTTTTTCTCTCCTCACCGGCTACAATTTCTCCACAAGCTCTAGTGACTCCATCCTCACTATCTCGTCGCCTAACCACAATACCAGTGGTTGGGTCGCCTTCCTCTTGTTCTTCCGCGTCAGCCATACCACCCTGACGCCGCCTCTGCCCCTGTCATCGTCGCTGCCTCACCTACAGAGAGCTTCATCTCCGGTGATGGCAAACACAAGCCGTCTACCCTCCTTCGCCCTTAAATTAGGTCAGATAATTCCTCTCTCCCTTCTCTTCCTGTTTCCCCCTCTTTATTTCTTAAAATCCACCTCGACATTCGCAAACCACCACCATCTTCTCCACCTCCGACCAGACCACCGGCAAGGTGTTCCCACCGCTCCATGCCTCCATCCACCTCACCAACCACCCTATGACCTCCACAACACCTCACTGACCATTTCCCTCTACTCCAATCTCTCCGCCACACACCCAAAACACCCCCCGAACACACCCACCTTCACAGCTATAGGGTGACCTAGGCACGCACGCTCAGGCCACCCCATGCCACGCCAACCACCGTCCCACCTTCACCGTGTTTAGGCGAAGCTCCCTGCATGTTTTGACGAGGCCGCAAGGCCATTTTCTTGTTGACAAGGTTTAGGTTCCCGCCGCCTTTGAAGCAGGCACGAAGTAAGCTTGGAAGCTTGTTCTAGGTCATCTCACTCCAGGCTCTAGTTCCCAGGGTGTGCGGATTCTCCTCACGCATAGCCAAGTAATTGGGACTGAAGGCCACAGCAGCAGCCGCAATTGGACACCTTCGACTGCAAGTGCGTGCAACAGGAAGGTGGGACATTTAGTCCCACCTCAGAAGATCAGGAGCAGAAGCTGTGATACAAAGTGAAAAAGTGACAGGCTCGTTGCCTCCTGACCACGGGGTGAGGTCCCACTCACCCACCGCCTCATCCGTGACCCCACACCACACGGACCTGGCTCTGACCTGTATACCCGCCTAATCTGTGCACTCCTCACCCACCACCGCACGTCGGTGGACTTGGTCCCGGGCGCGCATATCCAACCCGATAACTCGAGAAGGCTATGGGAGAGTAGAACCTAAGAGAGAAAGGAGAGGAGAGTTCGCGCGGGTAGGGGGTAGGTTTTTCTCTTGCAGGGAAAGGAGAAGAAGAAGAAGCCAAGGGTGAAGCCAAGGAAGAAGGAGGAGGGAAAAAAGGAAGCTAAGGGCTGAAGCAGAAATCAAAAGAGAGCTAAAGAGGAAAAGAGCCGCAGAGTAGCTAAGGAAAGAGGAAGAAGAAAGGAAGAAGAAAGAAGCTCAGGCTCGCAAGGCTAAGACCAGAGAAGAAGAAAGAGAAGAAAAAAGGAAGAAAAAGCCAAGGCAGGAAGGAACAGAAGAAGGAAGGAAGAAGAAGAAGACAAAGAAGGAAGAAAGTCAGAAGAAAAGGCAAAGGAAAGAATCAAAGCCAGAGAAGAAGGAAGAAGCCAACGACAGAGAAAGAAAGGAAGGAGAAGCCAGAGAAGAAAGAAGAAGAAGAAGGAAAAATTAGAGGAAAATACTGTAGCACATCATTTTTAAACGTCTGATTTTATAATCAGATGTCCAATTTTTCATCAGCTATCCATTATTTTTAGCTACAATTCTTTTTATGCTCCATATACTCATGCTTTACATTCTTAATTAGATTTTGAGTAGTCTTATGTGTTCAATTTGCATTTATTATTGAGATTAGTGTGTGAATTCCATTTGCTCCCTATGTTCAACCTCGGACTTAAACTTCGAGTAATAAAATTCATTTGTTTTCAAAGCAATTTCAGCTATATTACAACGCATTATTTTAAAACCTGATTTCGCCTTGCAAACAGTCGCAGTTGCGAAGAAGAAGCAAGGACGAAGGGCCGATCAATTTGATCGCTGGCCAATCGAATGAAAGGGTTAGAGAAGCTCTCCTGATCTCAAGGTGCGAAGATCGGAGGAGAGGAGAAAGGGTCTCGGCCTAATCTTCGCTGAGGAGGACAGCCTGGACCCGAAGGCTCTTTATATAGCTCTAAGACGAGCTCAAAAGCAAGGAAAGGGCTAGAATAGCCTACAATATTAGGGAAAAAGATCCCCTGAAATCCCAAGCTCACCTGAGCTCTAGGGATCTCCGTGGGGTCTTTGAGTCGGCTCGATCGATTGGGAATGTTCTTGCAATCAATCCCTCCAATTTTGGAGGGATTTGGCTCTGATTTGAGGGAGATATTCTCCCTCGAATCTCGACTACAGAGCTTTCACACCATCAATGGCGCTAGGAACCTTTTTGCAAGAAATGCTAGAAAGTTAGGGACTAAATGGCAATAAACTTGAAAGTTAGGGGTTAAATGTAAAGAGTAGAGTTTTTAAGGGCTAAAATGTAAACTAGGTCAAGATGGACTCTGATTGGACCCATATTTTGGTACTAACCTAATTTAGACCCAAATAATCTAATGGTAAACTTATATTTGATTTTTGACCATGTTTGATTAGGCAATTTGCATAGAAACCCAAATCAAGGCAAATTTCCATCTAAAACTCTATTCTAGGTCAAAATAGGTTCTGATGGTCAAACCAAGGGTATCAAACCTCTTAGAATATTTTTGTATGAAGTTTAGGAGGTTTAGATTAATTTTATCTTGACCAGAACATCTTCAATTTAAGTGGGTTTATAAATAGGGTTTCGTGTACTATTTTTGCCCTCGAAACGCATGAAACCCTATTCCAGTATGTGTTGTCCCACTTTTTAGACTTTTATGCTCATTTGACCTTCAATTAACCCTTAAGTGACCCCATGGTTAATCTGTGTTTGTGATGTGATGTTAAAATTACATAATTAACCTTGATTCCCTATTCTCTTCTCAAATCAGAATGATGTGGAGTTGTGACCCTCAGATAATTAAGAGCTTTTAACATTAACCCTGACTAAATGTGGCTAGTTAGGGCCCATGATGGTGTTACCATCAATAGAAAAGAAGAATGCATTGTTCCCCTCCCTATGATGAAGCCAATTGACTTTAGCTTTCTAGGCTAAGAATTAAGAGAGTTTGGTTAGGGCATCATCTAGTTGGATGCAAACATCCGAGAGCTCAGCAAAAGGGCCAACATCCCATTAGGATGCAAGTTTGGCCTCAAGATCACCATGACAAGTCTCAAGGTTCCCAACCAAGGAATGGATATCGCCAAAACTCGATCTATTACAACAATAAAGGGCCTTTTTAAGAGAGTAGAGTTTAAAGTAGAGGATCTCAATAGGATTAGTGGAAGGAAAATAGCCAGGAAAGGACCAAACATTAGAAACAAGGGCCATAAAACCAACATCATGCATCCACATGTTTTGGAAACGGAAGGGATGGGGTTTAGAAGGAGAAAGGTTCTTAAACAAGAAGAACATGGAAGCATGATCAAAGTTCCTTCTAGACAAGTATTTGGCTTTAGGAGAGAGGGACAAACATTAAGAGGAAGTGAAAATGCGGTCTAACTTTTGATAAATCCTAGCACTTCCATTCCTACCGTTACACCAAGAAAGTTGGTTGCCTCTAAGAGGAAGTTCAAGAAGACCAAGGGAATCCTTCCAGGAGAAGAATGCAGTAGCTTGGGACTCACAGAAAGGATTCCACCCCCACCCCCCTTTCTCAAACGCCCTAAGGATATAGTTGAAATCCCCCCTAATCAACCACAGGAAAAGAAGACTGGAGTGAATGTATTCTAGATGGGACCAGAGTTCACTATGAGACTCAGTGGAGTAAGAGGCATAAACCCCAGAAATGTAGATCGTAGAGTTTTGAAATCCATACTTAACAATGATCGATTAGGACATAACATGAAGGAAAGACCTATAGGATTTTTCCAGAGACAACAAATGTTAGGGGCAAGATCATTGACTAGAACATGATGGAAACCAATAATGTCCATGAAAGCATCAACTAGAGATGGATCAGCAAAAGGCTCAAATAGGATTATAATCTCGAGGGAATGGGCATGAATCAAAAATTTTAAACGATTGACGGTAGGGTGGTTCACGACCCCCCTACAACTCCGAAAAAGGCCCTTCATTGGGAATGAGATCTGGATAGCGATTTATAGCAGCTTCCAGCCATCCTACCTACATATCTCACGTTGTCACCACCACGGACTCCTCTAGACCTACTCGTAGAGTGTGCCTCGTATGAGACAGGGTGAGAGGGGTGGGAATCAAGAGCAAGGTAGTCAAGAGAACCTTGAGATTCAACTTCTGATCTAATAGGAATAGATTTAGTGTCATTGCTTACTAGAGAATGCCCCTCCATGTCATTTATTTCCATAATCAAAGGAGGGTCCAGATCAAGATCAGGGGGAGCAAGAATTGGGAGGGGAAGGTAAATACCCTAAGAAGAAATAGCAACGTCATTCGAGCAAACGATTGATTTGATGGACTCCTTAGGTTGGTTCACGGGAATGGGCCTGGAAAATCCAAGGGAAATATCCTAAATCAAAGGCAAGGTGCGATCATTAAGGAGAATTTGCTAGTAAAACCTTTTTAAACTACGAGAGAGATAAACGTCAGAGAACTTGCTCGGGAAAATAATTAATCTGTTATCATTCATTTCATCAATCTCAGTATCAGATTTACCCAGCGAGCTATTACCCAAAATCGAATGATCACGAGAAAGCATTTGATGAGTCACTTCAAAATTAGAACTAGAGTTTTGAGGATAAATGTCAGAAATCAGAACATGAATGTTCATCGTGTCTTGAAAAATCGCCTCATAATCACGCAAGACATCATTAGATTTCAAAGTGGAAGAGGGTCATATACCTTCGTGGAAGAGGGTCATCGGATTCTTAGGTTTCTTGGTGTAGATACGCACTCTTCTCCTTTTCTTCTTTTTCACCACCAGAGGATCAACAAAACTATGCAAACCCCCCACAAAAGAAAAGGAAGGAATTATACAACTTGGATTAAAATCCCCCCCCCCCCCCCCCCGATCCTCCAGTGGTGAAAGGTTCACCACATCCTTCAAAGTAGACCCACGAACAGGATTCGATGGCCGAAGAAGAACCTTCGAAGAAGATACTATGGCCAACACAGAATCTTTATCAACAACAAGAAGACGAGGACCAGCTTGACCTGAAGAACCTGGAAAGGAGAAGGAAGCACAAGAAAGCAAAGAATGACCAAATTTTAAGCACTTAGCACAATAAAGAGGAGCACTTTCAAATGCCACTTTTTGTTTGATCAAAACATCACCATTCAAAATTTGGATAAACTCAGGCCGATTAGCCAAAAGATCCACTTCGACACAAACCCTCGGGAACCCATGGTGTAAACCTTGCACCGTTCGATGATTCACACACACTGGGTTACCCAGTTGATAAGCAAACGACAAAAGCATATTCGGATGGACAAGATGCAAGTTCAGGCTAGGAAAGCCAACCCAAATAAGGGCGAAGTCACTGGGGAATCTGTACAAAAGCTAGAGGACCATCTAATAAACTGAATGCGAAGAAAACCCATCAAGGTAGAACCCAAGGAGAAGAGCTTACAAAAATCGAGATAATAACCACAATGCACTAACTAATGACGCATGTTAAGAGAAACAAGAGAGAAATCGAAAATTCAAATTTTATGGGAAAGGAAGTCCACATCCTGGAAAGGAGGCTTAGGACCCATTGCTCGAATGATCCCTGAAGGCTCAAAGCTCATAGTGATCTTTGAAACTTTTGAAGAAGTGAACAAGGTACACAAGGAGCCCTCATGGCGAATCAAGAGATGAATCGGCACCACAAGCTCAACAAATCTCTGATCCGCCACCACAGAAGTGAAAGAAGGCTTCTGGGTAGGCGACAAATGAGGATCGACCACAGCTAGGGAGGAAGAGGGCTCCAAAGAGGCCATCCTCACTACAGGCTAGCCTAGCACGAAAACCAAGTAAGCGAACAAGTACAACATGAAAAGTCACAGCCAAAAAAAGCAAAAACCAGCAGAAAACCAAAGAAAACACCGATCCAATGGAAGAGAAAACAAGGAAAGAGGAAAGCACAAGCCATAGCATCGAAACAAGCCGAAACCACAACCACCAGCCAAAACAACCATCCCTACTAATCTCTACAAGGGGAGACAACCATGGAAAGGAGCCTCTCGGCTTCCCTCCAGAGTGGAGGGGAGAGGGAGAGGGCTTTCCAGAGAGAGGCGAGCGAAAACCCTAAACCAGGAGGAGAGAAAGAGTCAAGAAAGGGAAAGGTAGGGGGAGGGGAGGAGGGGAAAAGGGGAGGGCTCTCTCGCATATGCCTTAAGGGGCAAGTGTCCCATTCAAGCTTACAGCGAAAAAACGTCACCTGTAGAAGGAAAAGCATGTTCCTATTATTAAGGCACATGACTTGATTTGAATTGTAGATGGATCTAATACAGTACTAGCTCAATTCCTTAAAGATACAAAAAGTAAGATTTCTATGTGACTATACGAAACCCTCTTAAGATAAACATATTGTTGTAGTGCGAATTTACATGGTCGCTCAAATCAATTTCTAAACTCAAATAAGATTAAAATCATAATATATGAAACTCAAGATTGTATTTTAGAGAGACTTTTGGCTAGATTACTTCCTAACTAATCCTAAGTGTCAATGAATTTTTTTGTGATTTTTCTCTAAGATCTAGGCAGTTTGGTAAATATGACCCCTAGTGCAATGTTCGTGCCTATTCTAAGTCTAATGATGTCCTAAATTCTTACTAATTTTTTCCAAGATTTCTAACTAAGGAAACTTTTGCAATTTATTTCAGGTTAATCTGAGGTGTACAAAATTTTCTAAAGGTCTGGCAATACCAAAAAATTAGATTATGTTTTGCTGCAAACCCACTGATAGTTTATAAAATTATAAAAACTTATTTTTATGCCAAAATTTTGTAGAAGTGTTCCCTACTTGTATCCTAAGCTAGCTACTAGTGAATTTTTGTAATTTTTGGAAGTTGGAAATTTGTGGAGTGAATTTTGGAATGCGAAAAAACAAATTAGTGCAAAAATTATGGATGAGAAATTGTGAAGAACACAACATACACAACACTATTTTGGAATTTTGATTTTTTTTATTTTTGTGTTTTATATGAGAAAGTAATCAAATTCACATGATCATAACTTGACTATTGAAGTCAAGATTGCACATAAAAATAATATCTTTATTAAACCACAAGCGCATAAATCAACTACAATAAAAATATAAGAAAAAGAAGAGGAATAAATAGCTATCGAAAGAACGAGTCGAGGAGGAGGTTGAAGGATTCGTAGTGGTGGTAGAGAGTTCCACCACAACCATCTGGGATGTGGAGAAGTGTGGCAAAAGTCAATGAAGAAGCTAGAGAAGAAGCACCTTGAAGAAGCAATTGCAAAGAAGAAGGTGGAGATAGAGAAAAGGAAGACTAAGGAGAAGGGGAGGAGGAAACCTAAATGGGAGGAGTTTATAAATGAAGAGAAAATCTAAGGGAAGGTAAGAAGAAGAAAACCTAGAGAGGAAGGCTATATGGTGGTGGAAATGGAGGAAGGAGCTATATATAGAGGGTGTTGCAATAGCCTTTTAGGCCCCATTTGATAGAGGTTTAAAGGAAGGTTTTATCCTGTAACGAGCGCGTACCCCAGACGTCTTTTAAGACGTCTGGGAGGTGGCCCAGACGTCTGTCAAGACGTCTGGGATCACATCCAGACGTCTGACCAGACGTCCGGGATAGTTTACAGACGTCTGACGAACAGTTTTGCTCGCACGGGATATTCGTCTGCGCGCCTGTGCGCGCAGACCTGCGATCCGCATCTTCTCTGCGGCTGCAGGCGACTGCGACCGTCTCTCCCTCCTCTCCGCGCGGCGTTAAAAGGGGGAGGGGGCGCGCCTCCCCTCCCGTCTCCACCATCTTCCTCCTTCTCTCCTGCCTGTGCGCGAGAGCGAGCGGACGCGAGGGTGCAGCGGCAGCGGCGGCCGTAGTAGGCGCGGAGGAGCTGCGGCGTGCGAGGGCGGGGCTCTGCCGTGAGGGCGAGCTCGCCGGGAGCGGCTTGGCCGGCCGGCGGAGGGCGCAGGGGGCGCAGAGCGTCGCGAAGAGGGACCTGCTGCGGGCGGAGCAGCGGACGCGCGAGGTGCGACGCGGGCGGCGTCGCGAGCGGAGGCCGAGCGAGGTTCTGATTCTGGAAAAATCTCCAGAATCAGACGTCTGGACTGATATCCAGACGGCAAGGTCGACGTCTGTGTGATCATACAGACGTCTGAAAGGTGAGTTCCGCTTTCTCCTTCTTTTTTTTTCGACTGACCGTACTGAGGGAGGAGGGTTGGCTGTGCGCAGGTGTTCGGATTCGTCATCCTTTGCGAATCCGACGTCTGGAAGTTGTACCAGACGGCGGGAGTGACCTCCAGACGTCCGGAGAGACCATCGGACGTCTGGGATCTAGGAGAGACGTCCCCACAGACTTCTGGACGTCCGGGGAACCAAGCCGAACAGGTAATTCTCTGATCCATCGTTTAAGACGTCTGGAAGGAGTTCCAGACGTCTGATTTTGCACAGTATTGTCTTTCTCGACCCGTTTAGGGCCCGTTTGGGCTCCGTTTTCCGCGATTCGAGTTGCGTTCGTTTCAGAATTTATTCCTCTACCCGCCTACAGTAGCTATACAATGTTTTGAGACACTCCTTGTGTTTGATCCTTGTGATAGGACCTTGTTCGGTTGCAGTCTTGAGAGTCGCGGAGGCGCGCGGGATTCCCGACCACGCCCCCATTACTTCCGTTGTACCTGGTAGAGTGGTTTTAAGTATTAATAAAATCTGTTAAAGTATGGAACCATAACTAGAACCTAGGGCATTGCATGAATCCTAGGAATGAGAAATATATGGAATGATAGCTCCTAGGTGTTGCATGAATCCTAGGGCCGGAAAACTAGATTGTATGATAGATCCTAGGATATGGCATAAATCCTAGGATGGAAAAACTAGTGGAATGTACATTACTGCAGTCTTGGAAAAATGGAAAGGAATATATAAAGCTGCCTGTAAATTTAATTAACAGCTGCCTGTTATGCATAGAGAATCATGTTGAGATCATGGAATGTGAGAACGTGAATCTGGAAAGTGAAACATATGATGTTCTGAGATAAAGAGCTGGAACCCTACGGGGAATTAGGAGTGGAACTCCTGGAAAGAAAAGGAATGGAACTGAGATGTAGTTTGTACTGTCTCTTGGGTACGCAGTACCAAGGGAAGTACCTGTACCTGTTTTAGTGCAGAGTGGGGCCAGCCGCCCCAGGGACCCGGGGTTAGGCTTGGCCGCTCTGTACCGACTTGTTGGCCCTCGTGTACGTAGTACCGAGGAGAGCTAGTAGTGTTAGGAGAGTACTAGCTACCCCACGGGCCCCGGGGTTCTGCTAGCCTCCTTCACCGACTTGTTAGGCCCACTAGGGCAAACCAGGGTAGTCAGGCGAGGGTGCGCGGACTGTGGAGGGGCAAGGCCCCGGTTTGGTTACTGTGGAGGGGTTGGACCCCTGTTACTGAGAGGGCTCTGCCCTGGTTCCGTGCTGTGCTTTGGGCGCACCCGTTAACGGAAACGACTGACCGCGTGCCAGTACGGGCTAGCTACCTGTGCGTTTATCGCGCGTGCCGTAGTCACCGTTACGTCTGTCAGTGACCTTGGGGTGGTTGACTGAGGGTAGGATCACCACGGGGGACTCTCCCGGCCAGGAGAGCACCACGTGCTACTTCTACTGTTGGAAAAGACTGCAATCAAGATCGTCCCACGAGGACATTCGAGATCAAGTAAAGGATCTGAGAAGTAAATGAAATAGTGAGAAAAATCGAAAGATGTAAATAAAGGAAGTAATAGAACATAACAGCTACTGTACACTCTACTGTTGCCTTTAGTTAGTTTGCCACTCTACTCAGCGTTTGCTGACGTGTTACACTCGTTACCTTTTTCAGGACCAGGTGTTGAGCAGCCAGGGTCGGCGGCTGCAGAGGACGCTGGGCCGAGTAGGGTCCAGTAGAGTTGCCACAGCTTTGTACCTTCTTTTGTTTCTGTTCTAGTGAGTAGTTTTGTTTCCGCTGTACCTTCTTTACCTGCAGTTTTTGTTATATGATAAATGATGTTTTACTGTTGTGGTGGTGCCTACTGTAGTAGTTTCTTTCCTTACTGCTGTACTTTCTTACTGTTAGTTATATTCATGCTGAATGTGGTTTATTTTACTGTCTTTTGGTTACTTCCTCGTTGGACGACTGGGTCTTGGGATTAGTCGAGTCGGTCCGGTTCTCGTGTCTCGTAGGGACTCGGGAACCGGGTCGTTACATATCCTATGTACCAAAGGTAAAGTAAATAGTGTATGGATAGTGAAAAGGTTTTATTACCCACCTATAACATCTACCATCATCCATCACATCTACCTCTCATGAAATCATACCTACCCCTACTAACTCACTCTTATCCATCACATCCATCTATTACATATATCCTACTAACACACTCCCAATACAAATAAAAACAAAAATCAATAATAATATATCAACTCAACTAACATCCACACCTACTAACCTTCCTTTTACCCATCCACTTATTCCTCCTTAAGACTTCCTAAACATTGCCCAATCTTAAACTTTAGACTTTTACCAAATGGAGCGCTAGGATTTTCTCTAATTGTCTTGGTATTTTGGCCTTTGTCTGTTCTGAATTTCAAATTGCACATGAAAGAAAAGTTGTAGCTCTTAAAATGAGATTTCAAATGTAACTTGAATCACTCAATCTTAATTCAAAATGAGAAAGTTATGGCTAAAATACTAAAGATGTGTCAGGCTATCACAAATTTTGGGATTAAGATTAAGATTAGGATCTTGATTAGCTAAAATTATGGGAGGAAGGGTATGGAAAGATCTTGGATGTAAATAGTGTTTGGGAAATAATTATAATAGATATACAAGGGTGGCATGAGGGGTTGATAATAACTTAACTTATGCTCCTATCATGCTTTATCTAAGGTTACTTCCTTAGTAAAAATAATCATTTAGTTTATAAATCTATATATGATGCATTTAGCCATAATTAATCCATGCATTCTTTTTATATATAATTTATGCTTGTTATGACATTAACAGACATGATGCAAATAAAAAGATAACACTACAAAAAAATAGCCTTTAATGACATTTAATATTTACCACTATAGGCTTTCTATTTGCCGCTATATGTAATTAGCGACACTTAAAATAATCGTTGCTAAATCATCGGTATTGGCAGCACTTTAATTGCTGAAATTACCGTCGTTAATGATCTTCTTTAGTGGCAATTTATTTGCCACTATTTTACCATTGTTGATTTATATTAGTGACAATTTAATTGACACTATTAGTGTCGCTATATATTTCATTTGATAGCTTTATTTTATATCACTAAATTGCCACTATTGATTTACTTTAGTGACACTTTATTTTTTCATTTAATTGCCTCTATTATTATTATTTAGTAGCAATTATTTATCTCTAAATTGCCACTATTGACTTGGTTTAATGGTGCTTTCTTATGTCACTGAATCATCACTAATTATTTGCTTTATTGGCACTTTATTTTTCCATTTAATTACCACTATTGATTCATTCTAATAATGCACTGTTATATGACTTAATTCTATTCTTTACTAAGAAATAAATTTTTTTAGCAAGCACAAAACATAAAGGCCCAAGCACAAAGTCCTTTTCATTGACTTCCCATTTCATCAAAGTACATATTCCCCTCTTAGGGGTAATACAAGAGAAAAGAAAATAAAAATACAAAACAAAATAAAAATATAATGAGGATTAATGCCAGCAAATTTGACTGAAATATGAAGCACTTCATCAACTCACCTGAAATCATTTGCAACTTCAACCTTCTTCAAAATATCAATGGCAATAACACCAACATCCACTATCTTTGACAACTTAGCAAAAGAACTTGGATTATCTGTAAACTGATAACTTGGATTACCATAAAGGGTACCTAACAGTTTCCAAAGATTGTTCATATTTTAACTTTTCAAGAGCCTACAAAGATAACCAAATATCATACAATTAAAAGGGTCAAATAACAAAGTCAATATTACTACAAAAGCACTTTAGCCATAGTCAAACTAAATATACCCAAAGGATAACATGAATGGAACTAGAAGATAGAAAAATGTAAAACATAACGGTGATACAAAATCTAACTAAATGGCCTTATTCTTTGACAATAAATGGGAAACTTCCCATTAGTTAACCTGCGACATTGCAATTCTCTTCTTTTTCTCAGTGATCCTAGCTCTCTTCCTTTGTAGGGTAAGGGGAGTAACCAACCTCTAGATCTTGGGTGCTTTACTGCAGTTCTTTCTTGCCAAGAAGGATTTAAAACCACATCAGTCAAAAGAGAAGGATGATGATGGGTAAAATCAAAATTACAACTCAGAATAGTCTTGTCTAAGATATCCTAATTTAAAACCAAGGATGAGAAACAAAAGAATCTATACATCAAGAATTGTCGATATCTTTTCTTCAATGCAACACTTGAAATCAAAATATTTGATTCAAGTGTACATGGTGAATCATAACATTTACCCTCAAAATCTATGTATTTATCTCATTGACATCGTAACTAAATTCCTAAATTTGGAATGTATCAAGCGTACATGATGAATGAGAAAAATTTCAAAGCTCGTCTCTAAAAGTGACAACCACTAAAGTTTTCCACACATATTCCTCTATTTATGTTTCAAATGCAATGTTTTAACACTGGATTTGCAATCTAATATATGACTTGTTTGAAAAAACCAGAACAAGAATAAAAACTAGAAAAACATCATAACTTTAACTATTAACTAAAAAATTAACACATCTAGGTTTTTTTATTTTGGAAATAAGAGAGGATGATCACACTTGCAAAGTGATCAGAGATGACACCATTGTGTCGCAGCCATAAAGCCCAAAAATGGTGAAAGGCCCAGAACATTCACCAAAGCTTATAGCATTGGAGTACAAATACAACAGTATTGGAGCTCCACCACTTAAGTACTACAATTCTCCATCTCCTTCCCCAATTCTATGACCCCACATGTTAACCTAAAGAACCTAATATCCATTTCCACCTTCATACATTTTTCTTCTCTTCCTTCACATACTCCCCAAATCTCTAAGGCACCCCCTTTCTCAGGAAATATATCTCTCCCTCTCTGCTTGCACTTAATCACTGTCTCCTCTCCTCTACCCATCCATGACAACAAAAGGAGGATGCATAAGTGCATGCACCAACACACGGTTTCTTTAATACTTTACTCAAAGCCTTAACTAAGATATCTAGCCAAATGACAATCTATTCTGCATATAAGATCATACAAATTCAGTAGAAAACTTATAATTGTTCACCTGATCTTACTATCATCCTTTTACTGAAGTTCTCTTAGAAAATCTGATACTCACTATGTTTCATATGCCATTGTTCATGCTCAACATGCAAGTGAGGAAAGGCCATGTGGGGTGGGGTTATTTGTGTGGGAAATAGGGCACACATCAAATGTCTAAAGGAGATTAGATACAAAGTTTTTCACTAGTGGTTCAGCAAATGGGAACATTTTAAATCATGGGGATGATTGATAACTAAATCACTTCAAAGAATGTTTTCACATCCTACAAAAAGTTCACATTTGCTAAGAGGTTTGTCACTTCCCAAACACAATTCACTTAAAAATCCATAGTTTAGAAAAGATCATAGTGATGAAAAAATGACCAAACAAAAGAATCCAAATAACTCTAATTTTTTACACCTTAAAGTTAGAGAAAAGAATCTTGAAAAAATGCAAATAATAAACAACTATTACCAGTTTGTTATAAGGTTGCTCTAACCATAGCAAAACCATGCGAACTTGATATGGACTGAAGTTCTTTCTGGCTAGAGGCTACAAAAGTGAAATAGAAGCACCAATTTAGTGAACTTACGCATCAACATACTAATATCCAAACTAGTAATGCAGGATTGGCCATATGTATGATCCAATGGATTTTATCAATGTATTATACAAAACATTTCATAGGTGAAAAATAAGATGGCCCTGCTTAGATGGTAACTACAGTTGTGAAAATTTTCATAATGTACTTCACGTACAATCATGGGTGATCAATTTTGTTGAATTTAGACTGGATAAAAAAAGAGCGGAAAAAGAAAGTTGCAAGTATGATTTTATCCAGCAACTCATCTCTCTCATGTAAAGCAGCTTAGGTTTGTATCTAGTTATTTTTCCTCCTCTAGAGTTCTCCATGACAAGGCTTAGATGAGGGACATTTCCATATAATTCTTATTTTCTGCCATTATGTTATGCAAAAAATCCATGTAGCCAACCCCACTTAGCATGGGAAAAGGCTTTGTTGTTGGTTGTGGCATGAGAAACATGGTTTCTAAATGTTAATAGCATTCATCAAAAAAACTATTTTCAAGTTAGATTCCTTTCATATGTTAGTAAATATTTGCCATCAGAAGTGCTACAAGAAATGTGTATCTCCATCAACAAGAGTGGAACCGAAGTATTCCTTTTGATTTTTCAAAAAGATGTGTGTAAACCTCCAAAATCAACTATTCAAACTTGGAAAAATTAAGACCCAGTGTTCACCAAAAGATACGATTAACTTTTTAGAAAGGGCACAACAAAGAACCCTCTAAGAAATGGATGCTCTCAACAAGGAAATGATCATCCATTAAACAAAGAAGCATTGTACTAGATCCTTAGATCTCTATATACTTTAGTTCCACTGTAAATAGACTACTAAAAATCCTTCCAAATGATCAAGCCACTATCTTGAAAGCAACTGATTTAAATCGACACTACCCCTTAGTGGTAGAAGGAGTTTATAAGCCACCTTGACTATTCATTCTCCTAAAAGCAAGCATCCAGAACCCTACCCCATCTATAGGATAGAGGACAGCAATATCCTCCTACATCTTCATGAAATCCTTGCCCTTTTATCAGACAGGAAAGCATGAAGAGCTGGAGTCCAAGCAACAAATTGATTGTCCCAACAATCAGCCAAAAAAGCCTACAGGTTAGATGCCAAAGCAAAGAGTCAAGAACCCTACAACTAGTCTAGTCATCCATTCAAAAAGAAAAGTCTCTACCATTCCACAACTCCGCAAGGAAAAAAAGGAATCACCATGGGCATGTCAAGCAACAAACCTCTCCAGAAAGAGGAATCCCCCAGCAAGGAATCATTTTGTCCATTCAAGTTAAGTTTCCTACCATGGCAAGCATTTTTTACCTTAGAGAAAAGACTCCTATCCCTTCCCATAACTCTCATGTTCACTTAACCATTAGCAACTAATTGAAACCTCCAAGTCTAGCACCCCAAGGCCACACTCTGTAATAGATGTACATACTACTGATTGTAACAAAGGAAGAGATGAATTGTGATGATAGAGTACTGAATATGCAAAAAAAAATTTAAGTAGAAGAAACCTTGCTATCTCCAATTTTGCTTTGTTAGTGCTGATTGCAAGATGCCTATTCTCAGAAGAATTTTTCAGAACTTGATTAAGCACCCTTTCATCTGATAGTGCAACAACTGTTAGGAGCTCCACCAAGTGCAAAAAGTACACTCAAACTGTCAGAAATTCATTAAACATTCATACTTGTGAAGCTTACTTGATCATCACCATGTATCTCCTTCAAGCCTATAGAGACATTACTTTGGAAGTAATGAATTGTGATTAGGAAATGGCTATAAGCCACCTACCCCAACTAGCTTTTGAATTCACCAGTGCATTTCCAACACCATCTCCACCAATGACCCATATCTAGAACAAAAACAAATGGCACTAAATATAAAATATCCAGAGAGGAGAACTAGTATGAAATTTTGGCAGATATAAGGTGCATAACATGAACTTGAGGAGACAACAAAATTTGAAAACATTAAATTTCTAGTGACAAGCATGTCTGTCTGTATGTTGTCAGACATTAACAATGATGAAAATAAAATATAGCAATCAAACCATCAAGCCATTATGACCATTGAGAATAAACCTTTGAAGTCATTCATCATAATGTCCTGTAGTGCTTCAATTTCCATCTCCTACTCCTGAATGTAGTCTGAAAGAAAATGTCATGCTTAAGACATGGAAAAGAACTTAAATATGATACAACAACCATTGAATGGGGTAGCTATGAAAAGAAGCCACCTTTTAGCCTTTAGCTCTAGACTATTTTATCTCTTCTCAACCTTACCTCTTTGATGATAGAGAGCATTACAGTAGGTTAGGACTACCTTCAGCAATTATAGCAAGCCAACATCAAGTAAAAGGCACAAAGGACAATATTCTCAGTATACAGCGTCATCCCTTTGAAGAACCAAACCCAAACATCATCAAAGAATTCAAGCCAATGTAGAGTGTTTCCAATCCAAAGTGCATGTACAAAATTACAGTTGAGGACAAGGTAAAGTAAATCCTCTGCTTCCAAGGCAATAAAGAAGTAACTCCATAAGAAGCACCCATCTATACCAAAATCCCGTTGGTGACAACTTACCCTCACATAACAACCAAGTAGATATAATAATATTTAAAGGACATTTAGCAGGCTATATCAACGTGCATTCCTTTAATAGAAACTAGTCACCATTTTCATGAAACCATACCCACCACACCCAAAAAAAAAAACCCTTCAACAAGGAAATATTTAGAGTGCAACAATGGAGAATCTCAATATCCCATAATGTAATTTCTAGGAAATATTAATCACCATAACAGTAAAGGAAAACACTCTATCAATAAAGAACATGTCATAGGAAATAAATAAACTTCTTAAATCAAAACATATGAACTGCACTAATTGTTCTTTGGAGTTCTAGCCTAAACTATTAACAGAACAATCTAGGAAAAAACAAAAGTCAAACTCAAAACTACGACTCCAAAACTATACTTTAGACCAAATCTAAATTATATAATATAGGCAACATCTTCTTTGGACATTTCTTCTTCTTAAACTTCCCATGTCTATTAAGAGTTCCTAGAAAAAGATAAAGAACCATATTAAATTAGAAATCTTACAAGTATAACAAATTATAATGCTTGGTGAACTTATACATTACCTTGAAATAGTAAGCCTTTCAGGTCACGCAATTATTGAACCGGTAGCATCTCTTATAGTTTGGTATTGTTCAAACAGTCTAGTCAGAGGCTCATCTTCCTTGTTTGCAACTTCAATAACGACCCGTATATATTTTGATCCAATTGGGATACCTCCAATGCATTGAGTTGGATCAATTATTTGTACACGAGCAAGTGCAACTACTTCAGTAGAATCTATACCATGCAATGAAACCTCCTATGGTAATAATAAAAAAATTACAATCTAACCAATGTAGATTCATATAAATAATGTAAAGAGATAACATAATATTGAGTCAATAGTTATGATCACTAAGAATACATGAAAACTTAAATTGTACCTGTCCTCTATAAAAGGTGGATGTAACACTTGCATGTTGGTCTTTTGAACATCCTATTGCATTCCTTAAGGGCCTGTCTTCTTGTGTTTCCTAAAAATAAGTAGATGGATTATAAGCACTAAATTGGAACACATTATAAAGATAAGACATAGAAAAAGCTTCCTATAGTTGTAAATATAAGTCAAAGAGAGAGCTGGCTTTAACAGAAGAAACGAAAAGTAAAAGAACCATAAAGAAGGTACATCAATCGGATTCCTGATTTGAAAGTTTGGTTGGGTCAAAGGCTTCAGCATTTCTTAAACCATTGATTTCTTGACGTTGTGACACTAACATTTCCTCCATCTTTTTGTCTTAAACATCTAATTTTCTTCAAAATTTTGTTCCCTTAAACGTTCTTCCTCACTTTGTACTCCACCAGTAATGGACCTTCCTAGTCCATACCCATGCAAATATTTTTTCTTTCTTGTTCCCACTATGGCTATATAAACTTCATCTAACTCCTCTCCTTTCTCCATGGCATTAGTTAATTGTTCCTAAGCATCATCCAACAAAAAATAAGGAGAAAGAAATGGATTGTCTTTTAATAAGATAAAGAGAATAAAAGGTAAGATTGCTTTTCACAAAAGGGAGTCTTACAATCTTGTTTGTAGCCTCAGCATTAATAGGTGTATCATTCTTTTTCTTGTATGTAGCTATGAACACTTCTACACGACTCACTTTTCGTCCCTTATCCTTCTCAAGCTAACACAATCCAAGCTATAATGTTTATAGCATATATTCCAAAGATGTTAACCAAAAGATAAGTGTGAAATACTTACTTCATGTTTTAGACAAGCATAACTTTTGGTTCCTATCATGTGATTCATTTTAATTTCAAAATATTTGATTTATTGGTACTGTAACACATTCATTTAACTCCAAAATTTAACAATAAAATCATCTTGAATGTAAACTATCAAATTTAGCTTAATGTACCTTGAATTTTTTAGCATCCCAGTACTCATTGAGAGATTTCCAATGTTCTTCTAAAATGCGAGGATCACGATCTTGCATCCTCTCTTCAAATGGCAAGTCAGGCTTGTAATAGTCTTCCTTTTGCTTGCCTTTCAAATCCCTCCACTTCTTCGCTATTGAATTCACAATCCATTTCTTCATTTTTATGTTAAAATCAAATTTATTCTACAATAACATTTAAAGGAAAATGTCATCCCAATTTTCTTTCCTAAGATAAAAATATTGATTGAAACTAATACCACTAATAAGTACCTGAACAAGTTCAAACATTGCTATCTTCTTATTATTCAGAATCAACCTCCAGTCTATGCAATCTAAAGAAGCAAGTTCTGAATTTCTAGCTATAGTTCCCAGAAAACTTTTCAAGTCATTTTGAGTAGGTCTAATAGGTTGATTCAACTCATTCATATTGATGGGAACACCATCATAGGCCCTAACTGGCCACTTTTAGTCAGGTCTATTAGATAAATGCTCTTATATAATCATCCAAGGGTCGTAATTCCATGTTATTATAATTTGAGAGGAAAATAGGAAATCGGAGTTAATTCTACAATTTTAACAGCACATCATAAACAAAGATAAACTATGGGGTTTGTCAGGAGTTAATTAAAGGTCAAATGAGCATTAAAATCCAGAATGTGGGTCCATACAGATAGAAACAGGGTTTCACACATTTTGAGAACTACAACAGTACATAAAACCCTAATTTCAGACCTACTTGAGTTGAAGAGGTTTCGGCTAGGATAAAATTCATCTAAACATCCTAAAATTCATAGAAAAATATTTTGAGAGGTTTGATACCCTTAGTTTGACCATCTGAACCTAGTTTGACCTTGAATAGAGTCACATACGGAATTCTACCCTAATTTGAGTTTTTGTACAAATTTCCTGATCAAATGTGGTCAAAACTCAAATCCTACTTCACCATTAGATTCCTTGGGTCCAAATTAGGTTTGTACCAAAATTTGGGCCCAATCAAAATCTATCTTGACCTAGTTTACATTTTGGTCCATTAAGTCTCTATTTCTTTCAGTGAAGCCCCTAACTTTCAAATTAATTGCATTTACCCCCTCACTACTCATCATTTTCTTCAAAAGTTCCCTACTACCATGGCAGGTGTGAACCCAAAGCAACCGACCTTCAATCAGAGATTCCTCTCTAATTACTCAACCGAATCCCTCTAAATTTGGAGGGATTATTCCTGAGGACCTTCCTAATCGATTGTGCCACCTCTTAAACCTTGATTCGAGCCCCTCAGATAAGGCGAATGCAAGAAATTTTAGGGATCTTCTCCCTTGAAATCTCAAGCTTCTCAAGCTTCTTCCCAAGCCTGGAGCTCTTTCTGAGGCCTTTAAAAAGACCCCCTTCGCAAGGTCGTACACCTTAACAAGTTTTAAGGCCAAAACTCCTCTTCTTCTCCCTCTGGCCTGTCTGTCTTGCTCTGGCGACCCCTCTACTCTGACTTCTTCGCCCTCTACCACATACTATAGGCAGAGGGAAACTTCCTACCTCCATCGTTTGCTCCTCGCCATACCTACTAGGAGCTCCCTCTCACTTCGACACCGTCATTCTCTCTCATCGGAGCTTTCATCTTCTCCGGCGTTGGCCTATCATAGTCAGTGCCATACTCACTCTCCCCTCATCCGTCAGCTTTTCCACTCTCTTCCTCTCGCTCCCTTTATTCTTCCTACGCCTTCAGCATTCAGGTTCACACCCTACATTGCCCGTACCACCTCTGCCTTCCCCAATGCCGGCGTACCTCTAGCGAGCTCGCATGACCGCTACACTTCACCAACCAGCCTACCACTGAGTCTGCGAGCTCCGCCTCACCTCACTAGTCAAAAGCCTCAAATAAATTTGGGACTTTGATCTCTCTCATACCCCACTAAGCACCACCACCTCCGACCACCTTCTCCGACTTTGCCATGCACACACACACACCTCCTCACAGCATGCCAC